>CM046437.1:69606331-70243831 GCA_025506505.1 Flaveria sonorensis
TTTATTAGAATTTAATATATCATAAACAGTTAATTTTTATTTTAATAATGACACGTGTTTAAATTCTAGATAGAGTCTAAATGTAACATATCATGTGTTTTCTAGATATTTTGGTTTATTACTACACTAGTTTAGCACGAGTTGAATATAGTTATTTATTAGTATTTAAAAGTTCAAAAATAATTTTACCTAGATAAATATTAATAAAATTACGTGTAATAATTAATTCTGGTAATAAAACAATAATAATATTTTCCAAACTTTCGTCTTTAAAAACTTTTGTTTTAAGAAAATATTTTTAAACACTTCAAAAGTTTAAAAATACTTTTTTGAAACATTGTCAATTTTTAAAAAGTAATTTGTATTAAAAACATATTTCATAAAATTTAGTTTCTAAAAAAAATAATTTATATAATAAAAAGAAACATTTTTTAAATTATCAAACAATTTGTTTCGGTATTTGACAAACATATAAAGAATATAATTAGCATTTAATGCTTTATTAAATAGTTAACTTTAATTCTGATAATGACACATATACAATGTTTAGGTGAAAGGGGTGAAAAAATACCATATGACACATAAACATTTTAATTTATTAGCATAGATGTAATAAATGGTCAAGAAGGAATAGATCGTTCTATGGTGATGGTTTGATTGTGATTAATATTTACAATATTAAGGTATTAAAAATTCTGAAAAGATAAAAAAGAAACACAAAATTATAAACCTTACAAGTACGACATATTGTCGCAACAAATCAAAATTAAATTAAAGAATATATTTTTTAATTTCCTTTATAGCGACGACATATATATCATCGCTATAGACAAAAATTATTTTAACTAAACATGATATTCATTTACATGTAGTGACAACTTATAGTTGCTATAGTAGTTTAAAATTTTAATTATTATTTTTTAATTTACCCTGATAAAGATGACATAGAGTCACTAGGTGTTTCCAGATTTATATGGTGAGAAATACTTATTAATTATTTTTTAACTTTATTATTCAAATAAAAAACGGCATGTTGCCGCTATATGGTGAAAAACAATTTAATTCATCTTTTTGTACCGATTAAAAATGTATTTGCCAAAAGGTGACAAATCGTAGCTACATCCTTATTTACGACTACGACTTCCTATCCGACATCCTTATTTACGACTACGACTTCCTATCCGACGCCTATAAAGACCTATGGCTACGGCTCGATCTATAGCGACAACTCTTATAAAAAAATCATAATCAATTTCGCCAGTGCAAAGCTTTATTGTTGTAGTGACCAAACACATGCATCCTAAGTGGGGTCAATTTTGTTCAATCAATGAATAAAAAGCACCAAGTGCTTTATTTTTAAAAACAGAATCACGTGGTTTCTTTTCTTTTTTTCGAAAAAACCAACAAACGTAAACAATGACGTTCTTCAAACACGTGGGTTCCATCTATATATGCATGTGATAAATGATGACACCACATCACCATAACATAACGTCACCCACTCATCCTACGTTATCTTCTTCATATAACACTACAATAAACACTCAAAACCCAATAAAAGAATAATAATAATAATGTTGAAGAGCAAGATTTTGTAGTGGGTGCAACAGGGTATGTTGGCAAGAGGATTGTCAAGGCTAGTTTGGCTCAAGGCCATCCAACCTATGTCCTTATGCGCCGAGAGATCGGTTTTGATATCGAAAAGGTTCAAATGTTGTTGTCGTTTAAGGAACAAGGAGCCCGACTAGTCGAGGGTTCGTTTTCTGATCATCAGAGTCTTGTTGACGCCGTCAAGCAAGTTGATGTGGTGATATGCACCATGTCAGGGGTTCAGTTCCGGTCGCATAATATTTTACTTCAACTTAAGCTTGTTGATGCCATCAAAGAAGCCGGAACATCAAGGTGAATATCATTTTCGTCATTTGACTCCTACTATATTATTAATCAACTATATACAGAAAATTATAGAAGATGTAATCGTATCATAAATCTAATTAATAAATACTAACTAATATATTATTTTCCATTTGTTATTTGAATTAGCGGTTTTTGCCATCAGAGTTTGGGATAGACCCTTCGCGAATGGGGCACGCGCTTGAAACCGGAAAGGAGACGTTCGGGGACAAGATGATCGTACGAAAAGCAATTGAAGACGCTAAAATCCCATATACCTACATTTCCGCAAACTGTTTTGGTGGTTATTTCGTGGGCAACCTTTCGCAACTAGACTCCCTCATGCCACCAAAGGACCGAGTGCGTATTTACGGTGACGGAAATCGTGAGGGTATGGTATTGTCTTTGTCAATGTGCATCGTGCAAATGTGCAATTTACTACAAGAAAGTAGGTCTATAACAACGAAAATTTGACACCTTATAACGACGACATGTCATCGTTATAGCTTATTTTGCTCTATAGCGACGACATGTCGCTATAGACTTAGTTCGCATAAATTAGTCCTAATAGGCAGAAGTGTCGCCGGGATAGATATCGTCGGCACAAGTTCGTCAATAGGAACGACAAATCGTCCCTATAAGTGTCGTGGTTTCTGATTTTACCAAATAAAAAAAATTAAAAAAAAAAACCTGACCTATAGCGACGACTTGTCGGCCCTATAGGTCTTTTTCATATTTTTCTAACAAATTTAATTTTTTTCATTTTATGCAGGAACCTAACTTTTTTTACAAATTTAACAAACATATAATCAATAAAAATTCAATGCAAGTTTAACAAATAAATAATTCATACAACATTAAATTTAAGTTTAACAAACAAATAATTCATACGATTAGTTTAAAGTTTAACAAAATCTAACAGAAATGCAAACGCTAATGACCATCAGGTGGTCGTTACGGCTGCCAGTAGCGTATCATTTCCATCTGCTCTTGAAGCAATCGTTGCATTTTTTGTATTTGTTGTTGTTGGATTTGTTGTTGTTGTTGTATAGTTTCTTGATTTTATTGTTGCTGTTGTCTAAGTTCTGCAACTTCGTCTCGCAAATGTTGTGTTGGAGGAGGTTGCGAGCTAGAAAAATCAGGGGTGGGATGTCTCACCACGCGACCAACACCTCGTATATGTCCTCGCCTTTGACCTAAGGCACGCTCAATGCATTGAATCTCATCAACAGCAGATGAGTCTCCACCGGTGTCGCTAGAGGATCTCACGTACTCCTCTTGACTTCTTTCCTGCATTAAACATATTGAAAATATTAGTTCAAATGGGTCATTTTGACCCAAACACACTTAAACGTACTAGAATCAATCAAAAGTTAGTTCAAATGGTCATTTTGACTCAAACACACTTAAACATACTAGAATCATACAAAAGTTAGTTTAAATGGGTCATTTTGACCCAAACACACTTAAACATATTAGAATCAATTAAAAGTTAGTTCAAATGGGTCATTTTGACCCAAACAAACTCTGATTTCACAATTTAATCCGACTCTTATCAATTGTCATATCTATGGTGTTATAAAACATGAAAATACAACTTTATCAATTAACATATACACAAAGATATACTAACATTAAAGTCATATACACTTACATATACATACATATAAGCATAATCACAACATATAATCACTTACAAGTATACAAGTATACAAACATACAAATATACAACATACTTACATACACAATTACAAAAATACAAACATACTTACATACAAGTATACAACATACTTACATACACACTTACAAGTATACAAAATACATACAAGTATACAACATACTTACATACACAATTACAAAAAAACAAACATATAATATACTAACAACAAACATATAAACATAAATACATACAAACATTCACATACAAAATTAACATAATTACATACATATAAACATATACATAAACAACTAAATACATCAAACCATATACATATAAAATAACACATAAAAATACATACAAACTTAAAACCATGAAAATATATATAGTGGCATTTCATCAAACACTTTGTGGGCATAACCTAATCTAACATCAAACCCATATACACTTACATATATATACACTTTTACAATCATACAAGCCTAATCACAAACATATTCACTAAATAACACTTATATCATAAGCTTTAAACGAATTTCATTACTTGAAAATTTTCAAATCCTTTAATTTCAAGATTTAAACTTTAATCTCACCTAAAACACAAAAATTTAGATAAAATTTATAAAAACATGATTATATAACTTCATTATAGTAAAAGAAACAACATTCTTACCTTCAAACACTTCAATTTGATGTCAAATAAACCTATAAACCGAGATGAAATTGAGAGAAGAAAGTGGGATTTTTTTGGTTGAAAAATGTGACAAAAGGTCTGAAATACGATTTAAGGGATCTGCACTCTATAGGGACGACAAGTCGTCCCTGTAGAGTAAAAATAGCCGTCCCTCTAGATTCAAAATAAAAAAATTAAAAAATCCCTATCCCTACGACATCGGGACAAATAACACAGAGTTTTTGTATAAATTTAATATATAAATTTTTTTACTATAAAAAAATATAAATTTAATATTACTTATCCTGACGACTTGTCGTCGGGAAAGAGAACACGGAGTTTTTGTTTTATTTTTTTAAGCGAAAGGTAAAAAAAAAAAAAAAAAAAAATCTTTTACCTACAGCGACGACAAGTCGTCGGGATATATACCGCTTTTTTTTGTAGCCCGCGCAACTATGTCCCGATGTCGGCGAGATAGACTCAAAGGGTTGAATTTTTGACTTTTAGCTTTACCGACGACATGTCGTCGGCACAAAGCCTCCTTTACCAACGACATGTGTCTTCGCTATAGCCTTTGTCAGTATAGGGTAAAATTGTTGTAGTGCAATACGTTATGGCTTTTATTACTCGTGTTAATTAATTTGTTTAAACGCGTGTAGTTGTTTTCATGGATGAAGACGATGTTGCAACATATACGGTTAAGACTGTTGATGACTCTCGTATGGTGAACAAGACGTTGTATCTTCGACCACAAAAGAACATTCTTACCCACAACCAGTTGGTTGAAAAATGGGAGAAACTTACCGATAAAACGTTAAAGAAAGTGCACATATGTGCTGAAGACTTTCTAGCTTCCATGAAAGGTGCGTATGAGCCATCTTTAATCCTCGAACAACATATATATGCGGGTGTTAAATGGGTCGTTTTAATGAGTTACATCTAAGACTAGTTTAATGTGAAATTTTAATTAACATTTGGCAAAGAAAAAATAATCACAGATGAATACCAATACTGTTTGGAGACTATCCGTCTTAAGATTATTGAATATAGTGAAGAAAGCACACAAAATACGAAAAACATTAAACCCCTGTTTATACTAAAGCTAGTTTGATACCCCGTGTATTACACCGGTTAAATAAAATATTAAATAATTTGTAATAAAAACTAAAAACTATATTTTTATATAAGATATGATTATGTTAAACCATTTTATAAATTGTTTTTTAATTGCTCTTTTAAACATTTTATTTTTTTAAATAATTTTATTTTTTTTAATCATACTTATAAAACTTAATATAAAAACAGTTTTAAAATAGTTTGTATTTTTGAAAAGTTTTTTGTAAAATTTTTTTGTATGTATTTAATTTTTAAACTTAATATAAAAACATTTTTAAAATAGTTTAGTTTTAAACAAAAAGTTTTTAAGAAAATTTTTGTATGTATTTAATTTTTTGTAGTGTGTTTTTTAATTGAAAGAATTTGGTTTTTAATTTTTACAAAATCTAATTTTTTATATGGAAATATCTTAAATAATATAATTACTACATACTATATCGTTTATTAGAAAAGAGAAACGAGAAAATTAAAATGAGAAAACTTAATATAATGCATATGACATTTTAAAATCCTATATTATATATATATATATATATATATATATATATATATATATATATATATATATATATATATATATATATATATATATATATATATATATATATATATATATATATATATATATATATAATAGAACTCGATCACCAAGCTAACTATTTTATATCAGGAAAATACCCTTCTAATTGAATTCATGATAATTACCTAAAAGAAACACTAAGTAGTAAAAACAATGGTAAAATAATAAAACCTACAATATAATAAAATTTTCAATCCCAATTTTGTTAACAATTTTTTAATGTATTATTATTATACAGTTAAAGTTTATAAAAATACAGATTTATGTAAATGATTAGCTTATACTATAAGACACGATGCTAATTTGTCTTTTATTTTTTAAAATTTAGGATAAAATACCAAGCTTTGACATAAAACATATATTTTAGAACTTTTAAAAATAAAAAGGGCTAAACGGATCAACCTCGTATTGACCTAATAGGTTGGCTTGAACACAACCCATTTAACTGAATGTGTTTACGAATTCGACTTAAATTGACTCGAACCGGTTAGACAAAAACCAAATCTACAAACTACTTGATAAATTTGTAATTTGTCATAAATTCACACCCTAGCTACATACTATAAGTCCTTTGTTAAGGAAACCAAATCTGCTTCAAATTGGATCTTTGGTTTGCACTAATATTGTGACGTAACTAAAGTATCGGTTTTATATGTTGCAAGTATTGACGGAATTATACGCAGCTAGTATTCTTTGTGGTATATATATAAGCTTTATTTTTTACAACAGCTAAGGCTTCATTTGAAGAAGATTTTTCTTTATATTAATACGGTTATCATTTAAAAAAGTGTAAGCTTGACTGAAAACAGAGTTTTCAATATGTTTTGTAGGTTTGGACAATGCTCTTCAAGCAGGATATGCACGTATTTATCACATTTACTATGAAGGTTGTTTGATGAACTTCGACATTGGTGAAGAGGGAGAAGAAGCCACTAAGCTCTACCCAGAGGTTCGATACACTCGTGTTGATGAATATTTGCGACGATATCTCTAGTTAATGTCATAATTCTTTCAAGCAATGCGACAATTTGGAAAACAAAATTCCAAAGTCGTGTATCACGTATGTGTTATAATGGATATTGATGGACTTAGTTAATAAGGTATTTAATCATATGTAGTAATGTGATGATGAGCGCACAAATTAAAACAAATTGTGTGTTCATGATTAGAGTTTACTTTAATTGTTAATTGTATAAGATTTAGTGAACACGAGTTGCAGCAATAACATTGACATGGTTAAATACGTAAACAGAAACATATTAAGTTGTGGTAGCTTGGTTCTAAACATCAAAACGTGAATTAAAAAACGTCATAACAGTATATTTGAGAATAAAGAAAAAGTCTAGGATCAAGTACAATAGCAGAAATTACCAATACATTTATATCATTTATTTTACTTTTAAAATTTTTAAGATACAAAAAATAATTACTTAGATTTGTTTTATATATATGTTTATACAACATATAGTGTTTTATGTTTGTTAGTATGTATCTCATATGTATGTAGGTTTGTCATAATGTCTAAAACCTTTAATCTTTTCATAACTAACAAGATGGTTATATAAGATAATTACGTGAATTTTAATAACTTCAGTTGGTTAACTACATTAAAAATAGTTATATAAAGATGTCTTTGAAAATTACATCATGTTTAAAAATGTATGAAATTGAAACAAATTTGATGTCTATATGATGTAGCCTTGAGAATAGTTGAGATTACGAGGATGAAGAGTATCAAGAATTAAGATTTGTCTATAAATAAGAACGCATAAATGATTGGCCAAAATATACTTAAATTTTCTAATATGTTTGATATAAACAAGTCTTTCTATAAAAGCATCAATCGTTAGTAACTTTCAGAGAAACCTATAATTGTTTAGTATAATACATTCTTTTGTTGTAGATGTAATGACATTTCAACATCTCATTAAATATTCTATTATGGGTTAAAAAAAAGTCGGGTCAAAGTATGATATAGTCGACTAAATAATTATCTCAATAAAAAATGGAAAATATATATGATGTAGGTTGTTCATGTGTTTTTAGTTAAAAAATATATAAAATTTACAACTTTTTTGATGTTATCATTGTAGCTCATATATAGATCGAAAAGAGTTTAAATTATTTTAAAATAGCCTAATTACAAATTTTGTTTTTCATGTTTGGTGAAAATTATGGAATGGGTCCTTTTGAAAAATGATTTTCACTTAATGTTCTTTTTTACAAAAAGTTCTTACGTAATACGTCCTTTTTATTAACTGTGGTTAAATAATTCTAAGTCAAGGGCATTATTGTCATTTTATTTATGAAGGACTATTTTTGTAAGTGCTTAAATTTCTTTTATTCTTCAATTCTATTCATTTTTTTTTTTATTATTTTTATTAATTGATTATTTAGCTTATTTTTTTATATAATATATATATTATTTAATATATTTATTTTCATTATATATATATATATATATATATATATATATATATATATATATATAAATGTAACACATAAAATACCACTAATTTTTATTTAAACTATTTTAACTCTAATTAAATAGTTTAATTAATTTAAAATCATTTTTTGAAACATCTAGCTTTCTAACGACTATATTTAAAAAATTCCATTGAACACCATAATGAATATTTATCTCATTCATCTTCAATCTTTTAAAAACCCTAAATGATATATTGATGTGATAACATTTTTTAATCACGTTTATAGTACTCATTTCGATCCATTAAAGATGACTCGACACATGAATATGCTAATTGGAGCCCTTAATTTACCAAGAAATTAAGATCTATAATCACTCGTTTAATTCTTAGTTTGTGTTATTTGAATTTTTTAATGTAATTTTAATTTCTAGTATATTTAATTCTTAGTTTGTCTAATTTAAAAATGAATTGTTTAATTTTAAATTTAGTTAAAATGATAACATACTTAAAGAAAATATTACAAAATCATAACTCAAAACTAACGGTTGTTGAATAAAATTAGTGCTCAAAACTTAAAGTACGGAAATAATAATACTTCAATCGTGAAAGAGTGAACAAAATTTTTCAACATAAAACAAAGTAAGTTGATCATAATATTAATTGTAGATATTTAAAACAATTTTTATTAAAAGATTGTTTCGGTCGCAAAAATAAAAAGATACTACATGAAGTTTTTAAAAAAAGTTAAATAGTGTTTGCGAAAATGATAACAATTCTTAGAGGAATAAAAACATAAGTCGATCACAAATGAATGAGAAAAAAGTAAGTATATAAAATAAAACAATTAAAATAGTTTCTAAATAATAATAGTAAAAATTCTAATCAAAGAGATGAAAACAAAAAAAATTATTAAAAAATTTATTTCGATCTCTAATAGGTTTTTGATATAAACCATAAGCCAAACTATTTAACACAATTGAAAATTTTATACCAAAATGGTAAAAAAAAATTATACCATAAGCCAAACTGTTTTTAAATATTTTTAACCAAAATGGTAATAAAAAAGTGACGGTGAAATAAAACCGATTACTAGTTTAAATTTTATAACATGAAAAAAATATAAATTTAACCCTCTAATTTGTATCGTACAACTAGAAAAGTAGATAACTAAATTTCAAAAACCAAAAAATATATATATAGAATAAATTAAAAAATTATTAATAAAAGTATATTTTATAAAAAAATTAAGTAATATTATTTAAGATTATAAAATAAAAAGTGTATTAAAAAAGATAAGTAAATAAAATAAAAAACATAAAGAGAAAAAAAAAAAGAGTAGTGAAAAATTACAAATTTTGTCCTTTAAGTAATAAGGACAAAATGGTAATTTATATAAAACTAACAGAAAAAATTAACTTTTGTTAGTAGAAAGAACATAAAACGTGATAAGTTTTTAAATAAAGGACACTCAATGTATTTATTAAAGTTTAAGAACATGATACGTAATTTTAATCATAGTTAGTGTAAAGGACAATAGATGTGTAAATCTTTTAATACAAGGACAGTGAATATAATTATTAAAACTAAAGGACATATCATGTAATTTCATATATAAATAAAAGACATAATTTGTAATTTACTCAAATTTAAATATTTTAGAAGCCAAACAAGCCGGTTGAAGAAAATTAGGTGAGGGTTGTGGTCCGGTGATAAGCAAGGAGTGTTGCAAAATTAGGGGTACTTGTCAAAGTATTTAAAGTACCCACATTAGATTAATCATCAATTGATTGTTGCCTAATTTTTAACAAAAATCTAACTACTTAAATTGATAGAAATACAACCCAAAATACCTTAACTATCTTTTATTTAATTATTAATTCTAACTCTCCACAAATTCGTAGCTAGTATCACCACCAAGAGTTAAGTTTTAACCTCACACGATGTAATATAAAAAGATCATTAAGAAAAAAGCTATAGAAAATTACTTTATGGCCCATCCGTGTGCCCTATCTAAGGATCAATTTGCCGTATGCATCTTGTTGCTCCGGACTCCGATTAGCCTCACCGGACCTACTCAATTACAAAGGATACTCACCCAAGTAAGTAAACCTAAATTTCATAAACCATATATCAGTTTTTCAATTTATAATATTTTCTGTAATACGATTTCTTGATTGATTCAAGAATGTAAAAGATTGCCATCATTAGTTCAGTATTTGGCTTTTTGTTACAAGTTTAAATGTTTAAGTTCTTGGGGTCAGTTTCAAATTCATTCGATTCAACGTGACATGTAAACATATTGATATTAGATACCCCACCATTAGGCGGTTCAACGTATCTTGGGACCTAAAGCGAAATATAAAATCAAGGCATTTTTATGAAAGAAAAAACTGTTTCTTTTTTATTATATATGTAATCACATTTTTCTTCACAAGCCAATAACTTAACCTTCAATCAATTTGTTATCTCTAAAAGGAGATAAACATGAAAATCACAAAAACTATTTGTGAGCCCCTAAAATTTGGGGGTAAAGCGGTTGCTTTAGTTGGTTGTATTGTAGAGACGACCTTGCACTGTCGTTAAAAAAAAGTCAACGTAAAGTATTTACGGTTAATGTTGTGTTTCTAAGTATATACTCCGTTGGTGGTTATTTGGAGTTAGAGTGGTTAAGTTTTAAAATCTAGGATTCTAGACTCGACTATAACATGTTGAGTTTATATTAAATGAAGTAGAATATATAGGGTAACATTTAGCTGTCCAAGAAAAAAAGTGTACGCTCTGTCAGTACAATGTTTTTTTTTTTTATTTGCTAAAAATAATGCAGGCTAACAAGTTTTGATTGAAACCTTACTATTTTGGAATGGTGGGAATGTTGCCTTAAGTGTCTTTTGGAATGGACTCACAAGAACTAAGATAGATAATTGGATGTAAAGAAATTGATTACGAATGTCATTTCAATTCGTGACGTTTGATTTTATGTTTCGAATTCAGGTTTCTTGTTTCTAGTGATGAAGATCTTGAAAGAAAATGCAGGCGCGCTTACAAATTTTGAAGTGCTTGATTTTTTACAATCCAGAGGGGCTGCAAAAGACCCGACGCGAGTTCTTGCTCCAGTAGCGCCTTCAGAGTTCAAGGTCTATGACTACCTGGTGCACAATGTTGCTTCTAGTCAAACAAGAGAGAGCATAACTGAGTTAGCGGCTAAGTGTAAAGAATACAAGCTTACAAAGTCTGAGATTGCCAATATCATCAATATTAGGCCATCTAAGTCTGTGGAAATTGACCCGTTGATTGAGAATCTTGATGCGCGATTAGGAGAAAAGGTTGACGAATTGGTTGAGTTGGTTGTACAGGTGTTACCCTCTTCTGCAGAACAAAGTAAATCTGATGAATGAAAGCAAGAAGCTAGAGGACATAAAGTAGTAGCATCTTTTTATTTGAAATCTTTTTATTTATGTGGTTTATTATTTCTTTTTACTAAAGATTGCTAGAGTAATTTTTACAATTTAATTGTGCAGCAGGTACTTATGGTAGTAACATTTACATTCAAAAATGATAAATATACACCAAAACAGACATTAAAAAGACTAGATAATCATATAAATACTATGAGGTAACAACAAGCCTTGCAACAACAATTGATTTTTGGTCAAAATCTTCTTGCTAATCTTCATTGACATGTTTACAACCCCTTCGACTCGTTTAGTTCAACGGGTTAAACAAATCATATTTGGGTTACATGCTCTTAAATACGTTCGAGTTATAGTTGATGTCTTAGAAACGAATATATACACGGATCATGTTTGGGCTTAACTTGCCAACCCGTCATGATTTACAGCTCTAACACACACCATCCCCGCAATTCATTCATAATTTCATTTCCAAGCAACAAGAGGCAGTTGTGTGTGATAATCAACTTATAACTGCATTATCACATTCACATCCTTCAAATTCCAACACTGTTGTGTGTGATAATCAACTTATAACTGCATCATCACATCCTTCAAGTTTCAAAACTATGTAAATTTCTATTTGGTCAAATAACTAAACATCAAGAATATTACTTCACCAAGTCATCATGTCAGTTAATGAATGCCATCAATGAAACCCTACCATCTCATGGGGCTTTTCGACTGTCACACATCCTTCATCCTTAAGCACCAAAAGAAAACTCTTTAACAAAGCATAAATCTCACCAGACATTGGGTTACATGTGTCAGCGGCTCCAAAAACATGGGTGCCATTATTCACCTCAATCCAACTGTACCCAGGCACCTTTTCAACCCCTCTAAGTTTCATCATGTTTCTTGTTTTATTAACACCTTCCCATTTCCCAGCATCAGCCTGTACATTAGAAAGCAGCACATAGTACCCAGAATTTGTCGGGTCCATGTCAAAAAGATGACTGGACGCGGTTTCAGCCAGCTCCACATTCCCATGAACCCTAGACGCTCCTAACAACGTGCCCCAAACACCAGCATCAGGATCAAAAGGCATAGACTTTGTGATATCATAGGCTTCAGTTACTCGACCCGCTCGACCAAACAGATCAATTATGCATGCGTAATGCTCCATTCGTGGTGTGATTCCATAATCATTTGTCATGGACTTGAAATAATGGTAACCATCATCAACCAAACCAGTATGATCACATGCAGAGATTATTGCAAGAAAAGTGACATGATCAGCCTGGAACCCATGTTCTTTCATTTGGTGAAATAAAGAAAGACATTCTTGAAGGTGACCATGGTTTCCATAAGCGGAAATGATACTGTTCCAAGATACTTCATTTTTCTCTTGCATTGTGTTGAAAACATTTCTTGCAGACTCTAAGTTTCCACATTTAGCATACATGTCGATTAATGCACTCTCTGCATAAAGATCGGTCTTCAATGTACCTCTTGTCATGAACCCATGGATTGCTTTTCCATACCCGAGTAATGGTAAATTTGCGCACGCGGAAAGAGCAGCTGATATGCTTACAGAATCATATCGGGCTCCTTGTGAACCCATTTCACGAAAAAGATCAATGGCTTTCTCTGGTAGACCATTCTGGCAAAAGCTAGTAATCATGGAATTCCAACAAACGCGATCTTTTTCAGACATTTTCACAAACACTTCGTATGCAAGATCAAGTCTTCCACATTTTGCATACATATCCATAACCGCTGTTCCCACATGACACCTTCCTTCTAGCCCATTTTTCAAAATCTGACCGTGCAGTTCTCTGCCCAATTTCAAAGCAGCCAAACCTGCACAAGCAGGTAAAGAACTTGAAAGTGTAACAGCGTTTGGTCTCATTTGCTTCTTAAGCAAAAACCGAAAGATCTCTAAAGCCTCAGAGTTCATCCCGTTAAGTACATAGCCAGATATCATAGCAGTGCATATGACAATGTCTATGTCAGTATTACATGTGAAAACATTGTGTGCCATTTTCACCTCCCTACACTTGAAGTACATATCAATAAGTGCATTCTTCAAGAAAACATCCAAATGTACATTGTATCTTAAAATGTAGCAATGGATCTCTTTCCCTTGGTTTATAGATGCAGATTCAGATAAAGACGGAAGGAAGCTCGCTAAAGTGACAGCATCAGGTTTGGTCCCGACAAATATCATTTCACGAAGTAAGTCCAAAGCTTCATCCATAAGTCCACTCTGCACATGCCCACTGATCATAACATTCCAAGTAACCGAACCAGCTTCTTCTGTACTATCAAACAATTCTCGTGCATCAAACAACCGTTGGCACTTTGCATACACTGCAATTAAGGTATTGAGAACCTGAGGATCCTCCGCTAGACCACATTTGATAAGAAGTCCATGAATTTGAGTCCCTAGTTTAATATTTGCATTAGAGGCACAGGCAGATAGAACACACGCGTAGGTCACTGACCCTGGTCGAGTATCGGAACTCCTCATTTGGTTAAACAGTAAGAGGACATGCTTTGCATCCCCATGCTTCAAGTAACCATTAAGAATAACATTCCACAGCACATCATCTCTTTGAGGCAATTTGTCGAACAGCTGGCGTGCATCATCGATGCAACCATTTTCAGCATACAGTTTGATCAACGAGCTACCTACATAAACATCCATCTCAAAACCCATCACCCGAATCGTACGATGAACAGATTTAGCTAACCTGATTGCTCCCAATTGACCACAAGCCTTGATCACATATGGGAAAGTGTACTTATCAGCACAAGTTCCATAACCCAACATCTTAAAGTAAACCAAGATTGCAGAATCAAAACACCCCATCATAGTGAACCCTCTGATCATCCAATTCCATGGGGATGCATAGAACAAATCAAGGGTATGAAACATACTCTTGGCGTCGATGAATTGACCGCAAAGTATGTACATTCCGAGTAATCTTGAACCCAATAGACCCACATGGTTGATTCCATTGACGACTATCTGAGCATGAAGCTGCCGACCTTGTTGAATTACTTGAGTATGAGGATTAGGGCGTGAACAAGATTGCAAGATTAATGCAAGTTTAGCTATTAAATCCTCCTTGGTGTATACCGACGGATGTGTGCTTAATGACGATGATATATGGGAAAATCTCCTGTTGAATGATAAGATGTTCTCTCGGTACATTTCACGTCAATTCATCAAAGCTTTTAGAAGAAGTGAAGCAAGTCCATAACTATAATCTGTTGTCATCTGATAACAGTTTCTTTAAGTACAATCTTCAAGCTTTCAAACAGACAGCAAACGATAGACAATGAGAAGTTGATAACAATTCACAATAGTTGAAAATTGAAATGACATTAGATTAAAGTTGTGGACTTGTTAACTGATGCTTTGAATGTAAGTGGTTCTTTAAATCTGCATAAATGTTGAGAGTTTCAAAACTTAAGTCAGTATAATATTGCTTTAGTTGGTTCATCAGTGACTTCTATATACGTTTAATCAAACCTTAATTGTCTTGTATTACATCATGTGTCGATTCAAGTGATGAAGACGGCTAACATGTTGTGAGGCCTACTGTGAGGAATCAACATTCTACTAGCAAATGAAAGTTGCATGCTAAAGTGCATTTACACAAAGGAAGAAAAATCAACAGGAATGCACTCAAAGGAACTTTTACTTTCTAAAATGACATATAAAATAAGAAATAACAGCATTAAATAAAGCTAGATGATCATACAAATACTATAGAGTAAACGACAAGACAATCGCAATTAATCAAAATTATCCATACATTACAATAAGAACATTTGATTTTTGGTCAAAATCTTCTAATTCTAATTAATCTTCATTGTCAGAGTCGAATGTAATCTTGGTGGCCTTAGGAGCATCTGCAGAAATTTCTTTGAAATGAGCTCCATACAGCTTTGATTCCTGCGAAAAGATAAAGAAATTTGATCTCAATCTCATTACTAGATGAATTGTGATTAGAAATTAAGTCCTTTGACCACAAAGTCAAACCAAGGGTCGGAAAGAACAAAGCACAAACCTTTTTCTTAACATGAGTACCGAAATTCAAAAGGTTAGTAGGTACATTCTGTCCTGCTTCTCTAAGAACATTGATAAGCTCACCAGAAAGTGCCTGAAGTGCAGTTTTTATATAAATTAGATGACATCAAACTTCAACCGTGTAGTGGTCGCGATTGGAAAATGCAATTAAGATGTTTATAGACATTACCTTATTCTCTTTCATGAAGAAAGTGTGTGCAACACCCTTTTTACCAGCACGTCCCGTTCTTCCAATTCTGTGGACATAATCCTCTGTGGTCAACGGGAAACTGTAGTTTATTACAACTTCAACATCTGGAATATCCAGCCCTCGAGCAGCTACATCAGTTGCTATCTGCACAAACACCAAAAATTTATAAAAAAAACCTTTGCAATGTAAATTCTACAAAATCACGGTCTGGATATTATAATTTTATTAATAAAATCCACTCACCAATAGAGGAGAAGTGCCATCCTTAAAAAATTGGAGTGCCTCAGTTCGCGCCTTTTGTTGTTTGTCACCGCTAATGGAAACAACCTTCCAGCCTCTGAAATACCACTCAAGATTTAATAATATTGGTACTACACTACTACTAGTGTTTGAAATTGTGTATTAGCATTTAGCAGTATAGGGTAAAGAAAGTCACCTTCTTTGCAACATACTCTCAACTCGGGATGCTTCCTTCTTGTACAAAACAAAAACCAAAACTCTGTTCCTGAAAAATTCAAACCCGAGCTAGTAACTTATAAATATATCAGAAATTTTTTTTTTGTGAAATTAAGTTCTAAGTTCTCATGTAAAAGCACCATGGAGAGAAAAAAAACATAATTATAGGTGATTGCAAGAAATAAAAACCTTCTTGACTTGTGGTATTTCTCTAGCAAGGTAACTAAACGTTCATCGCGTGCTCGATCTTCCAACACCTACATTAAAAGCAAGAAATATCTTACTAAACTCAAAAGGGGTCTGTAATTGGCATATATTAAACTCAAAAGGGGTCCCTAACAGTAACAAATAGCAGATCACAGTACCTCGACTATCTGCATGACATCATGATTGGCAGCTAAATCCTCTGATCCTACAACAACCTGGCAAAAGATAATGACAACATTAAAAAATTGCAATCTATAGTTTATGTACAATATCTGAAACAACTTTTTATTGTGAAAATACAAGGAACCCGTGAGGCTAACAAAAATCACCTTAACAGGATTTGGATCCATAAACTCCTGAGAGAGTTGATTCACGGCCAAGGGCCAAGTTGCACTGAACATTACAACTTGGCGAACTGTAGATCATGAAAAGTTAACATGAGAATAGATACAGCAAAGAGGCAGTTTGATCTCTTAAGTCAAGCCAAATACTCAATACCAAAACTAATTTTGATGCTTTAACTTCAGTAAATATAAAGACTTGTCAAAATGTTAGCTTGCAGCAATTTAAAATTCGAAATTAATCGGTCACGCACCAGAACTTGTTTTGCTAAGAATGGAACGGACTTCTGGTTCAAATCCCATATCAAGCATCCGATCTGCTTCATCAAGCACCTGCAAGAAAAGTCAAGGTCAAGAATTGTATTTATCATATGGAATATATACCATTGTTGTTGTTTACATATGCATTTTGGAAATTTGCATATGCTTACCACAAAAGAGACTTCTTGTAGCTGGCATACGCCCATTTCTATTAAATCCTTCAAACGACCAGGGGTTCCAATAACGATATCCTAAGAGAAAGAAAATGGAATTAGAAAGGAGAGAGATGCGATATAACAGCAAGAATTGTGTGTATTAGTGTACATAATATAATTGTTTCGATTCAAATTAGCAAATAGATAAGTACAATAACCAACCATAGGACATTTATATCACCAAACATTAAATAATATAGGCACTCTTTATAGTTATAAAAAAAATCTCCCTCTGTCTCATTAGTGTTTGAACTTATAATTTGGGATGTCTTGCAAGACGAAGAGATTCACATCTTTTGAAATTTACACGTGATGATTACTTTTTTTCCCCTGCCGTTGTCACAAAAAAAATTAATGCTTTCGATTAGAACACAAGAACCTGATATTGGGACATTATTGCCTGGTATTCAGACATTAAGCAAATAATCGAAGCACTCTCCTGAAACTACCATTGGCAAAATTCTAATTGGAATGATAGGGCAAATATAACCCATGTGGACAATCAGAGATACTAATAAAGGTCCACAAGACAACTGGAACACAAAAAAAGAAAAAAAGGAATCTGCACATACCAAATGATGCAACTTTTTTGGAAAAGAGGAACAATATAAGCTAAATGGCAAATTTACTCGAACGATATTTTATATAAATAACGGATATGTGATCTTACCACACCAGACTTTAGAGCAGATATTTGGGGTCCTTTCGAAGTTCCTCCATAAACACAAACCGATCGGACACCACTGGGTTTCCCAGCATCAGATAAAACATCATAAATCTGCCAAATTCAATCCAAATTAGTGAAACCACACACAAGAAAATTAAATCCTCCAACGAAGAAATATCACATATGCAACTGAAACTGAATACACACCTGTTGAGCAAGTTCTCTTGTTGGTGAAAGTACAAGGCAAAGTGGAGTCACTTTCTTTGTTGTTTTGTTCTTCCTCTTGTTCAAAATATGATACATAGCAGGTATCCCAAATGCCAGTGTTTTCCCTGATCAAGTAACAATCAAAACCAAATAAACCCTAATTCCCAAATCACAATAATTAAAAAACACTACTTCATAATCCAAACCCATAATAATATCAATTTACAAGACAAAAACACCCAATTCACCTGAACCAGTTTTAGCAATCCCAATAAAATCACGACCATGTAAAAGAAAAGGCCACGAATTCGATTGAATCGGAGAAGGCTTATTAAAATTCTTGCAGCACTCTAATAATTCATCAGAAAGCTTAGATTCTGCAAACGAATTCAAAGCTTTGTACTTTGGATCATTAATATCTTTCCCAGAAACCACAACATTATCTTCAGTTTCTCTAACCTCCTCGACACCAGCACCATTTTCCTTTATTTCTTCCTCCTTCTTCTGTTTCTTCTTCTTCTTCTTCTCACTCAACTCTTCAGACCCATTTAGGGTTTCGTTTCCATTTACAGATTCGAGATCGATCTTTTCACCCTTTTGCTTCTTCTTCTTCTTGCTCTTTTTGGGTGGTTCTATGAATTCAGCCTCTGGGTCTTGAAGCTTTCGCTTCTGGTCTCTGTTCTTGATCTTTTTTTCGGATTTAGCGGTGGTGTCGGTGATAGTCGTCGGCATGTTGAAGAAAGATTGAAGAAGATATCAGTTTCTTGGTGTATGAAAAAGCTTTACGTCCACAAGAAACTGAACAATGGGCTGGGGGAGGCTAGAGATGTTCAGGGTGAGTTTTTAGGGTTTTAGAGGTTGTGGATTCTTTTTCGATTTTTCTTCGTTACGGTATAGAAAATGGCAAAAAATCCATCACTTTTTTTTTGTATACTACAGGTATTTTTTTAACTGTATGTATAGCTTAGATTTTCAGAATAAATTTATGAATCTCGGATCAGAACTCATAGTCTGTTGATAATAGTTATAAACGAACCGAATGTTGAACGAAGAGTTCGTCAACTGTTTGGTGGGAAATTTGTTCGTTAAATTAGTGAACGAACACGATGAAGAAAAATCTGTTCGTTAAGTTAAACGAATGAATGTGAACAGAAGCCGTGAACGTTACGTAGTATGTTCATTTATGTTTGTTCATTTAAATAATTTATATTTTATATTTTTATATTACCAAATTTAATATTTAAAAATATGAAACACTAGTTATACTATATGACTCTGTTAACATCCTTCGTTTTATCAATTTCCATTTCAGTTTATACTAAACTTGACAAACCTATGAATTGTGTTATTATATTTTTGATAATTATGTCAAGTATCTTCGGATAATTTAATTAAGTTTGTGTTTAAATTGACAAGCTCCCGTTTGTTTTCGTTTCTGTTCATGAACATTTGTTTGTGTTCGTTTGTTTTTGTTTTTGTTCATTTATGCTCGATAAATGTTCATGAACAATTCGTAAATAATTTTTTCCTTAGTAAATGAACACGGACAATAAATTTTGTTCGCTAAGTGTTCGTGAACAATTCATAAACAATTTTACTTTCTTAATGAACGAATACGAAAAAGATATTGTTTGTGTTCGTTCGATTTGTTTACAGCTCTACTCTTGATTGTTTGTCATACCACTTATCATTAGGACTTCATCCTCGACTCACACTAAGTATATTGAATTTTAAATTTGTATTCCAATTCTTCAATGTAAGAAATTATAATAGTGTTACATTTTGTTTTATTTGTGTGTATATATACAGCTTTTGATGAAAATATTTTCTAAATGTTATAGTGTTGATTTTAGTGTATGTAAAGCTAGCAAGTAAAGAAGAACATAGAGCCAAAGGCCTTCTTTTTGTTATTCTTAGAGTTGATTACATGAATAATATATCTTGTTGGGATGTTTTATGGATTTGATTATGACTATGAGAATTTGAAACAAAGCAGCAGGAAATTACCAACCAACTTAACGAACTTTCGAGAAGCAATTTTATTGAATGAATAATCCCTGATACAGCTACATACAACTGTATTTATAGAAAAACAAATTTACAAGTCTAACCCATTAATTCGTGGAATTACATGCTGAACCCTCTAACAGAAATTACAAACTTAATCCTCACTCTTTGCTCTCATGTAACACAATCTATCTATCTACCTATCTATACTATATATAAAGCATTTAGAATGGGTATTTTAAAATACCCTAAAATTAAGAACACATACTTTACTTAATGCATAAGGTATAAACATTTTTAAAGGTAAAATAGTAATTATATCATTATGTACGGATTACCCCCTTACAATTAGTTAAATCATAACCCTACACTTACTAACACTTACATAAAAGTTTAACAAATTTAAACTATTTGATATTTTAAATTTGCATTATTTTAGGAATTTAAGAACCAATAATTCAACCCTATCCATCATTTTAGGCATTTAGTAACCAATAATTAGTTGGAACATATAAGCATTTTGGTTACTAATAAGTGAAGTTATTTTCTTTTTATTAAATGAAGTTTAAATTATGAGGTAATATTGAATAAAAAACCAACTTTAAACCTTTATACTAACACTTACGTAAAATTTTAACAAATTTGATTACTAATAAGTGAAGTTATTTTCTTTCTATTAAATGAAGTTTAAATTATGAGCTAATAGTGAATGAAAAAACATCTTTAAACCTTTATACTAACCGCTGCCGTAAAAGTTTAACAAATTTGAATTACTAAAGTGAATTTATTTTCTTTCTATTAAATAAAGTTAAAATTAAAAGGTAATATTGAATAAAAAAACAAATTTAAATATTTATGCTAACACTTACGTAAATATGTAACAAATTTGAATTACTAATAAGTGAAGTTATTTTCTTTCTATTAAATGAAGTTTATATTATGAGGTAATAGTGAATAAAAAACATCTTTAAACCTTTATACTAACCGATGCCGTAAAAATCTATACTATACATAAAGCATATGAGAGAGGTATTTTAAGATACCATAAAATCAATTATTTTACTCAATGCATAAGATACAACAACTTTTGAGGGTAAAATAGTATTTTTAACATTATTTACAGATTACCCCTTACAGTTAGTTACATAATAACCTTACACTTACTGTAACTTACATAAAATTTTACATTATCAACCCATAAACCAAAAAATCTTAATTTGTTTTATGATTTCAGTTATATATTTTAATCTATCATGTTTAAAAACTTTTTGAGACTACAATTACAACCTGTGTATTTTTAAACATTTTGATGTAATTTTTTTGCTAAACCGATCTATATTTTGTGAGGTACAATAAGTTAATGGATAATGTAGAAGTCGTCATTCAAAACTCATTTATTTGGTTTTTTAAATTTTAGCTTAGAAAAGTATAATAGACTTTTGTAAAATTACTACAAAAATAACAAAAATTAGAAACACGTGTCGGATGTAATATATCGCCCAGCCGCATTGCGCGGGCACTCTTCTAGTTTTAATAAAATGGTAACTAGGAATGACATAAGACAACACCACATTCATTCTTAAGAAAATTTTCCCGCTTCTCTCTCCTATTATATAATTCCATTAATTACTAATTATATTATTTAATTCTTTTTTTGATTAAAATATATTTTAAAAAAATTAAGAAATAGATATTTTTTAATGTTTATTTCTAGAGAAACAAATTTTTGTAAAAAAATCTTTTCTAAAACATCATACTTTTTCAAAACACAAAATATTTTTAAAATGACATTTTTTTAACATTTGAAACGACATGTTTAATTTATTTTTTGGTAAAAACAAAAAAAAAGTTTAAAAACAAAATTTTAAAAAATGATATCATTGTTTTATTACTATATTCCTTACTCATACATAATTTAAATCATATATTATTTTACAATTAATAAAATTTTATTTATTTAATATTTTATTTATTTAACCCGTAGGTTCATTAAAACTAATTAAATATATGACATAATCAATTAATCGCATAATTAAGATATTAGGAAAGAGACAAACTTTACATATGTGAATGTTGGGACTCGAGAGTTAAGAATTTAGAGTGAACAGAAAAATTATATTAAATCAAAGACTGATATTTAAACAAATGTCTCGATGCTCTTCAATTCATACTCACATAACAACAATAAGAAATACGCCTATATATCATTTATGATTGCATTACACGTATAAGCATGCAAATTTAATGATAGTGTAAAAACCTTTATCAAGTCTTTATATTTAGTTACATTTTTAAATATTAACACTTTAAAGTTACATCACTTTTTGACTGTTTCCGGAGCAAATTAATCACCACAAGTTTCCCATAAAATTCTCCACATGGTTTCTTGCACTTTGGGCATGATTAAATATTGTCTTCCTCGTTTATAATTTTAATTATGATAGTCTCTGGGGATATAAGCATTGCTATAATTGATTTAATGGGAAAATACATGGAGGTGCTAGGTTTGGGTGCGAGAATGGTTGCTAGATTTCATTCATACTGCCCTCAAACAGCTCGTATGTATTATCATCCTCCTTCAAGTTCCATGGACAATAGATTCAGATCTCGCATGCCGTCGACACTCGAGAATCAGACAAATCTCAGCCGTTACAGGTGACCATGAGCTATAATAGTAGAGATAATGTTCCTCGGGCAAGTTTTAGTTGTCATACATTGTTGAAATCATAGAAATCATACTCCTTTGATCTTTTTTTGTTCGGCCTTTGGTTGGATGTAAGATTGGGAGTTTTACTTTTCCTTTTTCTTTTTGCTCGAGGGACATAAGTCTAAAGAGGAAAGAGTCTTACTTTTTATTATTTCTAAATGTAATTACGTCGTAAAAAAAATAAAAAAAGTGAATAAATAAAGGAGGCATTTTGATCTTGGATAAACGAAAATATATATTGAAGAATCATTTGGAAGCTTAACTGGCATAATTAAAAGCCCAATATAGCTTTTATAACTTTTTGCAAAGCTTATGGATGAGTTATGTAAAAGAAAAAAGTTAAACAACAAACTTTAGACACTTTAAATTTGAACCCAAAGAAATCATGTAACCCATCTAATTAATATTGGAGCCATTCCTTTTGTTATAACATGATTGATACAAAGATTTGTTAAGTTGCTTACTAAATCAAACAAGGATTGTTTCAAGACGCTTTGTATCATAGTAGAGTGAGTGGTAATTTCAACTGATACTGAACAAAGCTTCGGCATCTTAAAACATGAGGCCTCACACATGTCTCACACATGTCTCACACATGTATTGTTTTAATTTGAGTAAAATCTTGTTGTATTTAAAAACTGATAAGAAGAATAATTTTAAGATAATAATACAATGTTGTGATTACCAATGGTATATCCAACAATATCACTATCTTTAGGTGCGGAGACTCCCAAGCACTCCCTCGAGCATTCACAACCCATTCTTCATTTTTATCCATATAATTACACTAAAAATCATTATTTTTTCTCTCTCATTTTCAATTAAATAATATTTTTTACATATTTATCATTACTTTTTCTCTCTTCTCAACTCACAACCAATTAAAATATATTAAAAATATTATAGGGTTTTGAATAGTATTTTCCAAAGATGCAGATTGAACGGTAAATTTCCTATACCCTTCACTCACAATCACTTATAACCATAACATATAATATAAAAAATACACTCACATTATGTAACAACAAAAAATATAAGGTTTAATGAAACATTTTAAAAACATTACTTCCTAACAAAACCCTTGAATTATACATAAGTGCAAATGATCATGAAACAAAAGTCATATGATAAGACATCCTTGGATTATTTGTTAACAAAGAATTAAAAATGCAATAACAAAGAGAACCATTGTTCATTTGTCCCCAATATCCCACAAATTAACACCAAATATATCCAAACAACAAAACAAACAAAACATAAATCAAACCTCCATGCTTCTATCCTGCGTCTCCAAGTCCCCCTTTCCTTCACCCTTAACCACCTCATGAACCGGCGACTCCGTCTCAACGCGCTTACGCACATGACCCGCGGCCACGGCCCCGCCATAACTACTAACGTTACTAAAGATCAACGCAACAATGCCAATAACCGAAGCCAAAAACGCCCCCCCAAACGACCTGTTAATGCTCCCTACGCCACACGTACCCATAGCAAACCCGACCAACGCACCAAGCATCCGCACCCACGAGAACCACGACGCGAACACCCCTTCTTTACCCGATGGCGCGCAATCCATTAATAATATTCGACTATGCGCGTGTAGAACTCCCGAAGAAATACTTTGTACTGCAGCTAGAAATAAAATGTGACCATGGTGCCAATTATCTTTCCCGTAGTAAAACCCCATTCCTGAAGTAAACGTGCAGAGCAAGAAACCGAAAATTTGCATTTTCACTGCATCTGATTGTATGAGCCTTTGAATTGGTTGTAACAACGGGAGAACTAACACCCCCACGAAGAAATACGTCAGCCACACGAATAATAAGTCCTTTGGAGGTATACAAAGTTGACCGACGATATACAGTACGGCTCCGGCGAATATGCTCATCGTCGAGAACGACGATAGGAAAACTCCGACGAGACTTCCGGCGGCGTGAGGGTAGTTGAAGATTGAAGTGAAATATCTAGTGGATACTCTGGTGTTCTCGTTGATTGATAATTCGTTACCGTTAGATCTAACGGCGGTGAGGATGTGTGCTATTCCGGCGAACCATAATATGCCGCTGAAGATCGAAACGACCCATAAGCTGACGAACCCTTCGGAATTACGGAGCATGTAGTAGGTGAACGATGCGATGGCGGCTGAGCCGAGGCAGCCGCCGGCCGTGGCGTAGAGCGAGAGCCAGCTGGAGATGGCTTGGCGGTTGGGGAACTGGAGTTTGCGGATGGTTGCGCCGACGAAACCGCGGACCATGAGGCCGAGGTGGCGGTTGTGGAAGGCGGAGCCGACGGCGTTGGAGGCTACGATGGCGGCGACGTAGGGGGGCATGATCCAGACGGCTTTGATGGCGCCGGCCGGGAGGCAGAAGATGGCGCCGATGGCGGTGGCGATGGCGGTTATGAGTTGGGAGTTTTGACGGTGGTCGAGGTGGATGGAGACGTAGGCGAGGAGTGGCGCGGCGAGGATGAGGCCGGAGAACCATGAGATCGAGGTCCATTCGAGTGGGGAGAATTTCACGGTGCCGACTTTTATTCTGGCGTATGTTAATGCTTCAAACCTGAAAACAAACGATTCATCGGTTCTGTTAAGTTAAGTATCGAGTACGTATTTAATATTGGTAGTTTGTATTAGAAAGTCATGAGAATATTGTTTTTATTGAGTTTGTATGGTGAATATTGTTTTGAATATTGTTTTTATTGAGTTTGTATGATTATGTTCTATACATATACTCTAGTTGGTTTTTTAGGCTAAGAATAGGACATAAGTTATTATAGTCGCGTATATACCTTTACTTGTGTATTGTTAGGGCTTAAATAGTCGATTTTTGATGAGTCTCCTTGTGTTGGTGGTGGAGAAAATAAGAGGAATAGAAAAGTCTCATACGTGAATTAGAAAAAGTTTGATATGCAATTAAGTACTATGTAAGTCATGACTATACGAGTAAAACTATCTTAGAAAAATAGTTATTTTCGTCATTTTTTGTCTTTAGTTTTGTATTAGAATTGTTAAGTTTTTGTTGTGTTTATCTTGTCTCAAATGATATTTGTAAATTGTGAAGTCAAATAAGTATGAAAAACATGATTTGCAAGGTTGGATTCACCAATTGATAGAACTGTGACATATTACAGAATAACAGAATCACCATTTATTGATTTAAACAATAATATGTTGAGATGGGGTTTGTTTTAAAATAAGCTATGAAAACTAAACAAAATTTGAAATTTAAAAGTACAAGGGACTTACAAAACGGTTTCTTTTTTCGTGCAGTAAAAACCTTTAGCATTCTTGTACCACCCTCGAGCCGGTTCTGGCGGCTCACCACTAAGAGTCTGACTTATGATGAGCGGAAACACAATTGTAAGAAGAACAGTGTGCGTAAAATACGAACACAGTTCATAAAAACACCAACCCATAACCTCACCCTTTGAGGGCTTATCTTCATATTCCTCATAATCTTCCGCCTCAGTTTCACTCTTCATCTCCATGGCTTTTATATCCATCGAGCGTGTGCTTTCATCGTCCTCTATGGCTTTTACATCCACCGAGTGCCCGCTCTCATCATCCTCCATGGACCTAGGCCTCCGCGGTGTGACGGTCACTACATTCGTCTCGTGATTCACTACATTTGTCTCGTGATTCTCTTCGGACATTTTCGCGATTGAGAACGAATTCAAAAACTTAGGTGGTGAATTGGGGTTTAATAATTGGTGTATGAAATAACCAGCTGGGAGAGTGAAACTATCAAGAGTGTGATAAGGCTTTGTAATTTATGTTCAATTTCATAGGTGGTATAATGGCATCATTCTTTTCTTGTTTTTCCTCATGTTTGATAGGTGTACTTTAACGTGTAGTAATTTTAAATGAGGACAAAACGATATATTAATTAAAAAGATATTGTCTATGTGTATCTTTTATATAATCATATTCAAATTCCAGCCAATAACAACTCGATGAACCTTACGGTGCAAGCAATGGATACGCGTACACAACTCGCGTTACGATAATATTCAAGAGAATTGCTTCATGCATGACGATAAACATACGAGGACTGCTTGATTGAAAAAAAAGAAGAAAAAAAAAGAAGAGTTGAAGCTTGAGCCGCAAACTATTCAGGGCTTGATTACATCCGATCCGCATTTGAATCTTCCTCTCCCATCACAACTTTCCCGGCTCTTAATGTCTTGTTAGAAACTCAAATTGAGTTAAGCTTAAGCTCAAGAGGAGCTCAAGCCTAATTTAACACTTATTTAGTAACAAATTCGAGCTCAATTATCAGACATGTAGGCCATAGCTTGATTAGGCTTGTAAAATACATATAAGATGTTTATACGAATACAAAAAAAAGTTAAAATAACATACAAGTTGAACTCGATCATGCTTTTAAAAGTAATAATAATATGAACTCGAGGCTTGTACATACAACTTAAAACAAAGCTGGTACGAGCTCATAAGTTTCGTTTAAGCTAACAAATTGTGTTCACACTCTGATCACTCATACTTGTGTGTATGTATATATGGATATGATTATAAGAAAACTATTAAGTTATGAACAAACCAATAAAAGTTTAATATACCAATCACATAATTTATGATTATGTCTTATTTTTTTATTTAAAGGACTTTTACGAGAGAAAAAATACACCCTTACAGTTAAACGCGTATATGTTTAAAGCGTAAGGTTCAAACGTTAACCCTCAATTGTTATGATAATCATGTTACCTCTTCAAGATCAATCAAAATTATTATTTTATTTTGTGAAATAACATCATTACACATATACAAAAATATATAATTATATATACGTACATTAATAAGCGTAAAAAATGTTTTACATATGTAAATACACTCATTTATGTCTAATATGTGTAAAATAGTAATGCCAACCAAATTTGATGTCATATGTTTATTTGTGGTTTTGAGTTAGGTATTTTGGTGGTTGGGTTTTGGCTGTTGCAGTGGTTTTGATTCTAAAATACCAACTTATAAAGTGTAAACATAAAGTTTTATACAGGTTCTTATTACATGTATTAATGATAAATATATAACAAACGTTACCTATAAAATATTTATCATCTGTTATCTTTCTTATTATAGGTAAATTAATTGCATAATAACGTGAGAAGCTGTACACTACAAAATATATAAATGGACCCTTTTCTTTAAATATATAAAAATAAATTCAAAAAACTTGTGCGCAGATTTATTAAATACCCAAATCATGAAGAATCGCCTCTTACAAACATTATTCAAATCACCACCGAAGAATCGCTAACATCTTCCGATAATCAATCGATCGATCGTTCTAGGGTTCATGGTCTTCAAACACCCATTTCTGCTAAATGTCAATCAATTTTTGGCCAGAATCATCAGAAATCACCAGGTGCCTATACAGGTTTCTCTCATTCTCTTCAATATATAAAAGGAATTCGATGATTTGAAACTCTCTTGTTTCCATGGTTTCGCAATTTGAAACTGTCATTCTATCTATTATCAGCCCTATTTCTAGGGTTTCTATTTGAAATCGATATCTGATGATTATTGTTGCTATTTAGTTGTAGGCTCCTTCTGGTACTTCTTTTGAGTTGATGTTAGAAAGGGACATTGAAACACCTTCTACGTACGACACAGGCCACACAGGTACGATTATTAGTGATTTTAAGTGGTCGTTTGGGTGCCATAAAAGCAATTGGGCTGTTTTACTTGTCAGTCCTTTTGATTCTTCTTTAGTTTGAGTTTTTGACTTCCCTTTTTCTTTGATTTTTCATTTTGTTGAAGTAATTGTTTTTTTGTACGAATGGTTTCATTTATCTTGTTCTTTGACTTGTTTACTTTTGTTTGTATTTTAACTTATAAATAATCTGTTCTTTTTTCATACAAGTCATCTCATATTGTTTTTCATGTCTCACCTTGCCTTTTTCGATTAAGAAAGTTTCTTTACAAATACACTCCAACACCTAATTGGAAACTTTTTTGTTCTTTGAGGTTGATCATGTGTTTGCGTTGTTGATGACCCAGGGTTTGCTTTCTTGATACGGGACTTTGTTTGTAATATGGATCGTAAGATGCACGTAATCTACTCCTAAGTTCATGAAATCTTTATATCTTGAATCTGATAGCGGGCATTGTGCTTTCAGGGTGTTGGGCTATTGTGTAAGGTATCAAGTGGATTCATGAATTAGGCTTATCACTTTCAAACTCTTCTGTTGTCAAGGTATGAATTATTTGTCTTATGTTTTTTAGTTTAAGTTCTATTCTCCTGAATTTGTCTCTTGACACTTGTTTGTTAAATTTGTTTAAATGATTAATCTGTTATATATATGCCTTTACTGCTTGAGAAAATAAGTTTTTTAATATAAAGATAAGACCAGTTTTTATAATGGTGTTATTTTACATATACCTTTTTTCTTAGTAATTTGATGACTTTTACTTATCCTACTGTCTATTATATTGACTAATTTTTTTTATTTACCATATTTTATTGGTATGGTTTTTACTTATAAGTATTGCATTACCACTACGTATTTTTTTTTAACTATGTTAGTTTTTAATACAACTTTTTTATTGGTAGTTTGATATGTTGTTTCAACTTTACAATCTCTCTTTGATATTGACTAATTTTTTTTATTTAGTGGTATGGTTTTTACTTATAGAAATACCACTATGAGAACACCTACTCGCCCTTTTCAACCTGTCATGTACTTTGAGGCTTGTACTTTCAGGTTGATTAGGTGCAAGTGTGCTGTTGTCGAAATGGTAAATCTATAAGTATTTGCGTTGCCACTACATATTTTTTTAACCATGTTAGTTTTTAATCCAACTTTTTTATTGGTAATTTGATATCTTGTTTCAACTTTACAATCTGCCTTTGATATTGACTAAATTTTTTTTTACCTTATATTATTGGTATAGTTATTACTTATGGAAATACCACTACGAGAACACCTACTTGCCCTTTTCAACCTGTCATGTACTTTGAGGCTTGTACTTTCAGATTGATTAGATGCAAGTGTGTTGTTGTCGAAATGGTAAATCTATAAGTATTTGCTTTGTCACTACATATATTTTTTTAATTGTGTTAGTTTTAAATCCATTTTTTAGTGGTAATTTGATATATTGTCTCAACTTTACATTCTGTCTTTTATATTGACTAATTTTTTTATTTACCTTATTTCTTGGTATGGTTTTTACTTATAGAAATACTACTACGAGAACACATACTAGCCCATTTCAACCTGTTATGTACTTTCAGGTTGATTAGGTGCAAGTGTGCTGTTGTTGAAATGGTAAATCTATAAGTTTTTGCATTCCTACTCCATTATTTTAACTATGTTATTTATTATTTTTTTATTGGTAGTTTTTATATATATTGTTTAAAGTTTACATTCTGTCTTTGATATTGACTAATTTTTTTATTTACCTTATTTTATTGGCATGGTTTTTACTTATAGAAACACCACAACCAGAACACCTACTCGCCCTTTTCAACCAGTCATGTACTTTGAGGCTTGTACTTTCAGGTTGATTAGGTGTTGTTGTCGAAATGGTAAATCTGTAAGTATTTGCATTGCCACTACATATTTTTTTAACTATGTTAGTTTTTAATCCAACTTATTTATTGGTAATTTGATATGTTGTTTCAACTTTACAATCTGTCTTTGATATTGACTAATTTTTTTTATTTACCTTATTTTATTGGTATGGTTTTTACTTATAGAAATACCACTATGAGAACACATACTCACCCATTTCAACCTGGTGCTTTTAGGTTGATTAGGTGCAAGTGTGTTGTTGTTGAAATGGTAAATCTATAAGTCTTTGCATCGCTACTCCAATTTTTTAACTATGTTAGTTTTAATCCAACTTTTTTTATTGGTAATCTGATATATTGTTTCAAGTTTACATTCTGCCTTTAATATTAGCTAATTTTTTCGTCTATGTTAGTTTTACAATTACGATTACAAGAACAACTTTTATATTTTTGTTAACTTACATGCGTCCTCAACTTTTGTTATTCTTGTTGATTCCAACTTTCAAACATATTTGATTTTGTATATTAGTTATTGGATAGTTTTTACCACAAATGATTATGTTATTTTTCCATTTGACGAGTTACTTTTGGCTTGTTTTTCTGCCTGTGATTTCGCTGTTGGTGGTTGTATTGAGAGTCCGTGTTTAACATGATCAAGTACCAGGTAAACTTAACTCATACTACTTATGCTGGTGTATTAGCTAGTTTTATTAGCATAATCTTCACTTTCCACTGTAATTACTTATGTTGTCTATCTTCATATTCTCACTTATCAGATTCATTCTCCATACTATGTTTCATGTTTAGTGGCAGCAAGCGCAGAGTCGGGGAACATGAAACTGAGTCGGGGAATTGTGCATTCATGTAAGGTGTAGTTGTCTATTTATTAATAATTTAAATCCCAGTGATTGTAGTATATTTAAGACATCATTGAGTGACGTTTGTTTCTTCCTGAAACTTAAATGATATTAATATATGTTGCATGAAAAGAAGACGAAATAAATAAAAGTGAAAAGGAAACGGATAGACTGTAGGAACCTATCTAATGAGGCATGGTTTATGGTTCTGAAACCCACCTTTGTTTTCCTAGGTTTGTAACTATTTTACCCGTTGAATTCTTAGAAAATTTTTAAATTTTGAATATGATGAGCTAGGCTGGTCTGTGCAGGGCACTGGGTCTATTTGATGCTGGGGGTAAGTTCTCAAGCTGGAAAAGTTTTAGGTAGTCATTTTCTGGCCGTTTGATAATCATGGTTTGATCTTTTTTATTTTATTTTTTTTTGTAGTGAGTTTGATGCGGGTCAACATATCCATTTTTAGGTACACATACACAGTATTTACAGTCCTCACTTTCTACACATGTTCATTTGACTTATTTGACTCTCCTACCTACTTATTCAAATTTTGTTAAACCAAGTAACTGGTTTAACTTTTAAAATTGGTTTTAAATATCTATTTACTGGACTAACATGTATCAATATTTCTTTCTCAAACAGAACCTTGACCCCAAGGATCTAATGTAGAGAACTACATAGTTATAAGCTCAACACTCCCATAGTGTATTATTTTTCTTAACTAGCCATTCGACGCTATTTTGTAGTGCTTCTTAAGAACCTGTTCATCCTTTACGGTTCTTTCAGAAGGTGCTAGCACTGTTTGATAGTCGTGTTGGAGAAAGAGGCAATGATCTGTGATATTTTTAATAAAGAGACATGGAACATGGGAATATGGGATGAATATTAGCTCCGCGAGGTAAGTTTAAAGTATAAGTCACACTCTTTACTTTTTCCAAACCCGGGTAAGGACCATGACTGTGCTAAACTGAAGTTTGCATATTGGGTTTTAATCGCCTACTGCAAAATTCCTTTATGTCTTATGAAGATCTGCTAACTGTTTTGTGTTATTTTCAGCTCCTGTTAAGTGGGTTTTCGGAAATGTATTCACTTCCTCCCTAGCTGTCAAACTCCTATCCACTACCTTAACAATACTATCACATGCCGTATATAGGAGATGCAGGGGACGAGGTTGCCCATAGAAGATTTCAAAAGGAGTAATTTCTATAGCAGTTTGATAACTTGTATTGTACAAAAGTTCCGGTTAGGCACCCATTGGATCCATTCCTTAGGCTTGTCAAAACACATATACCTTTAAGTAGTTCTCCAAGCACCTATTGCAAACTTCCAACCATGTGTTTGGGGATATTAGGAACTAGAAAGCTTTTGATCCATTCCTTGTGATTTTTGAAGTCATTAGCTCCGTTCAAATTATGTTTACAGAATTTTTATTCTTGCCAAAGAGCATTAGAGTGTCCTTAAATTCGTTCACTTCCACTAGTATCACATCCTTACCATGGCAATATCCTCTCTAGCCCTTTAGGAATTAGAAGTGATTGTAACAACCGCAGATAAGTTGCATTATAAGCTTTTACTTTGCTGGCACACATGATAGATTTTTATATGAGCCTGCACATCGTCTTCGGTTTTGACCAATAGAACACTCTTGTGACAACTTGAATTGTAGCATGAACTCTAGAATATCCACCTTGACATGAATCGTGTGTCCATTAGAGTTTCCAAGAAATCTGAATAGAACTTACATAGGTGTATGACTGTTAGAAAGTGCACAAGCTATTTGAGTTAAGGGTCTAGCTATTTGCACAAGCCTTGTGTAAAGACCCAAAAATCCCTCTTTGCAATTCTAAGGCATGGGTTATGTTGGGTCTGAAAAGGATAGTCTATAATATCAATACAATCAAAGTCAACAAATGTCAACGTCACTGTCAAAGTCATCGGAAAAGTCAACGGAAAAGTCAAACAGACGCGTTCGAGATGAAGAACCGAGACGAGACGTTGAAGATATAAATGACTAGGAGTTTATTGTTAATAAATATATTGTGTCAACAAAATATATTTATTTATGTTTAAGTCATTTTTATGTTTTAATAATAGTCTAGGGGGCTAATTGTCATTAGACTATATATAGCTAGAGTCATTAGTGTGTTTAGTAAGCTTGAATGAGCCATTGATTGAGGGTCTTTTCACATTTGTAATATCTTTAGCAATCAATTCAGATCAAACAAGGGTTTATTGAGTGTTCTTAAGGTGTTCATCATTGTTCATCAATATTTTATTGTGTTTGATCTATATTTTACACAAATATCATTGATATTTGTGTTTTCAGTGGGATTTGTTTGTGTTTATTAATCAATTGTACTGTTATATCGATCGAGAGGACCAATAATTTGGTATCAGAGCCATTGTGCTCTTGATTATTTGAGTTTTGTTTGGTTTTCTAGTTCTAAGTCACTGTTCCATTCATTTTCGATCTGATCTAAGTGTTTTTGATATGGAAATTGATTGAGGATTGCTCGATTTTGGTGTGGGAAGCTATAGGAATCATCAGATCTCAAGTCCATTGAGATTTGGATGAGTTTGAGCTGATTTCGTGCTGAAAAAGGCTGTCCAGATACGTCGGGCGAATTTACAGCTCGTCCAGCGAAACTACAGCATCTTCCAGCGAAACTACATAGTTTCGCCTGGCAAAATTAGGGATCCTTCAGCGAAACTAAGCTGTTCTTGGTTTTTGGATCTGGTTTCCTTGATCCAGCGAAAGTACATGTGTTGAACGAAAGTTCATAGTGTTTGTGTGCCAATCCCAGCGAAATTGCTGTCAAATTGTTCTCTGAACGAAAGTTCAACTAGTTTCAGGCTAAACTACCCTGCGAAACTAGCATCAGCTTGCCACTGCTGGGCGAAACTACTAGCGAACTTGCCAGCGAAACTAGGGAAAATTCAGCGAATTTAGTGAAATTTCAGCGAAATTAGCCTCTGATCATTTCTAAAATAATAATAAAAAAAAACAAGCTGACCTGGCAGCTTGACCCCAGTTGCTTAGAAACCATTTAGTTGACATTAAAAGTATTTTTTTTTCGGGTGGAGAATATCATTCAATAATTTTTGGAAAAATAATTTTAGTTTTGGGTGTTAAAGTGAATTTTAATATTTTAAAAGAAAATGTCGTTTTCTGCCAATTTCGAATCAGACAACGCCAAAATGGCACAAAGTCGGTTTGATTCTTTTGCAGCCATGAAAGATGAAAAGATATCTGATGTTGTTGATCGATTTCTGATGGTGGCAAACAGCCTCAAGAAGTATGATGACCAGCTGGGAAACCATGAACAAGTCACAAAACTTTTGGACTCTCTTCCTCCACAGTGGAGTCCACAAGTTAGGTTGTTAAAACACGAAAGAAATTTTGCTGACTACAAACTCATGGAAGTTATCAACAAGTTGAAGTCATTTGATTTGGATATGAAAAGAAAAGAGTACAGTCAATTCATATATGGTGGTGTATCTTCAATTGTTAAGATCAAAGAAACTAAAGAAGTCAACCATGTATTGATGGCTGAGGTGGTAAACAGTGATGAGAATTATGTTGAGGATTTTGATCCTTTCAAAGAATTCAGCTGTGATACTCAAGGTGAGAGTGTTGGTGATGTTGATGCCTGTGCAAGCTGGTGTAAAATTCAGAAGCTACAGGATAGTGAAACAGATGAAGTGAAGCAGGAGGTTCAGGATGAAGGAAATCAGAGGGAGATGAAGCTGAGGAAGCTAAGAAGAGAGCTGTTAAGGAGGAAGAGTACAAAAAGAACACTCCCGTATGTCAATGTGAAAAAGCCCTAGCTGCTGAAAAGATAGTTATGAGACTCCCCTATGAGATAGTTCAAGACATGTGTTCTACTCCCTGCAAAATTCGTTTATTCGGGGTTTATAAAGCTAACAGATTATTGTTAGAAAATGAAAAAGAATTAAAACGAATAAACAAAGAACTTAAAATCAATGAGTCCAAATATTTTATTAAACTAAAAGAAGCTTTAAAAGAAACTGATCTTTTAAAAAGAAATCTTTTAGAAAAGAATGTCGAGATTAATGTTTTGAGCGAACGAGTCACATTGGCAGAATTTGAGACTAGCAAGCTTAAAAACTAAACTTGATAAATGGACGATACCAGGGATGAAACAGGAAGAACTATTCTCCAAGCAAAGGGGAGCTAGAATCAAAACGGGTGTGGGATGTTGTGAAACTTCATATGTTTATCCTTCTCCTAGCACTTACTGTTACTCTCCTATGCCCTAACCTCATCCATCTAATGATTTAATTGAAGCTGCAGATACTAATAGTTTACATGCAGGTTTAAGCAGCGTTAATCACAAAGAGGTTTTAGATGAATATGATTTTCCTGCAGGTTTGGGGCTTATCAAGCAAGGATCTGATCTGCAAAATGATAATTCCACCTCTGATGCTTCAAAACCAGTATCAGTTGTTTCTAGTAACTTCTTTAACAAATTCAAGATAGGTAACATCCCTTCATTTGTTCCTGTCAAGTTTGTCAAAGAAGGAACAACTGTGGAATCATCAAGCAATCAGAACTCAACAACACAAACCGACACAACAAGAGTCATCAATCAAGATCCATTGGATGCTGACTTGTGTATACAGGACTGGACAAGTTCTGATGATGAACCAGAGATCATCAAGTCACCTAAAGTTATCAAGTGTCAAAAGCTTCCAACAGTTGAATCAAGACTTATACGGATCTCATCTCCAACTGCTAAGCAAATCAGCAGTTCCTCCAAAGCTCAGCAGAAGCACTCACCATCTTCATCTGCTATCCATCAAGCTCGCCACAAATCTGCCTCCAAGTCTATCAAATCACCAGTCATACAAAAGTGTACTCAGAAGAATGTTCAAATCTCAGCTCCCGGAACATCACAAATCAAATCACAACCCAGTTCGAAATTCACATTGACAAAGCCTCAAAAGGTTCAATTTCCATATATCCAAAAGAAGAAGCATCAAGGTTGTCAACAAGCTGCATCAACCTCAAAGCAGGCTCCACCCTCTCCTGCTATCCACGGGACTACAAAGAACCAAAAGCCTTTCAAGGCTTGCTTTAGATGTGGAAAAGAAGGTCATGTGTAAAGAAGTGCCCTCGGGTTCAAAGGCAAGCTTCGGGAGGTAAAGATAACACAGGTTGCTTCTCGGGTTCAAAAGGTAAAAAGCACATATCTTTGAATGGTTGGATAAAGAACAATCTATCCAAAACTTCTCATGTGAAGCCGGTTTCACATGATTCAAAGATGAAAAAGACCAATGTTTCAAAATTAAAATCTCTTCCTTCGGGTCTTAAACAGAAAATGATTTCCAAATTCAATTCTTTCAAATCAAAAGTAATTGAACAGAAACAAATTTGGAAAGTAAAACAAAAAGAAAAGGATAAAGAAATAAATGATTTTTCAAAAGAGTGTGTGCTTAAACAGGTTACATACACCGATGAAAAAGGAACTCCCAGGACCACCCCCTTTCTAACTAATCTGTTTATGAGTGCAGGAACAATTCAGGAGGCCTATCAGTAATCCGGTTTACTGACTGGGATTGTTTCTAATTCAAATTTGACGTGGAACAAACAGGTTATGTTATCTCATCTACATTTTGGATTCTTATCTACCATTCACAATCACTGCAATTTTCTTGTTACTTCATTTCTCATGTTTTTGCTAGTATAAGTTGGAAGACTTTCTTTAGTAAATTTTTTTTTTCAATTCCGTTTATTATATATTAAAAAAAATTTAAAAAAGGGGAAATTTCTTTTTTTTTTTTTGTTTCATGGCAGTTGAAAAGAAATTTCGGGGGAGAATAAAAATTTTTCACGGGAACTAAGAACTTGATTTGGGATGACTGAGAAATGATAGTATGTCTTCTTGGTATGCTTATTTGTATGACTTGTACTTTGTGAGAAATGATAGTAACTGATGTAGATGTCTGTATCACTTAATATTCTAAAATCTGAAAGACAGTTTCATTATATGATATGCTTGGTAGGCTCAGCCTGAAAACGAAGTAAACAGTGATTCTGTAGCCTAACTAAAGCTTTAGAACTCGGTGATAAGGATTATTCTCCTGACATTTCGGCTTGCACAAAGTTCTAAGTCTTGTTAAAAATGGGTTGATAGTATCTGACTTCTGCCTTGATTACTTCTATTCTCAAATTCTCTCATCCTTGCTTTTGAATTGATGCTTCTTGTAAGCTCTTCAGAATCTTTTTCGTGCTTATCTCCTCTGCTATGCGAAAGCATTGACCAGGAGTGATGATCTTCTCTGTTATACATGAGTATAGACCTGATGCTCTCATCAGCACGCTCAGATGATCATCTCCTCTGTTATACGTAAGTATAGACCTGGAGCTCTCATCATCTGTTCCCCAAATAAAGGCACATTGATTCTTAAATTAAGATCATTGTTGAAAGCTTAAAAGAAAATCAAGTAGAGTTAATCATATTACTCAATAAACCCTGATTATGGGATAAGTTTTTTGCCGGATGTCTATGGGAACCAAATCACCTGAGCTTCTCTAATTAAATCTAAAACATGATAAAATCAGTTGCAGATCACTTGCTGAAAAGGATAAGGCATGGGTTTAAATTGGACAAATATACCAACAATCATTTTTGAATTGTTTTTGGCTTTCAAAAAATTTAAAATTGTGACCAGACTCTGTATCAGTGTGATCTCACTAACTTGTCATTGTTCAAATACATCATTGTGCTTTCGTATATCTTGAGGATGTGATCTCATGATCAAATTAGTTCTTGGTGTAATATGATAAAACAAAATAAAATAAAATATTCATTTCAAATCATTTTTCAAGTCTTCCATATTATGTTATTAATATGTTATCATTTTCACATGCATTTCACGGGAAATTGCACATTCAGATAAACACGGGTTTATTTGTATTGTTGAAATGATCTAATGAGAATTGTGTAGAATGTGTTTGTAATTGTGTTACAGATTCTTGCTGCAATTGATGGCCGATCATCAACTGAGCAAAGTACCGTACCAGAGAATCTGTTCCTCAAGTTTGCAGAGGATACCGAGCTAGGATTCCTTCTCCTACATTTTCTGAAGCACTCAAGAATAAAGAGTTGGAGATGCTGTTCCTGATCATTCTCATGATGCACACAAAAGGAGGGAGCATTCAAAAAGGGGAAGCCTATAAGATGAAAGATTGTCGGTACCAGATCATCAATCTAGGGGGAGATTGAAGATCAATATATAGTTGACTTATCGGTGCTGATCACGATAAAAGACGTTGATAATAATAGACTAAGGGGGAGTATTGTTGGGTCTGAAAAGGATAGTCTATATTATTAACACAATCAAAGTCAACAAATGTCAACGTCACTGTCAAAGTCATCGGAAAAGTCAAACAGACGCGTTTGAGATGAAGAACCGAGATGAGACGTTGAAGATATAAATGACTAGGAGTTTATTGTTAATAAATATATTTTGTGTCAACAAAATATATTTATTTATGTTTAAGTCGTTTTTATGTTTTAATGATAGTCTAGGGGGCTAATTGTCATTAGACTATATATAGCTAGAGTCATTAGTGTGTTTAGTAAGCTTGAATGAGCCATTGATTGAGGGTCCTTTCACATTTGTAATATCTTTAGCAATCAATTCAGATCAAACAAGGGTTTATTGAGTGTTCTTAAGGTGTTCATCATTGTTCATCAATATTTTATTGTGTTTGATCTATATTTTACACAAATATCATTGATATTTGTGGTTTCAGTGGGATTTGTTTGTGTTTATTAATCAATTGCACTGTTATATCGATCGAGAGGACCAACAGACTATTCTTGAGTCAAGGGTCTAGCTATCTGTTCATGAGCTGCCACTTCTTTAATGTGCCCCGAATAATTTAATTCGTTGGCACCAAAATATATATTTTTTCTTTGCGGCTAATCTGTTTAATCTTAGCAGTTCCAATACCATTTGTAATGCTACATATGAGCTTCTAAATCAGGTCTATAAAATAGGATATCTTCAAAAAAAATCAATGCAAAGTTCCTCAAATATGCTCTAGAGACATGATTCGTTGAACTTTGGATTGAAGCTGTTCACATGTTTGTGTTGAAGTAGGGGGTTTGCTTGCCTTGATATAGGACTTTGTTTGTGTTGTCAATCACTATCTTGTTTTTTTAAATATAAACTCTTCTGGTTAGTAAGGTTTTATAAACGGGTTAGAAAGAGAAAACGGTATAGAATTGGTAGGTGAATAGGGATCCTGGGATTGAATGGTTTTGATGTAGATGAACTGAAAGTTTGACCCGGATGGATGATGACCTAAATTACGGGGTAGACTATTGGCCTATTTTGACCCTGCTAAGACTTTTTAACCATGTGCAAACAAGAATAATTTTCAAGTAGGAAATATGATGGATTGGGTGTAAAGTCTTGAATCACTCGGGGACCTATATTAGGGGGAAGACTATTCGCTTAATTTGAATCGTGCTAAGATTTCTTTATTTTATTGGTTTTATTTTTTTCAAGTATTGTTTTGATTATTCTTAGTATAGTTCTTTTGTCTTTTCAGACCACTGTATTATGTTTCGTCAATCGACTAAAAGCAACCTGCACGTGGGTCCTTTATATTTGTTTTTGTTTCTTTCTTCGTCTATTCCCTTCTCCAATATCATCTTTCTTCCCTATTCTTTGTTTACCTGTCATTTTTCAGCGGTTGCTTTCCAGTGGCTCTGCATTGTGTTATCAAGGTTCATTGTTCTATTTTTTTCTGACTTTGCGATGGGTTTCAATTCATGTTAATTTTAATTGTATCGCTAACTTGTCGAATCATTTACCTGATTGTTGTTCATTTTGTGGGTTTTGGCTATTCTAATTGATTCGCATGTTTTATTGTGCTTGCATTTGCCTGGTTTGACAATGTTGATGGTCTGCTATGAGTATTGGTTATACACTTCCACTTTGGTATATTTGCACCTGCAAGTTGTAATCGGTTATGCTACATGTTTGAACTGATTTATGTGTGTCAGTGTGTGTATTGCTTGTGTCTATGACCTGATTGATGTCAATCTGTCTTTCTTGGTTAATTTGCATGTGTGGCTTTGTCTGCATGTTTTGATTCCATAAAATGATTTATAGGGTTAATCGTTTGAATGAATGTATGCTATGTGTATTGTTTATGTTGCATTCTCTGGTCTATTCACTTGTCTTGTTTTTCATGTGTTGCTGGTCCTATTTGACTATACTGGTCATTATGGGAGGATTTGTAAGTGTGAGTTTGTACTTTCCCTTTAACTTGGTTATCAGATTAACTTGATTGTTAATCTGTTTTTATTGTGAATTTTGGTTCGGTTTATTGGTTGTTTGGTCTAAGGTTGTCCGTTAATTTAAATGTGGATGTGCATCATTTCAATGTTCACATATATTATCAATAGTATGTACAATGTTTATATGATAGAATTTGTTGGTGTTGTTGCTGTGATACTGTTTTTTCTGATTTTGTTTGTTAATATGTTGACGGTGTTCTTCATTTTTTGTTTTGATTTGATTTTGTAAAATGATTTGTGGATGAAGTTTGTTAATGTTTAGATGGTGTTCTCCATTAATGTATGTTTATGTGCAGTGTTGTAAAAATCGGGATTAGTCAACGATTAATTGCAAATCGGCCTGTCACCTAGTAATTTTGACCTAATCAGCCAATTAGTAAGTTGGTCAACATTGAACCTAGGCGATCCTAGTCGGCCAAGCATCCGTGATTTTGGCGACCTGGAAAGATTCCGGCCAAATATGCAAACATATATATAAAACTGAATATTTTTTATAAAAGATACATATAAGAATGTGTGTATTTATCTATAAAACTGAAATTTATATGTAATAATTCCAATCCGATTAATCTCTAGTCGGTATCTCACCGCCCGACTAGCGCCTAACGATTTTGACAACGTTGTTTATGTGTATATTTATGTTGCTTGTTTTCGGTTTTCAATCCGGTCCATTAATCTGTCTTTCTGTCTTTCTGTCTTTCTTTCTAGTGATGTTATATTATTTTTGTTGTGATAAAAAGACAAATCAATCCTTATTTTAAATGTTCATGTGTATCATTTGAATGTTTATGCATGTTGTTTTTTGTTTATGTAGTGTTTATATGATAGGGTGTGTTGGTTTGTAGCTAATGACATTGTTTATGCTTCTATTTTTCTCTGTAGTGTTAATTTTTGACTGGGTAGGTTTTTTTCTTATATTAAAGTTTCTCCCTTATAAAATTGCTTTCATGACCCGTCCCTTTATATTCCTCAAAACAAAAAGAATAAAAAAAATTACAAAACTGGAGGGTAAACCACCCACTCCACGCCATAGGCGGTTGTCCCATCGTCAGCCACCCACTCCCTCTTACACATCAAATCATGACCTTTAACGCCGCCGTCTCCCATCGTTTACCACCATTCTGGTCACCACCAGCACAACCCTCAATCTCACCACCACAACCCCTGTCATGTTGTCTTCTTAACAACCATCGCCCGCCACCACCATCTGGTCGTCTTTATAACCATCGCCCACCACAACCGTAAACTAAACAGAAACAAGCTACTGCTTACCAAATCTCAAACAACCTTGTGCCGAAAAAATCTAGATTTGGCGGGAAAAACACTTACGGTGATTGAAGGATGTGGTTGGGCAGCAATGGTTGCAAAAAGAGAGTAAGGGGCGATGGTTGATCAGAACAAAGTACAAGAGATGAGCGGCAATTGCTGCAAGCAATGGTGGTTGAAAGGGTTTTGGTGGTGATTGATGGTTTATGATAAGAAGAGAGAGAGAGGGAGAGAAAGAGAGAGAGAGAGAGAGAGAGAGATGGTTTCAGTAGTGTTTGCTTGCCGTCAGTGGCGGTGGTGGTTGACCGGCAGTAAAGGTGGTGGAGGTAGTAGACGAAAGGGTGGGGTGGGTTAACTAATATCAACTTTTTAATTATTTAACTTAGGGGTATTTTTGTCGTTTTTAAAAAGTTAACAGTTCATCCATGTCAGGTATCAAACCTGTTACATTATGCATACTTTAAGACTAATCTTGTAATTTTTCAAACCTGGAGACTAAAATCGCAATTTGAACATGGCACAAGGACCATTCGTATAATTTACTCAACTTTGAAATTTGAATTGAAATTGAAATGTTTTTGTTGGAAATTATGTTTGGTTGACATATCAAAATAGAATTGAGATTTTCTCCTTCACGTTCCTTGGTTCATAGAATTTTAACATCCATCCACTCCTTTGATGGAACTTCATACATTCTAATGGACTCTTACATAATTACTGAACATCTCTCATATCTTTAAACAAATAGTCCTCCTAACTAGAACTCCTGGAAGTCGATTCATACACACTGGAAATCAAAAGTTGTACCTTCTTTTTCAACAAAATCTAAAATGAGACTTCCAATGTAAAAATAAATGAATTACAATTGGAAAACAACTTGAGAATTACCAAAATCATAATAATATAAGAGGAAGTTACATGAACATGAATAAGATGAACCAATGATAACGATGAAATTAGATGAACCACGATCGTATGCGCACCAATTTCTAGTGAGACCCCCCCCCTCCCCGTCCCTGGGTATGAGCACCAACACAGCTGTCGTCCTTTATTTCTAAAATTGGTCCTATAAACTTGGCATATAATGATTTATTCATTCATTGGAACTAATTTTTTTCAAAAGATGATTTCATTTCTTAGAATGATAGCGTACGGGGTTTATGGTGATCTTGTGGATGAATACATACAAATTGTTGAAAGTAACGTAATGGAGAACGTGAACATTTCTTTAAAACAAGTAGTGCGTATTTTTTTGGATCAATAACTATGATCTCTAACTGCCAATGATTTTATATGATTGCTTGCTATTGTTGAACAATAAGGATTTCTTGGAATGCTCAGAAGCATCACTATATGAACTCGAAGTGGAAAAAAATATTTCTTGGCATGGAAAAGTATGTACTCTCGTCACATTTACGAACCTATTATTATTTTAGAAGTAGCTGTTTCATATGATCTTTGGATATGACATATATTTTTTGTTACGCTGGTTCGCATAACAATTTTAATGTGTCGGAGAGGTCTTTTATTCGCATAACAACTTTTTTGTTACAAAGTCAATGGTAATTCTCCGGACCTCCTCTCTTTCTTTTTTGTGTTCAATCCCGACAACACCATCATCAACTCCAGCGTCAATCACCACTTCTACCTATTTTTTCCCCATGGGACGACTTCGACCGGCCTAAGAATATAGATAGAGGTAGAGAATAAGATGTTGGAGGTTTAAAAATATAATTTTATGAAATTATAATTTTTAGTTAATTTATATTAATGATGATAATGAATTTATGTAAGCGTTTTAAGTGAGTCTTCAAGTATAGAAAGATTCTATAGCATCCATAAACTTTATTTCCTATTCTAGAGAATGAAATGGAGATGTCACTTTGACTATTTTTCTAAATTTTTCCTTATAGTTTAGAGATGTGATATGGCTCGAGTCTCGAGATTGAGATGAGAGTTTTCTTAGAGGATCAATGCATAATAAAAAAATATAAAAGTTTAAACATAAAATTTTCTAACATTGCTTCACACATATCATACTTGTTAAGTGAATGAAAGCTATTAAATTAGAATAGCTAAATTAGCTTCGTCCAAGTCACGATTCGTTTTGTTTTTACAAGGTCATCCTATGTAAAAAACAAAAAATATCTAATGAAAATTTAGTAAATATCGACTAAAAATCCTCATATGTGACGAACTAGTAGTTAACATTTGTAGTAAATGATATAAAAAACCTGCCTATAATCTTGTAGCCTATAACATTGGTGATTTATTAATCATGGTTTATTTTATTTTAAGTTCTTCTAAAACCCCTTTTCGCACCATGGTCAAAACTTAAAACCCTCATCTCGCCTGTATAGGGTTTAAGCCACCTGCAACACCACCGTCGGACCTCGCTGGCGACAAATGGCCACCGTGTTAAGGCGTCTTTCACTGATGGCGATCGGAAACCTCCGATCATCTCTTCAACAAAGCGAATTCACTCATCCTTCTACCACCTCTATTCTGTCGCAGATCCTCGTCGGAAGCCTCCGTTCTCATGTTTTCCGGCATCCCTATACTCGAAACATGTGCTCCGTCGCTAACTACGATCAACAGTACGATGCTTCGGTCTCTGCTGCATTGAATTTGGACAATCGCGTTCCGGCTACAATCATCACTGGTTTTCTCGGTTCTGGAAAGGTTTCGTAACATTCTAGAACAATTACGGAATTCATTTCGATTGAAGATGAATTCTGTATTATTGATATCCTGATGATGTGTGAAACAATATAAGAAACTTGAATTTGATCATTTGCTCTTGCTTGAATGGCAGACGACTCTATTGAATCATATACTGACAGCTCAACATGGCAAGCGGATTGCCGTGATCGAAAATGAGGTATATACAACGTGTGCAGTGTTTATGCTTATTGTATCACGTGCATTTAAGTGGTCAATTTACGAATTGAGTTGATCTTATTAGTGAACTACTTGTTGTTGCAGTTTGGGGAGGTGGATATTGATGGCTCATTGGTGGCTAGTCATTCATCTGCGAATGAGGATATTGTCATGGTTAATAATGGTTGTTTATGTTGTACTGTGCGTGGTGAGCTAGTCACGATGCTTTTGGAGTTGGTTAAAAAGAGGCGAGACAAATTTGATCACATAGTGATTGAAACCACTGGTATGTTACATTGGTAAAGAATTCGGTTCAAGCATCAAAGCTCGATCTATAGGCACTAGCATTAAGCTTAAACACGAATGACCACTGACCAGAACCGATTTTTAACACTTCTTGGTCAGTTGGCTAAGCCTCACTTGTTTATTTAACTATTCATGGCCCCCATCTTTTAATTGTCATTTCTTTTCTATCTCTTGAACTGGTGATAATCTTAAACTTATACATGTCTTAATTTCATCTCTTGTTGTAATGAAATGAAACTATATGCTTTGTTCCATACATTTGCAGGCCTTGCAAAACCTGGACCAGTGATTGAAACATTTTGCACTGACGAGCAAATTTCCCGTTATGTGAAACTTGATGGAGTTGTTACTCTGGTTGACTCTAAGCATGCCATGCAGCATTTGAATGAGGTGAAACCAAGATTTGTGGCCAATGAAGCAGTCGAACAAGTTGCATATGCAGATCGTATTATTCTTAACAAGGCACTTTTTTTTACTTTCCTCTAATGATCAATAATATATTTGCCTAATTGCCTTTATCCAACTTCCATTAATCTCTGCTTAATAATATTTCAGATAGATTTGGTAAGCAGTGCTGACTTGGAGGCTTTGACAAGGAAAATACAGGTAGAGTTTTCCTATATATGACTATATGAGTTCTTTTATTTGTAAAGTGGAACTGTGGAAGTGTTACATTTCCAGATAATGTGGCAGCTTTCAGAGATAAAATAACTTGGCATCGTTTCGTTTGTTGCAATTCTTTTTATTGACTTGGTCCCTTGCAAATTGTCTAACATGACATTGTTTCATCAATTGCACACTTATTTTCATCACTCATAAGACTTTTATCACTTTGAAAATTCTCAATGACACATGTTGAGTAGTTATCTCCAGAACAGAAATCTTATTTAACAGAAAACTATCTTATTGACTAGGAAGTTCAGAACTGAGCACAGGGAACTGGAAACTGATTAATGGTTACATGTTTTCTACCTAATAAACTACATCCCAGAATTTGTGCTAACAAGAAGCTTATAAGCACCATATAACAAGAATGCACTGCTACAAAATTGAAAAGACTATGCCCTTCAAACTTGTGGATGCATGTCACATATCTAACAACACAGATGTGTTTCATAAAATTGTAGCCTGGTAGGATTGTGTTAAGGTGTCACTTGCACTAAAGCTTCAACGTTAATAAGTTCTGTTCCAGTCAAGTCTGTTAGGTATCTTACACAGCGGAAACAACACACAATTACACGCACGCACACGAAAGCAATAAGAACACGAGAATTATAGTGGTTCAGTCAAGATGACCTACGTCCACTCTCTGCAACTAGGTATTTTTTATTAAGCTCAAGGGACAAGATTACAATACAATGACATGCTCTATATATAAAGATAATTAGGGTTTCAAGAAGCTTCAATTGGCAAGGCCCATAACTCCATCTAAAAGCCCAAAGGCCTTCACACCTCAACAAAGTCCCTTATAGTTCAATGGTTAATTGCTGGCATGGTTGGAAGTGCATGGATTCCAATTGTAAACATATTCACCTTTGACACAACTATGTGAGACGAAGATGGTTTGACACCCTCGGCCTCCTTTCCTGTTGCAACCATGCCAATTTGGCAATTTCTATAGTGGAATGAGCTATACACATCTATTTCTTCTGCATGCCAAGAAACCATCCCTTCAGCAAACTCAAGTGTTGGCCAGAGTGTGCAATTAGTTTTAAAGTCTATTCCTTTAAGCCTTTGAGGTACCCTTACCCTACCGTATTCTAAACTGTTTTTTGGTGTTCAAGGCTCCGTTACGGGTTGCCAGTGTACTGGCTTAATGTGGTCACAATAAAGGTTTTGTGTGGTGAGTACAACGCATGGCATACATCATATAACCAATAGCAATCACATATTTCAGTCAATCCATTACTTGACCGGTTTTCACTTCAAGTTTCACTCTTGGGAGTGAAAGGAGTGTTAGGTTCATAAACTTGAGTGTTGAAACTTATATCTTCTCTAAGTAATGACATTGACTTAGAGATATTTGATCATTTGAATTTCTCACTTGAACTCCTCGAGAAGGTATCTACTTCTCCAAGATCTTTTTCCTTAAAGTCCAAGTATAAGTTAGACCTCACTTCAGATACCATTAATGTAGGTGTTAATATATACATACATACCAGGTATTGGTTCAATCACTTACCAATGTGGGAGATGTTACAACTTGTCAAACTCAAAGTTAATTTCAACATGGGGTGGGTTCTTTGAGTTGTATTGTATTACTCTTAGATCTCTAAGAGGTCTACATTTAGATCGTTAAGCTCAGAAATATATGTGCATGTTTGGCAACAACTTTTGAGAAGTGACTTTTGACTTATTAACTTTTGAGAATATAAGTCAAAAAAAGCGTTTGTCAAACTCAAAAGTACTTTTCAAATTGAATTTTCATATAAGATAAAAAGTAGGTTTTGAGAGGGGGTTACTTATTAACTTTTGAAAACTACTTTTAGTTTAATTTCCTATTAAAACCCTTTGACTACCTCCTATTAACTCCCCTAATTTTTTAATTGTCTTTTTTGTTCATTTTACAATGTTTTAGTTTATAAGCTAATTCAAACACTTTTTTAAAAACTACTTTTGAAAAGTCATAAGTTAATAAGCTCTTTTTGTCAAAAGTTTTTTTCAACCAAAATAAGCAATCCCAAACATGCCCTATATGTAACCTAAAGGAACAATCCTACCCTCTGTTCAGAGTTCAGATTGTACACACACACAAATTATCAGCAGAAAAGAAAACACGAGCGCATAAAAAATTATGTGGTTTGGTTTCGGTGTGTGACCTACGACCATGGGCTGCAATTAGGATTTACTATTGCATTAAATCTCTTGGCAGGGTTTGTTTCTTTTCTGTTTACATATACAAAAGTTAAAATAAGGTTGCTAAGGTTCAAATCAGATATTGGATGTTTCTTTATCAACATGATATTAGTTAACTTTTGACTTGGGGATTTGTTGTATTTTCCAGCACATAAATGGAATGGCACAGATTAAGCCGGCTAAATTTGGTGTTGTTGATATGAATTTTGTGTTGGGAGTGGGAGGTTATGATCTTGACAGGTGATAATTATATGATATTTCTTTCTTATTTTTGTAACACACCCAACTCTTTTACATACATGGCTACACACACAATCACACCATATTACTTATTTGTTTGTTTTGCATAGCCTTTTGGATATGTAATTCTTACATAGTTAATAAAGCCTTTTGGTTATGCAGAATTGATTCTGAAGTTTCATCGGATGGTTCTCATTGTGAAAATCACACCCACGAGCATGGGCACGGTATTTATCACTTTTGCTTTTTGCATTACCCCCCCCCCCTCTTTTTATTCCTGGGTGCTTCATTCAGGTTTATTTTAGTATTCAATCGTATGAATATAAACTGGTTTCTAAAAAGAATGTCACCTGAATTAGTGTGTACTTTCTGTACTTATTTTATTTTTTAAGAGAACTGATAATGGTGAAAATGTCATGCTCTAATCAAAAGAATGTATCTCTTTTTTTTTTATAGAATGCCACCAAGGGCATCATTATGGTCACAAGCATGATTCTGCTGTATCCAGCGTGAGCATTGTTTCTGAAGGAACTTTGGACCTTGATGAGGTAATTTATACATGCCTAGTATTCTACTCTCTTTGGATTGTTATTTCTCTTCTTTTTCTGCATTTATGGTTTTATTCCAAGGAGGACATTCAGTTCGAAACCAATTTTAAGTAGAGAACTGCAAGAACCATTTAAACATCTGAACTATTGCTTTAAGTGTAATCCATAAACAGTTATATAGTCACAAGACCGCCTCTTTTTCTACTATATTTGTTCAACGCTACATAGTGCAATCCCCAGATACCTCCAGAAAAGTAGATTAATTACTTCACTTCAACCCTTTTTACTGACCTTAAATTCGCATGCCAGCTTGATGATTGGCTCGAAAGACTGGTTGAGGAAAAAGGGGACGATCTCTATAGGATGAAAGGCGTCCTGTCAGTGAGTGATTCCAATGCACGCTATGTTTTTCAGGTTTTATATTTCATTCATTCCTTTTTAATTTATATTTTATTTACTTGTTTTAAATTAGAACATACATTTTTCACCTTGTGATTTTTGATTCATTTAGGGTGTGCATTCCACTCTAGATGGGTGCCCAGGAAAACCATGGGGCCCAGATGAGAAGAGAGTCAACAAACTTGTATTCATTGGAAGAAACTTGAATGAATCTGCTTTGAGAAAAGGTTTCAAAGGTTGTTTGGTGTAATTCTATGTTAATGTTTAATTTTGGTAATATAACTGTCCGAGGGTTGATTATTGGTTAATGATTTTTCTTTTATTAGGCTAGTTATGTACTATTTACGATCTTGTAAGGTGTTTTTATGTAATATCAACCTCTAATAAAGTCTTTATATAATCATATCATACAAACAATTTAATGCAATTATCTTTTGTAGTATATCTTGTCTTGTACTTATTTTGTTACACACCTTTTAAATTATTATAATAATATAGTTTTATATATATGACTAATCTAATACCTTACATTAATACACTTTTAAAGTTATAAAAAGAAATGTTTTTAGAACCTGATCAAACCCGAAGTTGGTAATATGCTCGATATGAGTACCTATAAACCCCTTCAATTAGCCTGGATCGAGAGGTGTACAAAAAAAACTGGTTCAGTAAAAAAACCGGTCAAAAAAGTTTGACCGGTTTGGAAGAAAAACTAGCTTGATCCGAACCGTCGGTTGTATATTGGTTTGGTAGCGCGGTAGTGCCACACCCAAAACCGGTTTTAAAACCGGTTCAAAAATAAAAAACTGATTAAACCGGTAAAATTTTAAAACTGGTCCAAATTGGTTTGAGGGGTTCTAGTATTCAGTGAGTGTTACAAACCGGTTTGAAAAGAAACCAGTTTGACCACATGACTAACCCGAATCAGTTTGAAAAAGAAAAACCGGTTTGTACACATACAGTTGTACCTATTGGAGAAGGTTAGAAAATTTCATATATGACATTAGGTTTCATATTTTATTTTATAACACTTTATATTTTGTTAACATTACAAATGTACACAAAGCGATAAGTTGTTTCATATTTTATTTTAGATTGATTATATGTAAGACCGTTTATAGTCTACTTGTGAGACACATTTCAGAAATGGAAAATCCAGTAATAATATAAAATTCAGCTTTGTACAACATTGTTTTATAAACAAAAGAATGTTTCTTTTTCGATTATTTTATCAATTTTGATTATTCAGATAGATTTAGTTTTCGAAACACAAATTAACCCCGGAAGGATTTGGTGAAATGACAAACTTTGATCAAGACTTTTAACCCCTACCGACGATCTAACCATAGACATCATCCTTGAGATCTCATTTAAATGTTTCTTTTTGTATTATGTAGTGTTTGTTATTATACACTTAAATCAAGAAATGACCTTTAAATGAATGATTTAATGTTTATGTTGGCATTTTCCCCTTGAATATCTCTCCTCCTCCCATTTTGTCGTTGATAGTGGGGTCAGATGATGGATTATTCTGCTGCTACCCGTCTTTCTTGGCCTCAAATGCAACGTGTCCCTTAGTTTTAATTTCTATCCATAAAACCAAAAGTATTTATTTTTTAAATAAATTAACTACTTTACTGGATAAAAGTGAAAGAGATTACAAATTATAAGTCTTAAATTCTAGTAAAATAGTATTTTAACTAAGAACATCTGATATGATTTGTAATTGAGTTTTCTTTACCCAAAATATTATTAAAATGTATGTTATTAATTATTATCCAATTAAATGATGATGGCTAGTTAACGTTAGTCGCCTTGATGATTCATGCATGGCATGTTTGTTACTCTTTTTAACTTGACTGTCTCGAGTTAGTGTACACATTATATGAAATGTAGATTTAGGTAACTTGTGACATGACCTTTTAAAATATAAGACTCAATGTAAATTTAAACAGTTTAGTATTTAAGGGAAAACGGGTTGCGATCATAGACCGTCGTAAGAAACTTGAAATTGTAATGGAATATGCTTGAATCATCGTAAACGCACTAAAGTTCTCGAAAACTTGAGGCCAAAAAAACGCTTATCGCCATCGCAAAGATGCATGCCATAGTATGCCCTGTCTGGCTTTGCGTTAGCCCTCCATACATTGAATGGTCGTTCTGTCAAACGAAAATAAAGGTACATGACTATCTTTTGTATGAATTTGTATATAATCTGCATCTATATCTTTATTAAATAAGTAACTCGTGTCAACGCATGATATAATTCCAACTCCCCAAAATTTCTTTGCCGGTTATTTCATTTTGTCGTCACGTGTAACAAATTTACCACCCTAGATTCTTTGTCTTGGCTTCTTTTCTTTTTAATATTATTAGTTTATTACTTGTTTAAATTTAAAATATCATTTCATTACTTATTTAAATTTAAAAATATCATTTTATAATTTTTAGTTATTACTTAGTTTTTTCTTTATTAGTAAATTTAAAAATATCATTTTATAATTTTTAGTTATTACTTAATTTTTTCTTTATTAAACATGTGTAGTATATAGATTTTTAATACTAGTATAACATGATGTTAAAATTAGCTAGATTCATGATTTTCCAAATAAAATTTCTCGAATCGAACACAATTTTATTAAGATGCTTGAACACCTTTAGGATTATAAGTGAGTTCAAATCTAAATTTGAGCAAAATACTTAAACCCCGTTTGGTTCAAAGAATTTTTAAGAATTGAAATTGGAATTTAAAAATTTTCCATTTAAAATTTTGTTTTGTTGGTCAACGGATGAAATTGGAATTGAAAATTTTTCCCACATTCATTGGAATTCACATTCCTTCCGCTTATCGATAGAATGTTTAACAATCCAATGAAACGTTTCAAATTTACATTTCAATTCCACTCAAAATTGATCAAACAAACACATTATCAATTTTAACAAGATTTCAACTTCAATTACTTTACAAAACATTTTGCAAATCAAACGATTCTTAGAGTTGAACCGGTGAGTTTTTTCAACAAATGTTTCTTTTTAAGAGGATTGAAAATACAATCCAAATTAAAAAACAAATAGATTGACCCGATTATAATAAAACATATCATAGATTCACCCATTTTTCTTTCAACAAAATATATGGGCCACCGAATTTGATTAAAATTTGATGATAATAACAAAAATTATAGGTGTGAATACAAGGAGAGACGTGACACGTGACACGTGACCGCAGGAATATTCCACTCCGCTTGTATGCCGGAGAGAATAATCCACGCTGGCACCGTAATCACCTACTCCCCAACGCCTCTACCTTACCCTACACCCACTTCCGATCATCCGTCCGATCTTCTTCTTTTTCCAAAGATCTGGCGGTTGTAATCGCACGTAGCGTGCTAATGAGTGACAATAGATTATCGTATTTTATTATTTAAAAAATTAGTAAATAATAATAATAATAATAATAATAAAAGCCGGCTGTAGGGGTGTCATGTTGTGTTGTTTTCAGATTCGTCGCCGATCTTTCCTCTCGATGTTCCTCGTCTACATCATAATTGTCTTTTCTCCAAGGTTTCTCTTTCCTCAAATTACTAACATACCCTTGCTTCCACTTTATATTCATTGGTCAAGTTGAATCCCTAATTTAGGTAATTCTCTTTGTTATTTTTAATAAAAAAACGGATTGGACCGGCTGGTTGAACCGAGATTTTTTATTTTTAAATCGCTCTGTTCCGTCCGGTTCGAAGGTCGGACCGGGAACTAGGTCGGACTGGATCATTTGTTTTATTTTTTTTTAATTTTAATAAGTTTAACGAGTGGTTCAGACTATAAATTGAAGTTTTGCATATAAGATTATTGTTAGGTTTTATATATAACTATAAACTATATATATATATAAAATATATATATATATATATATTGAATTATACATATATAACTATATATAAAATATACATTGAAAATAAAAAAAACAATGAAACCGGTCATATAATTTATAGATATTTTTATCATTATCTTCTATACATGTGTATGTGTATATATAATTAGGGGTAGGAATACAATGAAAATCGTAACGTAGGTTTGTAAATTAGGCCAATACTTTCCGTGGTTTTCTTTGGTTTTCACATAACTATTAATTTTTTTAGGAACACTCCCATATATACATACATACATATATACATAAAGGTGTGATCCTAAAAAAACCACAATGTTATGTGAAAACTAGAGAAAATCAATGAAACCGGTCACATAATTTATAATTTTTTTATCACTACAATTTATATTTATATATGTGTATATATAAATAAGGGTATAGATCAAATGAAAAACCGTAGCATGGTTTTACATATACGTCACATATAGGTTACGTATACGTAACCATTTTTCATTCGACATAATGTTACGTATATGTAAAACTCTTTATTCTCGTATTTATGTTCAATATATATGTAACAAAAACTTAATAACCTTTTAACAATTAAAATAACAAAAGATTTATGAATTTTGTTATTGGTTTTCGTGGTTTTCTTTGGTTTTCACATAACTATTGTTTTTCTCAGAAACTCTCCCTTATTTATATATATATATATATATATATATATATATATATATATATATATATATATATATATATTATGATGTCATTTGGTTCTTGAATCTGATCCGACCAGCTGACAGTAAGATAACTGGTTCGTCGTTCGATCCGATTCTGAAAACATTATTTTTATATTCTATACTTTGTTTTAAAAATGCCCACTCCTGTGCTATGTAGGAATTAAACACACAATTATTCAATTGGACACTACATGACTTTACTACAAGCTTGACTAGATAATTCTCTTTTAGAATGAAAGATTCTTGTTGCAAACTTATTTTCTTATTTTAGTGGATTTCTATATTACATAGATTTGTATTATTTGATATAAGATTATATGTTATAGCATATAATGCGGTCATATACTACATATACGATGAATATAGAGTAAGATTATAGACCACAACTTATAATATAATATATTACAGTTAATTGTTGATTCTGTTTCAGGGTATTCGTTGTTTTGCAATGTGTTTATATTCCCCTCACATTTTCTATGTGTGATGTGCGCGTGGTACAGTAACACTGCCAATGGGTTGATTCGTCCAATGAATCTCGGTGAATAACGCCCGTGTCAGGAATTAAAATTGGTCACCGGAACCATGGGATAGTGTTCCCATCCGGGGCTAGGATTTCACCACCTCTTTTCGAGTTCCACTCTGTGAGGCCTAAATGTTTAATTTTGTTGGTCCTTGAATTAAAAATGATGATTAAAGTAGATTAATTGTTTGAAGAGTATAAATTGATAAATTGAAAAACGCAAACTATGACTTTGTTTGTAGTGGAAATACAAACAAGTGATCTTCAAGAACACACTTAGGGTTAATTCAGATATTGATCGATAATACAACATTCAAACTTTTCAGGTTTGAGTTAATTTTTAACGTGATAAAATCTGCTTAGAACAAATGCAACTTGATTAATATCTTTACTCGAGTGAAGTCGAAGCTTTAATGAAATACGAATCAACAATTTTTTAATGTTCAACGAGAGATTCCACCCTATAAAAAGTAACAATCAATAAAAATAAGCATATACGAATAATGTTTACTAGTGTCACAAAATTATATTCGTTCAATAAAAATTTATTTTATTCTCAAGTAACAAGCAACAAATTCCTAGCATTCCATTTTTACATGGATTCCACCCTATAAAAAGTATATACAAATTGATGTATTTGAACACAATTGTAATGTGTAATACTTTCAAGGTTATGTGTCAGGAATTTTCTTTTTTACAATATTTCTAGTTTCCATTTATGTTTTCCTTAAAATATTTTATATATTTCTGTCCAATAATAAGATGGAAACTCATTAAAAACAATTGTTTTTATAAAAAAAGACAGTAAAACAAATATATGTTTTAAAAGAGAATCAATTCCATCATTTGATTCTTTTGGTTTGCTAAGATTCTTTTCGTATGATTAAGATCATACATATGGCATCTTCAATATCATATATAATTGTTTTATACCTAATTTATTTGTTGAACATTCAACACTACGCATCAAACATTAAAATACCAGCAAGAAGCTAGAATAGTATAACAAAAGAACAAACTCAGCGTAAAAATGTATAGTTGTTAAAAACCTTTCAACTTTTTATATTATTGTGGCGTCCTAGTCGTGATGTTAGACTTATACTTGGTTTGACTGAGTAGATTAAAAATTCACTTCTTAGCATGTAATCGTTTTGTGTTTTCTCACGGCTAGCCATTGGCTAGCGGTGTGGTTTTGTAAAGTTTGCCTTTTAAAAAAAAGTTTGATTAATATGTATGATAACACTTCAATTCAACTAAACCAAAAGGTGGGGCTTCACATGAAATCGAGTCCTAGTGACTTAGCACTCGAGTATCCATCCAATAGGTTCACTTAGGATGACACTTAGGTGTCAATTGTTGATACACCATACTTTTGAAATATGGGAACAAAAAAGTGAAGCGTATAGGGACCATCCAAGGTGGGTCATATTTTGGTAAAAGTTCCACTTAATTAATTTAAGCCTCAATTTCATATTTAATTTTGTATAAAGGTGCACAAAACGTTTTACGGGACCAAACCAAACTTGTTTGAAGACTGATTCGGATCGAGTCAAACAAAGTCAAAACCATTTTGACTTAAACCTGATCGGTTTAGAAAACGGTTTTTTTAGAAAAACTATGCCTAATCAGATTAGATTGGATTGGTTTCAAACTAGATTTAAACCTTATTTTATCATCAAACCTATTTAATTTTAAAACGGAATTCCAAGTTGACATACTCAAACCGGAGCGTGTCATATCAGATCGAATATGGTTTCGGCTCACTAACCAGTGTGGATGTTCACCTCTACTTTTGTATATATCATTATATGCTTTATTAGCATTATATCATTTTGTATATGGATGTACAACTCGAAAATGATCAATTTTTCCAGACACCATCCAGACTAATTCAAAATCATATCATATTGAATTCGTGTATTGTTAAAAGTTCGTGTCTAATTTATGTATTAAATGTTTGCGTTGTGAATATATATAATCATATTTCACATTATTGATGTCTGTATTAAACTTTCCCTTATTTTTAATGGTTCTTAGTCAATCTAGGGTTGTTTGGATTTATTATTTAAATGGATTATCTATTTATTGTATTTTTAAAAGTAAATTATTACTTTTGATTGTTTTTTACAGAAAAGGTGTTTATGTTTTTACTACTTTAGTTGAAGGTAAAATAAGTTGTTAATAAATTAACATTAGTTAGTTTAAAATGTATATTTTTATGATTTAAATTAAAAGTTTAATAATATTGATTAAATAAGTTATATATGTTTTAGTAAACAATCCGAAACATCCTTTGTTTCCTGAGTTATGCAAAATGCAGTAATGAACCCTCGAACTTCTCATAGATGCATAAATCTCCCTAAGCTTCTGTGAGTCAAAATAGAATACCTACTTTAGACATACCATGTGGATCTTTCTTAAAACAAATGACTAACCTGTCCTTATAGCTTATTTATTAAAGTAATATCAATCAATAAGGGTCATAATCATGTAGAGTTGACGCGTTAGCAGATATCAATTGTGGGGTGAAACTGGTATATTTACTCGTGTCAAATATATCAATCAAACTCAGACATGTTTAAAATCATGTAACCTAAACACTGTCCCTTTAATTTATTTATCTGAATGAGCAAACGGATTGGCATGTTGTAAATGTGTTCAATGAGTTGGTGAGTTGTAACAAATTGAATAAAGGAGTCATAAACAAGTTGACGTATCATCAACTAGCATTGCCTCTCTGTGTTCCAAGAAGTTGATAAATACTAGGAAAAATGAGTCACGCACTCTCATGTATTCATCCTTTAACAAGTAAATATTTTTTTCATCATGTAAAATAATAACTTAATCACTTATCTATGATTTGTTACTTTAATACAACATTTTCGTATCCAAAAAATCTTGTGTTATGCTGCAAGCATTTTCATAAGTTCAAATTCTAAGTAACACTTAGAGCTATAATTTGGAAGGTCACCTAAAAACATAAACATTTAGGTGCTCGGAGGTATTTGAATCCATATCTATTAAATTAAGGAGTACACCACTTACTATCATAATGTGACATGTATATTTGTTTATGATATGACATAGTGCATAGTATAAAATTAGAGGGCCTTTTAAGTCTTTTTAGGGAACATATTATACATATATTTAAGGTTATATTGAATTGAGAGATTTATTGAAATCCACAATAGAACATTCGGAACTATAGTCATGTGGCTTTTCAAATGACCAAAATCAACACCAGCAAATAAGATATAGGCAACACCAATGTGCTCAAAGGCTATAACAGTCATTTGAGAATAACACAAATTTCAGTGGAGGGTGTAACTTCAACTCTTCAAGGTTGCAAGCATAGGGGCTGCCTATATTCGTTTTAGGAGTCAAGGGTCATTCTAATAAAGTCATAAAACTAATGGATTATTATGTAATTAACAAACCTTAGCTTACATTAATTGCACATGACACATGTAATGTAACAACTACTTATTTAATTCCATTGTTTATTCTAAAATTATTGTCTTCTAAGATTCTAGTTTCTAATTAACAAATTTCAACTTATTCTAAAATTATTGTCTTCTAAGGTTCTCAAAGAATTTATATAGATACATGGTGTGTGTGCCTATATATATATCTTTGAAACTATTTGCACTTTTGCCTTTTGAGTGTGGGAATTCATTCTGTAGTTGCTTCTTTCTCTCTGTCTTTGTTGTACAAAAGAAAGAACCCATCCATAAATAAACAAAATTCCCAAAGAGGACAAAGAAATAAAGGAGAAAACAAATAAAGAAAATAGGTAGTGGGAGAAGTTGAAATTTTGGGAAAAGAGCATAATCAAGGTTGTAGTGGGCACTGGTGAAAGAATTTTGTGGTACAGTGTTAGTTTGTATTGAGAATTTGAAATGGATGGAAGGTATGGTGGTGGCGGTGGCGGTGGCGGTGGTGGTGGTGGTGGATGTTTTGAGTTTGAGGGTGGTGGAGTGGTTATGACAAGAGACCCAAAACCAAGGCTCAGATGGACTGCTGATCTTCATGATAGATTTGTTGATGCTGTTACTAAACTTGGTGGCCCTGACAGTTAGTCTCTCTCTATTATTCTTTAATCCATCTTTGATCATGATTAATGTGTTAATCTTTATGTTTTTCTTGAATAAATTGTGGTTAAGTTGGGTCATTCAATTGTGAGTTTCAGGATGGTCAAAATCTTGAATTTGATCAATATGATGAGATTCTTGATCTTGATCAGAAGTTTTCCAATGCCCAGAATCCAAGATTATGAAAGAAACAATTGAAAGTTTTGATCTTGATGAACCATTTTTTTCTGATTAGTGAAATTAGATTCCATTTTATTTTTCAAATTTGATTTTTGGATTATATCTTCCTGTGATCAAGAATCTTTATATAACTATGTAAGTCTTATTTAAATTGCATAATCAACCCAACAACAAATTTAGTGTTAAAGTTGCGTTTTGAATGCTAATCTAACATTAAGACATGTCAAAAGTGATCTGTTAGATTTTTTTTTGCCAAAAAGAAAAAGAAAAAGAAACTCCATCAATCTGGCCTGATAGTATGTGATGTTGACTTTTGTTTTGACTTCTACTAGCAATTTTGATCTGATTCAAACTAATACTGGATTTGATTTTTCAGAAGCAACACCAAAATCTGTATTGAGATTAATGGGCTTGAAGGGGTTGACATTGTACCATTTGAAGAGCCATTTGCAGGTAGAGTTTAACTTTTGACTTTTCAATGTTCAATTCTAATGACTTTCCAAATTCAAAATTCAATTCTATTGAGTATTGACATGTTTCATTTTGTTTATAAGATTTCATTCCAACAGTCCATTTACACAATGCAATGTAGTTTATTAACTTCTCTACACTAACAAACCGAATCGTATTAATTTTGATGTTAAAAAGGACCAAATTTGCACTCAAAAGTCAACCATACCTTGTTTGATTTTGGAAATCAAATTCTTTATTAAATCTTTGGTTTCATGTTCTTGATGTGTATAGAAGTATAGGCTGGGACAGCAGGCAAAGAAGCAAAACAACGGTGATCCCAACAATGAGAACAGTGGTGAGAATGAATCATATTTTGACCTTCATCAATTTCACTACATTTTCACAATTTGTTTTCAAGATTTTCTCATGATTATTCAAATCATGTAGGTGATTCATATGAACACTACACTATGCATTCCACGGGCACGAGCACTAATTCCTTACGAAATAACCATGAACAACCAGCAGGGTACACATCAATCTCATTTGTTTGGTTACATAATATATAAGCGTAGTTGAATTTCAACCGTTTTTTTCTTTTGCATACAGAGATATTCCTATTGCAGATGCATTACTATGCCAGATTGAAGCTCAAAAGAGGTTACAAGAACAGTTTGAGGTATATAACATTTACTCTCTTTTTCCTATAACACATTGGTATTATTTTGTGTCACCGAGGTTAGGCTGTAATTGAGTCCTGGCAAATCGAGGGCAACTCAAAAGTATTCATTTTTGATGCACTAAGAGCCTTAGTATTAGAATACACGGCTCATAAACTCGTGTGCCTTGTCGAGGTTGTGCCATTTTGCAGTTTACACGTATGGACTTAAATTAATACAACTTTATTCAAGACCTGAGTTCAAATCCTATATATTTCGTCCTTTTAGTTCTTTTACGACTGGGGATAGCTTTTGAGTTTTCAACCTCTGGATAGAGGTGTATGAAACAAACACCTGGGCTAGCAATTAACTGTGGTTAACTGGTTAATCAAAAGTAAAAGCTCAAGCTGAGTTCTTAGCTTTGAGTTTTATAAGCGATTCAAACTCAAGCTTGACACCGTTATTGCCCAAGATCTTTTAATATAATGTTAAAGATATATTTTAGTCATTTGACATATTTGCATACAGGTACAAAAGAAACTACAAATGAGAATAGAAACTCAAGGGAAATACTTGCAAGGAATATTAGAGAATGCTCAAAAAAGCCTGTCGCTTGACATGAACTCATCGGGCAATCTTGAAGCAACCCGAGCCGAATTAACCAACTTCAACTTAGCCCTCTCAGATCTCATGCAAAATCTTAATGGAGAACAAAGGGAAGAAAACATCACCATTGACAATAAGAAGGGACCAGCCGTTGTAAAGGAAGAAATCAAGATCAAAACAGAGGGCGGGGGTGGGGGCGGTGGAACCATCAGTTTTGATTTGAACACCGGAGGTAACTATGACTTCATTGGCACAAATCAAGATTTACTTGCACTGGGCTTTGCTAGACAAAACTAGCTAGAGACAATAACAGGCAGCATTTGATCATATTTTGTGCAATAATTCATCTAAATTTTGATGATGCAAATTAATGTAGCTAATATGTTTTCTTGATAGAGAACAGATCATCCTGTCGTGCCATAACTCACTTTCGAATTAAATTTGTAGATTGATTCGTAACATTAACATGTAATTTCAGATGATGGATGGCTTCTCTTGAATTTGCTTCAGTTTCAAGTAACAATAATAAACTACTATCGTTGTTTGTATTATCCACACTTTTACAATGGTTTGTTACCTTCTTTTAAGTGGAGGAGAGGAAAACTGTATCAGAAGGTAAATTGGTTCCTGGATTAACCAGAGCCAGTCTGCTTCAGTTTTCAAAACATTGACCACAACTAAACTCGTGGCTTCAAGATCTCCTTATTGAGTTCGGCGTTTGCCTGCCCGCTTCTCTAGGTGTGATGGTCTCGGTTTACCCATCAATCAGACCCGTCTATCATGAAGCATATCGAAATCAATATTCACTTTGTTCGTTAGAAAGTTCCACAGAAGAAACGGAACACTATTTCTCAAGTCTTGAGCTTCAGTCGTTTCCCAATGTTAACATATGATTTCACTGAGTGATGATGAGATGGAACAAGTACACAACAAACACCAACTCTAGCAGATCTAATACCATCCTTTAATAATCAAAACAAGATAAAACATAACAAAATAGAAAGTTAGTTGTAGAATAGGATGGAATAACTCATATTAATGTTGGTAAAATGGTCTACTTTGATGACCAAAAAAAAAAACATAAAGAAACCAAAATTTAGATTTAAACACATGTTCTCTTAAAAACAAGAACCATTATATAGATAACATCCACACAAGATTGAAGAATAAATTAGACCTGCAGGCTGGCTGGCTGACTAGCTTCTAGTTTCTCCTCCTTTTATCGGGTGAGGTCCCGGTCCAACCGCTCTTCCTCTTCCTATTACTTGACTTGGGTGACCTTGACCTATACTCATCATCCAACATCCCCACCTCACCTTCTTCCACTGGGTCAAAATCTTGACTTCTTGATGACTGCCCCTTAACTGAAGAATGATATTGACCATCTTCCATACCATCATCCACCTGATTAGAAGATTTTGACCAACTATGTTTTATGTCCTGTTTGTTTTTCTCTGATTCAGCAGCCAACTCTATGCCATCTTCTAATTCTCTCTCGATTAGATCATCTTCATCCATAACATCTGTTTTTCGGGTCACGTCATTGCCACGGGCTTTTCTTCTTTTTTCAAGAGCTGCTTTGAGTTTATCTTTATCGAATCTAGGTGACTGCCCTTTGTAATCCAGATTCCTTCCCTGGTGTTTCTCCTTTGATGGTTCCACTGCTTCCCTTCTCTCTCGGGTTTCCTCGTTGTGTCTGTCAGGACCATTAACACCCTCCGCCGCGTAATGCTCTTGTTGACTTTCGTTAGCTTCAACGTTTCCCTTTATGTTCTGGCCCGGTTGATCAGGAGGGGGCCTTGATGAGGTACCAGTCCTGGAACTGCTGTTGTTTGGACCTTCATCGTCGTTAGGATGAGACCGTGTTGGGCCCTTTTGTGTAACCCCACCACCTGTACTTCCGTCAACAACTTCACTGGTTTGAGAAGGTGCTACTCTGTTTTGTTCATAGAGTTCTAACATTTGGTTACTGACCTCTGCAAACAATAACTACATCAGAGAAGAAAATTACCCAAATGTATTTGAGAAAAACTTTTGAAAAGGAAAAACACAGACCTTCTAATTGACGAGGGGTGACATCGAACTCCTGCCACCAAACTTTTTCACCATCTGAAGGAAGTTTAACTTTGAGAAACTTGGCGGCAAGGAAGATAGCACCGGCGGCAATGTGGTGGGGTTTAAATTGCAAGCAGAGAGATGTCCGAAGCCTGCATGCCTCTTTTGCATGTCAAAATGGTACCACAGGCTGGCATTTTACATACAAATTAAGAAATTACAGCAGCATACCCATCATTGACAAAATTCCAAGCAACTTGAGCAAGGGCATTTTGGGCAACTTTGAACTTCTTTATTGCTTCTACTAGTGGTTTATATGGATGGTGCACATTAAAATCAAAACCAAGAGTTGCAAGAACAACTCGCTCCCCGATTAATATCAATTCCTTTTGTTGTTCGTAAACCTCCTGCTTCACAAACATATAATATAAACCAACTGAATAACCATGCATTAATGGAAGGATGTTAATAAATAGTTAACCAGCACGATCAGTTTGATGATTTCTTGAACCTAAACCAAAACCGAAAACACAGGTTAACCGGCACTCAGCTACCCGGTAATTTTGGTTCAATTATTTTATTAACCGATTAATTTTTTTTAATATTATAATCTTTGTTATTATGACAGCAAATAACTTTATTTGCAATTTAAATATACATAAGGAATTGTATTCTCATGAACTAACTCTAAATAAAGAGGAAAAAAACATGATTAGCAACTCATAACAAAACAAGAAAAACACGACTTTGTATTATTTATTACTAAGCAGGTAAGTAGATGGTTTATCTCATACTCCTCATTTGTTGGTTCTAAAAGTCAAAAGTTAATACGATTATTATTTATTACTAAACTACAAAACAGGTAAAAAAAATATACATATAGATAGTTCTGGTTGTTTGGTTAACATATATATAAATAAAGGTACTAGAAACTTTTTTTGGTTTTATGGCTAACCATCCGTCAGCAAAATTTTAAACCGTAACGGAACCAAATTTTTTTCTAAACATTGGCTCAGTTAACCGGAAAAGTTGGTATGATTCATCGGTTTTTCTCTTTGATTACTATGAACACCCCTACACTCCAGATCTTGTAGTTTAAACTCAGATACATTACAATATCTATAGGTTACGGTGGATATGTATGTGTGTGTTTATACAAATGCACACATACAAAGAACCTTGAATAGCTAACAAGTTAGTTTTTTTAGTAGAGTAAATTATACCTTCTGTTTGATTCTTTGTATGGCCTCAGGATCCTTTTTGTTATTGATTTCATAGGAAACAAGGATTACATCTTTCAATGGACGAGGGGTTTCTTCAACCTTGCCTGCAAGAAACATGCAGACGGTTGCAATTGTCTGCAATCCAAACATGTTACTCAATGATCAATAAGTATACTTGGTTATTATCCCTAAAATAGCATTACAATTATGTAATCAATTTCAGTATTCTTGTCTGATGAGTTGGTTCACAGGTCGAAAAGTAGAATATAGCCTTAGTATTAGAAAAATGTGTGTTCATTGCATTTTCTGAAATAAACACTATTAATAGGGCCATCTTTACTGTTCGACCTTAGAAATATCTTACAATATCTATTCCACAATCCTGCTGATATATAAAGTACACTACGGTAGTTTTCACTTTAAATAAGAAAATGATCGTAGCTCGCATACAGGTTAACGTTAAAATGGCGTCAAGGCACAAGGGTTGCCCAGATAGTTAAAAGATACCAAAATGTCAAATTATTAAATTCTTCCTATGATTTCAGTAACGTATCCAATATGTTTTAAGCAAGAAATTTCATTATTCAGTGGTTATGTCTACTGGCAGTGATTGCTTCAGTCAACATCTTGAACCAAAATACTTTGTTTATCTCTTTTGTATACTTTTATCACACAAGATTAACAAACTAAATTCAATAAAAATAGACGCAAAACAAGAGCAAAAAGTTAGATGAAGCACAACTCACCCTCCTGTCATTCTTTGCATGTGATTGACGAAGAAAGAAACGATGACAAAAAATTATAGCTGTAGCAATGGTTACCTGGGGCCTGCATGGAAATATCCAACGCAATCGACGTATTACTACTAAAACTTAATTCAAATTAATTGTTTTCAGTAGAAAAACAAGGCAGTTTATATATTAAAATTAGAAGATGTTGATAATTATATGTATATTGCAATAGACTGCAAGCACAACAATTATCTAGACTTGTTACACAGCCTTCTCTAAAGGCTCTGGAAGAATACAGAGGGCGTGTATAATCCGCCCTCAGCATGCCATTATCTTTAACTTTAAGGATACTACTGTTCTTCAAATCTAATTTTACTGTGTTACTATCAAGGGTCAGACTAAAGATCTAACATCCAAGAACACTTAACAACCGCAAACTGACGAAGTTAAAATGATGGGGATGCAATAGGCCCATAAATATGACTGCTATAAGCATATTGTATAAAACAGCTTCAACACGAATACGGATCCCGTCCTATTGACAAAGAGATATGGCTATCACAAAACAAGTGACTAAAAAACTGCCAAAAAAACTTAGAAAGATGGTATGAAAATTACACAGGAAGAACCATAAATGCCTATAAACTCGTAACCAAAACTATAATGAAGATATTGTCTTCATATTACATATTTTAGGCGACTCAAGTACTCAACATTTATAAGAAGAAGAAAACAAAAGTAGTTCAATCAAATGCCATCTCCAAATCTTCATGATCCAACTAGTGTTGTTCCACATCAAAAACTTCAATCATGAGCTTAAATCCCCGAGGGGGCAAAATGGGTGGGTTGGGTAACGGATCCAAGTTATAATGTGTGAGTTTTTAAATTGTAGTCAAGAAGATCCAATAATTTTCCTTTTGGACTAACAAATGCATTTTAAAATATTTTATTTTTTATGGTTATTTATAAGTTTTAAAGAAAAGGGAAGAAATAGATTATTATTCAAAGTACTAAATTATTCTATCTAATATATTAATGATTTATGAATTAAAAAAAAAAAAAAAACTAGAAAGAAAAAAAAACAAAAACAAATATGTTCAGGCAAAAACCCCACCAAACCAAGTGCGCTCTCCCGTACTCCGTTAAAAAACCAAAACCACAACCATCTTCTGTTTCTCTTTGGTACCGTTCATTCACCAAAAACTTGAAAGCAAGACACTCTTGAGTGAAGATGAACTTGGCGGTGACGGCAACAGCAATGGATAAAGAACAATCGAGATTCGAGGCTCTATTATGACCACCATCATCATCACCACCGTCTCCTTGTAATTTTGGTCTTTTATTTCAGTGTTTCTATAGTTTTACAATCAATCTATCCTAAAAAGGTTTCAAAATCATTCGTCCTTTGGATTTTCAATTTTCAGTATTTAAATCTGAACTGATGGCTTGTGTTCAACTGTTCATGACAATTCAAGTTTGAAATCAAATTTAGTTTTGGTTTTTCTTGATTCATTAATCAATATGTTTTTCTTTCTGTAATTTTCTTCTGTGAATCAAAATTGTTCAATTGACAGTCGTGGTGCATACGACTACCAGGAGGTTGCGGCAGCGGCAGCGGCAGCCGGTAGATGGTGGCAGTCGAGGCCAGTAGCTGGTTTTGTGTACATTGCGGTGGTGGTGTCGTATGTAGGTAAATCGTGGCATGGGATATAGGCACCAAGACCCATAGCGACTCAATAAGCAAAAAAAATTACACAGACCGGCCCTGTTTCCAAAAGCACTATTCAGGGATTACCAACAAATACAGAAATGGATACGAATAAGAATGATAACTTTAGGGATAAAATAAAGAATAAAAAAGCTAAGCTTACACTTTGAGCCTCATACCCAAGTCTTGCAAAAATGTGCAATATGATTTCCGTAGATAAGTTTCCTTCTTCAAATCAATACCATCTGGTCTAGATGGGGAGTTTTCTTCAATTTCTTTCCGAGAATAATACCACCGCCCACCATTTTCTTCCAATTTATCATCAGAATGCCTATATGGACCGCCATCATACATTCCAAAATGCATTGGATCACTGGACAACAAAGCAGTCATTGGCAACTTCTGCTCTCACTATCTTTTAATAAGTGACGGTAGAGTTACCCTAGCTGACTAGTTCGCAGGATGCATTAAACTGACATCTGATATTTGCACTGTATGTGCACAAGCAAATTTCAGTAAGCAAGAAAGGATATGACAGACAATTTTTCAAATTTCAAATATAAAAATTCTCCCTGGTAAAAAGTGTAACTTAGCATAAGTGTATTAACAAAAATGAATGAGCAAAACTGAATCAAAACAAAATGGTTTACACAAACCTTTTGGTTTTTATCAACTTAGATCACCACACAAAAATAGATTTTAAGCCTGTATGAGATCAGCTACAGATTCATGCACATAGCATCACGCTCCAAAATAGACATCTATAACTTCCTACAGCATCCAATAGATCATATGAGATGCAAAACACACATTACAGATCGATATTTGACAATAGCAGTTAATGAAAAGAAACAGGTCTGATGATAAATCTTAGCCAAGTCTTATTTATGGTCTAGTTGCAATCATGACCAGTGTACTAGATTTGAAGCAATCACATGGTGTAATAACAGTTCAACTAAAGTACTGTATGTGCAAATAATACTACAAATCCAGTAAAGCATTCGCAGTCGAAATTATTCTCCAATATATTATGCGTTATGCACAATAAAATAGTTTGTTGTTACTTAAAAAAGGCAATTTGCTACTTGCAGGATCAGTTATGACGAACATCCTACTTGCAACCAATTGGCTATAAGGATTATGAAAACCTTTAAAAAAAGTTGTATAACTATAATCAGCTATAAGCCTATACTGCAACTGACAGTGCATAACTAACTGAAAATACAGATTGTAGACAATGCATTTGACCAATAATAAAATTAGAGCAAAGCTCAGCCCCATAAGAAAAGGTTCAATCCAGATCAAAACCTTTAAAGAGCTTGCTATAACTAAATCAGCTATAATTGAAACTGACAGTACATAAGATCTTTTGCTCAATCAAATCTTATCTCCATTGAAGAGAGACCTTTTAGGAGACCGTCATTAACTCATTATACAGACTTCAAAAAATAACTATTGCTATAATCCATTTACAAACAGTTCATCTAAATCCTACAATTACTACTTATTTCCCTTTCATCCAACTGCACGAAACTCAGGTTCGAGTATAAATTAACAGCCAGGAAGCAAACCCTACTTCTCTAACCACTAACCAGAGGCGAAAGCTAACACGTTTTCAATAAAGTAACAATATATTCAGCTCTCCAGTAACGTTTTCTATCAAGTTAAACGTCCCAACACTGAATTCATAAATCAATATCACATAAACACATCGATTACATGTGCCCTAATCGAACGATGCTAACGAATAAACGATTTTAACTATACCGAAAACATTAGGGCACAAAAGACTGAAGCAAATGAGACGATATAAACTTTATAAAGCAATCGTACCTGAGAATCACCGACGATTTGTAGAAGAATCTCCGAGTAAAAATTGCAGTGTTGGTGAGCGTTTTGTCGTCGTTTTTATGCTGTGCGTTGGGTGTTCCTTAAGATGGTAGAGAAAGTGAGGGTAGTGTGAAATAGTATTTTCAACTACACTCACTTGTTTTTTTTTTTCTGTTTTTTTTTTTTTGTTTTTGTTTTTGTTTTTTGTTTTTGTTTTCACAAAACGGAAGAGAAAGTGTTGGAATCAATGAATCATGGTTTAAAATTCCGATCGGTTACATGTAAACCCATGATTTAGTTACGAGCTAGTCGGTAGAATTGATAGAAAGGTATTGCTGGTCACCTTTTCTTTTGTTGATCAAATAAATCGGTTTAATCAACGAACTTTTAAAAATGTTAATTCGGCATTTGGTCTAACTTCTAAAACATCTGTTATAATCGGATTGTGATAATGTGATTTATAACGGCAAGAAAGACGTAAAGAGTCGTATTTTGTTATAAATAACGGTGGTAAAGAATCACAAACTTTTAAATTTGTGAAAAGAAGACGTTAACATTATGTTTTAGAGTATTAGAATCAATCTCTTGAATTACAACGATGTTTTAAAAAAATCACAAGCATGTGCGTTTCAAACAAATTTAGAATCTAAAAAAACTTGTTCAACAAGTTTTCTACATTTTCTACGAGTCGGGCAGCTTTAATATATCTAAACAAGAATTAGTATTCTTTTATAAAATAATAACGATCATTGGTTTTTATTTTTGTTTCTTTATATTTTTGTAAAACGACTAAATCACACATTAAATATTACTCTTATATTCATACATTTTGTCTATTGTGAGGCTAAAGTGACATATTTTTTTTTGTTTTTATAGGTATTAACCTATATTCTTTTGCATTTGAAAACAATTTTATATTGATAATATGATAACAATTGCCACTCGAATCTAAGCATATATGATGTATTATTTTCAAGTTGTTGATCATTACAAAGTCAAATATGTTACAAAGACCTTCGGTAGAAACAAAACGGAAGTTTATGGACAAAAATTAATACAATTGCCTTAACTAATAAAGTGTGACACTATCTAAACTCATAAGTATAATCTCAACAAAACATAAAATATTATATTTATTATTTATATTATATATAAAACATATGAGAGTAATATTTTAAGATATCATAAAATTAATAACAATTACTTTATTAATTGCATAAGATACAATCAATTTTTAGGGTAAAATAGTATTTTTAATATTATTTACAGATTACCCTTATAATTAGTTACATAATAACCTTACACTTATATAAAATTTTACATTATCTATCCATATACCTAAAAAACTTAATTTGTTTTAAGATTTCAGCTATATTTTTTAATCTATCATGTTTAAAAATTTTGAGACTCTAATTGTAACATGTGTTTTTCTAAATGTTTTTGTGTAAACTTTTTGTTGAACCGATCTATATTTTATGAGGTACAATAAGTTAATGCATAAATGTACAACTCGTCATGCAGAACCCATTTATTTGGTGTTTTAAACTTTTGTTTAGAAAAAACATAATATACTTTTATAAAAATACTACAAGAATAACAAAATATTAGAAACATGTGTCGGATGTAAAATGTCGCCCCGTCGCATTGCGCGAATACTCTTCTAGTCATATATAATATATACACAATTGGATATCATTCCATTTTATGACTTCCACCATAAAAAAAGAAGTATTATAAATCATCAAGCAACTTGAGCAGGTCACAAGTGTGCTCTTTTTGCCACAGCAACAAATCATTTGTTCAGCACCACCACAAGAAACTCGAAGTGCTACAAATATCATAACGATCAAATGCTGACCCGACCCATAAATTTACATGCGCGGTGTTTTGGGACTCGTGCTCCTCGATTCTGGTCTACAAGTACATGACCATACCTCGACCCTCCACACTAAGCTTACTATAAATTTTTATGTGCTTTTAACCGTTGTAACTTTTTGTTTATCTATCAATACAGTGAAACATATTATACACATGATAATTCCAATCGTTATCAATATGTTATCCTATCTTTTTATTGCAATTGGTAATGATGTGAGATAAAAAATAAAAAAAGACCTTGAATCGACGCTCATCTTGCATAATTTGTTTATCTCGCGCTCGAACTACCTCTGGATCAATCTTAGATTGGGGGCGCACCACAAAATCCAGAAGCATTGCTTCAGGCCTTGATGCATGTAATCTACATGAATTTCCATATTTCAGTTCTCTGCATTAACATCCAAATCATTAAGCAGAAGCCAAGTGCAAGCCATATGTACCAAATATAATATGCTCTAGAAATGAAATAACTTACTGAGAATATTCAGTCAAATCCAAGTCATCATCTCTAAATTGCATCCAAGAAGCTTTATTCAGAGGCCTGTTAGTGAGTAACAAAACAGATCAGAAGACTTCAACAAAGAACATAGTATTTGAGATATTATGTGCACTTCAGTCCAACATTGCAATACACCTTGTCATTGATGGTCGACGAATGAGGATTCTCTCGTCCTCAAGGTTCCTCGCGTCCTCAAATCTTGTGCTTTTATCGAATATTGGTCGACTCTGCATTACGTGTAAAATGTTTGTGTCAATCAAAGGTGAACATGATAAAAAATCTGACCTAGCAATTAACAACTACACATGGCACTCAACATGCATCTAGCTCAAAAGAAATAAGTCGAATAGAAATTGTGTACTTACCCATTTGTCAACCAAGTCTTTAGCCACCTTTCTATTGTATGCGGTTTCTTCATCAGACTTTGACAAGAACATAATGACCTGAATATAGATGATCATAATTAAGCATCATTAGTCCTATCAACAAAAAGGAAACAGTATTTAGTGTCATTATAAAAATATATATAAAATCAACCTTTCCTATTCCACTTTTCTTCAATTGTTCTCTTCTATCATGTTGATCTAAATCAATAGTTAACTGCTGGATAAAGACAAAAAAGTATTTACTTACACACAAATAAAAGCATATAACTACCTCTTAAGATAAATCATGATTATACCTCGGATAGGATCTTAATATTGCTGCACGAATGTTTATATTGGGCAAGCTTACATCAGGAAGGGGTTCAAGCCAGGTTTTCAAAAGAGTTAGAACTCCATGATCCAGGAACTCCAGTTGCAGTGGCTTCCTGTATTAAGAATTAATAGCGTAAATAAAAATAAGCACGCGACAAAACATACGCGACTTCTGCAAATAATGAACTTAGCCACTTACTTGGATAATGCTTCAATTAGAAGAGGAAGCTTTATGAGTCTATTAATTGCTGGTTTTGATACAATATTTAGCTTTGCATCTTCTTCTGCTACAACCTCAAGTTCAGCCATGACATTTCAACAATAATTGCAATCTCTGCACCACTTTTCTCGCACTTCTTATTTTCCTGCACATCTTGAAAAGGTCCTTGATTTCATCATCTTCTTTACCCTCAGCCTACATGGGAATGAAAAAAACTAAGTTGAAAGTGTATAACAGATATGTATGATATCCGAAAGTGTCATGTTCTTGACTTACAAATGCTTCACATGCAACAAATCATGAAGAATATTTAGCATGCTTCATATATTTCTGATTTTTTTTACCTGAGAAGCATGACGCGAAGAATAACCACCATGGTGAGTTCTATAACGATCTGCTGGATCGACACCACTGTCGTCTATGAAGTTATCATCATCCACCAGTTTTGTACCCTCTTTTTCATCCTGCACCAGTCGAACCAAAAACTTACAATGTTATAACTAATAGACTATGATTAAATGCAACATGGTTAATTGTTCCACATAACGCACAAATAGGGAACCATATGAGCATGAGTAACAGTTGTAAGAATAGATCAATATAACCTATAATGAAACTAAAATGTACCTCTGAATCACCACGAGCGACAGCATCCCACATCTCCTTCACAAAAACCACCATCTCATCCTCCACGCCATCACCAACTGCAAACTCCGGTACAGCTTCCACCGTCATACACCTTTTAACCAACCTTTTACGAGGCTTCGGTTTCAAATCATACTCATTCAACACCGGCGTCAGATACTGCTCTTGCGTGTTACTTTGCGAATCATTATCTTTTAACTCATCTCCGAAACTGTCACCGAATAGTTGCTGATAACAATTGTTGTTGTTATTCTATCCCATAGTGCAAGAGAAACTTTAAGATTGCAAAGAGATAGAATGTAATATTTGACCAATTTTCAAATCATAAACCAAACCCGAACCTGTTTGACTCAATCTTGTATATCAAATTCATTATTTAATTATTTTATTTATTTTATGTTCCAAAAACAATAAATATGTCACTTAATCAATTTAACTTAAATTCTATAATTTATAAAATAAATTTTAAAAGGTTATTAATATTTATAAGAATTTAAATATTCAATTAAAATAAATAATCAAATTGTAAAGTTTTTGTGAGTTTATAAAGTCTATAAAGATTTTATAAAAAAATAAGTTGATTAAATTATAATTAGGGTTTTAATATATTTAGAGTTTAAATTGTAACTATTCTTTTATTTATTTATTTAATTTAAGTTTATATTTATTTCAAATTCCAATCATAACCCCCTTTTAAAAGATTTATAACTCATTATTAACATCATTCATAACCCCCTCCTAACCTCAACTATAAAAAATTGCTTTAGGCCTCACTTTTTATTTGTTTATTCTCTAAAAATCTCATTCACAAATCTTTCTTTCATCCATTGGTTTTGATCAATTTCAAGAGTTTTCTTTTACAATTAATTTTAAGAATTTCTAATACTAAGGTAATCTTATATTGATTTGGTAATCTTATGTTATTTTTATATTATGCATTTCTATATTGTTTCAATCGTCCTAACATCCAATTGTTCTCATAACTTTATGTTTTTACTTTTATTATTTCTTCTACTAAATCTTTTTTTTTATTTTAATCATTATCATTTGATCATTAACATTCTAACATTCACTAACCTTCGAACAATCACTAACATTCCTAAATCAAGCTAACAACTCGCTAACATAAACAAATAATTCCGTTTGCACATGGACGGCTATGCCACCGTATTCAGGTATTCCATAAGATTATTTCTCTAAATGATGGCTATTCTAAAGTCTTGGAACATACTTTATAACTCTAATGGAGTCTAATACACTATATATTGACATATTAAGATTTTTTCTAACCTGTTTCATGCTTTAACAATTTTAAAAGTGCACATAAGTGCCTTACTAAAATTTTAGCAGAATGTAGTCTGACTTCAACTAACCATAACTTGATCATAACAAACTAAATTTGAGTAAGGTCAATCTCCAATATTAAGTTCATCGAACTACCTTTCTAACGATAGTTTATATATCTTTAAACTCAATCGGACGACTCAACAATAACCTTCACAAGATAAGTGCTCATTTCAGCACCTTCTGTCTTGTGCTGCTGTTTTGACCTATTTTCAAATGCTTTAATAAAAACTTTCCTAAACAAAAGTTGTCCGGGAGACTCTGAACTAGTTAACTGTAAATTTTTATAATTTTATGAAATCGTTTGATATTTTTAAAACCTTTTCAAACACGTACCAAACATTCTATCTAGAATCTAAAGCTTGTGCAATAATCCTTATTCAATCTAGCTTTCGTCTTTTGGCATTCTCTAAACATCCTAACTTTTTGTAATTAATTTCGACCTCAAGTTATTGTTTTTTATCCTTTAGGACATCACCTTTGACTCTTGAATATCCAAGCTTTCTTATGAACCCTACAACTATCATTATACAATGTGAGTATTCATTGTCCTTTTTATGTGTTTTATATTTTGGGAAAATCATGTGATTTAATATTCAATTATTGATATTCATTGTTATGCTCATTCTAAATCCAATTCAATACATGTTATGTTATTACTTGTAATTATGTGTTCATAGTTAGATAAACTTGATGATAACACAATCATTAATTCATGCAACCACGGTAACAATGATAGATTTATTGGTTTGACAAATCCACCCCATTTGTTTAGTCGCATGGTGATTGGAACCGGAATTATTCATTCTATAAGGCTTCGTCTGTGGACCGAGTCCATTCAGTCATTAGGTTTGATTGTGTTGGTTTGTGTTTTATGTTACACTATTGCATTATAAGTCTTGATATTTTCGTGTGAATTGAATTGTTTTCAATATATTTAATCAATCTACATATGTATTCAAACCTGTGATTACTCACCTGCTAATTCGTTAGCTGACACATGATTTTAGGAATGCAGATTAGTAGACTTCTAAATGCACATTTAGGGCTTGGACTTAGTCAAATATAAAAACAAATTCATTATATTTACTTGAGTTTTTATTTAATTGTAATGTATTATTTAATTAGTTTTATTCGATGAAAATGTCATTTAATATTATTTTAACTTATATTATTCCATGTGCTATGAACAATTGATTCACATTCGTCCACCCCAATGATTTCGTCGTCGGTCGGGGTGTGACAATGAATAACTAAGAGGAAGAAAAAAGAAGGGAAGTCGGTGAATGCAAACAGAGTAATGTGTGTGTATTTATAGGAGAGCGAGAAGGGTTTATGTTGAGATGAGTATTTATTTAGTTTTTACTTCTTAATAAGTGATAGATTTAAAAATTCAAATTATTGACTGAAAAAACTTTACTTTACGTGATAAGTAATAGGATAAATCGGATAAATGTTGAATATTATATGATATCGTTTATTATCCAGATTACCTATAAGTTGTAAGTAAAAGATATAGATTCTATGAGTTAAAAATAATAGATATAGATTATTGTTTAGAAAATAATAGATGAGATAAGTAAATGTGTATAGCTTTTTCCTTTTGAGTAGTAACATAATGTAAAAGTATCTTACATATATACATGTTATACTTTTTAAGAGCATGTGTACTATTTAATTTATTAAAATAATGTATAAATAATATTACAATCATCGCACGTCACTTGTCCTGTGTATTTTTACTTTTTATGTTTTCCTTTTTTTATAAATATTAACATTCTTATTAATTTTTAAAATATTATTTTTTATAAAAACCTTAAATATTTGTTGTGATGTAATTATATTTATCTATGTTCCTGTGTAAACTTTATTCAATATGCAATTATATGAAAAATATACAATTTATCGAAACACAAATGTTTAAACCATCAGAGCTTGTTTAAAATTTATATGTTTTTTACATTCTTTTTTCCTTATACAAATTTTAAAACAAAGATGTATTATATAATTTGAAATCACGACACATGTTTATTTTTATCAAATGCCATGAATAATACCAATTCCATTGGTCTGTTTGTTATGTAACATTGTTTATTTATTTATTCAGAAAAATCAAACAATAGACAATTAAACCATAAATGACATAATATAAATAATCAACCTTTTAAAAAAACCAAGTTTTTTTATGGATCTCTACTACTATATAATACAAAACCAATTGATAGATTGATAATTTATTATTTTTGTAAGACACCTAGAACAACTATTTAAGCGTATGATACAAGTGTTTTATGCAAGTGTTTTTAAATTGTTCTCATTTAATATACTTATTATAATTAATACATGAGTTAATGCATATAATTAAATTCATTGTATTAAGATTGCTTTATTTATAATAATTTAAATTAACATTATATTTATATGTTTTATTTATATTTTTACTATTTAAATTAAGTATTATATTATTAACTAAATATCATTTACCAAATATTTACATAGTTATAATAGCAGCAGCAACAACAACAACAACAACAACAACAACAACAACAACAACAACAACAACAATAATAATAATAATAATACTAAAATTAATAATAATAATATAATTAGTATTTAAATTTGGTCGGAAAGAGACTCAGTAGCACCCACGCATCACGCGAGTCAATTCATTATACATAACATATAGAAACTAATAATAATATCTATATTATCTAAACTATTTATAAAGCATTTTAGGGTGTTAAAATAATAATTTTATTTTGACATTAAGACACCTATAGTGTTAGTATGGTAGTATTATGATGGATTTTAATTAAAATTTTTAATTCATATGAATTCATTAAATTTAATAATAATAACAATAATAATAATAATAGTTTTAGTATTTAAAGTAATTATAATAGTTATTTACAAAATAAAAACAATTTTAGTAATAAGTAATAACATGTAATAATATACAAGTAATCAAACTAAATATATACAAGCTCCAAAACTGTTTCAAGTTTCTGAATGTTATATCGTTTTTCTCTTATAATTATAAAAATATAATGGTTTATAAAATCAAAATTTGTCGTTATGAAATACTAAATTATATCAACGTTTCAACATGATTTTTATTTCCAAAACAAAGTTATCAATATAATTTTTATTCATATCTATGGATTGAATACTAATGTACAAGTAATCAAAATCAAATGTTATAAATTTTAACAACACACGGCAAAGCGCGAGTTTACACACTAGTATGTTATAACTTATAACCACATTTTATGTCGGTTATGATATATTTGGATACTTATCTCATCTTTCATTTAAACTCAACATTTATAATTGTATTCGCAGTAAATAACGTGCATGCCACCAAAGTTTATTGTATATTTGTACAAGCAATGTATCACTTGACACTTTCATATTTTATTATACAAAATAATTAAGATAGTTTAATATGGCCTAAACCGTAAACATATTATCTATAATCATAAATGGACACATAACTAAATTAACTTAACTAAAAATCAAAGGTTTGTAATCAAACTCGATCGGTTATGAGATCTTAAAATTAAAACACCAATATAGGTTAGGTGTTTATGCAGGTGTTTTCGACATGGGGTAGGGCTTAGGTAGACATGGCCAAAAAAACTGGTTCGGGAACTGGTTCGGACAAAAAAACCGAAACCTGTTTCCGGCCTAAACCGGTCCCGACCCAGTTCGAACTGCCGGTTCCTCCTCCGGTTCGAGTGTTCAAAAGTTGAAACCGGTTTCAAACTGGTTCCCAAACCGGTTCACCAAACCGGTTCACCAAACCGGTTTCCAAACCGGTTTTCAAAAACTAGCCGTTATGTAACGGCTATATAGCCGTTTTTTGACCGTTTTTTGTACTTTTTGATCTTTTTTAGTGTTTTTTATCATTATACCCTCATTAAGTTAGTATAAATATGCATTAGATGTTTTGATTGAACCATAACAACTTAAAACGCTATCTATTTTAAAAAACGCTCAATACTCTCGTTCAATTCAAAAAAAACTCTCAATACTCTCGTTCAATTCAAAATGGCTTCATCAAGTGCTCAATCATCCATTGGTTGTGATGCGTCTTCAAGCAACGTGGTGGTAGCAATCCTTCCTACGAATAAGAACCCCCAAAATATGGTGTATACGATTTATATAAAAAAACGGCTAGCGGTCCAAACAAAGCTCGTTGCAAGTTTTGTCATAAGTTTTTCAAAAAAGATGCAAATACAACTTTGAAAAACCACATTGCATATAAATATTGTAAGGCTTTGAAAGGTGAACCGTCTCGAGGTCAAGTTTTGATGACAAGTGAAGGGAATGTTTGGGCTTATGACGTTGATGCGGTTCGTGAGCAAATGACGCATTTTGTAATTCAAGAAAGCTTGTCATTCAAACATTTCGACAATGAACGTTTGACTCGACTCATTCAACAAACTCTTCAACCGCGATACACACATGTAAGTCGTGCTACACTTAGAAGAGATTGTTTAAAAATGTGGAAAAAAACTAAAAATGAATTAATTTTTTATTTTTAAAATTTACAAACCAGTGTTAACTTAACTAGTGACGTTTGGCCGACTCCCCACGGTTCACCGGACTCATACATTTGTGTCACCACCCATTGGGTTGAACCCAATTCGTGGCAAATGATGAAACTTACGATTACGTTTGAATTGTTTGATTATTCTCACACCGGTCAAAATATTTTTTATCTTATTGATAAAGTTATTAAAACATATAAACTGGAAAACAAAATCTTGTCAATATCTTTTGATAACGCGTGATGTGTGTGCGTTGGAATGAGATTTTAAGTGTTTAAACGTTAAATATTACGTATGATTATTCGTTTATATGCATGTGATTGAGTTGAATAGGTTGACTATGAGTTGGAAGTGATTTTGTAGGAAAAACAAGGAATTTGGAAGCTTACATGATAAAACAAGTCATTGGAGGGGTCAAGAAAGGAAGTTTTAAAGTGCAGCAGAAAGGCTTCCACCGTAGTCTACTGTAGCCACCGTAGGCTACGCCAGCTCAAGTAAAAAATCAGCAGAATACACCCCACCGTAGGCTACGCTGGCTGGCGTAGCCTACGCCAGGACCCTTTTCAAAAACCCTTAAATACGCGTTTTATTTAGGTTTTAGCCACCATTTGATTCCCATTCGACCTAGAACGTTTAGAGACGAATTTTTGGCGATCTGAGATCAATTTTTCACCATTCCAACTCTCAAAAACAAGATTCAATCATCCGGAATGCAAATCAACAACGGTTTTGAAGATCATTCAAGAACAATGAGCGGCTAATCCTCTCGTGATCGACTTCGGGTATTAGGTTTTGCGTGATTAGGCTTTTGTTTTTGTTTAATTTTGTTGGGATTAAACTTTAGAACCCCTTAAGTTCTTTTATAAGTTCAACTTGTGTTTTGATTATGTAAACAACGACGTTGGTAAACTTTTATTTGAATATCATTTAATTTCCGGAAATTATATGATTGCAAGTTTTGGTTTCTAATTGAATTGGCATTAAGTATCAAGACCCATTAAGTCCTGATTATCGATATCACTTAATCATCGCACGTACAGAATCCCTATTAAGGATTTTCCTTGAAGTTAAACTAAACAATTGCTGAAAACCAAACCTAGAACCGAAGTGGATTACTTTCTCTTATAATCGTTTTCTTAATCAAGTTTGATTCTTTCCAAGTTGTTTTCTTAGTTTATTTATTAATTATTCCAAAAATCCAATTTTCACAGCCAAGAGGCAATAGTTAAGTAAGTTGTTAATTTAATTAATCATTATTTGCTAAATCAAAGTACAATACACCGACCACTAATTCCACGAGGATCGACAACCCTACTTACCCTAACTAGTTTAAGGTGAATAGGAACACATATTAACATCTTATTTGATTGATACTTCGACATCGATCAAATTTTGGCGCCGTTGCCGGGGAATCGGTGCGCTTGGTGTTTTGTTATTTTATTTGTTTTAATAAAAAATCTTTTTTGTTACTTGTCTTATTTTATTTGTTTTTATTTTTGTGTTACGCTTGGTGTTTTCAGTGTGCAGGTGACAGGTTGCATGCCTACTCGATATTCAGGTAGGAAATCACCACTAGTATTCGATCCAGAGATAGAGAAATCAGCAAGGAATAATCGTGTCTTGCATCGATCAGGGTTACCAACTACATCAATTTCATAAGCCATTGATCAAGCAGCTGATAGTTTGTCCGATTCAACCCACATGGATAATCCAAACAACCAACTACCTCAAAATCCAAACCCTCCTCCCAATAACCAAAATCGAAACCCAAATCCACCCCCACCACTAAATAACAACCGCAACGATAACCCAAACCAACCACCACCCAATCATAATATGAATCAAAATCACCTTAATCAAGGAGATGACTTTGATCATGTGAGCATGCACAGTGTTCACACGGGTGATGAAGATTATGAAGATGAGTGGAATAACAATGAAGAGCCCTATCATGGTGCAAATTATGATGCTTGGAATGGAAATTTTGGTGGAGGTGAGGGACAAAACAGAAATAACAATTGGGGGAATGATCAACATGGGTGGAATGCACCACCTATCAACCAACAAAGGGGTAGGGTTAATAATAACGTCAATCAGCCAAGAAGACCTCAAAGAGCTCAAGTACAAGGTGTGGATAGCCATTTTAGACCGGCTATTTCTGAAAATCCAAATCCCATCGCACCTCCAAATCGTAGAGGAAGAGCTTTTGATGTACGCCCTCATTATCTCACTATTCTTCCTGCATTTAGAGGTACTGCAACAGAAGAACCATATGTGCATCTTGCTGAATTTGATGCAATATGTAGCACTATTGGTGGGAATCACTTCACACAAGATGAAGTGAGGTTGCGATTGTTTCAATTCACTTTGAAAGACAGAGCTAAGCAATGGTTCCTCACTTTGCCTGACAACAGTATTCATACTTGGCAAGAGATGCAAAGGGTTTTCCTTGAAGAATATTATTCTATGGGAAAGACAAGTGATGCAAGAGAGGCCATTCGATCTTTTCAACAACAAGTGGGTGAGCAATTTCATGAGGCATTTACAAGATTCAAGGAATTGATCCGCATGTGTCCTCATCATGGTATTGAAAGGTGGGAATTGATTAAGGCATTTTCAGATGGACTAACACCGGAAGAAAGAAAATATTTATATTCTACAAGCAATGGCACATTCCTTTCCAATCATGAAGATGCAGACTGGGAATTTTTAGAAAGAATGTGTAGAAACTCCAAGGCGCAAGCCTCTGCCAGTAGACGATCTAAACCTAATTTGGTACGATCAACCACGGTTGACTATGAGACTAAGGAGCGGATTGCAGCATTGGAAAGACAATTGGCAAGGTTAGGGCGAACGGGTACAAAGGAGGTCGCAATTGTAGGATACGATGTGTGTGAAGAATGTGGTGAGTTAGGTCATAATGTTGATGCATGTCAGTTGGTGATGGAAAGAAAAGAGGAAGTTAATCAAGTTTACGGAGATCGAAAGCAATTTGATATGAATTCCAATACTTATCATCCTGAATTGAGAAATCATCCTAACTTTAAGTATGGAAATGCTTCAAACCAGATGAACCCTAATTTTCAAGGTAATAATCAAGGTGGTCAAGCTTATCAGAACCGAGTACAAGGGAATTATAATCAAAGTGGTTATCAAAGAACTTCATATTCTCAAGGAAACAATCAAGGAAACTACAATCATAGGGATCAACAAGGTAGTTCATCATGCAACTATCAAAGTAATGCTCAATTTGGACAACTTGGTGGTGAAGAGTCTACAAATGCAAAGTTGGATGCTTTGATGAACATGATGAAAGAGAATATGAAAGAGAACAAGAGAGAAAATGAAATTAGGGACAAGGCTTATGAAGCCTTAAATAAACAAGTGGGTCAACTTGCAGAAGATGTGGCTCAAATTAAAAGGAACCATGGAAAGCTACCGAGTGATACCATAGTCAATCCTCAACATCAAGGAACCAACACAGAAAACATGAGAACTGTTCACATCAATTCGGTTAGTATCCTTCCTGACTCTAAAATTATTGATAATGACTTTACTTCTTTTTTACAACAAGTTACAGATAAGGAAGAGAAAGCCGATACAGTGGAATGATGGGTGCTCCTGGGTCACTCTCTTCCACTGTACTACATCGTATAATAAGATGTTAAATCAAACCAATTTTGCATGTGATTCATGTGATAAGTAGTTAGGGTGAAAACCATTTAGAGACGAATTTTAGAGACGTTTAGAGAGTGAATAAACGTTTAGAAGTAAAGTGGAACAATAGGTGAATATCAATAATTAATAAAATTGGATGTTAAAATATGTGTTCCTATTCACCTATTCACCTAATAATACGCTTGCGATAGAACATCTAAAATTAAAATATAAACCAATTTGTGATGGTGTGTTTTTTCATAGTCGATATGTTGCGCATATCATAAACTTAGCCGTTCAAGACGGTTTAAAAAACTATTGAAACAATAAAAGATGGTTTTAAATGAATGTTACATGACATTTTTAGCAGTAACCAAAGATATAGTAGGTATCGCAAGTTTTATAAATACGCTAATTCCAAATGTTTAGGTCCGAATTGGGAAGTACCCACAAGATGGAATTTGACTTGTAACATGCTTGAAAAGGCTAATGAGCAAAAAGAACGTTTAATAGCCTTTCATAATACTTTGGTGAGTCGTGAAAAGACTTCGACTTACCATCCATCGGGTTGTGCTATTATTGAATAAATAATCAAAATGCTTAATGTTTTTAAAATCGCAACTACTTATCTTTCTGTAGTTTATTATTCAACGAGTCCATTAGTACTTCACCAAATTTACTTAATGACTTCAAAATTAAATGAGTTGTCATTTAGGAGTAGATCTTATTTGGATATAATACCACCAATGAAAGAAAATTTTAAAAAATATTTTAAAGAAATGCATCCGGTTATTACATGTGTCGCTGCCTTAAACCCTTGCTTAGAGACGTCGGGGGTTGAAACTTTACTTGATAAAATTACTTTTAATTTGGATTTAGAAGAAGAAAACCCATGGTCAAAGTGTAAAAGCTAATTTTAACGCACATTTAGGCCAAATGTTTGATGTTTATTTAGCAAAATATGGTGAAACATCAAACATACATGAGTCTATGAGGCATGCGGCATATGACGAAGATTCAAGTGATCCAATGTTTGCTTTGTATAATACTTTAAGAGATGAATGTAATAAACGTCAACGTGGTAACACTCTGAGTAGTGAACTCGGGTGACATTGTGGCGTAAATTGGGTACCACTCTCAAGTTTAGTACTACCTGTCATCCTCAAACGGATGGACAAACGGAAGCCACCAACCGTACTCTCGGATCTCTACTTCGTGCTCTCATCACCCACAACTTGAAACAGTGGGAAGAACTACTCCCGCAGGCCGAGTGTGCTTACAATTGTGCCCCAAGTAAGACTACCGGTTTGAGCCCTTTTATGGTAGTTTATGGTAAAAACTCCCATACACCTTTAGACCTTGCTGTCCTTGATACAACCACAAAGTTTAGTCCGGAGGCTAGTACCTTAGCGGCTGATATTAAACAGCTTCATCAGCAGGTCCATGACAAAATCTGTAAGAGCAATGATCTGCTTAAATACCGGCGTGATAAGAGTCGTAAGCACATTTTGTTTCAGCCCGGAGATTTAGTGTGGGTGCATCTTCGTAAAGAACGATTCCCATCGAAACGTCGCTCAAAACTCAGTCCCCGTTCGGAAGGTCCATTTCGCATTCTTGCCAAGGTTAATGACAATGCCTACAAGGTTGATTTACCTGGGGATTACGGTGTTTCAGCCACCTTTAATGTGGCTGACCTGCAACCTTATTTTGATCCCGACGATCCTCTGCCAAGTTTGAGGGCAAACTTTTCTGACGACGGGGAAGATGATGGACGCACACCCGAAGTCTCATCTGGAGCGCCAGCAGATGCTGATCCAGCCCAAAGTCAGGATGAGTTGAACTGGGTCTGTCTGGCCCAAGTCCAGCATGGCGCATGACACAATATTTCCAGCCCACTATGCAAGCATGTTTTTCAGTCTACTTCGGCAACTTTAATTCCAGTAATTCTATTTTATTGTTTTAGCTTATTTGACCTTTTCCATGTAGTTTTATTTCTTTTCCTAATTGTAAGTTTAGTGGGTGGTTATTCTCTATTTTTTCCTACCTTTTGTATTGCACGTGAATGAGATGGGAAAGACAGTTTTTGAGCTTGCGAATTTTAGAATTCTCTGTGAGAATTTTTCTTCCTTGCTATTCTAATCGTTGGCAGGATTGGAAGGTGATCTAGGAGGCCGGTTACTGTTAGTCGCGTAGTGAGTCTGTAGCGTGATAAATTGGACCGGGGTTTGCCCAACGAACTTTCGAGTGGTGTGACTGTAACTCGACAGTACGTTGAACTAACAGCAGTGTTTTATTCACTTCAGGTTATTTATTGGATCCAAGTACTAAGTCTCGGTATATCACTCCTATTACCCTATTTCTCCTTCTTTTCCTCCATTATCTTTTCCTTCTCCTCCTGTTGGGTTTAACAATTGATAAACTGAAGCTTTTCAAACCACAATCAAAGCCAACTGAAGATCTCATTGTACAAGTTCAGAGACCAAGTTGATAAACAGAACAAAACAAACACAAGACAAAGTCAACATGACAAAGTCAACATCAAAACCACAAGAAAAGTCAAAATTAGGTCATGATGTAATAACATTATAAATAGAACCACTAGTGCTACTTTGTAAGTGGTGGTTCTTGCAAAGTGTGTGAGTGGCTTGTAGTTCTCAAGTGTGTGTTTTTCATGGTGTAAATCACCACCCAAGGAGAAATTCTCTCTTTTGGGTGGGTTTGATGTTCATCCATCTTTGTATATGTTTCTTCATTGTAATTTGTTATTCAATATCAATGAAATCATAACATTATACATTACACACACATCCTTGTTCTTTGATTCACACACTTCCACCCGTCTCTAATTTTGAATTTTCGGATCTGAAACTTATGAATCCTAAGATCCAAACTCAACGAATCTGAAATATTGATTCAGCACCTCCTTCATCTACTTCTCCTGTATCTCATACTACAGTTTCTCATCCCGATTTCTTGATTCCTCCTCCTTCCTATTCCCCTATTTCTCCTTCTTCTCCTCCATCATCTTCTCCTTCTCCTCATTCATCTTCTCCTTCTCCTGTTCTATCTCGTTCTGGTTACCGCTACTTCTACTGTTTCTTCTTCTTTTTCATCACCTCATCCGTCTTCTACTTCCGCTCCTTCTTCTTCTCCTCGTGCCCCTATGTAAGGCCCCGTTCCCGGAGACCTCACAGTTGGACAATCATAGCAATATTATATTAATCAATACACATTTCGTAAAACATTGCAATAGAATTAAGTTAACAAAAACCATTCATGCATATAATTAATGTTGCAAAATAATACATCGTTGTAATTTAGAGTTACAAAATAATCAATTAGTTGCATTACAATACAACAAAATCATTAAGCATGAACGGATGCCAGTCTTGCCCCGACGAGTAGCTGTCCCCGAGTGCCATCCTCAGCAATATTTACCTGCCAACTGAAAATGCATAAAAGTCAGCGTTGCTAAGTGAGTTCTAGTTTTAAAAGTATAAAAGTACCTCGTATGATTTGTATAAGAAAATATCCCTTTTGAATAAAATACATTACTTTTGTATACGAGCACGCATCATACGTACATTCAGATATTATTCATAATTATCATCATTATCTTTTCATTATTCCTTTCATTATTATCTTTCACTTTCCTTTCCAACCAATGTGCAATACCCCGAACATTGTGCACTAAGCTGGTGCTGGGCCTGAGGTCTATAAATAGACCCCGAACATTATGCACTAAGCTGACCCAGTCACCTGGGGCAAGCAGCAAGGGTCATGTCAATCTCAAGGATTGACCCTGTGTACATCCTTTGGGTTAGCTAAACCGTACACAGTTGAGCTAACGACAACATGATCGTGCACTTCCATTCAATTTGGTTGCAAGACTTTCATTCTTTCATTATGTTCCATTTTTCATTAATTTTTATCTTTCACTTGGTTAATGGTAATACTTTATGAGTATAATCACACCACGTAAAGCCACATAATAATACATAATAAGGAACATAAGAACAACCCAAAAACATGCATAAAATAAACAAATAAAAACACCAAGTCAAACTAGGGTCAAACCCTAAAATTCTAATTTCCCAAAATTTCAGAAAATTTTCTAAGTATTCTAGGCGCATGAATCCTGCTTGGGCGCATTAACACTTTGTGGGCGTACGAGCCAACACTTAGGCGTCTGGGCACTAACTTGGGCGTATGAGGTACTATTCAGGTGCATGACTAACACTTAGGCGCCTGAGCAAAATGGTTGGGCGCATGGGTTACTGTTTGGGCGCATGGGTTAACACTTAGTATTTTCAGACAAACTCCTAGGTGCATGAGAACTATTGAGGCACATGAACCTCACTTTAAGTTTTTCTAAGACAAAATTCCAGGCGCATGGGCCCTGTTTGGGCGCATGGCCTGTACTTAGGCATTTCTAAGTCAAAATCTCAGGAGCATGGTCCCTGTTTGGGCGCATGACCACCTGTTGTGCATTTTTCAGAATCAAAACCATCCCAGGCCTGCATTACACCTGTTCTAAGTATAAACTTAACATTATAAGACGCTGCAACACATAAACAAGCATAGAACATAAGCATATACATACATAAACATACGGGTAGCATAAAACAGTTGTAAAATCCTTTTTAACATGCATTTTCAGCCCCAAACTTGTTTAAAACACATATAAAAAGGGGTCTAGAACTCACTTATTGCAGCAAACAAGCAAAACTCCTCCAAACTTGCTTGCACAAGAGTTCAAGCACCTAAAACAAGCCAAAACAAACACCAAACACAAAGAGCACTTAAATATCGATTTTAAGGAGGAAAACCCCATAAAAACCGAACCAATTAACACGAAAACACTTACCTATGAAGATTTTTAGCTCTTTCTTCTTCTTCAAACTGAAAGAACAAAGTTTTAGTCTTCTTTTCTTCTTCTCGGTCGAACAGCAGCAGGTAATGGTTAAGCATGGGCGGCCATACCTTCTTTATATTAAAATATTGACTTTTGTGTACTTTTACACAAAAGCCCCCTCCACTTTTGCTCTTTTCTGTTTTCTTCAAGATACTTTTCTTTTCTTTGATGTGACATGGAAATTTCGGGTTTTATACCCTCCTCCTTCTACTCTTTCTTCTCATCCTATGGTTACTTGTTCATGTCATCATACCCGTCAGCCTAGACAATTCCCTGAACATATTCTTTCTTCTTATCTTGCTGTTAACCCTGTGTTTCATCAGCGTACGAAACACATTGAGATTGATTTACACTTTATACGTGATATGGTTCTCTCCCGAACTCTTTGTGTTTGGTATGTTTCAACAGCCTCTCAAATTACTGATTTGTTGACTAAAGGGCTTTCTTTCTCTCGCTTTGCAGCTTTGACATCCAAGCTTCACGTCATGTCTTCCCTCTCAGATTGAGGGGGCATGTTAGAGAGTTTATTTGAGAAGGTTATGGTTGTTAAGTTAGTTAGTTGAGGAGGAGGTTATGATTGTTGAGTTAGTTAGTTAGAGGTTGTTATATTCTTGTTATAGAATATTCTTCTAGATACTTCTTGAGGTATCTATATAAACCCTCCTCTTGTATCTCTTTTGATAATTATGAAAACATAAGAATACAACACTCAAACACATTCTTCCCTTTCTTCATCAGTTTTACATATAAACAAGAAGTTGTTCGACAATTAAGTGAAAGCATAGTGGAAATAACAAATGCACCAATGCTTTTAGCTATAGGTCACTCTTATACCACCTTACTATTCTTCTATTAGTTTAATTTTTTTCTGATTCATTTTCTTTTGCATGTAAGGTGTGTTGTATAAATGATTGAATGGTTTTCAATCTATCATGTTGACATTAACAAGCACACCCTTAAAATTTCCGAACGCAAACCGATATATTAGTTAGGTACATATTGTTCTACCCTATGGAGTGTTGTATACAACCACCTACCTAGATAAGTAGTAACATTCGTAGTTTTCATGGTTCAACTTGGTAACAACATCCCTAGTAGTCATACTCCATATGAGTTGGTAATACTTGGAGTTTCCATGCTCTTGCCAAGTGGTAACTTTTAAAGTCTCCGGTCGATTTAGTAATGTTAAGAGAGGTACCACGCACTCACTAAGTGATGTCATTCGGAGCTGTCATATTATTTTAAGTTGGTAATGTTCAAAGTCACCATACTTTTTACCAAGTGATGGCGCTCAAAGTTGTCATGTTTCAAACTAGTTTAGTAACGTATGAAGTTATCGTACTTCGATCAAATAATGACATTGTTGGTAAACGTAGTGAAATATGAATAAACATTAATACGAGTTAAAAGGTGTAAAATGCATATTATTTCAATTGTAGCCTGATTTTTAACGCAAGGGTACCTTATGGGTTAAAGGGGAGGGAATCCTCTAGACTATACGGTTCCAACCAGGTAATGTTCCATCGGAAGGGTCAAAGCGGGAGAGCAACTAGGCGAGGATCAGAAGGCTAGCTTTTTATGAGGTCTAGTGGAGGGGGGGGGGGGGGGGTTAAGGACTAGACTTTTACGGGGCGTGAGAGGCTGGCCCATAACAGACCAGGGTTTTATAGCTAAGTTAGCAAGTAACGCACCTAACAAATGAAATTTCAGTCTATTATGTTGAAAAAAGCTTTGTAAATGCTTCTGTTGCCAATGATAATAGAGTATCAATAGGAACCGATCATGTGATGAAAATTAGTCTTTCGAATGGCACTATGACCGACGACAATTGTGTTGTCAACAACAACTACTAAGTCTACTATCATTTTTAATGGGGTGGTCAACATAGTTGTGCATAAAAAGCAACTTTGGCGGTCAACAGTAACCACGTTAGCTACATTTAACAATCCAATCATAAGCAACATTGTATAATTACGATACACACTTTTTTTAAAACAAAAATTGTATTAGTTTATGTGTTCTCATAGAATTATCTTAAAATTTTTAATAATATCACTTTAATTCGAGTGTTACGCACACATGATGATAAACGATGCTCAAACTTTTATGAGATACAAAATATAGTGACATCCAAAGCTTTTACACCCCGTATTAGTTGTTTAAAGTTGTTTACAATTGCTTCAATCTTACAGTAATGTTCGATTAAAATCAACATGATTGCTCTTGTTTGTCATTTTAACATCATATAATTTAGTACATGACCAGTTTAAGAAACGATAACCATCATAACATACAATATACTGATTGATACGTGTGATTATTTTTAATTTGACAACCAAGTCTATGGCTTATCTTTAGGATTCTTTATTTTTTATAAAAGTAACTTTTGTTCAAAAGTTAATTCTATTAACTTTTCAAAAGTAATTTATTAACCTTTTAAAATTAATTTTTTTAAATTTTATCAAACATACTTGTTAATTTATTAATTTTTAAAAAATTAATAAGTCAAAAATTAATTCAAAAGTTACTTCGCCCCGATGGCCCTCTAGGGTTGAAATTGGCCATTGTTAACGTTGGTCATCGGCTAACAAGGGCCCCATTGCCCCCATCAGCATCCATTGGTCCCACATCAGATCCTATAAGCTTCTCCTACAATACGTCATCACAAATCTACCGCTAAAACCACCATTCGTGTTGCTCATCAACAAGCGAGCTCACTAGCCAGAGGAGGGTCAGTGAGAGTGAGACGCTGTTATGCAAGATACAGACCCCCTTCCTGCAAATATACGTTCTTTGCATCAAAGAATTTGACCCACAATTCAAAGCTGACAGCTTTCTTCTTAATTTTGCCCTAATTTGTCTGTTTAGGGTTTCTGGTTTGATATTGATTATCATTACATCACCGTTTTGAGTTCGGGTTTACAAGGTTTTACGGTAAGTTATTTTAATCAAATGTGGGAGAAAGTTTTTGTTATGTTTTGCTATTGTGATGTGCTGTCATTTTTGTGTTTGATAAATAGTCTTTACATGGTTAGGGGTTTCAATTTTTTAACAAATTGTGGATTACAATGTGGTTGGAAGTTTTTAGTTTGATAGGATTGTTATGTCCAGTGATAGGTGTAACTTAAATCTTAAGTATGCTGAGAACTTCGTTTGGTGAAGAAAAAATGTTGATTTTTGATCTCAACTAATAGGGCTTCAAGTCCAGTTGTGAACCCAAACTTTAATGCTCACAAGTATTACTTTATGTGAACTGCAAGCCTATATGTGTTTTATGAAAAATTCAACTTTCTTTAGATATAATACATGTGCTGAAGTTTACTGATAGGATGGTCGTAGGTTAGATTGAAGTGGTTGTGGTTTGAATAATGGAAAGTAGCGAGATGGATGGACCTTCTAAGGAGGCGAAAGACACGTCAAAGGAAACTCCAACCTCGCAAGTGATTTTTTTTTCTCTTTGTCCTTTTTTAGATTTATAGAAGTGTTGTTGTACTTACATTTCTAATGTATATTTGTTCATTGTCTTTTCTTTATCATGAGCAGCCCGTAGGTAATGCCGTGGGAATGGTCCAACCAGATTGGACGGGTTTTCAGGTCTCACATGTTTAACACGTTTAAGCTTATTGTTTAAACAGAGCATGTGTGAGTGAGTTGTTTGGCTAAATTTATGTGGTATCTACATAATTACATGTTTTACAGGCTTATTCTCCTATACCTCCACATGGGTACATAGCATCAGGCCCTCAACCTCCTCCCTACGTGTGGGGGGTTCAGGTACTAGGCTTCTTAAATTGTTGATTTTACTCTTTATTGTTAACTAATATAAGGGAACTATGAATTGGTTTTCTGGTAATGTTCCACTTTATGTGTCCTTTCTGTTTCAAACTCTTATTAATAGGTTCTAACTACCGCGCCTCCTCCGGATCATATTATTCTTACTTCTTAATTAATGAAGTTCGCTGCTAGTAACTATCAACGCCTTCTCTAGTTTTAGTTAACCATTTACATTTTTAGCTTGAAGAAACAGACGCCAATTGGCAAGCTGACATGCTTCTTTTATGTATTTTGGCAAGTTATTTCATCCATGTTGAATGACTTTGCATCGTCTAATAACAACGTGTACTTGCAGCATCTTATGCCACCTTATGGTACCGCACCTCATCCATATGTTATGTATCCTCATGGTGGCTTATATGCTCATCCATCCATGCCTCCGGTATTCTTGTTAATATTTTTTTTTTTGTATTTTTGTGATGCATTTGTTTTTTATTTGATAAAGAAGGCATTGATGTTATTCCATATTGTGAATGCAACCAGGGATCATATCCTTTTAATCCATACGCAATGCCATCTGCGAATGGTGTTGTTGAGGCTTCTGTGAGTTGCTTTAGCTAATAAGCTTTTAAAATTTCTGTTACAAGATGTTAGAACTTAGAAACAAGCTTTGCATTTGCATACAGGGTAATACACCTTGCAGTATGGAAGCAAATAGTAAGTCGCCTGAGGGGAAGGAAAAACTTCCTATTAAAAGATCAAAGGGCAGTCTTGGCAGTTTAAGTATGATTACAGGCAAGAACAATGAATCCAGCAAAGCCGGTGTAGCTGCTAATGGATCTTATCCTAAAAGGTATAGATTACTATACATCATATGGTGTTTATCAACCTCCAACTTAGTTCAAATTTTACGAGCTTTAATGATATTGGATTTGCAGTGGTGAGAGTGGAAGTGAAGGCTCTAGTGAAGGAAGTGATGTGAATTCTGAAAATGTAGGTATTCTTGGAAATACCTTTATGTGCAAGTTGCCACTGCCGGATGGATGCATATATATGTGGGGCACACTTCTTTAGTTCTTTGATTAATGCAATAAATCATCTACTTTTATGATTTCACTTTAGGCCTTGGAAATGACACTTTCTATCATGTATAAAATTCTCTTGGCCCTCAGTACAAAAAGTAAAAATAGCAATGAGTAATTTTGGTAGAAAGAATTAACAAGATGTCATATTTAATCTGGGTGTCATAGGATTTTAATGTGTATTATCAAAAAAGCTACCTTTCATCTCTTATGCTTAAGCTATTTAACACCGTTTTACCACATACTAACCATATAGTAGAGTAAATCATTATTGTTAAAGGTAGCAGCACACCTGCTTACTTCTTGAAGTTAACTTGTTAAGAATGTCTGGATTCTTACTGAGTTTTCATGCTGCACTTTCTATATATTTTTCAAATTGAATTGGTTGTGTGTGTTAGGCCTCACTGCCTCAGATAAATCTTAGTCTTTAGAGATTGGTATTGGACTATTAGTAAATAGTGATTATTTGTAAAGAGTAGGAGATTATTTCTATAAATATTCTACAAGCAACCATACCAGCCCGCATCTCACATTCTCCCTCTTCTAAAGACGCTCACAACCATTCGTCATTAGAAGTTTTCCTTTCTGAGAGAATCATTTTTTCCATCATGAACCATCTACCATGGAACAACTACAGTTGACACTGAACATATAACATGCATATTGTATGTCAACAATATACATAGCATCTCACAGGAATTTCCTATATCAGCGACACATGATATAAGTATCATCTCACATTGTTTTGTTTTTTTATATTTCAGGACTCACAAATGAATTCAGGATCCAGACAAGATTCTATGAAAGGTTTGGTGCTTTGAGCTTTTTCTTAGCATAAGTCTTGTGTACTTACTGCAGTTGCTATAACCATGTTATTGATTACAGGTGAAGCATCTCAAAATGGACATCCCATGGTAAATGGTCATCAGAATGGAGGACTAGTGAATCAAACAATGGTGATTGTGCCAATGCCAGCAGCAGCTGCAGGTCCTGCTACTAACTTAAATACGGGTATGGATTATGGATACTGGATTGGTGCAAATTCATCTAATATTCCCGCAATTTATGGAAAAGTAACATTTGCTCCAATTGCAGGGGGAATGGTTGCTGCTGTTGGGTCAAGGGAGAACATGCAGCCACAACTCTGGCTACAGGTGCAAATTTGTCACTTCTCTGTTTTATTTTACTTTTCTAAATTAAATTTTCAACTTTATTATTCTAGTATCCTGATACATTCTTGAGCTTTAGACGGTAATCATTTCTGTTTAAATACTTGATTATGCTTGCTCATGGATCATGTCATATCTAGCGCCACCTCTAACTTGTTAAGCAAAAGAAATCATATTATGAATTTATGATGGTATCTAGTGTTAATGATCAATTATTTACTTTCAGGATGAAAGGGAGTTAAAAAGGCAGAGAAGGAAGCAATCCAACAGGGAATCTGCTCGCAGATCCAGATTGCGCAAACAGGTAACACACTAACATTTGGGCTATACTTGGCTTCTGGCGGTTAGAATGGGTAAAAATTAAAAAAGTTGGTTAAAATGGAAACAGATCGAGCTGATCAAACCGGTTGAAAGTCAAAACAAAATGTGCATAAAGTCTTATAAGTCATTTTATCTTAGAACTTAGATAATCATTGTCATAGTATAACTTCTTTGATGGCACATAAAACATCAATTATTTGCAAAGTTCAAGAATAGAGGACAAAAAGTGTGCAAATCCGACTGACCAATTCCAAAAGCTACCTGTTTTGACCAGTAACACTTCATTCACCTTCCCTACCCTTTTTACCATCTCTACGTGGCATGTGTGCTATGCATGATGGATCATGATAAGTTGAATACTGTAAGCAAAGGAAAATGTTGACTTTAATAATATTAATTCTAATTTTTCTGAATGACTTTATGTTGGAGTCAGGCAGAATGTGATGAGCTAGCTCAACGGGCAGAGACTTTGACTCAAGAAAATGCTTCTCTTAGAACAGAAGTGAGTCACATTAGGAGTGATTACGAGCAGCTTCTTGCTGAAAATGCAGCCCTTAAGGTATTACAAAATTCTGGCTTGGTCATGTGCTCAGCCGACCGACCGTATCCAGGAGTAATTTGCTAAATCTGATATTGTGATTTTTGCAGGAGAGACTAGGTGAAGTTCATGGGCAAGAAAACACAAAGCAAGAAATGGGCTGCATAAACCATCAAGATGGGCATGCCGAACGTGTGCAGGGTGGTTAATGGTTTTCTGGCCTCCCATATTTTTCCAGGGAGATTAACCTAACCGAACCAAAACAAATTTTAGTAACACGGGAAATCTGTGCTTTTAGATGGTAGTGTGTAGTAGAATAGCCATTGATACTCTGACCTATTTTCCTAATATTCCTTTTTAGATGGCAGGATATTTAATCAGATTATGTTAATTGTAACTGTCCATTGTTCTGAATTGATTGTGATCTTTTGAAGCTTGATAACTGTCTGGATGCTTTATCTACACCATCCATTGATATGATATTAGCTTAATGCCTGAATTTGACAATGTTACAAGAGGTGGCAAAATGGACGGGTCAAACAGGTATGGCAACAAGTTACCACTTTTTGAATATGAATGCTTTGGTTTATGTTAATAAGGTAAATATTTACTTGGTTTTGATCTCATGTTGTGTGCGGTCTCTTATACATCGACTTATTTATTGGTATATAGATCGGAGTCAACACACTTCGCATTTACTGAGCCAAAACAACATATCATGTCTCAAGATATAAAGAGTGTGTAACATCTCCAACCTGAAGAACATGCTCTCCCAAAGCAACCTTCCTATTGCCGTCTTCATCAACAATACTCAAATGTCTGCAACCATCCACTTCGAATCTAACCATTCTCACCTCTTGTGGAGCCAAGAACACCTTCTCAAAATCCAGCAATTGCGTTTGAGGTACGTTCGGGATCCATGGAGGGGGGTTAGAGAACAACAACACACTGTAACTTCCACCCATTTCCCCAACATTTTTCACCCCAATCACAACATCAAATCCCAAGTTCCTGCAAATCCTATCACCAACCTCAATCGTTTCACATTCGGATGAACTACAAATTTGATCTTCAACCGGTGAGAGTTTTACCGACTTTGGTGCTCTAACCAGCCACTGGACGAACGTAGAATAGCTTAGCCCGTATCCAAATGGATAAACCGTCATGCCTCTGTAGAACCGGTAGGTGTAACCAGGGTGGCCGGTGGTTAGGTCTGATCTCATGTTCATGTTGGTCATGTTCACTGTTTCTGCAAAAAACTGTGGATACCATGTCATGGGTAGTCTTCCACCTGCAAGCACATTTGAAACCCCAATATTAAGAACAAAAATTAGTTTTTATTCAGCAAGATTCACAAGCATATGATGATACTTCTATATCTTACCTGGGTTATATCGACCGAAAATGACATCAGCTAACGCAGCCCCACCAGCTTCACCCGGATACCCGACCCACAAAATGCTAGTGATCTTAGGGTTCACCTTTGCAAATTGAATATCCATTCCACTTCCCGACATTATAACAAGAATCACGGGTCCTTTAGATGTAGATGCAACCTCTGAAACAAGGCGGTTTTGTTGTCCAGGAAGACTTATACTGATTCTATCTCGACTCTCGGCCTCAACCGATTGATCTGTACCCATTACTAGAACCACAGCGTCTGCTTCCGCCGCTACTTTCCTTGCTTCATGAAATTGTGCATGAGCACACATGGTGTCCCTACAGCCTGCATGATAGACTGTCTCAACAGATTCTGATAGCCCTTCCAATGGAGTTGTATATTTGCATGGAGTCCCTGGGTAAATCAACACTTCAAATCTCAGTTAAAAAAGCCATATTATATTAAAACATTATACATACGCGCGTGTGTGTATATATATACACACATGTGCATGCACACACCTGCATAGTTGCCGATCATCGTCATTGTGGCATTAGCATTGGGGCCAATAACTGCTAGAGAAGTGATAGCGGTTGGAGAGAGAGGCAAAGACTGCAATGCATTTTTGAGCAACACAATCCCTTCTCTAGCAGCCTCACGGGCTAGCCCCTGGTGAGCCGGGGTGCACACATCTTCTGGACCAAGGTCCCCATACATTTGCTGACTCGGGTCACCATCAAAGAACCCAAGCCTCATAAGCGTTGCAAAGTTGTTCGAAACCGCCTTATCAACCACCGATTCTTCCACTAGCCCACGTTCTACAGCACCCATTGTGTTGAACCTTAACCAATTCCCACAGTTCAGGTCCAAACCAGCTTTTAACGCATCTGCAGCCACTTCCTCAGGGGTCTTGGCCCAGTGCTGCGAGTTGAACATGACGTCTAACGAATCACAGTCTGAACTTATGTACCCGTTTAGTTTCCACTCCCCCCGAACAACCCGTTTCAAAAAATCCGGATCCCCACATGTCGGTTTGCCATTAACTTCATTATAAGAACACATAACACTTGCAACTTTTCCATCCAAAACACAACTCCTGAATGGTGGTTGATATGTATCCTCCATATCCTGCTTTGTTACCTTAACAAAACCAAAACAAACTTCATTAGCTTAGCATCGATCGTGTGTGCTTTTAGCAACCGATTTACGCGTTAGTAAACATATAAACTAATTAACTGTCATAATCAGTATCAAAGGTACCTTAGCATTAAAGTGAAACCGATCAATGCCTTCCCAATTATCAACATCATAAGCACTATAATGCTTACAAGTAGCTGCAACTTTCAACATATCTTCATCACCATCATCTCTTTCTTGTAAACCTCTAACATAATTCACCGCATACTCACTCGTTACCACCGGGTCTTCTCCCGGGGTTTCCTGCCCTCGGCCCCACCGCGGGTCACGAAATATATTCACATTCGGTGACCAATACGTCAACCCGGCTAACCCAACATTGTACATCGCTCGAGCCTCGGTCGAGACCACCTTCCCAATGGCTTTAAACAAAGTCTTATTAAAAGAAGCTGCAGTAAGGATGACTTGAGGGAAGCTGGTGGCACCAGGGACCAACTTAGAGAAACGAGTCGCGGGTCCGACGTTAGAGACACCATGCAAAGCTTCGGACCACCAATTATACCGCGGTATCCCGAGGCGGTCGATGCCGCTAGCATCATTTACTAAGTTGCCTATCTTTTCTTCTAATGTTAGTCTGCTGATCAAATCATCTACTCTTGTTTTGACATCTAATGAAGAGTCACAGAACTTGTAGGTCTTTAAGGTCGGATCGTTGTCAGAGTTGCAGGCGAAAAGGGGCCCATTTTGCGCGAGAACGATGGTATGGTATGATATGGCAACGGAGAGAAGAAGAGCCATGGTTCGAAACGCCATGGGTAAGGTGTGTGCTTAAGATGTTGGTGGTTATATTTGAAGATTAAGAGTGTGGTTAGTAGTAAATAGTGAAATTAGTGGATGAATTCATTTGAACACACATAATACATGATCTGTTGGATCATTTTACCAAGAGGATGTACGTAAAATTGACTGGTAAGAAGTAAAACTTCCTAACAACCATGTCACAAGAATCTAATGAACAGATTTTAGTAACTGCTTATATATGTGTACTAAATTTAATGAAAGACATTATATGGAACTAAAATGACATTTAAAGCACATAATATTTGACATACTCTAATAACTTGAAATCATTAACTAAAGATAAAGTATACAATCTATTATTAGATACTGCTATTGTTATAATATAAAGGAGATAGGTAATATAGGAGAATTAAGAGCATGATTAGAAGTAAAATACAACACGTAAGGAAAGTATAATAGAACATAAATAAAAGTAGTAGAAGAGCAGAATGACTAGGGTATCGTGTTTGACGTGATTTTCTTAAAACAGTATAGAGCACACTTGTATGTCTCTTACGATAAAATAACCGTATCAGTTTGTCTTACTGTCAGAGATGACCAACTAATCTAAGTGAAAACTTATTATTATTATTATGTTAAAGTTAATTATCCTTGGTGTTCAAACTATATTTGGGTTTGGCACCGCATCTCGTTTTTTGAGAGGCCTTATTGGCGATGCTCTTAAGGAAAGGTGTGCTTCAAAGTATTCGTAACTTGAATTCATATACAAGGATCCATTTGGTAGATCATTTGTTTGTCGAGCTTATGTGTTTATATTAAGTGTGTAGCATATAACTCCTGGTTCTTATGTGTTATAAGTTACTAAGGAGGTGGCGAATGATTTAGCATAAACACAACATGTTAATTTTTTTTCTTAAGTTAAAAGAAAGTATACCAATATCATACTATAATTAGAAAGAGTAAAATGTATGTTGTATGATGTAATTTTTTTAAATAATATTAATGTATGAAAAAGTTAGTCATTTTCAATTAATAATGAGAGAAGTTAGTTTAAGAGTCAACAATTTTAATTTTATAATTGACATATGTGTAAAAAGATAATTTAAGTATTCAAATTCATAGAAACAATATTTTCATCTTAAAGTATTAAAAGTAATGTAAAAACAATCTCATGATACTGAAATAGCTATGCTAGTGTGTTATCCGTATCAGAGCATGAATCACATCATATGGGGCGGGAGCGAAAGTAAACTATTTTAAAAAGGGGGCAACTTTATATTTGTTAAAAAATTACACCATCAGACCGAAAATTTATACCACCGAGCCAAAAATTAACACTACTGACGAAAAAAACCCATGTGTGTAATTAAGACTTGCGTGCTAAGTTGAATTAAAAATCCTTTTCTAGCTTACTCGAGAACTTGTTTTTGTAGGGGATTTATCTAAATACATCAACAAGAGAAAACTCTGTATATAATAAAAAAGTGTATGATTTGGTGTGCAATTTCGTGAGCCAAAAAGAGCCAAAGAATTGACCAAATGTCTAGAAATCCGTATTTGAGGTCGTTAAGTCAAAAACTGCTTCAAAACTGCATTCCGATAATTTCTTTTTGAACTCGAAATTTACTTAAATTAAAGCCCAGGTTAGTTCGAATTTCACATGTGAAATTTCGAAAAAATTAAAATTTAATGTGTTTTTAATAAAACAATTTATATCAAAATAAACATTTATGAAGGCTCCCAGCCAAGGGTTATGCACTTTGAACCTCGTTACTAGGGTGCTGCCCCTAGATCCCGCTAAGGGGACATTGCCCTGTTGGAACCCCTATTGTTTAAAGGCATCGCGTCTAAAAATCTATGTGATACTAATATCAAAGATCACAATAAACTCAAACAAATGTTTGTTTTACAGCCAAGGGCGGAACTATGCTTTAGAGTACGGGGTCAAGTAACCCCATTGATTTTTGAGTCGGTAGTGTAACATATAATAACGATTTTTTTTAACACATAGTTTTTTAAAAGATGAATCCATTTGTATTTTTAGGTTCAAATTTTAACTTAGACATGATGCTGGTTCACTTGTTCGAGCGAGTGGGAGTGGGCTACTCGTCGCTAGTTCGATTCTTTCAAGCTGCAAGATTGTACCCTTTTTTCACTTTTTAATTAGTAAAATTACACATTTACCCTTATGCTTATTACACAAATTAAAACCCTAACCCCAATTACTCCCCCAGGCCCCACTATCGACCAATAACCCAATCACATCGCACCGGACCTACGATGTCGTTTCCATGGCTCCACCGCACCATCATCCATCTCAGGTACGCATCTCACCGTCTCCGTACACTCCGTCTTCGTTGTTGCTCCAAAGCACAAATGTGCTTCTTCAACATTCTAAACATAACTTCCGACTTTCCTAACACTGATGTTAATAATAACAAATGTTTGAGTCGTGATGATGAGATTTGTGATAAACTAGGCTTGTTTTTGACCTCAACGTCCGGTTACGTCCTCCGCTGGAGACGGGGGCTTTTGAGCTTCCTACGGCGGCGTACGGCGGAGCTGGTGGCGGAAATTGCGTGTGCGAGAAAGATCAAAGAGACGGAGGAGTCGGAGATCTCCTGCCCCCACCGCTGCGTGCTGCCGCCTGCCGCCCTGCGGCCTCCCCACTGCTGCGCTGCTGCCATCTAGTGATTTTGGGATTTTGGTGTTTATTAAGTTGAAACTTGAAAGGTTAGTTTTTTAAATTGTTTATTCAAAGTTCAAACGCTATATTTTTGTTTAGTAATTTTGGTGTTTTCATTGTTGTTATCAACTTATATCACTTATTTTGTTAGTTAATTTGTTTGTTGATTTTGGTATTTTGAAATCTATCAATCTATTGTAGTCAAGTTTGAAAAGAGTGGGTAAGGAATTATCGAGAAAGCTAAAATGTTTCAAAAGAATAGTTAAGGAATTACCACTATGTATCACTTTAATTCATGAAATAACAAGGAGAGTCAAATGTTTGATTTTTTTATTTTTGATGCAGTCAAGGTTGAACCCAGGTGGCTTTGCAGCCAAATATGAAGAGAAAAACTTCACCAAGAAAATTGCACCAATCATGAGGTTTGTCTAATTGCACCAAGAAAGGCCCTCAAAATTTCACCTCACTTTGAGCCCCTAAAATGGTCAAACCCGACCCGACACAAGTATTATGTTGTCGTTCTTAGAAATCTGAGCACAAAAAATAACGACCCCATAGAAAAAGAATCCTGGTTTCGTCACTGTTTACACCTCGTGACTTATTTAATGATATTATGATCATATTATTAAACTAGTTAATCCAATCATAATAATAGTTAATCCCTATCATACTAAAATATCTAATAACTTCAACAGAGCTAAATTACTAGGTAATTGTTCTCACTTATTTAAATACATTTATGGTGTTTATTAGGTCTTAAACTCTTAGTTGTGCAAGTAATCGGTTTATAAATATCAATATTCTATCATTGTTTTGACGAGTTAATATTAAAAATACAAATATAATATTATATTTTGGTTTTATGAATATGTGTAGAAAATAACAAAATACATTTTTAAAAATAAACAAATTGGCTCTCGAGCCCACTCAGTTTGGCTCGTTTATAAAGGATTCAAGTCCAAGCTCACATTTGAAGCTCGTTAAAATAAAAAAACCAACTCGGCTTTGCACGGTTTTCTAAATGAGTCAAGGCTGAGCCCGTCATGACTCGCCTCGTTTAGAGCCCTATCTTGAACAAATGTTTTAGGTGGAGAATGAGGTGGAAGATTATAGGTAATTCACATCAGCTTGACCCGAATGATTTTTCCTTAAACCATCCCGTGTACCCTTATAACCTTATTAACTTAGTCAACTTGATTTATGATTCTTTTCATATCAAATTTCAATGGTGTTGAAATTTTTAATGATGTGACCATCGAGTGTCACGTAGTCATTTTTTTAGTAGTAAAAATGATATTAATAAAACAGTGGGCGAAATCATTAAGCTAGGAAAAATAAATCACGACAATCTTTTGTTACGTACTCACATTATTTTAACAGAAGATAAAATTATCATATTACAAGGAAGAAGTCATGTAACTAGACTACCACCTTAACTTATTCACTATATATGTATACATTATAATCCGTTTATTTCAATTATTATATGTCGAACATGTACCCTTTAATTTGACCTGATGATCAAATGGCTTTAAGGGCAAAATATAACATCGTAATTGGTTCCACTGGGGCACGTAAATGTGCTAGTTGGATCATCTTTGGGATAACTGTAAGCATCAGGACACCTATCTTTGAAAAACTTTGATAACGGAGTTGGTCCACAACTCCCAGAGTTACAACAATATTGATCAGTTTTATACACGGTGCAAGGGTTATTGCACCCACCAGGCGCCCGTAACTCATTAGGGCACTGGCCATTAATATCCGCAGTACATGATATACCACGGGTGCACCCATTCGAATTGGGCTTAAATGTCATAGGCACATTGAACCCGTCGACAAGAGAAATGTCAAAGAAATCAAGATTGCTAAACTGGTTCAAAGCGTACTCGGCCAATGTGTTAGGTGGGGTGCCATAGTTTTGGCATTGGAGGAGCCCGTTGCAATCACCAGTCTGGCATTTGCCTCGTCCCGAACCATCAAAGGTGCAACCGGTTCGGGGCCATATACGGGCTCCTTGTGTGCCAGCTGGGACTGATAAAGACCATGTTTGGCCCGAGTTAAGCTGTCGGCCGCCACCAGGCACCGCACCGGCCCAAACGGTGTATGGACAGTTGTTTCGGATAGTGAAAACAGCTGCATTGGTGGAGTGAACAAAAAGAAGAGCATATAAGAAGAAAGTGAAAATGGTGGAGGTGGTCATTGTGGTTTGTGGTGTATGCAAATGTGAGATTTAACGTTGTTTATATAGGCCCCGTTAAGAGGTATACAGTCTTCAAAAGTAGACTGTATAATTTGAAATTTCAAAGATATTTATTCTTGAACTTGATGGTTATCTAAAATTTGGTTCATTATGTGGAATATACCTAATACCAATTTACGCTTAAAAAGACATACACATAATATATTAATACGCATACATAGGTAACGCCTTTTTTTCTTTCTTTGATTACAACGTTCAATAAAAGCTCCAACGGTGCTATCCAGTAGCTATATATATATATATATATTTAAAAATTACACAATTTAATTTTTCATTCAACTAATTCAAAATACTTTAGAGCTAGCTTTTTATTCTATGAGATACATTATACATGTTAGATTTGTCTTTCTTATCATCCACAAGCTTTACCGTATCAATGAAATTTCCAGGACATTTTTGTTTGTTCTATTGAAATTATATTACAAATTTGTAATGCTTACGAATATGTCTACATCACGTACAAGAAGACTAAATGTTAAAACATTTCAAACTTGTAATGCTTACGAATCAGTCAACATCACATATAACACTAAGTATTAAAACTTGTTAGATGATAAATTTTATCTTTGAATAGTCGGTTTTAGTTTTTAGATGTAACGGGTCATTATCTCTTCTGTATCATGATTCACGATCACAACCACACAAAACAATCTCATTATGTCAAAGTTAAGATTCATTTAACATTTTAAATTATTGAAGTTAATGTTTTTGATAAAAATGATAATATTTTAAAATCATGGGGAGACATATGCCCCCAAAAAATATTTTTGGATGAAAATGATAAATGCGACCAAAATTTATGGAGAAAACGACAACTAACTCACTAATTTATTATAAATAAGTTATAGAATGACTATTTTATCTTTATATATATATATATATTTTTTAATTTTCCAATATTTATTATCTTTTTTGAAATTTTATTACGTTTTTTATTGCGCATATTCATTTTTTTCCATATATATTTAGTCCATACTTCTTTATCACTAGTTTTTGAAGTAATAAAATCCAAACAAATGCAAAAGTTTTAATCCAATACGGTACCAACAAATTGTGACAAAAGACTCACTAAAAATCATGATATTTGTCATGGGTTTCTTCTTGATGGGGTTGGCGGTACGGTTCCAGCTGGAAAACGGATAGGTGGGTCCGATTAAAATGATAAATATTATCCGAGGCAGGTTCGCACATTTACCGTTAAAAAAATCATGATATTTTCCTTGCTTTTTAGATATCGTAACGTTGTTTTTCGTTAATTGTTTTTGTCATGATTGTTTGGTATGAAAATACAATCATTAAAAAGAACTATATAAAAACACACAAAAATAATGTGTATACCTGCTAATCTTTTGCTAGTCCTTCCAGTTACCAACAATCATAGAATTTTAAAATACATTTTTATAAAAATACATCAATACTGATTATAATCGAATTGTTTACGTCTTGAGTGTCGCCGTTCGTTTGAGTTCCTAACTTGTAAGTTCTTCCGTCTGCTTTTAATTCTGTCCAAATAACAGCCAAACTATATAAGTTAAAAAGACTTTTCAATCAAACAGAGGATGTTAAACTTTTATTGTTAATATAAAATTCTCAATGATTAAATCAACTTAATGTTTTATCAGTCTAGAATTCACAGTCCAACATAATTTCGAAATAAACTCAGAGTATTTCGATGAATCAAACCAAAAAAATATATGTCAGCTTCTTCAAAGAAACTTAAATTCTGCCAAATTTTTCGCTTTTGTGAAACAAATTGGTGCCTAAATCGCATGTCTAAAACCAACAAATCGGGTTCTAGGGTTTCAGTGTGCGACACTATGTAGCCATAGTAACATGCTCACAATGGATGATTTGTGACGAATTAATGGAAACAACCCTAACCAAAACATAATTTCTGATATTTCGCTACTTTCAACCAACTCTAATTCGTGAAGTTATTTGGATGATTTATGAGGAACTTACCGATTTTGTGTTTGTTTCATCGTTTTCAACAATCCACAGCCTCCGACAATGTTAGACCATAATCTTTCTACACTATTTGTCTCCTTTTTAGAGTTATCGTCTTCAAAGAAGTTGTAGAAGATAGAAACCCTCAAACCGGGCACACCGATATATTGAGAAACATAGTTCCGATTTTTCAAATTTGTTCAAAAGGAAAGATGAAGATGAATTTAGAAAATATGTTTTGTCTCTGATTGATGGGATGGTTGCTTTTTGGAAGAATCACATAAAGTACTGACGGTATTTTTTTGCCTACACGAAATGACCAGTATACCCTCAACGTATCATTGATGGTGGTGTGTAAATCAATATTATATTACAAAATATTTCTGGCCTTTAGATCATAAAGTAATTCACAAATCAAGGGTTCACATTTGGTTTTTTACAATAATCATGGGTTCTATATATATATATATATAGGAGGGTTCAAATGAGAACCCTCTATTTTTATGAGAACCTTTTAACTCATCTCTATACCATATATCAAAATATTAATGGAAAAGATCTTCTTTTATTTTTACTTTTCTTTATTTTAATAGAGAATGGCATAAGAGTCATTTAAAACATCCATCAAAATTCAAATTACACACAATTTGACATGTGTCTCTACCCTAGTCCCCCTATTTTTCTTTTTTTTTCATAAGAAAATTTTTACCCATTTATTTTCAAAACCTTATTAACTTTTTTATAAATTGTTAATTTTTAAAAAAAATTACACCTTTAAACTTGTCTTATTTTTCTCTTTAATTCAAATATAGTCTCGAAATTTTTTAATTTTTTTCTCAAACGCTACTTATTACACTACTGTAACCTGTAAACATATATATCATGTTAATACAATTTCAGGGTTACAATGATGTAACACTTACTTACAATGAATTACATCATGTTTATTTGTGTGCAAAATCCTAACACATATACTGAATTACATTGTATTGTAATTCGTTACACTAAGTTATATAAAAGACGTTTATACAAACTAACAAAAATAAAACCTAATAAACCTAAATAAATCTTGACCAATCATTATTACCATCCCACTCATGCAAAAACATATTGCATAAACCTAAAAAATCAATTTTATAATTACAATGACGAAACATAGTGTATTAACAACAGAAAAATCTAGAATTAAACATAAAAACATACATAAATCTCTAAACATTAAGATTTTGCTTATTACAATAAAGTTCGTGTAATAAAAATACTTGGTTACAGTAAATTACATCTTATTTCTTTGAATGTAAAACCACCTTTAACAATTCTCCTAATACCAAACTGTTCAAGAGGTGCAGTAACCTTGCAGCTAACTTTAATTATATTACAGTATTGCAAAAAAAAGTTCCACTTGTACTTTCGTTACATCAGTTTACAATGTTATAATGTTGTACCCTGTAGCAAACTTGCAATGAAAGCATCAGTTACAAGTTACAGTACTGTAACCTAAAACTTGTAAAATACACAATTATAAAAACCAAACAAAAAATAAAATTACACCACTGCAAAAACAAAAAGTATAATATTACAATACAATATACCTGATTCATGGTATTACAATAACAAGTTATTACATTACATTGGTGTATTACATTATTGTAATCTAAAGCATGTTGTAAATTACAAAACAGGAAAAAAATAGGCCAAACATGAGTCATCTTTTTCAGTCCACTCGTTATAATCGGAACATATAAAAATGGATAATAACAAAGACTTACCAATGATTTCACCAACCTAAAAAAATTAAAGTGATTGCAACCTTAAAAACACAATAATCATCCTGTTAAGCACCATTTTAGCAAATATTGAACAATTATTTAATAAAAACTTGTACATCACGCATCAAGACTTGTACATTAACAAAAATTTTAAGATCGGGTCCAATTTGTTCGCAGATTAAGAACATTTCAAGAAACCCTTCAAAAACCTTGATTTAAAAGTTAGAACCCATAATATAATCATTGCAAATCCTAGAAAAATCATTGAAAACATGAAAGAACCTAAACAGAATAAGAAGCAATTTAGATTTTAGTTACCTAGATGGTTGAAGTCAACAATGAACAAGCTTGAAATTGCTCCTAAACTTGATGAAATCATCACGAGATGGAGATGAAAAAGAAAGTGAGCACGAATGTGAAAATAAATTGAAAGTCTAAGTAAAACCCATCAACGACTCCATCGGTGCCACCGTGATTATTGTTCGACGCTCCACCTTCACTGGAAGAATTGTTGATCTGACCGTTGTCCACACCTCCACAATCATGATTTAAAATAGATCTGACTTCTTAATGTTCATGTAAGTAGAAAACATATCTTCCTTAGATTTGCTAATGTCTTTAAAGCTTCAGATGACTCGTTTAAGGGATTTGATACAAGATCTAGATCCTTCGCTAATCGAAAGCTTTTTAAATTCATCCAAAAGCTCCTGTCCATATGCATCATCTTGTCGTCTGGAAGGGGTGAGTGATAAGATGGTGGAAAGGAGAAGCAGGCACAGTAAGCAAGAACTTATGGGTTGTGGTGGATGGAAGTCATATGGTATGAAATCAAAAGAAGTAAGAACAATAAATTTTATGGAAAGAAAATAAAGATTAAATCGGACAAAAGTACATTGGTTCAAAAGACATATTTGCCCCTCATCTAATCTGAACCATCCATCAATAAAAAAGTACAAAATTCAGAAGTAAATGGTCATTAGATAAGTTAAGGAGTTATTACAATTATGGTGGGTTAGCACAAGAACTCATTCATATATATATATATATATATATATATATATATATATATATATATATATATATATATATATATATATATATAAAGAAAGATTTAGATCATATGAGAACCCTTAGTTTTTACGAGAACTCATTAACCCATTACATAGCCATTCATTTAATGTAAAATAACAAGATTCTATTTAAAGGGCTAGGATCAATTCAGGGGTAAGATAGTCTTTTGAACTTTTGTACCTTTTGTATCTTTTGTACATTTTGTTAGATTTTATTTATATATTTTAAATCTATATCTCTTTCTTAAAAGACTTACCATCTTCACCACAAGTAGATCCCTATCTTCACCATCAAACACCACCTACCACCTACCATCACCACAGGTTGAACACCACCCTACACCAACATCACCATCCCCATCGTTCCCATTCCCTTCTTCGTCTCCCACGCTAATGTTGACCATCAAACTCGTAGTTACGCTTGTAATCAACCCTGTTGCTCACCACCGGCAAACAACTAGCCATGAGGTAGATCTACGCAGATTATCGATACACCACTCATTTTAGAACATAGCGGTTGCCGGACAACATACGTGTTGGAGCTGTTGCATGTTGGTTCTAGTAGAAAATATTGGAGTAATCGGAAATGTAAGAGAGATTCAAAGTCTTCTTGAAAAAGGTGTCGTGCCTATTCTGAAGGATGCTGTTGGAATCACGTTTCTTGATTCAGTTTTGTTTTATCTTAGGGAAGGTGATTGCAGTTGTGATCTTGAAGAATGCCCAATTTGCTTCTTGGTTTGTGCTTTTGTTCATATCTGTTTGATTTATTATTTTGGAAGTTTTATTTTCATCTATTAATAAACTTGATGGTAAGATTAATGTGTAGAGAAACTTCGATTATGTATAAAAAGTGCCCACATCTGGCTGCTCCATTTTTTTATAAGTTTTCTGTTGTAGAATATGAGATTTGTTAGAATAAATTTGGGTCATTCTGTTCTGTAGCTTGATGTTCTTACTTTACATTAGTTTACAACAATTGAGGTTTTGTTAGTTCATTTAGTCTAAGTTTACATCGGTTTACAATTTAAAAAAGTTAATGGTGTAATTTCGACGAAGTAATGTAATTACAGTGGTGTAGTTTTCTGTTTCTGGTTTAATTACATTACAATAGTGTAATTACAGTGGTATTCTTTTTGTTACAATGTAGTTTTTTTTTTATTTTTGTTTAATTACAGTATTGAAGTATTGTTATAATAGTGTAATTACATTGGTGTAGTTTTCTATTTTTAATTTAGTTACGTTATAATAATGTAATTACATTGGTGTTCTTCTTGTTACAATGATGTAGTTACATGATGTAATGTCGTTTGGTTTATACACACACACACACACACATATATATATATATATATATATATATATATAGGGGTCGGTTACTATACAAAACCTATAATTCGTGCGAAGCGTACGAAATAATCTCGACCGTTCATTTTAAAATCTCACCGCCTGACATGCAAAGCGTGATAATTCCACCCCGTTTTCATTAAAAAGGGTAGTAGGGTAATTTCAATCAATTAGCGTGATAAATAACACAATTGTAAAAACAATTGCGTGATTTCACAACCCCAAATTTTAGGGCTTTTTTAACGACCCACAACTGTGTGATAACGAAGAGGTTCATTAACTGCTATTGCATGATTATTGACTATAAAATACTCAAGTAAACCAACTACACGTGTCGAACACCCAAAAACCTAACATTTTTTAATTGTAGTTGCGTGATTTCTAATTGTAGTTGCGTGATTTTGAAATGATCTGGGTAATTTCTAATTGTAGTTGCGTAATTTCTAATACGAGTTGCGTAATTTCTAATATGTTTTGCGTAATTTTTGAATGTGTTTGCGTAATTCTGATAGATGGAAAAATACAAAAAAAGGTTAAGAACCAATGAATCAGATGCTGATGATTTCGTAGATCCACGACCATGCGATTTTAGAAAAACAATGAGCAACCAGTTATAGGAAGCTTGTGAAGTCTTGTGAAGTCTACCAAAGCTTGTGAAGTCTACCAAAGCTCTTTTATTGTCTATAGTTTCAAGTACATGGACTAGTTTTGTTAAATCTTTATTAGTTCTGGTGTTAAGTGTATAGTATGTTAGTAAGGTTGGTAATATTCGGTTAACTAACCATTTTGGGATTTAGGGTTCTTTTACTCATTCATTCAATAGGGTGTAATTTTTCATGTTCTTCAATAAGATTCAGAGTTTCTTGTGATCTTGAGTGATTCATTCTTTGGTGTTCAAATCATAACACAAACAATAACATTAAATATGCAATACATTAAGAAAGCATAATTATCAATTTAAAACATACATACTTGTTAGTATTGAAATTTGCATAAAATGAAATGACATCTCCAACGCAACATAGTTCCTCTTGCATTCTTCATCAGCCTAAAACAACCCGGTCAGTGTACCCTTTTCATCAACTGTGTATTCAAATGAATAGTCATGGAGATACTCTTTCTTACTAAGCAACCTTTGAACAATCCTTTCAGCATCATATTCCCCGATGTAGTAGTTTAACTTACTTTTAAAATTCTTACACTTAGTTATCGTCACACTAACATGCTCAAAGCCGCCATATTTAGTCTTCATCGCATTAAATGCCTTCACAAGACCTAAATTAAGGGTTGCCAAATCATAAATCATCTTTTCTTGTATGTAAGACAACTTCCAATTAGAACATACAAGGTGCATATCCTTCTCTGCCACCAACTCGTGATTATGCACTTCACAAAACTTGTAAATTTGGAATGTCTTACCATCAGAGTAGTTCAAAGCAATTAGAGCCTTACTCCCAGTTCTAATAGAATACCTTTATTGTTTTTTTTTTTGTTTTCTTACAACTAGAATCAATTGAATAGTATCTTTTAAAGGGTTTGTTCCTCTTCTTCGAACATGTAAAATATTTCAACTTTAAAATCCCATTGCTCGTGTGTTAAGCACATTTTCGAACACAAAATCCATCTTGTTTTGCATATGACATGTAAAACTCATAAGCATCATTTATGGAACAATTACCACAACCGGTTTATATGACGTTAGAACTTCCGGGATAAACCATTGGTCACATTCTTTGGACACTTCTACACAACCTCCTGAAACAAATATATAAAAAAATACATAAATCACGTAACCACTATATTGTAATTACGCAAAACCAAAAATTCCTAAATCACGCAACCATAATATTCTAATTACGCAATAACAAAAACACTTTACAGCATCAAAAATGCATAAAATCACGCACCATTATATTCTAATTGCGCAATAACTAAAACACTTTACCTATACTACGTGAGTCACGTAAAAAGTTACGCGACAAATAATCATTTGATATGTTACTTATCCCGCAAGTATTACACGTTTACACTGAAACACCCAAACGTTTCATCACAAACTTACGTAGAAAAAATTACATCACCTCACACACATATGTAATCATGAATCGAACAATAAAACTTGTATCAGTGAAACAGTAAAAACGTTATTAATGAAACATATTAAAAAACAATCACATGCAATCGATCATTAAAGGCATCCAAGATCAACCAAATCAAATAATAGATACCTGAGCTCAGGCCGATCATCTCTATAATTATAAAAAATCAAACTTGAGATCGCTACTTGAAATAATCAATTGACAGACGAAATTATGTTCAAAAAAGGTTCTCAATAAAGCAACTATCAAAACCTAAAAATACCCTATATACAATAATTAATGTAGCGGATCACGAACATTCGCATATCAAAAATCACGCAAGAGTGGAACTAGTTACACCCTGCAATGGGTATAATTACAATCCTACCCTCCCGTCCAAATTATTAGTTTGCCACGCACACTCTGTAGTGGTTACGTACGCTTCGCACCAAATCATTACTTTGTATCGTAAATCCATATATATATATATATATATATATATATATATATATATATATATATATATATATATATATATATATATATATAGTATTAGTTTGACTGGTGCAAATAGAAACAATTAGACTGTTTATATGACCGAATTCAATAAAAACGATTCAAATAGGCATAATCAAACTAGTTTTATGACAGTTTCAAATGACAACAGAATAAAGAAACATAACCATAGTGGTTATATGGCTTTTCTAGTATGTATGAAAAACAATAGTTGTAACATTATAGGAAAAAAGAAAGTTCTAGTTAAGAATAAAACAGGTTTGATTTTAACCATTACCGACACTCCTTTCCTTAATAGGCCTCCCTTCATCACTATGCCCCAAAGACGACTTCTAGGTCTTTTGGTCTTGGTCTTTAGATCTAACCCATTACAAAACAAAATTGTATAATTAATTGGACACTAAATTCAGATGTGAAATTTCTACATGCCTTTATCTTCGTGTGTAGGGCCGTCCTTTGATGGACACATGTATGCATTCATTAATTTTTATTTTTATTACATACATTATACTTGTTTTATAATACGCGCATTATCTTTTCTTACGTATGATAATTTTATAATTTAAAGATAAAAATAGAGGATAAAAACAGTCTTTTAACTACAAATAATTATTGATATATACTTGATCTAATGTATATTGTAAAAGTAACTAACATAGTCATGTATATAGAAGGTTATTTTAAAAACCATATAAAAAGATGAGAACATGCGAGGAGCGAAACGTGTACATCTTAAGGGTGAGGGCAATTGCGTTTGTTCTTTACGCAAGTGTGGCAACGATATGTGGTAAGTTGAATACATAGTTATAATGATTAGATGTACGTATAATGAGGAATGGATACTTGCATAGTTGAAACTTGTTACAATAGCGAAGTTAAACACATTATAGTAACTTATAATTAATGCAACGTTGTTATTGAGTTTAATGCATCGTTGTATTATGTAAAAAGATGTTTTAATAACTTTATTTAAGTAAATTAAAGAAAATAAATTTATTTATCTACCGTGTAACTTTTTAAAGACTACTAAGTTATATGAAAGATACTTGAGATTAAATGTTGATGGAACTAGATTGAAATGAAAACGTAAATTTATATTTTCATTCATCATGAGACTTAAATATTTAATCATTTTAGTAGCACATTTACTACGTATTTTGTTACCACTAAGCTACAAGCTCTTTAATGATTGTTGGATTTCTACAGGAGTTGAAACTTAGAATGATCTCACTTCTGGTAAATTAAGTGTTTTGATGTTTCAGAAATTTGTTATGATAAAAACTAATGGAGTTGAAAAGCTTGAAAATTAAATAATGGAATTGAACAATAAAATATACCTATTGGGCTAGCAGCCTAACGGTTTCGGATTTTTTTTTTCTTTCTCTGGGCCACAAATTCAAGAAGCCACCGGCCCACCGAAAAACTTTTAAATAATTTTTCATTAACCTTTAGTACTTTAGTTGCCTTAGATTTTAAAACACTTTTAATGGATCAATTTTTCTATTTGTATATTTTACACACACACTTTAACTATTTTTAGATTATCTTTTTATGTTAAACGTATTTAACTTATCTTTGAAAAGGTGATTTTGTTAAACCTATTTATTTTACTTAGAATCAAACAAGTTCACATGTTAGCCAATTTGGACAATTTCAAATCATTGTTCGTGTAAGTTCGTTCACTCGCTTGCCCATATAGGCCGTATTAAGTATTATCTGTTATCCCCATTATAAGTCTAAGCCAATCTAGTTTAATACTTCTAAACTTCCTCTCTCCCAAATCTCTCATCAAATAGGGGTGTTGTAATTTGATTGTTTTTTTTCTATAAAAGCAATTAACAGTCTTATTATCAACCTCGATATGCTTATTAGGTAACAAAACAAACAATAGTAATAATATCAAAAACTATAGTGTATAATTACTCACGACAGTTAGGATCTTGGTTTTAATAAAAATGTTCTCAGGCGTCGGATGCATAAGACATTTAAGGCACGTCATCCTACCCAATGCGCAACGTTTACATGATGCGTCATTGAAGCAAATGCGCCTTAGCCATACCTTATGTTGAAGATTGGAGAAGGCAAGAGGGATCAGGGAGAAGATTGTGAAGATTGAAACTTACCTAGAAGATGAGGGAGAGAGACAAGGGATCCTTTCCAGGTCCATTACCCTTGTTTGACACGTCACACGCCCATGGAACTTGAAACTTTGATAAAGTAGTTTGAACACGATCAACAAATCTTCCTCTTGGATTCTGGCAACCAACTTGAGCGAAACATACAGATTTATGCGGCTATATGTAACTTTGAACCTTCCAGGAGTAAAGATCTATGCTCTCTAGCTAGCTTTACCATTGTCTTCGAGCATATAAACCAAACATTTAATTTCTGATGCTAGTCATGGGTACTTCGCCAACAAACCAACCAAATGGGCACTGATTATGATCTTTTCTCCTCATGAGCGCTTGTGCTGCTTCGTTTAAGAACTTTTGTACTAGTGGCTATAACTTGCCAAGTGTTTGAAGCCTTGAACTTGCTCTGATACCACTCGTCATGATTTTGTATATTGAGTCCCCTTGTGACGCCCTTGGCCCCCGAGGGCTAGCCATTCCCTTGCACTTATTGATATAAATCACTAGTTTTATCATGCTATTGATTCATGGGTAGAGTAGCTCCAACTCCTCTCAAGTAGAAAGTGCAATCACTTCTGTCTTCAATCTTTAAGGTTCACTCCAATGATGTGGAGGAGTAGCCTATAAACCCAAGTGACTTAACATAATATTTGACACGTAATATTAGAGTTGATTGTTTGGCCCTGAGTTCTGAATAAACTATAGGATAAGATGTTATCTCCTATATAGTACTCTTCCACTTTATTTTCCTGTTTGTTAAGGTGGTATATCTTGTTTTTTCATGGTTTCTCATTTCAAGAGTGTGGTTGTTATATTCATTGTCTTAGAGGAGTGCGTTTTAGGGAAACAGTTTTTAGATTTGAATTCTGTTTTGCTCACTGATTAAAAACATCAATTTACCTTTAAAAGTTTTTTAATTTGTTTTAGTTTCAGTTTATAACTTTTATCAGTTTTTTCAACTTCAATAAAAAATAATAAAACTTTTGGATTGGAATTGAAACAAATGACTAAACTTTTGGATTGAATTCGATGTTATTAAATTTCTGGATCAAAATGTTCTTAAACTTTAGTTGTTTTTTAATGAAATTTTGTATCAAGGGTTAATGATACGGCATCCAAATCTTATTGTAGTTCTAAAATATAATGATAGTTGACGTCGTAGCCTTTCAATTTTCGTGATGATTATTTCAACATACTTATATTAATGATCACGGAAAAAACATTTGAAACAAGATTAAGCCCAAAATCAAATGAGCAAAACGAAGACCAAATGAGCAACTAGAATAGTCAATTGATTTATTTTTGATCTCTTTTCATCTTATAATTTCACTTAAATGATGTTGAAATTAAAATTTTAATGATGACGGTTTTCTCTTTAAGAGAAAACTAGCAACTCTTTAAGCTTAAGTTCAATAATTTGATGTATACCCAGGGCCGGCTTTATGGTTTAGTTTGTGAAGTATTAAGCTTGGGGCCCCTCGAAAATAAGGACCCAATTTTTGTAAAAAATACATAGTGGCTTTAGTATTATATAGGCCAATGAAATCTTGAAGCAAAATAACACTTGATAGTTGAGTCTCTATTAAAATTCTAATGATTTGATGGAAGAGACACCGTCACACAATTCAAAAAACAAACGACCCTTTCTGGGTTCCTTTCTCTTCAATTGATCTGGTCGATATCCGTTAACTCTTTTTTGCCACTTTTTTGTTCAAATAAATCAACTATCAAGGACTCAAAGTTAGGATACCAAGTTTTCTTAGATTTATTGTTTTTGTTTAAAGAATGTTTAGATTGTGTTTTTGAAATGGGCCTCATTTTTTTGTTCAATTGTGGTGCCAAAAAACTTTGAGCCGACCTTGTGCATAGCTCTATCTTATTTGAAAAAAAATATAAAGTTTAAAATATCTTTGAAGTATCCGCAAATTTATTTTTGTTGAAACAAGATCAATTCCATAGCTTAAAAAAAACCCCGTTAGAACAATACATCAGTAACATTCATATACCCATTTATTCTGTCAAAAGTCAACATTAACATATTACAACAACGAAGATGCCTTGTAATGAGACGATCATCTTAACTTATTCACAATATATTAGTGCGTTTATTTCACTTCTTAGGTTTAAAACACCCTTTTTTATTTTGATTCGATAATCAAATGACTTTAAGGGCAGAATACAACGTTGTAGTTGGTTCCACCAGGGCATGTAAACGTGCTAGTTGGATCATCCTTAGGATAACTATAAGCATCAGGACACCGCGTCTTAAAAAACCTCGAAAAATCAGTCGGCCCGCAACTCCCGGTGTTGCAACAATATTGGTTAGTTTTGTACACGGTGCAAGGGTTATTGCACCCACCGGGAGCCCGTAACTGGCTAGGACACTGACCATTGATATCCGCAGTACACGAGATACCACGAGTGCACCCATTAGAATTGGGCCCAAATGACAATGGCACATTAAATCCATCAACAAGAGAAATATCAAAGAAATCAAGATTATTGAACTGATTTAGGGCATACTCGGCCAATGTGTTTGGTGGTGTACCGTAGTTTTGGCATCGTAGGAGCCCGTTACAATCACCAGTCTGACACCTGCCTCGTCCAGAACCATCAAAGTTGCAATTGGTTCGGGGCCATATGCGGCCACCTGTTGTGCCAGCTGGGACAGATAAAGACCATGTTTGGCCCGAGTTAAGCTGTCGGCCACCACCGGGCACCGCACCAGCCCAAACGGTGAACCGACAGTTGTTTCGAATAGTGAAAACTGCTGCATTGGTGCAGTGAGAAAGAAGAGACAAGATTAGGAAAATGGAAACGGTGGAGGTGGTCATTTTGGTATTGGACTTTGGGGTGCATGCAATGGGACACTAAACGTGTGTTTATATAAGCCTAAATTGGTATGCTATATTTATTTAGATAATATAAATTGAAATTTCAAATGTATTTAATGGACTTCATGTTTAGGTGAAATTTGGTTGTTTACGTGGATTATGCTATAAGAATACCAATCTGAAATTAAGTGCTTAAAGTTTCATATATGATTTCTTTGTCCTATCTTAAATACATTACAGTATGCTTGTTTTATTTCGTAGATTGTTAAGAAATAGCATTTTAAGCATCTCTTGTATGGATGTATTTCTAAAAACGAAATTTTCAATCTTCATTATAAAAAAAAAAGTAAAACCCGTATATCCTCTATTTAGATATTTTGGTTTATTACTCGGTGTTCATGCATAATCCGTCAAATTTTTGTGTATTATATTGTCTCATATCATATGTATATAAGACATGTACTATATAATACATATACTTTGTTTTTGCCTAAGAAGGCTAAAAACATACTGTCTTTTTTAGAATTATACTGTCTCTTTTAAAGTTTGTGTTATCTAATTGAATTTTATAATGTTTGTTTTCAAATTTGTGCTATATAATTGAATTTTATGCTACCTGGTTAAATTTTATATTGCCTTTTACGATTTGTATTGTCTGTTTTGTACAAGCAAAATCTCATTTTTTAGTTAAGGGGGATGATTTATCACCAATAATAGATCTAACTACAGGACAAAACGACCACTGGAATGAGTTTGATCGGAGTCTGTTTGAGCCACTTTTGAGGTGACTAAAATCATTTTTGGTATACTTTGACAAAATTTAGTTTTTATATAATCCTACGTCTATATCATATAGTATAAGTTAACAAAAGATATAGAAATAGACGTAAGACATGAAAAACGTACTAATATGCATTAACTTACATACCGTCCTCCAACCCCTCCCATTTAAGGTATTTTGGTCTTCACTCGACTCTAGTACTTTACGTGTAGATCCAACCCCACTACCAAAGAAAATAGGTGGCAAAATTAAAAATCCCAACGTAAATTTAAACCGGAAGGCCCTTGGTTAAAATTTTCTCCTGGCATGTATGTCTTCTTCGAATTAAGTTTCTGAAGTCCCGTTCTTCGATGTCCACATTTATCATTTATGTATTGACTTTTATTCACTTGCATTAACCATGTTTGATTATAATCACAGCGTTTAACTAGGCATATTTATTGAGATTCACCACTAATAATAGGATTCATAATTTTCGAAAAAAATCTTTTTAAGGAAAAAGTCCTATTAAGAGTACGTGGAGAGTTGTTCTAAAGAAAATATATGTTGTGGCACTTTATATGTTTGATCAAACGTCTTAACCTTCTCTTAAACTTAAGTCTTTATGTTTGTTTATCATGTATGTCTTATAGCAGTTGCCTTTCTAAACCAATGGCATGGGGTGATAGTTTAAGCTTAGAATCTTTTAAGGTCTCAGGTACAAATCTAATTTAAGAGGGTTTTTTCACGGTGTTTGATTTCCTCCTGGATAGTGTTCGTGGGTAAGTCACACATGTAGCTTCAAAATATGTATGAGAGTTGACATCCCATCTTAGAAAGACACACTCAGCTATTAGCGTGGTTTCAAATCCCGTTCAACAAAAATATGGTTTGTAATTTTGTATTAAAAAGTGCGTGATATGCAGCTATCATCTTTAGTTGGCATAACTGAACCTTCACATGTGTAGTAACATAACTAACAAGTCGCAGGGTTCGAATGAGATACAAATAGCGGGCTTAAATTCAGTTAGCATACTGAAACCTCCTACAGAGAAATGTCAAAGAAATCAAGATAATTGAAATGATTTAGAGCAAACTCAGCCAATGCTTAGGTGGTTACCATAGTTTTGGCATTAAGGGATACTGGAGAGCATTGCAGTTACGGGTCTAACACCAGCCTCAACCAGAACCGTCGAATTGCAATTGGTTCGAAGCCAAATACAGGCTTGTAGTGTACCTGGTGCGACGCATAAACACCATGTTTCACCCGGATGTAGCAGTCACCTACCAAAAGGCACTGCACTAGCCTATACAGTGTATCAATGCTGAAATGGCTGCATTTGTAAGTGAAAAGAGACAAAAATAGGAAACTGAACACAATGTGGTATTCAAAAATAGGAAACTGAAACCATGTATATGCATTTTGTCAACTGGCCAAAGCTAAAGTCAATTGATCAAAGTAATAATCAGATACAGTCAGCCATGTATACACAACAACAGCAACTCAAATGTAGCTTGTATAGTTTATCTTACTAAAAACAAACGTTAACAAAATACAACTTCGTCAGTTTGGCACCATCCAATTCAATCACTTGCATAGTTTCAGCTTCTTGAAGAATGTTGAAACAACGGATTTAGGGTAGGGTTTGGAGGCAAGACAGGTAGGATAGTTCTCAGGCTGTTCAATCCACAGCTTATGCGCGATGTTATTGCTTGTAAGCTTCTCTGACAAGTTCTTTAACTGTGTTTCTCCTTTTACTTCAAGAGTTACCTACAGCATTCCAACCCAAATATATTTTAGTAACTTACACATAAGAACTATGACCCTGATGGCAGTTTTATTTTACCATGTTTAGTATGATATGCATCCTTTAATGGACTTCAAAGACAGTAAATTTAATTGCATTTTTTCAAAGGCATCTTACATGTTATAAGATGTTAAAAGGAACCATGTACATCAAAGATTTTATGGTGCTATGATCATAGCATCAAGACCATACTAGTGACAAACAAGGATAAAAAATGCAGTGCCTCGGAACGTTTTAAGCAACATTTCACCTGTTCGACATTCCAGTATGAATACATACATCCGACCATAAATCTCATTTACTGCTTCTTCCCTAAGTCTAAACTTGACAAACATCATGCTCCAAAGTATTCTTACACTTGATCACATCTCCAACCCACCTATTACATTTGATCAATGGCATCCATTTATGCAAAATTCTGAACTTATCACACAGCTAAGCATTAAAAACAGGTGCCAGGAAAGAAGTTACCGCTACATCTTGAAACTCAACCCTCTCAGATCATAATGAAAAGGTAAATTATATCAACTTTGGTATTAACCAGCAACTTCAAACTGCTTATTTCACTCTCTAATAATCATATAGGCAGTTTAAACAACCAATCTCAAACACCCTTAAAACATCTTGCAATTTTGTCCTTAAAAGTAATCATAGATCCCCAAATGAAACTCATAGAGATGCATCTAAGCAGAACTATATTGCATATAAACCTATCTTAACTTTGCATTTTTGTTCATCATCACAACTCTTAAAATGTGAATGCAAGTTCCAACCCCCGTTAATGCATCGTAGTTAGCCAATATGCTAATTAAACAACCAACACACAAACTAATAGTTTGAGAACAGAATACCGGTATACTGATTGAAACTAAATAACAAATTTACAACTGATTATTACAAATTCTGATCTCAAATTCAACAACCGAGAAGTAAACACTATGCATTCTTCAATACAATAAACCAAAAAGTACCGGAAATTTCACAAAATTCGAACTGCAAATCGGTCAAGCTGATTAAACAACAGACAACAGAAAACTCGCCTTATGCATCGAATCGATATTATTGGGGCTACAGTAGTCGATAGTGTGAGGATCATCTTTGTGCGACCAGATGGCGGCGACGGAGGCATGACATCCCTGTGTAACAACGCTACCTAGGGGCCACGTGTCAATCAGATCTCGCCGGAGCACCACGTACTGCACCATTACGTCGGAGGTTGATTCGGTGTTCCCGGCGGCCGGAGCCTCCGCCGCGTCGGAAGCGGAGGCCATACGGCGGCGTAAATGGAGATTGAGGGATGAAGGGGGAGGAGACAGAATCCTCCTGTACGACGTCGTATGGTGGGTTTTCAAAGAAGTGAAGAACGTAGTGTAACGTGGTGAGTGGAGAGTGGCCATTGGTTTGTACTTTGTAGGTTGTGGCTCCGTCCACACTGGATTATAGCTCGCGAATGGAACCGTGTAAACAGAATATGAAATTAATAATTTTTTTTTCTTTTTTCATTTTAAGGGTTTCGAATGTTTCATCCCATGTAGGGGGATATTTTCATGGGATATTTGTTTTTAGCGAGTAACGAATACTTTAAATCCGGTCATTTTGGTTAAATTTATTGGTGAAATGTCACTCACGCCAGTAAACACAGACAGCGTTGATGATCAGACCCGTCTATCATTTCAGGCAAAACCCACCACTCAAAGCTCCACTGTATTAAAACCCTAGCTCACTTTGAACACATTACATCAAGTGATACTCGAATCTACGACTTCCAATTTAGAAAGTCATGATACGTGTTCTTTCAAACCAATTGATCTAGGGATCGTTAGCTTTTCATGGGTATAAATTATAATTTATAAACTAGCATATAATTTTTTTATCCGCAAATCTTTGAAAGATTTATAAATAAGCAAAATTTCTTAATCAAATGTCTACCCTACTTTACTTTTTAGGTTAATGGAAATTAGATATTTCTTATGTAAGAAAAAGGATAAAGTGATAACCGAATCCACTATGAATTATATAAACATAAACCCCTTAATTGTTTATAGTGAGTACATTGTCTTGTAATGTTGTCTTTTCCCTAAAATCCGGACATTTCTGTAAAGTACGTATGCTAGAATAGTTTAGAATTTTAATATAGTATCATATGTCCGGACGCCCTTGGTTCCAACCCATTTCAATTTGTTTGTTTGGGTTAGATACTTGCTCAAAACAATCGAAAAAAAAATATTAACACTAACATAAAACATAGAAGGAAAAGATGATCATAAGAGTAGAAAAAAAAGGAAGATGATGTATGATAAGAACATGATTTTTAAAAAAATATATATGATAGAAGATAAAAAGAACAAAAATGATAAAGAAGGAGATGATGCCGGTAAAGTAGAAAAAAAAGAGATGATATCTTAACAAAATCATTAACTTTTTGGTTCTGTTTATTAACCAACTTATCATGGTTCTTTTTCTTTTCGTTATTTTGTTTCAAGTTAAATGTAACATGCATGTTTAGCTTGAGGAAGTATGTTAAAAAGATCAATGTTCATAATCTAAGAATAGTCTTTGTGGTTTACTATTATCACAATGTGGGTGGTTTTTTTTAACCCTACTAATTTACTCTTAAATACACTTATCCTGCATATTGCAAGATTTAAAGTTGGTAGAATTTTTGTAATTTGTTTAGGGGCTGTTTGGTAATTTCTGAATGATTAAATGCTGAACCAATAAGAGATCTGAATCATTAAGTGTTAAACCATTAAGAGTTCTGAACCATTAAGAGCTACTATATCGTTTAACTATTCAAAGGCAAATGTCTAACCAATTCAGATAAAAAGTCTTAACTATTCAACATTAGTATAATGATTAACCATTCAAAGGTAAATGTCTGAACCATTCAGACATTTGCTCGTGAAACAAACAATCTGAACCATTAATTGTTGAACCATTCAAACATTTAAACCATTAAAATGTTGATTTAGATGCTGTCAAAAAGTCTCTTAGTGTTATTAACAAGCTTTCATCACACGTAAGATTTGCGTTGGGTTAACATTTAAGTTTTAGATCTGCTTTGATCTTTTCATTTTGTTTGTGTTCTAAAGTTCTTATAAATCTATTCGTGTAGTGCTAGCCATATACGTATATGTATTTAATTTGTAGATTCAAGTAAAATCTATCCGCCTGATAACATGTTTACCTAATTACCTTAACTTTATTGTTAAAGTACCTCCCGCTTATATAATCATATTTGTTTATAATACATTTATGTTTTTTCGTTCCGCTCTCTTTCGATGAAATCATATATAAATTTTTGATAATCATACAAATCACATAACACTTAGCAATTGCTAGAGTACCTGTTAAAACTGATGTGATCAAATCTTCACAATAATTGTAATTAAGCCATTTCTTAAACTATGATTAAAATTAAATCTTAATAGTTAATCCTCCACTCAACCAACGTAACCCCACCAACCATTTGGTTGGATGGTAGCCTCAGGACCACCGACCGCAAAATGTTGTTGGTAAGTCGGGTTTTACCGCAGTGACCTTCGGGTGACGGGTTTTTCCATTAATTAGTGGTTAGTGGGCTTGGGTTACCCAGCGTACTCTGTTAAAAAAACCAACGTGACACGTACTCGTAGTCGCCACGGCTACAAAAACATATAATATTCATCTCACACATTCACACGCTACCAACACGTAGTCACGTACACACCGTCGCCAAACACATACAACTCCATTTGCACAACGTACAACACCATCTCCGCAACACTCGGAACATTCCACCTCGTCTACCATAATCCGCCACCTGTCCCGACGACAAATTCCACAAATATCCACTCACCAGAACATTCTCGACACTTCAATCCAACATCTCCACGTTATAAATACCAATCACACAATCACCATCGACAGTTTTACATCAACGATCGATTATCTTAATCATTTATTCATCGACATTGAAATAATCAAATCTGATCAACAGACGCAATATTTCAAAGGATATTGATTAACGGAGATCTGGGATCATGTGTTTGGTGTTCGTGTGCGATGAAGACGAGAGGATCGTGGGACAACAACAGGCACCGGGGTGTTGTCCGTACTGCGGTGGTGTGATAAAGGCGATGGATGTTGAGAGCCAGTGGAGATTGTGCTTTCTTCCGTTGTATTACAAGACCAAACGCAAGTATTACTGTACGCTCTGTTCTCGACGCCTGATTTTGCAGTATTAGGGTTTCTGTAGTTTTAAGGTTTTGATTTCATTGTTTCTTTTAGTTTATCTACTATATATATATCGTGTGTAGATATGTGTTAAGAGTGTTCAACGATTGTTGAATTGTAGGTATCTATGTATTGTTTTTTTGTAAATTTTGTATGTGAAGTAATAGTTAAGCTTTCGTCCTCCAGATCATTGTTTTACAGGAGTATGTTGAATTTGATTGGATTTGAGGCTGGGAGTTATTATGTTCTTTTGTAGGTCAAAGAATGGTTATCAGCTCAATTCAATTTATATATAGATTTTCTAGGGTTGATTTAATTATTTGAACAATGTTAATTATCAATGATACCGAAAATACCTCCTCCAAATAATAAGGATTTCATAACTTTCTCCTATCAAATCACAGTTTTATTTCCTCTTCTATTACTTCGTCAAAAATGACAACCGTAAAGAGCTTGATTGGCTCCTGTAAATCCTCCTTTGTTTAGTATATGTTGTACCTTCTCATATTGTATTTGACATCAACTTCAATAATACAAATACTAGTTATTACATTTTACTATATGGTATCACAGCCATCAAAGCTCTTGTGAGCAATTTTTTTTTCCAGCCGATCACTTCACCACCATGGCAGCCCAATCTCTTGTGCACATCACTGTCTCAACCCATTTCCCAATCAAACTTCCCATCCTGGAGAAAACAAGTTCTCACTACCCTCATAGGCTTGGAACTCGACACCCATATCACAGGACCAAACCAAACTCCATCGGAAACTCTATCTGAAGGCACAACCACAAAACCAAACCCGGATTACCTCAAATGGTTCCACCAAGACCAAATGATAATCTCCGCCATCCTCGGCAGCTGTTCGGATCAGATTCAGCCCATTGTATCCTCAGTCGACACCGCTCGGCAAGCCTGGGATCTTCTCAACTCGAGCTATGCAAGCGGCTCGCGGTCCCGCATCCTTTCACTTAAGTCTCGCCTTGCCAAAAATCCAAGCGGCTCTCGCTCTATTACAGAATTTCTCAATGAGATGAAGTCCATATTTGATGAACTTGCTCTCACTCAAAGTCCCATCCCTGAAGAAGACCTCGTTGTCCATGTTATGAACCAATTAGGCGATGACATCGCCAACCTTGTGGCTGCCTTCAAAACCCGTGCACAACTATTGCTTTTCCCGATCTCTTCGAAAAACTCCTTGACCATGAACGAACACTCAAAGAATCGGCACCCGAACCAACCATTTCCACAGTCAACTACACCCACCGAAACAACCAAAACCGACCCTACAATCGGAACTCTCGATCCTCATCAACCTCTAACCAACCCTCCTCCAATCGTTTCTCCTCATGGTCATCCAAACCAACTTCTTCACAACCAAATAACCGAACCAATCGGTCCAACCTATTCTGCCACTACTGCAACATACCCGGACAAGAAACCAAGGAATGTAGAAAACTTGGAAGATTCCTTCGTGAACACCAAGTAACCACCAACACTTCCTCTACAACAACCCCTACTGTGAACCACACCTCTCCATAGGCGGGTTCGAACTCTTGGATGTGGGACACTAGTGCTAACGACCATGCCGGTAACGGTCGCAACTCCGTGCATGTTCTTTCCGAATACGGTGGTCCGGACGAGATTGTTTTGGGTGACGGTAAATCACTTCCCATTACACATATTGGCCAACAAACTCTTCCCACACACACACCACTTTTCTTAGACAATATTTTAATTGCCCCTAATCTTCGTAATAATCTAATTTCCGTTGCTAAAGTTTGTCGTACTAACCAACTTTCTGTTGAATTTTTTCCTTCTTATTTCTTGGTTAAGGATCTTCGCACGGGGACGCATCTCATGCGGAGCATTAACGTTAATGACGTGTACTATGGACCAACCACAACCTCTCATCAAATCAACACAACCTCAACAGGATCTTTTCTCGCATGGCACCATATCCTTGGACATCCTTCGTTTTTAAGTCTTCAAGTCTATAATGTCTACATTAGGACTTAAGTCTAATAAAGTGTCACCCGAGTCTTTTTATTGTAATTCTTGTTCATCAAATAAAAGTCACAAAATACCTTTCGGTAAAAACTTCTTTGTTGCTAACAAACCATTACAACTTCTATACTCAGATGTATGGGGACCCGTCCTAACATCCGTTGACGGTTTCAAATATTACGTAGTATTTGTTGATTATTTTTCAAAATATATTTGGTAATTTCCCCTAAAAAGAAAATCCGATGTCGCAATCATTTTTCCACAGTTCAAGTCGCTAGTAGAAAAATACCTTCAAACATCCATCATATCCCTTTTTACGAACAATGGCGGCGAATACATTGGTCTCAAATCTTTTCTCACCACTCATGGTATCTCTCACTACACTACACCTCCTCACACACCCGAGCAAAACGGTGTGACGGAACGTCGCCACCGACATGTTATTGAGAAGGGCCTTGCCCTTCTTCACCATGCCCATATACCATCCTCATTTTGGTCACATGCGTCTCAAGCCTCTACCTATCTCATAAACCGTCTACCCACAACAATCTTGAATAACAAATCACCTTATGAAGTGTTGTTCAATGTCGCACCGAACTACTCCAAACTTAAACCATTTGGATGTCTCTGCTACCCATGGCTTCGCCCTTATACCACCTCCAAATTACAACCACGATCAGCATGTTGTATTTTTCTTGGTTACTCATGCTCAAAATCTGCATATAAATGCTTGACTCTAAGACAAAAAAATTATACCACTCAAGACATGTTGAGTTTGTTCAGCACGTTTAGTCGCGAAAGGCTTCCATCAACAACCGGAGAAAGACTTCTTTGAGACTTTCAGCCCGGTCACTAAACCTGTAACCATTCAAGTTGTCCTTTCTCTTGCTCTTTCTAACGACTGGAGCTTACGGCAACTCGACATCAACAATGCCTTTTTACAAGGCACTCTTCATGAAGATGTTTACATGGTTCAACCACCCGGGTTTGCTAATCCGCAATTTCCAAATCACATTTGCAAACTTCGAAAATCTCTATATGGACTAAAACAAACACCGCGGGCGTGGTACATGGAACTTAAAACGTTCCTTCTAAATTATGGTTTTTAAAAATCTCGCTCGGATGCCTTGCTCTTTGTGTATAATTCTAATGGGATACTTGTATTTTTTAGTCTACGTAGATGATATTATCTTAAGAGGTAACAATACAAGCTTCATGAACAACTTTGTCATCTTACTGTCCAAACGATTTTCTCTCAAGGACCTAGGGGACCTCCATCATTTTCTGGGCATTGAAGTCATACCAACAACTCATGGCATGTTTCTCTCGCAACACCGGCACATCAGTGATCTCCAAACCAACCTTCATATGGACGGTGCAAAGGATGTAGCGACCCCATTAAGCTCCTCGGAAGCTCTTTACCCAGTTGATGGTTCATCCCGTATTGATCCAACCATCTATCGAAAAATAATTGGTTCGCTTCAATATCTCGCCTTCACTCGGCCCGATGTTAGCTTTGCAGTCAACAAATTGTCTCAATACATGCATGCACCCACAATAAAACATATGCAAGCTCTAAAACGTGTCATGCGCTATCTAAAGGGAACTATTCATCATGGGATGTTCCTAAAGAAAGGCGAACCAGTAACCATCAACGCCTTTGCTGATTCTGATTGGGGTGGCATTCATGACGGCGGACCGTCCACAACGGCATATCTCCTCTATCTTGGATCAAACATCGTGTCTTGAAAGTCTACTCGGCAGAAAACAGTCTCGAGATCCCCCACAGAAGCAGAGTATAAAGCTTTGGCTAATGCCGCGGCCGAGGTCACATGGGTTCAAAACCTCCTCAAAGAACTTCATATTTCACCCTCAACATCACCAAGTCTATACTGTGATAACATGGGGGCAACTTACCTATGTTCCAATCCAGTGTATCACTCAAGAATGAAACATGTCGCCCTTGATTATCACTTTGTTCGGGAAAAGGTTGCGGCTGGCCAACTAAAAGTTTATCATATTAACTCGGAAGACCAATCGGCTGATACTCTCACCAAACCACTCTCTCGACGACCGTTTGTCAAATTTCACTCCAAGATTGGAATCTCAGATGGAGCCTCCATCTTGCGGGGGCGTATCAAGGATACCGAAAATACCTCCTCCAAATAATAAGGATCCCATAACTTTCTCCTATCAAATCACAGTTTTATTTCCTCTTCTATTACTTAGTCAAAAATGACAACTGTAAAGAGCTTGATTGGCTCTTGTAAATCCTCCTTTGTTTAGTATATATTGTACTCCTCATATTGTATTTGACATCAACTTCAATAATACAAATACCAGTTATTACATTTTACTATAGTAATTTATACATTAGCTAGAAATTAGAGTTACGACCTCTAGAGTCACGAGGAAATATAGGTTCTATGGGCTCTTCTGATTTCATGTTGTAAAATTCTTTGGTTCGGTCAAAATAAGGTTTTAGATCAAACAACTTCTGCTTGAAACTGGTTTTGAGGGGACAATGTTCGGTCCTGTTTGAAAATTGGTATTAGCTCCTTCGGTTTACGCGAAGGAATTAATTTAACAATTGATTTTGATTTGGATAACAAATTAACATTTAATTAGGCCTAAAATATGGGTAGGTTGGATGACAGCCAGGAATTTATTTAACAATTGATTAGGTTTGAAAAAGTAGGTATGGATCAAAACATGTCTTCTAGAATAAGTGCCGGATAATTACTATAAAATTTGTTCTAACTATATGTAAAAAAATATACGAAGTTGTGACGGCTCAATTTTATAGATAGACACATAGAAAATAGCATTATGTCTCGTATGTTGCAGCATAAATAGGACCAAAAAAACTTTGCGACGTCAGCATAACTCGTATGTTGAAGGAGCAATGATCATATATATAACTTAAATTTTAGAAAAGTATTTGATTAATCCGTGTCACCAAATAATAATCAAAGTAAAAACATTATGTTTTCTTTTAGAATAACGTGGGCAGGAAATCAGTCTAACAGCTTGTTTATTTATAAAAAATGAAAACTTCGTAAATTAAAAAAAAAACAATCAAGAAACTAACAAAGGAATAACAAGTTGACATATGGCAAGGCCGGTGGCAACCCCACCGACCTTGTCTTTAAAGTATAAGTATAGTCCTTTACAAGCAATGTTTTTACAAGCAATACATTATAAGCGGCAATTTCATAAGCATTCTTATAAACCTTCGATAATTAATATTTGTCAAAATCTTCAAAGTATACTTTTCATTAAATTAAGCATAATTATAAAAATTAATGCATTACGATATTATAGGGAAACAGGTTTCTTTTACAACAAAACAATATTCAATTATAAGAATCACTATGAAGATGCTAGAGATAAAAATACATACACCACATATTATATTGAAAATCTACTAAATGAGAAATTATACCATTTTTGCCACGCTAGAACTTCAATTTTCGTCCTGTGCCTCAGCCATAAGAATGAAGTATAATTTATTTCAATTTTCGTCCTATGCCTCAGCCATAAGAATGAAGTATATTTTATTTCATCAAACGCCGTCGATATCAAGACCAGTTTGAAGTTGAAGATCAAACCGTTCTTAGCATTTCATGTACCCCAAAATGTGGCCACAAAAGTAACAGAGATTGCCTTGTTTTTAATGATTTTATCACCATCCTTCGTTACAAACAGGCCCTAAAAAAGCTCTCAAGTGATGTAAAAAAACACCTCAGGAGCAAAGCACTACGATAACACTCGCAGCCATACTCCTTTGCGGAAGGACAAAACATGAGATTAGGCTCCGCGAATTCAACTGCCCCGAAACAAAAAGAGTGTCCGGTAGACCATAAGGGAACACTCCTACTTGATAAATCTTCTTTCGACTGAATTTTATTAAGCCTTATTTTTCAAGTAAAACAATTGATTTTTAGTGGCACCCATATTCTCCGTACTAGTAAATTAAAATCGCTTGCCATACAGTTTAATTCAAGTCTATTTTTAAGAGATTTCACTGTGACCTCCCCCGAATCCTTCCCTATCCAAGACCATTTATCTTCACCATTCTATGGCAAAAAAAAAAAAAAAAAAAAAAAAAAAAAAATGTAAAATATTTTCCAATTCACGAAATTGCCTCGTCTCCACCATAACATTCCGTTGATGTTTCCACATCCAGATCCATGATAACTCCACTTTCATTTATATTATTATCTTTCTTTCATAGAGCACTGCTTTTCTTTATAAATCTCAAATAAATTAGTAGTGGGTAGAGACCCACTTCCTATCCAATTATCCAATTATTCAAATATCCATCCAAAATCTAATTTTCTCTTCATCTCTAAAAGGAGCTTTTTTATATCTTTCCATGGAAATGTTTTTCTTATTCATCTCCATTTCATTATTTACTATATATTTCTACATTCCTCGTATTGTAGCTTTAACCGGAATAGTAAGGAACTTACGTGGTTGGTGGTGAAAAGCCGAGACCACCTTGACCCGTAACGACTCCTATTGGGAAAAAAAATATACAAAATGATCAAGCTTTAAAAGGAACCATATATTACTAAAATACGACAGTCATTGGAATCATTCGAGTTTCATTTGAATTTGTAGCTTAATTAGAAAAGATATCTAGATTTATAGCTTAGTAGTAATGGGAGGTTAGAGCTACGTGTAGAATTCATGTCGGGCATCAAATCCAGCAAATAAAATATTATAATACGAACCTACCGTAAAATACACTAAAAATAGGATGAATGAATATAAGATTTGTGTCATCAGGGATACGAGTTAATCGAGTCTACACCAAAAAGATTCAAGTTCAAATACAGTTGGTTAAGAAAACAAAGTAAAATTGAAGGATTTTATTAAGAAAAAATAAAATTATGAACGAAAAAATGTAAAAGTGAAAAAACTTACAATACGCTGACACGGCCATATCAAAACAACAAAGGGAGTCTTATGCGGTCGTGTTGAAGCTCGTCAAAAAAAATAAAGTTGTTTTTTTATTTATTGAAACTAATAAAATGTAAATAGAAATCAAATTTTATAAAATAATTTTAACACAAACTTTATTTCTTGAATTGATCTTGTTTACGATCATTATCGATTATGCTGCGATAATCATTTATGTAAACGATTTATATTGATACTAGACATCACGTCATTCAAACATCTCCTCCATCTAATGTTTTACCAAACGCAGTTAATTAATTACAACCACCTCACCACTCTAAGCTCACATCATTTGAATCTTAGCAGGTGAATTACAGTAATAGAAATATCAATTATAGTTGAACACCCACGCCTTTCAAAATGTTTAATCCATGTGTTTATTTAGATTAAATGACTCTATAATAATCTTGGGTTCATAAACAACACAAAACATAATTTGTTCCTTGTATCAAAAATTAAAACTTAATTAAATATTTAATAATAAAAAAAATTTATTAACAATCTAATATATATAAATATATGCGAGAGTAAATTCAGATTTAATATCAAAAATTACACAAACAAACAATTCAAATAAATAATCACAAAAACGTTTCATGTTAGTTAGCTTTTTTGTAAACTTACAATTCAACGATTCTTTTATAAGGTGTTTATTAATGTTTTTCAAGCAGGTTAGCAGGGTCATATTTTATCGAGTCCTTCGATAGTTTTTATTAATACTCGAGTAGGATTAGAAGTCTTACAAGATTAGTTTATGTAACATAAAAAAGATGATTTTTGTGTTCTGCTACCAAATCAAGCCTTCATTTTCAAGAGTGTGGTCTTTTACATTTTGATTCCTTTGGAGCCCAACAACAAAAAGTCATTTAGCTTCTACAAAGTTCATCATTCAAATCTCCGTTCTTCTGAATCAATCATCAGGCTTAACAAAAAAAACCACAACTGAATCAAAAAAACCTTAAAAAAACAGTATGCAAGATTAAAACTTGTTTTACTAGGCAACACAAAATATAACATTTTTACAAATTTTGAGTAAACACCATAGGATTTTAACAAACTTGATCATTGTTTGCCTCAGAGGTAGTGACAATATTTGAGTATCATCATGATCAATTCTGATAATACGTGCAATTGGAATGCATCATTGGCAAACTTTCACCCTTGTCTTAAATATCAATAAAACCAATATAAAACATCAATAAAAATCTTAAAAAAGAAAAAACCAAAACAATGATTTTGCATATGAACATGAGCATCAGAGAGATTCCCACAGACAAATCATCATGTTCTTAAAGAATACAGATGTCCCTGTCAGATTTATCATCATTTGCTACACCAAAATGATAACCTAAATAAAATTTGAGCATCAAAAAGCAGAATAAAATTCCAATATTTATAAAATCCTAATAATAAAAAAACATAAATAAATTGCCTCAGATTAAACTGATTAAAAACAAATAAACCATAACATAGAAAAATCTTTGAATTTTACAAAAAATATAAAAATTCATAGACATCAAATAAATTGCATCAGAGAGATTCCCATTATAGACTTGATCAATCACATCCCCAAATTTGGGGATCTGATGTCCCTGTCTTTTTATCGTCACATGCAATCATCGTAAACAAAATTACACAAACAAAATACACAACAAAATCAATCAAAGGTGTGTTTTTATCATGATTTTGGTGCCTCAGATTAGGTTGTTTTCATGGCGTCAATGCTCAAAGTATATTTAATAACCATCACAGGCACTGTAAGAGATTATAAAAGATACAAAAACAATGAAACCATAGATACATACGACAATACTAATTAACGTTGATAGATTGATGATGTAGGTAATGATTTCGAAGCTAACCTTTTGTTCGTGAAGAATGAGTTTGTTAAGATAGACGGAGGTATATATCATGAGTCATGCATCGAATGAAAGAGTGAATGCTTTTGTAAACCCTAAAAGGCTGTAACTGGAAGAAGCTAGACTTTTCTAACTGGGCTTCAGGCCCAATACCGTATTATGGTTCTGGGTTACTCTATTCCTACCTGAAAAAATAAAAAATACGGATTGGTTTTAGCTTAACACATTTGTCTCCGGACATAGTGAAATGGATGTCCATTAAAATGTTTAATTTAAATGGGAGTGAACCTGTGAAATTATCTTTCGACCTTTCAATGAAAAATAATTTATTGATGAGTAATTATTAGGTCTTGCATCTCTTTTTATTTAAAAGCATGTGGCTAGAATGTTTTTTTTTTCTTCTAGTCATATCTCACTTCAATTTAACGTCACACCATCATCTTTTGCTTGTCTTTTTTCTATAGTAGTAATCACACATTAAGTAAAGTAAAACAAAATAAAATGTGCGTGAAATGTACACGTAGGGACATGTGGCGTCACAACTTTCATTTCATCATTCACATTAAGTAAAGTAAAATAAAATAAAATGTGTGTGAAATGTACACGTAGGGGAAGGTGGCAGGAGGCGCCGGGAGCAATGAAAGTTGTTGTACCATGCAAAGAAGCGCACTGCTTTGGTTAGGGATGGAGGTGACGCAAAGTAGCCCCCCCCCCCCTCTAAACCCTACCTCCCATGATAATCGCCTAATTGCACCGAAACTCTTTTTGGTTATCCCGTCATAGGATTTCATTTAAATTTATAATGTTTCAAGGCTGTAGGTTTGATTTATTGATTCGTGTTGTAGTTCAATCGTGTAGAAACAGAGTTAAGATTTGTGTTATATTTTCACTCTCTTGGTCTGCTCCACAAAAGGCCTTCCTTAAACCCCCATCTTGAAATCAACTATCTCTACGGCTGAACGACCATGCTAAAGATGAAAATTTTGTTGGCTCATGGTGGAAAATGGGTATTTCTGCTGGCTAATTGCGCTATAAATATAAGGTATTTCTGTTGGCTAATTGTGCTGTAAATCTGACGTTGAAGTAGCGTTGCCCAGTAAAAAGAATGTTGAAAATAGTCAAATGATTCGACAGAGAACATAAAGTTTAATTGTTTAGGATGTGATTAGTTTGAGGCAAATGATTTAAGAATAACATAACGTCCAAATGATTCGTGATTGTTAAGCAAATGATTCATGTTGTATGTGAAATCAACAAACTGCCTTTGATCTTAATTTCACGAGTCTAGACCATTTAGTTTCCAGTGACCACACGAAGAAGTTTTGAATTTATTTATATGAGCACACGTTTGGGTCAAACTACAAGAAATACAATCACAATGAAAAGCACGATTGCCATAATCACCAAAAGGAAGCAAGTCTGCACAAAAGAATGCAAACGTGTAAGTGTTGTAGGTACTTGAAGATAATAGTAGTAACATAACGCGTGTAGTCATAAATATCTAAATTACCCTTTAATAATGACATGAGGAAACCTGTGAACCAAAATCAAAGTCACTAGAATCTAGTAATGACCTTTAAAAGGCAAAGTACGATGTTTAACTCTTTGTTAGAAACTCATCAAGGTATAAACAATATAATGGACCGATACCATGTGCGTTATAAAATTAAATAATTAAACCGGTTTTAACAAATAAAAAGCTAACCAATAACTTTTACCATGAAAGAGTTTGACCTTTGAGTCTTCGAAGCTTTTGCAAGATGAGATCTTGCCTGTGCAGTAGCAGCATGAGAATTCTCAATGTTGGAGCCAATATCATCTGAAAGTAAGTTAATGAGGTGAAATGCACCACCATCTTGGAAGGATTTAACAGTAAAAAAGCAAAACAAATGATATCCATACCGATCATAGCTCCTTGTTCATGAACCAAAACAGCAAGATCTTTGAAAATTTCATTTACCTCACTGATTTGGTTCTGGATTTCTTGTATTCCCTGATCTCTTTCCTCGATTATAGCTTCGTTGAATGTGATCTCATTGTCCAGCAGCAAGACTTCCTGCCTGCAGAGCAAAAAGAACTTGAGATCATAACACATAGATCTCGAATACATTAACCAAATAACAAGCAAGCATAGTTTCAAAAAAGTTGCCTTTTAGAGTCCACAAGAAGGCGGCGATGTTCTTGGCCCCTGTCTAAGCTTGCGTCTACTTCACTAGCTGAATCACTAAACATAGAAACCAAAAATCAGCAAGAAATAGTCTGCGAAAGCTAAAACTGGATTCAACATTCACAAAGATTTTCGCGTGTAAATTTGGTTAAAATTAGTAGTATCATTGCAACGTACCGTGAAGGGAGAGATGCTTGAGGAACAAAAGGTGCATAAGCTGTTTCCCTTTCAGCTGAAAGGCGCTGCACCTTCTGATATTCTTTCAGAACTGTTTGGAAATCTTTTGCAAGTTTAGCATCTGTGATCTTTTTGCTAGCCTGCACAAAAACAGAATAATCCCACCAATAAGAACAATGATATTTTATGAACAATCAATGGATCTATGTGTGTGTGTGTGTGCAGGTGAAAGGGAAAAGGGGAGGGAGTCACTTACACTAACACCAGCATTATGATCTGTTTCACTAGCTTGTTTAAGTTTATCTGATGTATCCTTCACCAATTGGCCAATGTGCTGTCTGGTTTTGTGCCTGTTATTCAAATACAAGTCCAGTGATTGAATCCAATAGCAATCACAGATGACAATAACAATTTCAGATCAATCATACATCAAATCCAAAACTTCTCACGCAGAATTCTTTCAATTATTTCAAACCCTAGATATTATAACTGAATCGAAAGTTAAAAGGCTCAGTAACAAAACAAACGTACAGTTTTTGTCGAAGCTCAGGGGTGTCCTTCGGAGTACCAATGGTATTCACTAGCCTCTGAAACGTAGAGACCGCCGTATTGATCTGGAATATTCCAGAAGCAACAGCTTGTGTGGCATCCTCCTTTCTTACGCCATTGTTGTAGCCTCCGCGTCTCGAATTGAGCGGACGACCAGCTTCAATGTCTTGAAAACTCATACCGATAAACTTCTTCCAAAATCCTAAAACAAATTTACAATTCCGGTGAACTTGAAACCCTAACGATCAACGAAGGTGACGATCATAACTATGAAATTGGGGAAAAGTTCTGCAACCGTGAGTCGGTGATCGGAGATAGAGTTGATCGGAGAATGCGTAATTAGGGCGACAATTAATGTGAGTGAATTGAAGGGGTATAGTAGCATTGGTTTACAGGGGGATGTGGTGGTGGTGCATTGCCGGCGATTTGAAAGCAAATGAAGAGGACACGTGGAAGCGTACACGTGGCTTTGTGGTTTATAGTTTGGCACTTTGGGGACTGCAAGATAGGTTTTGTATTGCATGGATATGTTTTGACGTTTCTCACTGCATCTTCGTTCCATTACAAAGCTATACTGTTTTATAATATTAGCAAATATTTTTTGGTTTTTCATCAAAGATAATATAACATATGTTTGTATCAACTAGTTATGCATAACTAGTTATTTATCGGTCGTGCGTTGTGGTAATATCGTACGCGTTGTGGTAATATCGTACGCGTTGTGATAAAATATAGACTAACAATCGACTTGATTTGCCTCCGGACTAAATTCACAGCGTACGGTAAAGTAACTCAAATTTATACAGCTGAACAAAACTGTATTATAATCAAAACGAAAACCAAGTCAAAGCAAACATAAATAAAGCCCATAGATTATGATCGTCCCGATTTGTTTCCGAACTAAAGTTACATTCACCTTAGAGTAATACGGTTAAATGAAAACGTTTTATATTTGACCGACACATTTCTGAACAAAACTTATATCAAAACGTAAGAAAGCGTCATAATGTTGATCATCTTAGGTGTTGTTTGTTTTTTCTGCAGGAAAATGTCTGCAGTCTGCTGACCACATCAGCAAACATCTGCAAGAAAAGAGATCGACCAAACGTCTGCAGTCTGCAAAAAGAAAACTGTTTGTTTTTTAACATCTGCAGATTGCAAAAATAGACTGTAATTAAAATAAACCTAATTTTTAACACATACATACTACCATCAAAACATACATTCAAATATATATATATATATATATACACACACACACACACAAAAACAACCATATGGATTTGAGCAGAACACAAAGATGCCAAAACCTACTACCCATCAACAATCGAACAACACAACCGTGAACTGCTACAACATCAACAATCGAACAACATCAACGACGCGTTTGTAAGCAGCACAAACCTGAATCGCAGACCTAAGGCAGGGGGCGACGGGGCAGGGGGCGACCGGGAAGGTGGCGACGGTAGGGCACGGTCACGGTGGAGGCTCGCAATAGGGATGAGGGTAGAACAGTAGGGGAAGACTGGAGGGTGAAGAGGCTGTTTAGGGTAGAAGTGTATAAGAAGAGGTAATAAGTGAATATGTTTTGTCTTTTTCACGCAGACCTCAGGAAGACGTTTTTTAATGAAAAGTCTTCGAAAAAATAAACAGTCTGCAGACGGAAAAGTCTGCGCGGCGCAGACAAAAGAGGTCAGGAAGTACTTCTGACAAAAAACAAACACCACCTTAATGTATATGTAAAAAATATGTACAGAAACATTTGATATATGATCCGACTCATATCTAAAATAAGAATATACGAAATTAGTTATTTAAAGGAAATTGTACCGGGGTTAACCAGAAATTTAAGTGGTGAAAGTAACATGTCAAAGTTGACTAGTCAAATTTGAATTCAATAATCAAATATAGATTAAGTTTGGTTTTACTCTCAAATGTTTTACAAAAATAACTATTTTTTTTCATATTAAAAACATCAATTTAATTTTAAAAATATTATAAGTTGTTTTAATTTTAATCAAAAGTTTTCATTACTTATTTCAACTTGTATCCAAAATAATAAAATTCTTGAACTGACATTGCCCCTGGCAGGATCTTCCAAACTTTCATTTTTTTTTTGATCCATCAACCTGGGAGCAAAGCCCTTCATCTTTCTCTTTTTGCTGCTAATAACTGGGCTTCCCGTCGCCACAAGATGCAAAAGATTGGAAGAATCGCTTGAGAGACCGTCCGCCCGTAACAACTTGTAAAACTTTTGGATGTAACTTGATATTTTTAATCTTTTAGGAAAAAATGGTTACTTTTTGTTAAACCTTATGGAGCAAAATTAAAATTACCTCTAAAATATAATTCAGTAAACAAACAACATAAAAAACACATAGATTATAATTGTTCCGACTCGTTTTCAAATTAATTTACCTTAATGTAAAGTAACTCGGATTTATACCGTCAATTGGAACGTTTTATATTTGACCTGACACATTTCGAACAATACTTACATCAAAACGTGACGAACGTTGAAATGTAAATAATCTCAAGCTATAATAATACGTACAATTATGTTTTATATTTGAACGGCACGTACCTAAAATACGAACGGAAAAGTTTAATGTTTTAAAATAAAAATTGTACTAAACTTTAAACACTTAAGTGGTCAAAATGACCGGTCAAATTTGAATCTAATAAACAAATATAATTCAATAAAGAAATATTATCATCATTTAATTATTAATGTTATATAATTCAATAAAAATATTATTATTATTTAACAGTAATTACTACTGATCATATCAAGTTGAGATAATATATACGTAATGTTAGAAAGGAAAAAAAAGTAAAACTATTTATTATCTATCTTATATCTTATATCTTATATTACTATATAATAGAGAAATCATGGTTAAATTTGTAATTTTACATTAATTTTAAGATGACATATGAAAAGTTACAAGCTTTAATGTGTAATGTCATAAGATTTATTTCTATTATGCCTCTTTTAAGCTTTATATACTTGTACTTTATCATTTCTTAATTAAATAAAATATCATTATTATATTTAAGGTTATCTTAATCTACCTATATATATACTACTATATAATATAATTTTTTGGACAACATTGTAATTTTAATCCCTTTTTAAGACACTTAAGAATAATTTTGTTACATTTAGTACAAGTGATTATACACAAACAAGTTGTTTTTTACAAATTTGCTCATCCTTATAGTAATATAGATATGTTTGATATTCCACATTAATCAAATAAAAAAACAAAATGAGAGTTAGCACAACAAAGTAAAGTTAGCGAAAGGCAGAGTCCTAAAAATATTTATACCTCCGCCGCGCCGCGCGGGTTTCACCCACTAGTACATCTATATTTTTGAACTTTCACAATTGAACTCTTGGATGAGTATGCAATAACACATTACGGTAAACCGATATTATCCAACAAATTGTTTGATTTTGCATGTTGCAACCTTTAAATTAAATTGACCAATTTGATCTAAGCATTATCCGAGCATAATTTGTTAGATTTACTTGTTCAAGTGTTTATCAAAACCAAATTGATTGTGTGAAGGGGGTGGTTTAGGATATTTGATCATGAGAGGATAGAAGGATATTTAAAAAGATTTTCTAATCAAGTGAGTCCTAAAAAACTCTTTATTTTATGTTTTTGTTATTTACATAAAGTTATTTCTAATAAGTATGCCCTATAAAAACTCCTTTTATTTTATGTTTTTGTTATTTATATAAATGACAATTTATTCATATTACACAAAAAGTTAATAGACCTAATGAATGGTGTTGGTGAGCTGTACTCAAATGATAAAACAAAAAGAAAATGAACATAAATAGTAACTTACTCATAAAAATAAAAATATATAACATAAACAAAAATAGATTTTTCTAATGACATTTAGAATTACTATCAATATCCAAATGAACATTTATTAGACAAGATGTCAGCTGTCATATTGATTGTAACGTTGCAGTTCTTCATTACCTGAAAACATCTGGTAAGTAAGAGATCCGTCATTGTATAAAGATTCATAAAATAATTTTGAATCTAATATCTTAAATATTTTAAGCTCAAATCATCACTTCCATGCTATTTTACGGAAGAGCCAACTGGTACAAAATAAAAGTAGATATACACCTCTTATCTTTTGATAGTATTTAACGTATTCTTTTATCAACTTTGATTCAACTTAATAAGAGACAAAATATTCATATGGTTTATGCATGCATTATTTCTAAACTTATTTACTTAACATTCATGCAATGTGTGATTCTTAGAATTTTTTAAAATTGGAATCGTAAAAATTTTCATTAAAATCCTATTTAGTTGGTCACTATATGAAATTAAAATTAAAAAAAATTTCCACATTAATTTAAATTCACTTTCCTTCTAGTTAGTAGTTACCCACGAAATGTTTAAAAAACTTATCGAAATATTCAAAAATTAACAATCTAATAACTCTAAAAAATTTAACAACTAAATATATAATCAATTTTAGCAAGATTTCATTCCAATTATAATTTCAATTCAATTTTTTCACAAAACATTTTAACCAAACGAACCCTAAACACTATCTATCTTCTCTCTACTCTAATAAAATGGTAACTAGGAGCGACACGTGGCACCACCACATTCATTTTTATCAAAATTTTTCCGCTTCTCTCTTTTATTAAATAATCACATTAATTACGAATAATATTATTTACTTCTTTTTTAGATTAAAATAGTTTTTTAAGTAAATTAAGAAAAAAATCTTTTGTTTAATGTTATTTCTAAACAAAACAGTTTTTTATAAAATAAGATTTTTTTAAAACATCAAAGTTTTTTTAAAATACAAAATATATAAAATTAGTGTATTTAAAATTGCGAGTTGTAACAATAACGTTTTAAAAATGACATTTTTTTAAAACGTTTGTTTAAAAGCAAATTTTTATTCTATTTATAATAAAGATTTCTTCATATCTTATCCTAAAATATCATTTTAAAATTAATAAATTTTTATTTTATTTTATATTTTTTATTCAACCCGTTTAATACACAGATTTATTAAAACCAGTTATAATCGCAATATATATTTATTTCATAGAAAAGTGGTAGTATGCCGATTCTTGTCCAATTAGATCCACCATATGACTCAAATCACACGTCGTGCTGCCATAACACGTCACTGCTTGCCTCCACGTCTCCTTAACGCGCTCTACGTACAAATACGTCAAAGCGCACCCACGCATCAAAACTTGTACCTTTTGTATCAAAAGTTATACCTCCTTTTTATATATATATATTTCCTTAATCGAGAAAATTCAATCACAACTCCGTCAACGCAAATCCTTCAGCTCCATATATTTTCAAAACCCCTCAACTCTCATCGTTAATTCTCCATTTTCCGGTGACCGTTGCCGTCGTTGTTCCTCCGGCGAACATTTCCGTCACTAGAGAAAATCATCGGTTTTCTTTTATCTTATATTTGATCTGTGCATCGAGCGTTTGCAATGTCGGTAAGTGTTAATCTCGTTTGAATGTTTATTGTTTTGTTCTGCTTTGGTATTATCGTTGATGTTGCTGACTTGTTTTTGTTGTTTAAGAGAGGTTGATTCGTTGTATTAATTTGAATCAGTGTAGATCTGTTAGTGGATTTGGTTTTTTGGTGTTTGAAACCCTATGGATTAGTCAAATGCAAGTCCAGATACTATGAGTTTGAGTTTGGATGATTCGATTGATCCGGATTTTGTTGAATTTTGAGAATAGATAGTAGATTGGGCATTTGTGAGTATTATCGAATCTGTGATGATGTTATATTGAATCAGTCGCCGTCTGATTATCTATGAGGTCTATTTTTCGTCAAAATGAACAATCAAGGAATAGTTTTCATTGATCTGATTTGGAGGAGATTCAAAATCACGGTTGATATATTTATCATAAGGATCTAATTTAAAAGTTGATTGTCAAACGTTAGTTGCATATTACATGTTGCGATTGAGAAGATTTTATAGGAGACAGTGGGATATCTAGTTAAATTCCTTTAAATAACACATGTTTGATCTGTAAAATTTGATGAAATGGATGAAAGTAGTGCGAATTTGATCTAACAGAACATAATAGTTGGGAATGGAATACTTGGAACAAATTAATCAGCATATCATATTGGATTTTTGCTTGTAAATATTAGTTTTGTTGATGATTTAACAAGGATATTTAATCCGCTGTTTATGCAGATTAAGACAGTTAAAGTGAGCAATCTTTCACTAGGTGCTTCTGAACGAGATGTAAGGGAGTTTTTTTCCTTTTCTGGTGACATTGTTTACGTTGAGACACAAAGGTTAGGATGCTAGATGACTTTTACCTTGTGGTCTTTTTTATTTTTTGTTTTTACTGTTAACAACATTTAAAATTGTAATTTCTTGACGCAGTCATGACGAGCGCTCCCAAATTGCGTATGTCACGTTCACGGATACTCAAGGAGCAGAGACTGCTGTTCTTCTTTCGGTAATTTTGCTTTTCTACATGGATCTGATCAAGGGTGGAACTTCACACATATACACATACTTTTATCAAAGACATCAAATTATTATATCAGTTAAAATTTTCTAGTGAACAAGATTCAATATTGTCACATTTCTTTCTGTAGGTTGATTCTAGTTTCTTAATGCAATCCATCATTTAAAGACTTTAAGCACTTTTTTACGTATTCATTTAAGTTGCTTGTCACGTTCTTGTTTAGTTGCATATATCAGCAAATAAATTTACTCCATACTCATTCAGTTTCTTCCAGATTGACAATATAAAATGACTACTGAGGTGCTTTAGTTAGTCAATAAAAAAGAGAGGTCATTTATTGCCTATTAAACACTTACACCTCAAGTTGTAGGATGTTGTAGATATGATATAAAAATTTGAGCATGTGATTACTGATTAACATATCTTCTATTAAATTTTGCTAGTTAAAAGTATGAAAGTTCATTTGCCACTTTATCTAAATCCAAGATAGCCTGATTTAAGTTTCATACACTTGTGTTTTTTACCAGGGCGCAACAATAGTTGATACAACTGTCACTGTAACCCTAGACCCAGAATACAAGCTTCCACCAGCTGCTACAGCTGCAACTCAGGTAAGCTCAGTTTTTGACAAACCTTTGTTTAATTTAATGTCAATTTATATTCCCACTTAGAGTTTATTACATCTCTTTGTAGCCAATTGGAAGCAATACTCCTGCTGGAAACGACTCTGCCCTACGTAAGGCAGAGGATGTTGTGACCAGCATGTTTGCAAAGGGTTTTGTGCTGGGTAAAGATGCAATCGGTAAAGCAAAATCCTTCGACGAGAAGCATCGTTTGACTTCCACAGCATCTGCTAAAGTTGCTTCCCTTGACAAGAAAATTGGATTCACCGAAAAAGTCAACGTGGGAACGTCAATCGTGTCTGATAAAGTCAAAGAAGTTGACCAGAAACTTCAGGTTTCCGAGAAAGCCAAATCAGCTTTAACTGCTGCTGAGAATACTGTAAGCAATGCAGGATCTGCTATCATGAAAAACCGCTATGTGTTTACTAGTGCTTCATGGGTCACTGGTGCTTTTAACAAAGTAGCGAAAGCAGCAGGGGAAGTTGGACAACAAACTAAAGAGAAAGTAGAAAAAGCTGAAGATGAAAAAAGAAAGAAAATGGTTGATGATTATGCTCAAGTTCACTTAAGCGAGTCTCCAACCGCTCCGGAAGAGCAACACCATCCATCCAAGCCTGCACCAGTTACAGGTTTGATTCTGTAGCATCCATTCGACTCCTATTTACACATTTTTATTTGGGAAATTGGATTTTGTACACCCGTCATTAAGTGGTGATTATAGAACTTTATCTGTTAGCTTGTTGCAAGACAAACTTCATCTTTGTGTTTACATTGTCATGAATTTGAGCTATGTGAAACTATTTATCTTATATTTTTATTGGTTTATTATTTGGTGTTCATGGAACATGATCTTTATGTTATTAGTTTAGAATCCATTGGCTGAATTAGATGGAGTCCTGCCAACTTTTTTTAGTCGTTTTGGGTATGTGATATTGTGATGCGGCTTTGACCTTTCAAATTGTCGTCATTAGAGTAGTTAACGATAATCTATAATATTACGACCCTAGTTGTTGTAATCCGATATGTCATTTTTATATAGTAGCTTTTTTTCTATATTATTTATTTTAAGTAGTCATTGTAGAATATTAAGTCTGATTTTTCTCTAGACTTTTTTATTGTCATCGTATTTCGGCTTGTGAGTTTGTCACGAGAGTTGGGCTTTATTAATCCTTTTCGTGAAGAAAGAGTCTGATATGTATATCCATCACCTCACTATTACGGAAAAGAAGTTTTATCTTATGTATGACATTAAATAAATTGGATTCAAGAAGTATCTTTTATCAGCCGAATCTACTAAACATAAACACATGTCGATGTTAAACAAATTTTCAATTCAAATTCAAATTATGGACTTACTATATGTCACTTTTTTTTAATGTATTGTACATTATTTTAATCAGGATCTCTCGATTTAGATTCAAATAAATGATATGTCCTTACTCCTTACATATACGGTAGATTTTAACGTTTGGACATCTATCACTCTCTAGGATTGCCTGAATCCACCAAGCCTGTGTTATACATTACTATTGGTTCTAGGTAACAGAAATAAAATCTGATTACACGACTAATAACACGGATGTATATGTCACATGCATACATACCTTAATTCATACATATAGATTCGGATATGCTCAACCTAAGTTATGTCGTAAATGGTTGCCCTTTTTATTTTCTTAAGCCTCATCCATTATGTTTTAAAATGTCATAATGCTATGGTTAATATCCTTTTACAAACATAACCAATTATCGTAATACTCATCACCTCATAGAACGAGATGTTATTGTTTGAGGTTCAAGTTGCTAAAAAATAAATTTTATTGAGTAGTTCAAGAGTTTCACAACTAGGAGTTTTATCTTGACCATATACAATAAACGAAAATAAATATTAAAAAAAAGTATTTTGCAGGAGAAGGAATTGAGATAGATCTTTCCGTAATTAAATTTGCACAAATCTCTAATGATCCTTAAGAAACAAAAAAAGTCAATCACGCATGTTGTAATACTTTTTTTTTTTAACAGCCAACTAATTAAAGCCCGGCTACCCGGGGTACCCCAATGGCGAAAAGACACCCATACGCTCGCGATCACAGGCAGCGCTGGGTAGGCCAAGTTACCAACCATCAATTCTAGGGAAAACCCGCCACCCGAAGACCCACTGCGGTAAAACCCGGCTCACCAACAACATTTTGTTGCTAGTAGGACTCCAACTCACAACCTTCCCTAAAGAAAGTCATGAGGTTACCACTCAACCAAATGGTTGATGGTAAGACTCTTTTAATGCCCGTCTCTTTCGCAAGAAATATATTAATATTTTCACAGGTCACCTGATGTCCTGAACGAATTGAACGCTTCTCCTTTTATGCTATTAAATGTAAAATTGTTGAAAAGTATTAGCATCCAAATATACCCGGGTTTAAATCTCATAAACATCTTGAATGGTCACCGCCTTAAAAAAATAATTTTCAAAGGGCGTATATTCTATCGGTATCATGGTGTGTACGGTATGGTAAAAGCGTTCCTTTCAAGTGATTAAGGGTTGTAGACCTATGAGAGACATTGGTATTGATATAGGAGTAGATTTAAAATGTTTGTTATTTATGCTTTAAAAAAAATCAACTTTTCAAAAGCTACTAATTGTAACTTTAACTTATAACTAATTGTTCTCAAGAGGATGTGTATAATACAAACATGATGTATAGATAGTTAATAGGACTATATGAGTAGATTAAAAGTTTTTGGAATTAAAAGGTTTAAAAAAAAAAAAAAACTATAGCTAATTTAATAAACAAGCTTAAACTCAATATCCATAAACCAATCTTGATTACACTCTTGACTCTAAGCAATAATATTACATATATAATGTAACTAGGGTTACCTTCCCTTGCAATATGACAAAATACTAAATAATAGATACTACAACCTATAACATGAATATTTCGTGCTCAAAAGTCCTAACCTATTATGGTTGCAAACTAGATATGATTGCCTCGTCATAAAAACAATTATAAAACTTCTTTTGACATCATCACAACCACACACATATTTTACCAACAACCGAAACGGGTTCCCAATTAGATGGTGGCATGTAAAGAGCCATCTTAGTACAATCAAAGCATAGTATTCCTCAACGTTTAAAAATCACGAGTCAAACAACATATAAACGCACCGTCGTCGGAGCGGAGTAACTCCAGAGATTACGGGTCAAAGCCTGTTGTCTCTACGCGCCTCTCTCCGAAACAAAGGTGGAGAATAAAATATAGTTGTGGCATATCAAGAGCCACATTAAGGACACAAATAAGAGAATAAAAAACTTAAGACGGCAAAAACACGAAATTTCACTAGTCAAAATAGGGAAAAAAAATTACTATTCATTTCAATTCTCTATTAACGATAAAGTAATATGTATATAGTACATATTATGATATATATAACCACGATTAAGAAACTAAATGATACATACTAGTTTATATACACATATATAATTAGTTTTAAAGTTTTACGTAAAAATAATCATTTAATAAACAAAAAAAGTCGAACATTTATTAATTAAACGAGCTAAACTCAAACTTTATAAGACTTCTTACTGGTCTTATTTATAATGCAAGTAGAATTTTTTTGTTGCCTTGACATGGATGATATTAGTTTGTAATCTTTATATAAAATTATTACAACAAAAGTTTGAGACTATGAGACCTAATAAGTTTCATAGATATAATTTTAGTTTGAAATTTGCAAAAAGTCGATACGTCTTAAAAAAATCGTCCCGTCTTTATAGAGAATTAGAGATAATAAAAAAATACTTGAACTTGATTAAAAAACCAGTAACATTTGAAGCATGTATCTGGGTACGAGATTAATTTTAAGAATTTTCACAGGTTTGTGACAAGTATAGTATGTGGTGATAGGGATGAGTATTTGGTACTCAGTATCTGTATCGTACCGGTAAATATGTATAAGGTACAGGTACCTGTACCGGTACTTGATTTTTTTATATTTCAGAATCGGTACTAACCGGTACCGGTACTTTACCCAAAAGTTCCGTATAGTCCCGCTAGTACCCAAATACGAAAAAGTTATTTTGGAATTTATATTTTATTTTTTAATACTTTTCATCCTATCAATTAGTATTCTATTTTGACTTTTGAGAGTAATTATTATTTATTTTTTAACATCATTCTTCTTACTTCATCACAATGTCAAGATATATACTATTTATGATTTTAATAAAAATGAATGGTGGACCAGTGTGTGGACTGAGTTAGCAGAAATGAAGAAAGTAAAAAAACTATCATTTTATGTGGATGCTTTTTTGATATTTTTTTTTTATCTAGTTATTATAAATTTTTAGAGGTATCGGGTACCAAACATGTACTGTAACGGGTACAAAAACAGATTCAAGGTACCGTAACCAAACATGCACCATGTAGCAAGCTTTAAAAATAATGTTGTGGAGGTAACAGGTACCAGGTACCAAAATACCGGTACCTGTACCCATATACCAAATTCGGTACCGGTACTGGTACTCGTTTTTTATAAGATTCGGGACCGGGTACTTTCGGTAACGGTACCGGTTTGGTACAGGTACGATACCGAGCTCATCCCTATGTGATGATACCCGTCTAATACCATAATGCCTTTATGCGCGTCAAAACCGGAACATCATAATATATTTTATTATCTTAAAATTTATAACAAATATCATATTGAAGCTGTTAAAACTTGAAATCATTAGATATAGTTTAAAGTATTTGGTATTTTAGAAATTGGTTTTTGAGATAAGTTTAATATCAAGTTTTTGTGTAAAGTGAAACACAATGTGTAAATTTTAACCATATAACACCATAAACATCCAACCCAGGTACGGGTAACGGCAAATATAAAAAATTCAAGATACGGGTAAGACAAAGGTACGTCAATAAAAAATTATAAAAATTAAAATATATTAAACAAATTCCGAAATAAACATTAAAGTATTAAACAAATTCCACAAACAAATTCCTTAGGTAATTAATTATCAATAATCAAATCTTTTTCATATCCCGGTTCATCTATTGTGAGATCGACAATCTTCAAAAACCCTACATCTTCCATTGAATCAAAAGCAATTCCACCCACAGTGTGGTTCTAGGCTGTATATGTTATTTTTCAAATGAGATTTGGAATATTAAAGGGTTAAAACCCTAGATTTAATAGGAAACGGGTTAGAAACATCCCTGTGCAATCCCTGCGAAACCAAAGCATTCGCGAAACGTCCCCTACGCATTTCGAACGCGTTTCCGTCCCCAACAGGTACCCATCGACCACCACCACCAATTACGACCATCTAACCTCAGCACCACAACCACCACCGTCGTCACCACCACCATTGCCGCCGCCACCACCACCGCCGCCTCCAACCACCACCGCACACCACCAACATCGTTGCCAACCGTCGGCCACCACCACCACCACTACCGTTGGTCGTCACTATCATAACCACTTTTGTTTTTTATTTTTTTTATATTTTCCTACTTAACAAACAATATAAAATAATGATTTATTCAATTGTTACATGATAACTAAATAGTATAATGGAATGTAATGATTCATTTTATTACTTCTTTCATTCTATTCTCTCATTTATTTCGTTCCATCATTATTCCATTACCTTATATCAAGCAGGGCGTATATTTATTGAAGAACGAGCCCGACGAGTATGAAACTTTCATTTTACCAAATACCATATGCCTGTGACTAAAGTTGCTAACACTAGTCCAATGTTTAGCCCATTAATATTTGTACATCGGTCCTAGTCTCCAAGATTGTTAATTAAGGCATATGGGCCGGGTCAAATTTTAACGCCAACAACTGTGAAGAAAACTTTTCTTCAGATTGATTCTTCATTCTTCAACAACTAGTGATGAAAGATCTTCAAAAGCCGTGATCTGAACATTCAACAAAAACTCTAATTTCTATCAGTCAAAAACCACGAGTAAGTTTCTATTATCTGTTTCATAATTTCCGATAATATCCCGTGTCGTAATGCTCAATTACTCTCTGTAATGATTTTCCTCTCGATCTCTAATTTATTTCGTAAGATGATAGATAAATAGGGTTTTGAAGTTGCAATTTTAACCATCGCAAATTCTGTTTATCAGAACTGGATTTCGTTGATATTGATGTATTTGGGGGTCATTTGGTTGTCTATAGAGATCAAAAAATTGGGGAAATTTACTTTATGGACAAGCTTGCCATTGTTTAAGTTACAATGTGTAGTTTAAACCAATATTCTAATTTTAGCCTTTTAGGTTCTTATTGTAGGATCTTTCCCTTGTTTAGTTCCTTGAAATTTGCATTAGTATATGCTAAAATCTATGTTACAATTGTTGCAATTTTAGTTCTTAATAGCATATGCTTGATTAGTTTAAGTATAATTTACAAAGAACACTAGCGGTGTTCATGGTCTGGTTTCACAGTTTAATGAAAATTCTTGGCTAATTGCTAACTATAGTTTCGAAAAACAACAAACCAAACCTGCTGTTTTGGTTGGGAGCCCGGACCTTTTGGTTTTCTTGTCAATTTTTTTCGTGATCGAATAGTTTGTATTAGGTTTTAAAAAAACGATAAAGATGATTCATGATATTACACATACCAAAAGTTAAAAGTGCTGTCTTGTTAGCATTTTTAGAAGACCCTTTCTGTGAATTCGTTAATCAGCTTATCCTGTGCCTTAACAATGTCCTTTAGATAAAAAATGTGCCATTGGAGATAAGTATTGTCTTGTTAACGTTGTCATATTTACCTTCCAGCTGACCTACGAGTGAACATACAATGGAATTGGCAGACAGGGCTATTGGGTTCATTTTAGCAAGCATCAGTGTGACCATTTTCACCTATTACACCTTTTGGGTGATTATACTGGTTAGTTTTGCTCATTCTCAATTTCATTTTCTATATATGCGTTATTTTGATATCCAAAATTTCAAGTTTGTGATGAACTAAATCATTTTATGTATCGTTCAGCCCTTTGTTGACAAGGACCACTTTGTACACAATTACTTCTTACCTCAAGAATATGCAATCTTGATACCTGTTTATGCTGGCGTCTTTTTGATCTGCTTCTTATCGGTCTTTATTGGATATGTGATGCTCAAATCCAAGAAGAAGAAAGCCTAATGCAAGATCCGCACTTTTAGTTTTAAGGTATCATAGGATCTCTTTCTCTTTATGTTCAACCCCATGGTTTTAAATAGTGTTTTATGTCATAAATTCTATCAGCATCTCTATATCTGTTAACACATTTGATTTCTGAATGAGTTAACAGCATGTTTGACCATTGTACTTTGCATATGAATATATGATATCCAAATTCATTGACATGTACTCGCGAAAAAGAGTTGACATTATACGTTTATTTCTTTGTCTTTTATCTACATGGTCTGCGGCATGGAAAAACCTAAACATCCACATACAGCCCAAACCGCTATTTGCCTACTGGTTTCGACATCCATTGTTTTTATGCGAAATAAATCCCATGCGAAAAAATTCCCACAATAACACATTTTCTGCAGATTTCGTGATGGTTAAAACAGTATAAAATATATAATTTTTTCCATGCGCACCGAGTGGAACTATGCATTTTTTAATAGTAGTTCAGCAGACGTAGAAACCGACTCAAACAATAGCATCCACTGACAAACTTGGTCATATAGCATCTACAGGACAAAGTGACAACCACGTAAGCTGAAAGTATAGCAAGACTCGTCCCTTTATACACAATGGCCAATTCAGCGTTCACATAAATAAATAAATAAAAAGTCTAACATGTTCATAGGCACCAGTAACACAGTAACACTGTATATCCTTCATCAAGCATCCAGGTCATTTGGATAGATGAGTACTGATAGTTATCATGGAGAAGCATGACCATACTTTGATCATCCATGTGATTGTCCAAGACCCAATAGCCTCATATTGAGTAACTATCTGCAGAAGAATGCCACCCAGCTCGCCCAACCAGTGTCCTGAACCCAACAGCAGCGATACGGCTTCAGTTGTGGACAGAGTGTAGCTTTTGAGCTGGCATCTTCTGTCCAAATACCCTCAGCAACAGTGAATAAATATCCCATTTGCTACACCCATATTGGTTTTCTGCCTATAATCCTTTGAACCGTTTAGGCCATTTGTTCAGTGCAAGTTGAGTTTTACCCGACTCCCATAGATGTGTCGACCCTTAGTGAAACATCTGACGGAATTTAATAACTATGTTTAGAACTTGCATGTTGAGTGCTTGTCTAGTTGAAAAGTTATGTAATACCTTGTTTTTCATTCATTTTTCTCTCATTTAATTCAAATAATGTTTTCTTTTGGCTAAAAACTATCATATGTGACAAAATGCCCGGGTTTAGGAAGTAAGCCAAATCTAGTTTGGTCCGATTGGATCGCGTTATTTTGTCTGTAGTTTTATAAAATGTATTAAATAAGATTATATGCTGTGATGGTAATAAAATAGCACAACTCAGAAAGTTACAAGCATGTAAAACCAACTTTGGATTTGTTTGATTTATTCAATCCCATTTTACTTTTAGTCATGTATTTTACCCATTCAAATCTGTTAGACATAAAATACAGTAAGAATTACATGGATAGTATCACTGATGTTCATATTATGGGATTGGTTTATTCACAATCCCAATTTAAATGTTCAGTCATGGGTACAGATTTGTGTCCATGGAGTGTTTTTTTGCGAGTAAACAGTAAGAACAAAGAGTGTCATAAATGAAACTTAGATACCAAATCGATATAGACATACCACATGGACTATCTATACAATTCTTTCCAAAATACAAGTCCATAGGCATTTAGTAGGATATCTGCACAATCCAGCCTATTGTGAAGCGTTGCTGTAAACCGACCATTAAAATCTGTTGCAACTCTTAGCAAGCTGATCGCGAAAGATGTAAATCGGCCGCACATATGTCTTCTATGTTGATGAATTTTTCTGAAAATATTTTCACATCAATCTGGTATCATTACATATGCCATTTGACAAACTGATATGCCATAATATTATTATCTACATTCAGTTTTAACCCCAAAATGATTAGTGACAAACCACAATGAACCATCATCATCCGAAGTGTGGTTTGTTGGTGGGTCATAATCACATCTTGTAAACAAGACATCGTCTCAACAACACCTTCAAGCAAACCATTAACAATACTACAAAACCAAAATCATCATAACATGAGTTTTCTATCTCAAAACAAGCGAATAAACGAAAATCTGAAAAAAAAGGAGAGCTTCTGAGTCTAAACATTCGGCCCGAAAGTGTGTTTATACTCGCGACATCTTCCACAGCTTGCCCTGCTAATCAAACAAACAATCATCCGCAACGGTTTATGTCTAATATCTGAACAAGCCTTCAATCATACACACACAGGTGGGATATACAAGCTCGTCTTTCAACCGCCTACACAGATCATCTGCAAAACCATAAACACAATCAAATCATTCAATCTTCTTAAGCAAATACATATATAAAACGGATAGATTTAAAAAGAAAAAATAAGCGTATAAAGTTGTGACGAGTCAGTCAGTTTTGATACAAGATTATACCTGAAAATGAAAAAACATGCAAACGGATGATGAGAATCATAGTCTCTTTCAGGCAAAAGAGTTATCAAAAGCGGCCGAAGTGATCGCCCGCGAGAACTCCTGAAAGTTGATCCTCCCATCGCCATCGGTATCGGCCTCTTTGATCATCCCCGTCAGCTCCTCCGCGGTCAACGCGTGGCCCAGCTTCGCCATGGAGTGAGCCAGCTCGGCCGCGGTGATAAACCCATTCCCATCCCGATCAAACATCTTAAACAGCTGCTTCAATTGATCCTCCGTGTACGGGGACTTCGCGGGCAGAAGCTCGGGCGCCACAAGCGCCACAAACTCCGAAAACTCGACGAAGCCATTGCTGTTGGTATCGGCTTTCTGTATCAACGCATCGAGCTGATCAGGGCTCGGTGTGAGACCCAAGGATCGTAACAACGAACCCAATTCGAGTTGGGTCAGGCTGCCGTCGTTGTTGCGGTCGAATGATCGGAAAATCTCCCGGAGTTCGGTTAATTGTTCGTCGTCGAGTTTCACCTCTTTCTCAGAGCTCATCTCTGTGGTGGAAGATTGGCTGGTGGTGTTAGAATTTCATGGGGATTTGAAGATTGAATCAAGAAAATGGTGGATTTATTGAGCAAATGTTTGATGAATTTACTGAGATGAGTCTGTATCTGTATGGGAATTTTGGAAATGGTGGTTAAGCTTCTCCACATTTAATGGATCGATGGAATTGTGGAGAGGAACGTTGACGAATTTTATTTAACAAAGATAGTATATAACTCATTTTTATCTGTTCTTTTTTTTAAATGACGTGATTAGCGTAGAAAAAATCTATTGGTAACCTAATTAAAATAATCTGAAAGTTAATTATTATTTTATAAAGTTATCCTTAAAAATATTAAGTTTTTTTGTTTTTTTCTTTGAACGGTTAACTCACACATCTCTACTCTCGTCCTTAGATCTACACTAACGTCTATGATGGAATAGAACAACCAATTATTTAGGGAGGCATAAATTTACCATAGAAAATTGGATATTATAAATCCATACCATTAACTATTAGTTAATATTTACCCCAGCTAATAATTTGACATGTATTAATCTCAATTTTGATTTATTACTAATAACAATCCTAGTTGTTCGTTAACTTTATTAGTTTTTTATAACGTATCAAACAACGTGGCTCGTGAGGAGACATATACCATAGGTTCAATTAAAAATATAAATGTATTACGCAATTCTTTTTTTGAAGTTTATTTTTTAAGTTATTTAATATAATCTTTTTGTCGTCGATTGAATAACTTGGAGGCAAACTGACAAAAATTAAGTAATATATTTATTTTTTTTATTTTAATTATGTTATATGCCATGTCATATTCCAATTTTATGAGCAACATCACGTGTCACATCATAAAAAACTAAAAGGAGATAACGAAAATTTAGACCACGACTGTTATTGGTAACAAAATTGAAAAGTAAAATTAATATTAATCAAATTGTTCGTTGATATTAATATTGACCTAATTCATATAAAAGTTTCTAAGACTAAAGAATTTAAAAAAAACAAAGTACTTAATGAATTTAATGAAACATATGAGAACCTAGTTTATTGAGTGATACTTATAAGGGTGGTGTTATTGTAAAAATGGAGAAAAAACTAAAAAGTGTAAGAATGATTATTATCCATTAGATCTTATATTCAAGCGCTAATAAAATTTTGTTACATGGTGATAAATAATCAAAGCTTTAAATGATAGACCAGTGGTATTTAGTTTTAATCACATTTTCAAGTTTCATATTTTTTTAAATGCTCATAACTTTTACATACAATATTATTTTTTTTTTTTAAAATTACACTATAAAAACAAACGTTTTTTAATCTTTAAAATGTATATAATTTTGAGACATAAAAAACAAAGTTTTTTTTATGTTATTTCAGCTCATTGTGTAATATTCGTTAGCTCATTTTATAATATCAAGTCATTGTGTAATATTCATCATATCATTATGGCTAAAGTTGACTATTTATTATGCATTGTGTTCTTTAAAACTAATGACTTTCAAATAACACAATGTTAAAAATGTAATTTTTCTTACATTTTCCAGTTCATTGTGTAATCTTGATCAGGTCATTGTTTAATCTTCATCAAGCAACTCATTGTATTTATCGCTAATCATCAAGTCTAGTGTTAGTTATTATGTTATCCATTGTGTCTAATGTTAACCATTATGTCTTTTAAATTGGTGATTTTCAAATAACACAATGCTGAAAATTTTTACCAATGCATTGTGTAATCCTGATCAGGTTCTATTGTAATACTCGTCAAGTAGCTCATTGTGTCTATTGCTAATTATTAAGTCTAGTATTGGTCATTATGTTACCCATTGTGTGTAATGTTGACTATTATGTTATGCACTGTGTTTTTTAAAGTGATGATTTTCAAATAACATAATACTGAAAATGTAATTTTTTTTTACGTTTTTTAGTTTATTATATAATACTGATAATGTAATTGTGTAAACATATTCAAGCAGCTCATTACGTCTATTGCTAATCATCGAGTTTAGTGATGATCATTATGCTACCTATTGTGTCTAATGTTATCTATTGTGTCTAATGTTGACTATTATGTTTTTTAAAATGATGATTTTCGAATAACACAATAATGAGTAATGTAAACTTTTTATGTTTCAAGTTTATTGTTTATCCTCATCAGATAATTGTGTAATACTTATCAATTCAGAAGATTACACAATAACCGGACGAAATTACACTGAGTTAAAAAAACATGAAAGAAACTTTGTTTTTTAATATCAACACAATACATGTTTTAAAGTTAAAAAAATACTTGTTTTTATGGTGTAATTTTTCTAAAAAAATAATATCATATGTAAAAGTTATAAATGTTTAAAAAAAAGTGAAACTTGAAAGTAAAAAACATTATCAATTTTACCCCAACTTAATTTTAATCAAAATAACATATGTCAGCATTTTAATTTTTATTACACTCTTTAGCTTTAAAAAATTTTGCATGTAAACATTTTCCTATTTATAGTTATTGATTATTTCTTAATCTTCTTTATAGTAGATTAAAATGAATTGTAGAGACAAAGAGGGCGCCAATCGCGTGAAGCCGCGCACGTCTTTATTGACTTTTTGGGTGGAACTTGGTCAACTGCTTTCTTAAATTTAAAGTTAAAAGGTTCGGCGACCGCTGCATATTTCACTGCATCGCTTACACACTCTACCACCTCGTCCTGTCAGAAAAAAAAAAGAAAAAAATCACTTGACGTCACGTTATCTTATTTTATCATCCTATCTACCTTTGACTTCATAAACCTACATAGCCAAACAAATAATTAAATACGTTATTACATGATTATTAATCTACCCAAGAAAATTAATGATAAGGAGGTTTTAAGTTTAAGGGGTTGTTTGATTACCGCTGACTCAGTTAGATTTGATCGAGTCAGAAGTTGACCCAGTTAGAAGTTCTGACTGAGTCTGCATCTGACTGAAACTTGACTGTTTGAATTTGCATTGAATGATAAAAATAACCATATTGCCTCGAAGTTCTGTCGAGTTTGTATTTAACTGGTGTTGTGTAATCAATAAAAATAGCCAAATTTTTAGAAAGAACATAATTTACTGGATCTTTTTAATTACCGGATATGTTTTGTTTAGCAATTTGGTCACGTCAACATCTTCGTATATCACCTTTATCATTGCCCCTCAATTACTTCCTCTTTAATTACTCCAACAATCTTCTTCACAAGATCACATCAAACCCCTTTACAACCCCCAACATCTCCACCCAAATCTCCCTTTCCATCTCAAGATCATCGATCTATGGCCAGTCGCGGCGGAGGGGTCGCGCGAAGGGAGTTGCGACGGAGGGACTTCAGAGAATTGTCAGTCGATGCTTTCCACGCAAATCAAACACGCTGACCAGCTGACCTAGTCAGCCCGTCAGCGGTCAGCCGTGGTCAGCGCATATCAAACACCTCCTAAGTCTCACTTTGAGAAAGAACATATAAGGTTCAACTAAAGGTTTTTTTCCCTCTCAACTGGTAAACATGTAAATTAACCCGATTAAAATAACACTTATCATTTGAAGCAGGATAGTATATTTGCCGTTCAAAAAAGAAAACACATAATATCAATCTACCAACGATTCTCAGTCCAAGTGGCCGAGTTAAGCTATTTCAATACTTTATTTATGTAAGGAGAGATTTTGGTTCAAATCCCACTTGTGTAAATAAAATGGTTTTTCAGATGGTTCAGTGAGTTTCTTATCTAAGATGGACTTTATCCTAAGAGTGGTCTCAGGTTCAGACTGATATACGATCTTCTCTTCGGGGATGTGTTAGCTTAATGCTTCAAGGTTCTGTATTCGATTAATGGAGACAATCGGGTGGGCTATTGGCCCGTCGTGATCTAATTAGCCGTTCCAAAATAAATAAATAAAAAGTTGTCAATCTACCGAGATAAATAATAAATTAAAAAATACAACAAGAAAATGAACATTCATAAATGAATTTAAATGATTTATGGATTATGTTTTGATTAAATCTCACTAAAAATATTGTTTTAAGATTACCTTGTTAAAAGATCAAATTACACCTAGTTTAAACATGAGTTGATTTAATAAAGAAGCTTACGTACTAGCTTATATACCAATATTGATTTGACTCAAAAACCTAAACCAACTTATTATTTATATGTATAATTAATAATTTCCTTTAATATGCATATATATAATTGTACAACAAATATTATTATATACAAACCCAAATTCCGTTGAATAAAAGACCATCTTAACCGCATAAATAAATTCACAAAAACCCTACGATAATGCATTTGAATAAACATTTGAAAGTTTAATGGTGATATGGATTTTAGAACATCAAAAATAATAATGTTATAGCCTATGGGAATATGTTAACATCTCATAATGATAGTTTAACCTTTGAAAGAATCCTGCCAGAAGCAGTTGCCGTCCGAAAGACTTTGAGGCCCACACGGTATTTTGAAATTACAAAATGGCCCATTGACTTGTACTTAGAGTCAGACAATCGTATTGGTTGACCATTTGTCATGTTGAGTGTCCTATATATCCTTTTAAAGGGGAACATTCTCATAATGTGATGGCAACTCTTTTAACAACTCAAAAGTCCTAAAACAACCATTTTAGGAGGTTGACAGACCAATCATACCCATATCCACATTGTTATGACATCTAGTTTATTAAGGTTATGATTTGTTTTTGTGATCTACTAGTAAAAGTATATTGACTTAACCGTTAGAGTGTTTTTGAGGTTTCATCTCATGGTCTTCCTAATTGTTTTTTCTTGAGTTTATAATCTTGTATATGTATATTGCTAGATTGTCGGAGTATTCATGTGGCTTTGTCCCGTTGGTCCTTTTAACGGATTTTTCATGGTTTAAAACCACGTGTCTCACTTTATTTGCACTACTAATTATCTCTACCCCAAAATGTGGTCTTTTGTAGAGTATTCCTAAATAGCGCCTTAGGGTGGGAGGTGTGGGTATGGTATTACGCTGGACTGTGTGAAAACAAGACCGGTTATCGTAAATAGTAAAGAATACAAAATTACAAATATGAAAAGTATACTATAATAAGATTGGACATAAATAGAAAAAATAACAAAAATATGAAAATATATGTTTGTGTTTGCGTTATAGAGCCGATTAAATTACAAAAATAATATCAAATACGATGATAGATTGGGCCTAAGACCTACACAACATGTAAATCTAAGTTGATCCAGCATGGTTGTTTTTCGGTTTAATTGCAAAAGCCAAATCTTAGCTGTTTACTCATTGACAGTTTGAACTACGCGAATCGACTTGGATAGACGCCTGGTTTGTGGTCCAAGTACGCGAATGTGGTCAAACCAGAGGGATCATTCTTACAATTTTCTCAATAGCATATGTAAAGAGGACATATTGTTTATGTTTTAAACATCAAGAAGTCCTGGGCTAAACGATGATTTGTTCGTTTCATATGTTTCTCTAATGCTATGCCAAGCCACTGGGCTGATACTCAGTGGGCCTAAATCTCAGTCCATACACAACCCTTTTCATTTTATTATTTATGGCCCAGTCTATAATTGGCTGAAAACAAACGTATATAGGCTATACTGCTATAGGCTTAACTGTTCCACAATGTTCTTTAAGAAACATTGCAACTTTTGGCTGATAGTCTTATTATTTAGACAAAATAAAATTTTACAAGTCTAAAAATTTAATACTTTTTAAAGTTTAAGAATTTTATAAAGCTTATATGATTTTGTAAATACGAATTCGATGTGAATTTTGAACAAATAAAGTACGTTGAGTATAAACCTAACTGTGAGTGAAGATGATGGTGATAAGGAATTTAAAATCATTTAATGTGACACAAATAACAAAATAGTTCAAACCAAATGAAATCGATTGAAACTAATAAGGTAAACCAGGATGCTAAAAATACATTGTTAAACTCGATACCATTGTAGATCAAACTATTAGCTAGGTTAATAGTTTAACATGGCTATTTACTGAAAGTATGGTTTTAGTTATGGCACATTATGTTAACCATAAGTGTTGATTATGTTGCACGTGCTTGGTTATAATAACTTATATAAATGAATTTATATTAGTTAACTTATATGATTAAAACCGCACTATAGTCTGTTGTGTCATATTATACAAATGATGTCAAGAGAGATCATACGAGGGTTACTGGTGATGGTTTTGTTGCACTTACTATGAAATGTGGTTAATGTTTTGTTTAATTAAGCACTGAGTTTTATTAACATTTGTTTTAAAAAGAAACGATATGTTGTTGGGCTGTACGTGGTGTTTGATTGAGAATCTGAAAATTTTTATGTGCCAAGACGAAGTCATGTGTGGTTAGTTGAAGCTACGTGTAATTGCACAAATGATGTTGTTGGGTTTTCCCTAGAGTATTAAAAGTTGACGTGCCATATTAAAAGGCTTAACATTTTTAATAACTGTAAAAAGATGCATGATGGCTAATCAAAACAAACTAGTTGTTAGAATGAGAGGGCAACAATTTATATTAAACTTATAGTTAGTTATACGAGGGCCAAAAGAAAAAATAGATCGATAGCATCGGTGATTTTTTCTATATATGGTTATAGACTTATATCATAGGGGTGTTTTATTTGGTTTGAAACCGACTAAATATAATATCAACTCATACCGAAATCGAATAAAACCACATAATCATAGATTTGCTTTTTTGGTTCGTTGTTAAACCAAAACTGATTTGGGAATTACATTTTTAGATTGGTTTTCAAAACCCTGACTTTGGTTAAAACTATAATTATTAAATCGAATAAACCTAATAAATTGAATTTGGTTTATTCAGTTGAAAGCAAAAACCAAGCTATATTCAAATTAGGTTATTGGTTTAGTTTTGAACTGCTTAACTTTGAATTTAGTTCAGTTCAATTTTTGGTTCTAACCAAAACAAATTAGAGCCCAATGAACCGAGCCGCATATATTGAAAACGGAACAGTTGAACACTTGTAATATATCATTTTTTAAATGTAAATAACTTTTATTACTTCATTAACTTTTTAAAAATTTATACTATATAATCAAACATTTTATTTTTCTTAATTTGGATATAGTATTGTTATATGTTTTTTTAAATGTCGACGCATGGTGAGTACAATGGTGTGTCATGGAACATTGGTGCGTACAATGGTGTGTCACGGAACATTTACACGATGCTTGTAAATTAAGCATACTTGCTATGCTACGTTGCATCAATAAGTTTCATGACGCGTTTATCTCTTGTCATATGATACAAGTGTGACGTCCTAATGTCTTCCTGTGCTTTATTGTGTTGTTCAGATTTGTTTTTCAAATTAAATTAGTTAGTTTTGAAACAGATTCTATCGCTCATAAAATATATGTACGTGTCATTTTCTTTGTATACGAAATAACTTAACTAAATTCAATGAACTTGTGTGAAAGATTTGGATTTAAATCAAATCACTCCGACTTTCATTTATAACGTCTATAGCTTTTCATGCACCTGGCTCCCTTTATATATCTTTTTATATATTCCATAAACTAGGTTAGTACCCTGTGTATTACACGGGTTGAACAAATAAATTAGTAATAAAATTTTATAAATTATAAAACCGTGTTTGAAGATAAAATATAATTATAATTACGTATAAATAGTTATTTTAAGTAAATAAACAAACATATATTTTTTAAACTTTTGTTTTATAAAACAATTATGGTTTTTAAATATTTTGTTTTAAGAAAAATGATTTTTCTTTATAAAAGCTCATTCTATTTTGTATTTTATAAAATTTTTATTTTTTAAAATTGTGTTTTTAATTAAAAAATAGGTTTTATTTATTAAATTATACATTTTTAGTTTGAAAATAATATGAGTAATATTATTAGTATTCAATATTATTATTAATAATAGAGATAAATAAGAAAATTAGTACGATGAGACTTACAATTGTGTCATGTCTTATCTTAATTTTTCTTAATTATAGATAGATAGATAGACAGTCAGATAGATAGATAGTCTAGAAACCCATTTAATAAGCGGATTATAGTTAGTGATAAACACGAAAAGTTACAGTATGATAATTTAATATAAGATATGATTATAATTATATATACGTAATAGTTAAAGAACTAAAAACAATTATACTATTTTTTAACTCTCTTGTCTAAATAGTTTCATTTTTAAACATTTATTTTAAGATTTTTTATAAAAATTTATTTTATATAAAAATTTTGTTTATTAAAAACTCTGGTTTGTAATTATTTTGATTGTTTTAATAAGACTGCTATTAGAAAATTTCACCTTTTTATAATTTTTTAATAAAGGACCGATTTAAAATATATTTTGTTTCAAAAAGGTTTAGTGTTTTAGAAAATTTTATTTTATATAAATTTGTTTATTATTTATATTTTAATAAAAAGATGTGATTTGTAATTTGCTTAATAAAATCTATTTTTAAAATGATAGTTTGATTTTAAAAATCTAAATAAAAAAAGAAATGTAGCAATTAATAAAATTAATTTTTAATAAGAGAGAGAAATTAGTTTGAGTTTTAAATTACTATAAAACTCTTTTAGAGAAAAAATAATTTAAGGATTTCTATAAGACAAATACCAAAAAGATGGGTTTAGAGGATGACAAATGACAAAATAAACCTTTTTTTATTAGATACAATATATAAATATAAACATCTGGAGTATTAATTTTTCTTCCTTTATATTTTTTACTTGTATTCAACTAATAAATGAATATCAAATGACTTTTAACTTAAAATCTTGCTTCTTCAACTAATAAATGAATATCAAATGACTTTAACTTAAAATCTTGCTTCTCATAAGGTTGAAGATTCTAGTTTTATATTGTACAAGTGGTGCAAATTGTAAAGATGAGGTATAAGAGTGTTTATGTGAGTCACTGATGTTTGAAATAAATTATCTAATAAACGTACAGTCATTAGAAGAAGTACTCATATTAGTAAGGTTAACGAATCCAAGTTATTTTCTTTGATTTTGACGTGATAAAACTTATATAAAATTTAAAAAAAGCTAAAAATGATTTAATACCCATTCTTTTTATCATTTAACATGTTTAGTTTTTTTAACCACCTAAAAATATTAAAATATTGCAGAAAATCAGATAAGTAATTATATAAAAACAAAATAACATACCTTTTTTTAGTTAAATATATATTTTTTATTCAAAAGGAAAACTTTTATTACTTTATCTATAATAAGGGTATAATTATAGTAAACTATTCAGAGTTTAACATGTATCATTTTATTGTTTTTAAATAAAAATATATTTTGATTAATGTGTTAAATACGTCAAATCATTATGTTATTTATAAATAATAAAAAATAGTAAATTAGAATATTCGGAAGAAAATGAAGTTGATAGTATGTGATTAATAAATACCGGTGGGTAAACCAGCAGGGGTGATGTTTGAATAGTGTATATTATAAAGAAAAAAATAATTATTATGAATTATTATCATAGCAAGTGGATGAACTCTTTGTCAAACTTGTAGATAAGTTTACTATGCTAAATAGTTTTACTTGTCTACCAAAATGATTGATCTTTGTAGTATAAATAACACCTCAATGTAGAGGAGAAGATGCACCTCTTGTATACACTTTCATAAGTTATACATTTCTCTTCTTTTTGCTCTTGCAATTCTCTTTAAAGTTCTTAAGGTTATAACACTAATCTTGTGTTAAATATTTGTATATTATAACACGTTATCAGCACGAGAGCTCTTAAACTCTAATCAAGAAGATCAATAAAGCACAAAGTCATCCATTAATTAAGGTAAGGACTTCATTAAATAATAATATATAATATCCTATATCGAGAAGATAACTAAGATAAATAAAATAAGTATAAAAGAGATCATATTATGGACATCTTGATAACCATGGGACTACTAACAAGCTAACTTTTATTTATGCATCTAACTTTTGATTATGCAACTAACATTTTATTTTATGTCAACTAACTTTTACTTATTCATCTAACATATTATTTATGCATCTAACTTTTACTTATGCAACTAACATTTACTTATGCATCTAATTTTTTCTTTAGTTATGCAACTAACATTTCTTTATATGTCAACTAACTTTATACAACTAACATTTTGATTATTTTTATTCGTACTAACGTCTTATTCTAACCTGTCGTTCTTATTCTCTATTGTTTTTATAAACTACATACATGTTTTTATAACATAATATTATACTTATCTATTTTATTTAAAACTTTTGTCGATATATACACACACGACGGTTATTAGCCGTTATAAACGGTTCTATAGCCGTTGTATATAGCCGTTACAAAACGGTTATAATTTTAAACTATAAATTGACCACTATCAACCTATTTTCAATAAACAGATTATCTCTTTTCTCAAGTTTATCCAAGGCAACTTTTCAAAGATGATACACCCGGTTTTAGTATTGGCAACCATAATGCTCATTTTAATTCTTATCCCCATTGCTGAACTACCACCTGAAGAATTTAAACTTTTCTTATTTATATATTTGTTTATAGCTCTACCGCTTTATTGTATCGCAATGCTTATTGATATATATGGATTCTAATAATTATCTTACTATTTGCTTAATTCTTTTTTAGCAAACAAAAATGTCGAACATTGCAAAAATTGAATTCCCAGCTCTTAATATCAATGGAGAAAACTATATGCCGTGGACGGCCCACGTAAAAAGACATCTTAAATCCATGGGTGTCTTAGAAACTATACAAGAGGGAAATGCTTGCTCGGAACAAGACAAAGCGAAAGCTGATGTCTTTTTACATAAGCATATTGATGAAATGTTACAATTTGAATATTCAAATTATGAAGATCTATATATTTTATGGAAAGATTTAAAAAGCAGATTTGATCACCAAAGGGAAGTTCTGCTTCCCACTGCTAGAGATGAATAGAACAATCTCAGGTTCCAGGATTTCAAAAAGGTAAACGAGTACACCTCTGCTTTGTTCAGGATATGCTCGACCCTCAGATTCTGTGGATAAAATATTACTGAGGAAGATATGTTGGAGAAAACTTTCTCCACATTTCATGCATCAAATATAAACTTGCAACAACAATATAGGTTGCAAAAGTTTAAAAGATATTCTGATTTAAATTCATTCCTCCTTGTAGCAGAAAAAAATAATGAGCTTTTGATGAAAAATCATCAAGCTCGTCTCACGAGATCATTAGCAATTCCAGAAGTTAATGTTGCTACTAAAAACTCTGGAAGAAAATAGGAAAGAGGTTGTGATCGTGGTTCTGTTGATAAAAGTTACCCTAATGGTCGCAACCATTCTTTCAAGGGTAATTATAATTACCGAGGTAACTTTTATAGTCGTGGACGTGGTCGTGGCCGTGGATATGGCCGTGGTAGAAATCAAAGAACAATAAATTACCACGCTCCACAAAATAACAATTTTAACCAACACAAAGGGAATGAAGCTGGTAGGTCCGAAAACAATGGCACTTCCTGTTTTAGATGTGGTAGCACAAACCACTGGTCAAAGGCTTGTCGCACAGCTCCACATTTATGTGAGCTATACCAAGCCTCTCTTAAAAGGAAAGAGAAGGAAGTGAACCATGTTGATAATTTTGATAATCTCAACGTTGAGTTGAACACTGCAGACTTTGACATGGAACTCTGAAACACATGTTGCTTGACCATAATAGTTATATGCAACAATTAAGTGTTTTCATATTTATTAATTATGTATTTTTCTTCATGTAATGTTTTCTTTCAATTAAATAAAGTTCTCGTTAAAATATAACAATATCGTCGTTATTCACTTATTAATTTTTTTTTATACTTTCAAGATTAAAATGAACATCATTGGAGCGCAAGATCAAACAAATGAAGCAGATATATGTATAGCGGATAGTGGAGCCACACATACTATACTTAGGTCTAAGAAATATTTTTTTGAGTTTAAACCAACAAAAGGAATCATTAATACAATATCAGGACCTACAGACCTAATAGAATGAGTGGGAAAAGCTAATTTAGCATTACCAAATGGTACAAAACTTATAATAGAAAATGCTTTATTTTCCCCAAAATCAACAAGAAATCTGTTGAGTTTTAAAAACATATATCATAATGGATATGATACTCAGTCAAAGACTGTTGATAGTGAAAAATATTTGCATATCATAAGCAAAGATCGAATATTAGAAAAACTGCCAATGCTTCAGTCTGGTTTATATTATACACACATTAATGTGCCTTAGGCATATATGGCAGTTAAAGAAAAATTTTGTGATCCTGAAACACTTAACTTATGGCATGACAGATTAGGCCATCCAGGATTTACAATGATGAGAAGAATAATTGAAAACACTCATGGGCACCCATTAAAATATCAAAAGATCCTACAATCGAATAAAATTCCTTTGTGTACATCTTGTTCTCTTGGGAAATTAATTACAAGGCCTTCGCCTATAAAAATTGAAAAGGAATCACTTCTGTTTCTTGAAAGAATTCAAGGAGACATATGTGGGCCAATTCATCCACCATGTGGACCATTCAAATACTTTATGGTTTTGATAGACGCGTCAAGTAGATGGTCTCATGTCTGTTTGTTATCAACTCGTAATGTAGCATTTACAAAATTTCTTGCACAAATTATCAAATTACGAGCACATTTTCCTGATTATACTATTAAAAGGGTGAGACTTGATAATGCTGGTGAATTCACATCACATGCTTTTAATGATTATTGCATGTCTGTAGGAATTATAGTTGAACACCCTATTGCTCATGTACACACACAAAATGGCTTAGCTGAGTCATTAATCAAACGTCTACAACTAATAGCTAGACCATTAATAATAAGGATAAAACTCCCTGTGTCTATTTGGGGTCATGCAATTCTTCATGCTGGATCACTAATTCGTGTGAGACCAAGTGCAAATCTTAAATACTCTCCCTTACAACTTGTTTCTGGCAATGAGCCAAACATTTCCCACCTTAGAATTTTTGGTATGCAGTATACGTCCCTATTGCACCACCACAACGTATAAAAATGGGTCCTCAAAGAAGGTTGAGAATATATGTTGGATATGAATCAACTTCCATCATAAGATATCTTGAACCTTTAACGGGTGATGTATTTACAGCACGTTTTGCTGATTGTCACTTTAACGAGTCAGTTTTCCTGGCATTAGGGGGAGAAAAGAAAAAACAAGAAAATGATGTATCATGGTATGTTCCTTCATTATTGTATCTTGATCCAGTAACTAAACAATATGAGACAGAGGTTCAAAAGATAATACACTTGTAAGAAATTGCAAATCAATTACCTGATGCATTTACTGATACAAGCAGAGTTACTAAGTCTCATATACCAGCTGCTAATGCTCCAGCTCGAGTTGAGATTCCAAATAAGCAAATAGATAACACAATGGCTCATGAATCTCAGAGACGTTTGAAACGAGAAAGACCAATCGGTTCCAAGGATAAAAATCCTCGAAAAAGAAAAACTCTTGAAAAGGAAGTTGACAATAAAGTGAATGATCTTGATGAAACGCTTAATACCAAAACCTCTCATGAGGAGGATTTGGATGAAACTAACAAAGAAATATCAATTAACTATGGTCACACACATATCTTATGGAATCAAGATGAAATGGAAGGTATTGATGAAATATTTTCTTATTCCGTAGCAAGTGACATCATGAGTGAAGATGATGATCCTGAACCAAAATCAGTTAGTGACTGTCAAAATAGACATGATTGGGATAAATGGAAAGGAACTATGCAAGCTGAATTAGATTCACTTAACAAACGAAAGGTGTTTGGACCTATTGTTATTACTCCTATGTCCGTAGAGCCTGTAGGGTACAAATGGGTTTTTGTACGAAAACGAAATGAGAAAAATGAAGTTACAAGGTATAAAGCTAGACTTGTAGCTCAAGGTTTTTCACAAAGGCCAGGGATTGATTATGAGGAAACATACTCCCCTGTTATGGATGCAATAACCTTTAGATACTTAATCAGCTTTGCAGTCTCTAGAAATTTAGAGATGCGTCTTATGGATGTTGTCACAGCTTACTTGTATGGATCACTAGATAGTAACATCTATATGAAAATTCCTGAAGGTTTTAAATTCCCCGAATCATTAAACTCAAAGCTAAGGAAATGTATTCCATCAAATTACAAAGATCCTTGTATGGACTCAAACAATCTGGACGGATGTGATATAATCGTTTGAGTGATTATTTGACAAGTAAAGGATACACAAGTAACCTTATTTGTCCATGCATCTTCATTAAGAAGACAACATCAGGATATGTGATCATAGCTGTGTATATTGATGATCTAAATATAATTGGGACGCAAAAGGAAATTAATGAAACAATTGCTCTTTTAAAGAAAGAATTTGAAATGAAAGACCTTGCAAAAACCAAATATTGTCTTGGTTTGCAGATTGAACATATGCATAATGGAATACTTGTACATCAGTCGACTTATACTGAGAAACTCTTAAAGCGTTTCAATATGGACAAAGCAAATCCTTTAAGCACACCGATGGTTGTTAGATCACTCAATGTTAATAATGATCCATTTCGTCCTTGAGAAGATAATGAAGAGGTCCTTGGTCCAGAGATACCATATCTCAGTGCAATTGGAGCTCTTATGTATCTTACTAACTGTACGAGACCTGACATTTCTTTTGCAGTTAATTTGTTAGCAAGATTTAGTTCAGCCCCTACTAAAAGACACTGGAATGGGATTAAACATATTTTTCGATATCTTCGAGGTACTATTGATTTAGGCTTGTTTAATTCTAATAATTCAAAAGAAGGGTTGGTTGGTTATGCAGATGCAGGTTATTTATCTGATCCTCATAAAGCAAATCTCAAACGGGATACATATTTAAGAATGGAGGAACTGCGATTTCATGGCGCTCTCAGAAACAAACACTCGTTGCGACATCCTCAAATTATGCTGAAGTCATTGCACTACATGAAGCTTCAAGAGAATGTGTATGGTTAAGATCTATGACACAACTTATATTAACTTCTTGTGGATTGGAGAAAGATAGAAATGCAACACCAATCTATGAAGATAATGCAGCTTGTGTCTCACAAATGAAAGAAGGGTATATATAAAGTGACAGAACAAAACATATACCACCAAGATTCTTTTCATACACTCAAGACCTTATTAAAGATAAACAAGTTAAAATGAGATACGTTCAATCTAGCAATAATTCAGCTGATCTTTTCACAAAGGCACTTTCAAAAACAACTTTCAGAAAACATGTTTATGATATTGGCATGCGGCACGTACACACAATGTGATGATCTACAGAAGACAATTTGAGGGGGAGTTATAAGCTGCACTCTTTTTTCCTTAGTTAAGGTTTTTTCCCATTGGGTTTTTCTTTAGCAAGATTTTTAATGAGGCAGTACTTAAACTCTTGAAGTTTGAAAAGTGTCATCCAAGGGAGAGTATTATGAATTATTACCATAGCAAGTGGATGAATTTTTTGTCAAACTTGTAGATAAGTTTACTATACTAAATAGTTTTACTTGTCTATCAAAATGATTGATCTTTGTAGTATAAATACCACCTCAATGTAGAGGAGAAGATGCACCTCTTGTATACACTTTCATAAGTTATACATTTCTCTTCTTCTTGCTCTTGCAATTCTCTTTAAAGTTCTTAAGGTTATAACACTAATTTTGTGTTAATTATTATGATATTATAACAATAATCATATTGTTCTAGAGGACTTATTTATAGGATACATTTAAAATAATTTTTTTTAAAGAATATATTTTTCCAAGTCATGATATCACCATGAATACGTCTTGTATGGTCCTACAAAATATCAAGCCAGTCAATTCATAAACTTTTATTATCGGCCGTTACGGTTGTAATGACTTTAACTTATGCGTCGGTAATGAGCCTTATGACTGTAAGTAAATTTTTTTTAATTTTTAGATATTTTTTAATTTTTAAATATATATTTTTGTTTTTAAATATTTTATATTGTATTAATCTATATTATTTTTGAGGGTTTTTCTTTTACAGAACACTTATTTACAAATCTAATAATATATTGACTCATCGTAATAAAGGGAAATAGTAAAATTATAACATGTAACTTTACCAAGTACCAAAGAATTGTTTAGAGCCTCTAAATAACTTGAGCCGACATAAATGTGTGATATAAAACTATATCAATAATATAATAAAATAGTTTAGTAAATTTATAAATTTAATATGATGAATTCATTTATTTAGTAAATTTGTAAATAAGTATTTTACAAAAAAAAAAAAATGAACCTAAAAAATAATATACAATTAATAAATCATAAAATATTAAAAATATAAATATAAATAATAAATCACAAAATTTAAATTCAAAAATTAAAAAAATTGAAAATCTTACCTAGATCATAAGGCTATATATGGTCCTGTAAGTTAAAGTCAATACAGTCCGTAACGATTGATACGGATTGTAAAACTTATGAGTTGACTGAATTGATATTTTGGAAACCAATCAGTATTGTATGATACGACCCGTATTTAAAGTGTCGGTATCTGATATATATGTATGTATATATATATATTATGCCTTTATTTTATTGCGTGTACTTGAAGACTATAACTATACATTTTATACTTATCTTATAAAGCGCTAAAATTAATTATAAACATATTAAGTTAATTGTATGAAGTTTATTGACATACTTTAGTATAAAAGCAATCTTAGTGGAATGCTTAAAAACTTGTAGTTACTATGAAGTTTTTCATACTTAATATACATTTTATTTTAGGATTTATGAATATTATATGTGTTTAACACTAGAATATAAAGATATTAATTTAATTTTGTGCAAAGGATTTTTTTGATCATCTATGTATAATGTACGACTATAGATGTAAGTATCTATCATGAAAAAAAGTAACTAATTACAAGTTTTCTTACAAATAACTTATAAGTAATTAAAAGTCAACATATAAATAAAATCTAAGTGTAATATGATACATACATATATAACAATTTCATTACACATCAACAACATTAATTTTCCTGCATGCATGATCAGTATTTTGTTGACATATTAATAAAATACGCACGCTTTATAACAAACGTGTATTAATTAACTTCATAATTTCTAACTTCGAATTTTTGGATTTATACTAGTTTGACCAACATCCCCTATTTGTTTTCATGTAATTCAATTATATTTTTTTGAACTGCTTCATGCTATTAATTAATCTTGTAAAGCATTTCAGATAACATATGTGCGTTTACATATTAATATTTATTATTTTTATGAACTATGGTTATAATAGAAGAATATGTTATAAGTTTTTCTAATTTTCTTCAAAAACTTTTAGCTGACTTTCATATGCAAGAAACGCACGCATCATCAAATGAAACGGTGCCACGTGTCTGAAACAGCCAAGTAGGTCAAGAGGAGTCAATCGGTTTCCTCTTGAGTGTATTTAAGTTCTCATTTACCACCAACCCAACCCACAAATATTTTTACAAGAAAGAGAACTGAAGGACCTTCAATTCATCTCTCATTTTACACCGACACTGGTAAACTTCATCTCTCTATCTCTCTCTCTCTATATATATATATATATATGTGTGTGCGTGTGTGCGTGTGTGTGTGTTTGTAAATCTAGAAAAGAGGTTAATTTCATCTATGATGGTGGTTTTTAGACATGGGATATGAATATATGATCTTGACTGTTTCATTTCCAATGGTTGAAAAAAAGTCAAAATCTTTTTAAACTTTTCACATCATCTTTGTCAGTCTTTTTTTCTTGATGTTGAGTTTAAAACAATCGAGCAGTTGATTTCATTTCAGTGTTTTTCAATTAGTCAATTTTTTTCGGGTTTTTCGGAATGATTTCATCTAATGCATGACACTAGACCATGATAAGCGAAATAATCCATTTGGTGATGATGTTTAAATGTTAATTTGTAGCAAAAATTAAGATGTACGGAGATTGTCAAGTGATGTCAAACATGGGTGCTGCAAGTGGTATTTCATCTGAATCCATCTTCCCTAACTTCAACTTCATGCCTTTCACCGAATTCTCCTCCATCATCCCTGTAATTTCTCTCTCTTTTTATGTTTCTTTAATAACAATTTTTAGATTTATCTGCATTTGGACTGTAGGATTTAAACTCTCGACCTTTTAGTTGTGAAACACTGTACGCCATTTAACCACCAGAACGTCCCTCAGAATTTTGATTTTTTTTTCTTTTTTGTGGTATACAGAAAGAAGAAATGGATAACATGGTGAGACCAGGAAAGGAGGAGATGGAAAGCGGTTCTGGAAGCGATCAAATCGAAGGCGGGATGTCGGGAAACGAGGTCGATACCGATCAACAACAACAACCTCCTACAAAGAAGAAGCGTTACCACAGACACACAGCTCACCAGATCCAAGAAATGGAAGCGTATGCCCATATATATATATATATCTAACATATATGATCGATTACATAAACACCTTATAAAACAAAACCAACATTAAACATCATAAAGGGAACATTAAACATCATATATTTGCATACATATACAGAAATCATGTGTATAAACGTTATTATTATTATTATATTTGTAGGTTGTTTAAGGAATGCCCTCATCCAGATGATAAGAGGAGGTTAAGGTTAAGCCAAGAGCTTGGGCTTAAACCACGGCAAGTGAAATTTTGGTTTCAAAATCGGCGTACACAAATGAAGGTGCGCACGTTAGCATACATCCGTTCATTACTCCGGCAGGGTGTACATGTTATCGTTTTCTTGGCTAAACCTAAAATTTAATGCACACTGTTGAAACGTACATACACGAAGCACATTTTTCAAGAAGACGTGTTAATTTTGATATTATATTACTGTATTATAATATTATTATTTTTTTTTTGTGTGTGAATAGTAACTTAGAGAATTATGTGTTTACAGTGAAATGTTGATTTTTTTCGTAAGAAAAGGGAAGATGAAATAAGATTTTGTGAATATTGTATTCAAGAAAATAACTAAAATGAACATAACACACGATCTCTCTCACGCACATGTATGCGTATTACGTTGTATTTGATAGCTAAACGTTATTAATGAAAAAGAAATGTGCTATATATCACCATTTATTTCAATTCCAAAACCGTTTTATAACCATATAAAATTCAAATTCAAACTTACAAAATTAATTTAGTGACACACACAAATATGTATGTATCTAAATGCATTTAATTCTGTGATACAACTATATAAAAGATCATACATAAATATTGTGTTTCTTGTACCAATGAACACATATACAATCTATGGGCTTTTATATATTATATCTGAGAGCCCAATAAATATAACATATAAGGCATAATTAATTGTTTTTTAATTGATGAGAAGTTTTCAAAAATATACACACAAGTAAGAAAACGGTTTTTGTGTTTATTTCTTATTTTGCTCTAAGATATAAGTTATGCTGTCAGACTAGTTTCATAAGTTTGTTTTTAATAAATGTGACAGTAACATTATTTATTAACTATTGAGTACCTAAAATACGGTGAAATTTGATTTTATCGGATCAGATTGGGTCAGGTCGGGTGGCGTATATTGCTGTAAGCGTAAGTTAACCACAAATATGAGCTTTGGTAACTTTAGGGATGCATTTACTAAATATGGTTGCTTTCCAATTAATATACACTGGTGGGGTGCACAGTCAACCCCTATACCTCCTACAACATGACTAAATGATCCTCCCACAAGGGTAGCACACTCTTTTAATATATGTCCTTTTAGGGTTAGGGTTGTTGTCACCTTACTCACTACTACGATACCATATATACTAATATTTGTGACTAATGGGCTCCACTTTTGTGGTATTATTGATCATGTAAGAAGCACATGCCTTAGTGCAATTATTGCGTGTACATTGTGCATTATTAGTTGCACATTAAGTGCCTATGAGACCCTTCTTTCTTTTGAACATGATGGCCATCTATGAGACCCTTCTAATTACAGTTAATTATTTTATGTAGGCTCAACAAGACCGGTCGGATAATGCTATTCTTAGAAACGATAATGAGAATCTAAGAAATGAAAACAGTCGACTGGAAAATGCATTGCGTTCGCTTGTTTGTTCTAATTGTGGAGGGTCTTCTATATCTTTTGACGAGCAACAACTTCGTATGGAGAATGCTCGGCTCAAAGAGGAGGTAACTAATTGTTTTAGTGTTTGAAACTGTATGTCAAACTAGTAACTCAACAAGAAAAGTACCATAACTTTCTGAGGTCGCATGCCAAGCGCAAGTTGTGTTTACATGATCATGTTGGTTGACAACTTAAATTTTTACATGTCGATCACATGAGTACTTATTTCATGATAAAAAAAAGTTAACTTTTTTTAAAAATGAATTTTAATTTGCAAACTAGGATGATGTATGCAACCAAGTATTTAAAATGTTATTTCAATACAAATACTAATTAATTAAGTTTCATTTATATGAAAATTGTAAAATAATAAATATGCCTCTAACATTATAGTTACCAACATTATAAAAATAATAACTACACTTACATTTTAATATCTATCATACTTTGCATTTGAAATATAAAGATAAATAAAGTTTGATCATTCTTGATCCCTAAAATTGACCTCGATCTTCTTTATCTTCAATTGATAAAGATCAGTGGAGTTGTAATTTGATTGTATTTAACCATGAAATGAATGTTTTCCTGCAGTTGGATCGTGTGTGCCTTATGGCAAGTCAATTCTGTGGTGGCAATCCAATGCAAACTCAAGGACAAGGTCATTTACCTCCATTGATGACCTCTAACCTTGATTTGGATATGAATATGTATCCCAGACCATATGAGCAAGATGGCATGCCAAACTGCAATGATATTATGCAAATCAATCCTTTAATGACACCTGAAGGTTCCAATTTTGCTGCTGCTAATGGGTTAATCATCATGGATGATGAAAAGCCTCTTGCAATCCAATGTGCATTATCTTTCATGGATGAAGTTGTTAAGATGTGCAGAGTTGGAGAACCACTTTGGACTCAGGTTAATGATGCTGGCAAAGAAGTGCTTAATTTTGATGAACATGCGAAGATGTTCCAGTGTATGATCAGTAGGAAAGTTGATCCACATGAGTTGAGATATGAAGCTTCTCGTGCTAGCTCAGTTGTGATTATTAATAGTATCACTCTTGTTGATGCTTTTCTTGATGCAGTATGTCATTTGTTTGTTCATGTTGGATTATGTTTTTCTGGTTTGGGAATAGATATTTTGAAGGTTTTTAATGTTTCCTGATGATTTGGGTATTGTAGGATAAATGGATGGAGTTGTTTCCCTCAATCATCGCGCGTGCGAAAACGCTTCAAGTCATCTGTTCTGGTGTTAACGGAACAGCAAATGCTTCTCTACAGCTGGTGAGTAGATATACTGTCTTTAGTTAGAGGTGGTATAATATTTAGTTGGGCATGTTGAGTAAGAAGGTGTGAATAGTGAGTACTTTTTGGACCTATGGGTTTAATTCTAATATATTTTGGTTCACATGTGAAGCGGGTGAAAGAAGATTGGTGCAAGTATATAAAGTTTGTTAATTTGGAGTTTATTTTTGGTGATGATTATGTTTAGAGTAGTTTATTGTTTGCTCAGTTTTGAGATTAACTGAGAGAAACTAATTATCAAACAAAATGTATAGTAGCTTAAGGTTTTTGCCCAATTTTGGTTAAATTTACAGTACTTATGCTGCACTTGTTTGTTATGAACAGATGTATGCTGAACTTCAAATGCTATCCCCACTTGTGCCAACTAGAGAAATTCATTTCCTTCGATATTGTGCACGAAATTCAGACGATGGAAGTTGGGCAATCGTTGATTTCCCACTAGACAGTTTTCATGCGACTTACCAGCCATCGCTTACTAGATACAAACGTCACCCCTCCGGTTGCATTATACAAGACATGCCTAATGGCTATTCAAGGGTGAGATATCTATATCAGTTCTATGGTATACATTTGTTGATAATGGCCTTGTTATGCACTTGTGAACCATTTTATGAATTCAGGTTACATGGGTTGAGCATGCTGAGGCTGAGAATGAGCTGGTCCATGGGATCTTCACTGATTATGTTAGCAGTGGAATGGCATTTGGAGCGCGACGATGGCTAGCTGTTCTACAACGTCAATGCGAGAGGCTTGCAAGTCTTATGGCCCGAAATATATCTGACATTGGAGGTACTGTAAATCAAAGTTATATTGATTAAGTAGTTAACATGACATGATATTTATGTAAATGTGTGTTTACAGCTATACAGTCACCAGAAGCAAGAACCAATTTGATGAATGTGGCTCAGAGGATGGTAAGGATGTTCTGCCTTCACATCACCGGCTCGTGTGGGCAATCGTGGACAGCCCTTTCGGATTCACTTGAGGAAACTATTCGAATAACGACTAGAAAAGTCACCGAACCAGGACAACCCAATGGTCTGATCCTGACTGCAGTATCAACAACCTGGCTTCCTCACCCGCACTATCAAGTTTTTGATCTTTTGAGGGATGAACGTCGCAGATCTCAGGTTCATAAATATATTACTTTAATTATGTTATCTGATTTATCTTGCTTGTTTGACTCGTTAGATATAATAGATAATAAAACATAGCTACTAGTTATATTTATAAATAAACAGGTCAAAATTGTTATGCATCTAGCTTTGGTTCTAATTTGTTGGTGTGTTGATAATGGCAGTTTGATATTCTCTCAAACGGGAATCCGTTGGAAGAGGTGGCTCACATCGCGAATGGCTCTCATCCGGGAAATTGTATCTCCTTGCTCCGTGTGAATGTAAGTTTATTATTCCGCGAAAACCTAACGAAACGTTTAAATTCATTTGAAATCCTAAAAATCTTAAACTGTGTTGAAAAGTCAGGTTGAAACGTTCTTTAGGTAGACAAGTTGGATGTCATTACTGTTTAAAAAACAAAACAAAATGTGTTGATTTTATTTAAGTTTTAATAGTGCTAAACTTTCAACTTTGTAAACAGGTGGCTAGTAACTCATCACAGAATGTTGAGCTAGTGCTGCAGGAGAGCTGCACCGATGAGTCCGGTAGCCTCGTTGTCTACTCGACCGTCGAGGTTGATGCCATCAAGCTTACAATGAACGGTGAAGATCCGTCCTGCATCCCTCTCCTCCCTCTAGGGTTTGTCATCATCCCCGCAGGGCAGAACCCTAATAGCACCACCACCACCACCACCACCACCGTATCCGGAGGCGGCTGCCTACTAACCGTGGGACTACAAGTGGTAGCCAACTCCATGCCCACCGCAAAACTAAACCTCCTAAGTGCCAACACCGTCAACAACCACATTCAAGCTGCAATGCAGCAAATCATCACCGCCCTTGGTGCTGTTGCCACCAATAACAGTGCTAACACCGCCTTTAACAGCGCTGGCGGTGGTAGCACAGTTAGTGTTGAAGATGGCAACAATGTGCCGTCCAAGAAAGTTGATACAAGCCCAACTTCAAAGGTTAATTATTAACCAAGAAAGTTGAGCCTTTTCCTTTTATTTTTGAGTCAAATTACCAAAAAGTACTCCATTGTGTATGAGTGTGGTTTGTGTAGGGTAGGGTTAAAGGGTAATAATGTCTTTTAGTTTTATGGCATTATGGTGGTTCTGAAGAGTCAGAGTGTAATGAAGAGAGGTGGTTGGTAGGTCTGCAACAATATTAATCAATGGAAGGTGGTGGGGAAGAAAGTGCATATTAACGAGGGTAGTCAAGAGCGCACCAGATAAGTTCCTTGGTGACCTTTTAGGGTTTGGGGACAGGATAATGGTTCGGGAATTGACTTTCTTTGACTTTTGTGTTTTGTAACCCCTTTGACACCATTTCCGAAATTTGTCTATTCCCATTGCTTTGAATCATGTGTTGGTTGTTTTATAATATATGAAATATATTTTGTAAGTTTTTATGAATTTGGGTTGAATATATTTTTGAAAATTATGAGACCGCATTGTATTGTGCACATGTTATAATATCCTTTTATAAAAGGATGGTAAGCAATAGGGTCACCCCTACAATTCGATGACGTTGAGGAAAACGATGATGAACTCAACTAACTCCAGCAACGATGTGCAGCCCGACGACTCGACGAGGGAAACAATTATGAACCCCATTTTAATCCCGACAGGCATGACGAAGCAAGTTTGTAAGAAGTGGTTTTCACGAGAAAGAATGGTATTGGTAAAAGCTTGGAGCCACATATAAGAAAGACCTGATAATTAACTGGAAATGAAAGAACAAAGTCAATCGTGGTAAAAGGGTGGCACCGATTGATCTGTCAATTAAATAAAGTCAAAGTGAAAGGACTTTAATAGGAAGGGTAATTTATACAACGACGTTTATACCAATTTAACAAGGATTCACGTAGCGGACGGTCATTCATGGATTGGTATTGTGTGACGCAAATTAAATTATATCTTATGTTGTTTATCATTTGTTTTAAAAGTTAGTTAAATATTGGTTGATGAATAAGTGGAGTTACTCAAATGAGAGTTGAGCAAGTATGATGTGAGCCTACGCGGAGGAGTATGATTTGAGTTGATGTACACTTTTGCAACTCGGGTGAAAGACGGTTTACCTCTACTATCATAAAATACCCTAGAAGAAGGATTCGATACATTTCTATATGTTCACAATCTATAAAAAATAAGTCTCTAATTAAGCATTCGATACTTTTCCTTGAACATGATGGGCCTTAAAGACAACTTTGTCAAAAAATATTCCATAAGGCATTTGGTAGCATTAGGGGTGTTAAAAAAAACCGATATTTAAAAATATCCGAATCTGAATAAACCTATCCGAATCCTTATTCGGATTTCGGATCGGATCTCGGATATCGTAATCTTTTAATATGAATTATTTGGATATCCAATCAATCTGAATAATAATTCAACTATGTGTCTAGTCTAATACTCATTATCCAATTGCTTATCATGTCTTTAATTCAATACTCAAGATATGTGATAATAAAAACAAAAAATTACCCAAAAAATAGAAACAGAAAAATAGAAAATTTGTTATTTAGTTTATTCGGATTATTCGGATAAATTCGGATTATTCGAATATATACGAACCCGATCTGAATTTAATTCAAATAGATTCGGATCGGATAGATATATTCTTATTTGTATCGGATCGGATTTCAGATAGGGTCATGAAATTTTCAAATTCGAATAATCCGATTCGAATAATCTGAATAATCTGTTATCTGATAAACACCCTTAGTTAGCATCCAAATGATCCCTATCTATAAATGTTATCCTTTCTATCTGTTATATAAAAACGAGTATGATTTGAGCCGTAATTGCCGCACCGTTATTCTTACCATCAAACGAGCTATTATCGTTTGAGCTCGAAGACGATAAATCTAAAGTAGTTGATAATGATGATGAATCCATATCTTTTTAGAGTGTTTGGGGAAGAAATGTATATTAATTGTGTTAAAAACGTTTTAGTTGGATTTGTATTATTATTATTTTGAAAAAGGAGGACCCAAACTTTTAACAGTAGTATAATAGGTAAGTCGGTGAGTAACATTTAACTTCCTGTTCCAAAGCCGCTAGCATGAAGTAATGTGTCCCATCGACTTGTTTTGTCAAGTTTCTAGAGCCGCTCCTCCCATCACCAAGCCAATCATTTCATCTCCCAATGATACGTTTAATTATATTAAGTAAATTACCATTTGCATCCCTGATATTTGTTCATTTTAACCACTTGCATCTCTGCAGTTTTAAAATTACCATCCGTTCCCTAACGTTTCATTTTTATTTCCGTTTGAGTCCAACACACTAACGTCGTAAGAATTTTCAGTTAATTTTTATAAAATGACAAAAATACCCTTATTAATTAAATAAAATACCCCCACCCCACCCCACTCTTCTATCTTCTCTCTTTATCTCTCTCTCTCTCTCTCTCTCTCTCTCTTTCTCTCTCTCTCTATCTTCTCCCTTTCTATGTCCACCATCATTGCCCCTGCAACCACCGCCGTCGCCACACCACCGCCGTCGCCGCACCACCGCCGTCGCCGCACCATCGCCGACATCTCCGCACCACCACCGCCACCTCCACGGCCAGAAGACCCCGACACCTCTATCTCTTCTCTTTTCCGTGTGTGTGATTGATAGTCTACAACCACCAAGATATGGAAATTGCTGTTCTAGATAAGCTGATCTAGTGGTGGAAGGAAACACGGTGCCACCCAAGGGTATTTTGGTAAAAATCGCAGATCTAGTAGTGATCGGCGGGTATGGTGGTGGAGATAGGAATTTTGGTGGTGGTGATGGGTGGTTGTGGTGGGGGCTGCAGTGGTGGTGATAGTGGCTACGGTTGTGGTGATAGGTGTCTGCGGTGGTGGTGGTGATGGGGGGGGGGGGTAGTGGTGATGGGTGGCTATGATGATGGGTGGCTGTAGTGGTGATGGTGATGGGTGGCTGTGAAGGTGGTGATGGGTGGCTGTGGTGGTGATGGTGATGGGTGGCTGTGAAGGTGGTGATGGGTGGCTGCGGTGGTGGTGATGGGGGTTGCGGTGGTGGTGATGGGTGGCTGCGGTGGTGGTGATTGGTGGCTACGGTGGAGGTGATGGGGCTGTGGTGGTGGTGAGGGGGCTGTGGTGGTGGTGATGGGGCTGCGGTGGTGGTGATGGGGCTGTGGAGGTGGTGATGGGGACTACGGTGGTGGTGATGGGGACTACGATGGTGGTGATGGGGACTACGGTGGTGGTGATTGGGACTACGATGGTGGTGATTGGGACTACGATGGTAGTGATGGGTGGCTGCGAAGGTTGTGATGGGTGGCTATCATGGTGGTGATGTAGACAGTGGTGGTGGTGGTGATGAGGGCTGTGAAGGTGATGATGACAGTTGTCATGGTGATGATAAGGGGTAATTTAGTTTTTTTAACAATAATTTTAACTGAAAAACTAACGGTTCAATCATCTGGACTTAAATGAAAATAAAAATAAAACGACAAAGACTCAAATGAAAATAAAATGAAATGTTAGGGGGCGGATGCCAAATTTAATATTATAGGGATACAAGTGGTTAAAATGCGTAAATATAAAAGATGCAAATGATAATTTACTCAGTTTTATTTAATGTCCACACTTGATTTCGACTTTTTCACTGTCACCTTTTTAAATGTAGACATGTAGTGATAATATTTGATATATTATTTTCTCAAGGCAAATGCAAATTTTATAAAATTAAGACTATCTTTAAATATCTCTTTTAATATCAAATATCTTTTCATATATCCTAATAATCCCTTTTTTATTTGTTTTGACTTTTAAAACAAAGGAAATCGACGAACGAGATTTGATTTCGTGTGTTTGTTTCCGATCCATGACGGAACGACATCGATTCACCCTTAAGTAGTTCCACTAGTCGTCTCTTTTGGAACAAATCTCTCTGTGTCTTCACCCCAAACCGAAGGCGTCGATTTATTCGTTTCTGCAAAATTTCAATCGCAGTCATGGCGATGCAAGCAGGAATGGGATTCTCTAAGATCATCATCTTAGTCGGAGCAGGTTTCTCTCTTACTCTTATATACCTGTATCCCTTTCACAAATAGATCACCTTATATATACCTTTTAAAGCTCTAATTTGCTTCTATGTGAGAGAGATATGTTAACACGATGTATGTGTTGCGTTTTTAGGGTACACTGGTACGTTATTGCTGAAAAACGGTAAACTCTCTGATGTGTTGGGCGAACTTCAGGTAAATTAAATTGGATCTGCATGTGCTGGTGTATTGCTGTGTTTGTAGTTAATTGTGGAATTTAATGCTTTGAATTGAGTTTTGGTATTTGAAACGGCAGGCTTTGGTGAAAGGATATGAGCAAAACCAGGGGGATGGAGGTGATGGTGATCATGCTGATGCGATTGCTGCACAGGTACTACTTTGGTAGTAACTTGTTCATTATTTGGTCAGAAATTGAGTTTAATTCATAAAAATAGCTTGTTGTAAAAACTGATTTTATGATTATATTGGTGCTGGAGAGATTTTATCTCAGTAATCTGGTTTTCGAAGCAGACTTAGACATGCTCTGATCATTATTCCGTTGTCATTCTTCCGTAAGTAAAGCTTTGGAATCAGACTAGACTGGAAAGCTAGTAATCTGTTTTTGTTCAATTCTATTACATGTACACATGTAGTAACTTCAGCATAGCTAAGTTGCATGAATTGTCTAGGAAAACAAGCATCTGTTTATTGTTTTTCATGCTACTAGTAAAATTTGCAGGTTCGTAGATTAGCCATGGAAGTTCGTCAGCTGGCTTCTTCAAGGCAGATCACTGTTCTGAATGGCGGTACTGGTGGTATGTGCTCTCTGCCTTGGCATGCTTTTCTAATTAACTTCAAGTGGATGCATCATGATTCATATTGTCATGCATTTTATATGTTTTCATTTGAATTTGGTTATATGTGTCATATACTTATTTTGCTTGTTGATAAAATTCAATTTGATTTTTTCGAATACAAACTTGTGCTGATGCAGGTAATGTAACATCTTTAGTGGTACCAGCTGCTGCGCTTGGTGCCGTGGGTTACGGATACATGTGGTGGAAGGTTTATCTGTGTTTCTCTTGTTCTTCTAATTACCATACTAGCTTAAATAGTTACTTTAATGTGTTATGGGTTTAGTTGTGCATATTGAATAATTTTCGTTGCACTTCATGCCTTTCTCTCACTCAGCATATAGAATACCTAAATAATACATTTTGTCCTTACTATATCCTTTTTTTTGGTTAATTTGTGTAACTTTGGGTTAATTCGAAGTGTCTGAAGCTTGACATCTTTCTTTCAATGTATATTTAGGGTTTGTCGTTCTCAGACCTCATGTATGTGACAAAGAAAAACATGTCAACCGCTGTCTCAAACTTGACAAAGCATCTAGAACAAGTGTCAGACGCTCTTGCCGTAAGTTTATGTTAGAGATTGGAGCTAATATTTTACATAATTTGAATTTTGCTTCATCATTTATCAAAGTTTCTTGATGGATTAGCCACATTGTGAATTCCTTTTTTTACCTTCAGCAAGAACTTGCTTCAGTTGCAATTCATAAGGATTATCAAATACCACATTATGCATGCGCCAGTTCCATTATTGATGCATATATGTTTGTGTACATGGCATACATAAACATATGTTTATAGCTAAAGAGGAATGTTACTATTTTCATTGAATAAGAACATGATTATATCTGCAGATCCTGTGGCATCTTTTTCCCTAAACTAACATTTTTCTCTTTATTAGACATCATTCTTATTGTTTTTTTATGGTAATTCCTCAGTGATGCGTTTAAAATTGTGCTTTTCGTAAATCTTTATTTTTTTCTTTAATCAGGCAGCCAAGAAACATTTGACCCAGAGGATTGAGAACTTGGATGGAAAAATGGATCAGCAGGTGGAAATATCCAAGTTGATTAGAAGTGAGGTAAGTTTGTGAGGCCTAATCATTAGACCAATGTTATAACTTTTAAATATATTTGAATTACCCGAAGCACTATCAGTTAATGAAATTTATTGTGGAAGCATTATTGACTTGTTAAACTAGTGCAACAGGTGTGTGATGTCCGTGATGATCTTTCCCAAATAGGCTATGACTTGGATTCACTAAATCAAATGGTTTCTGGTTTGGTGAGTGTTCTTTGATGATATTCATGAAATATAACAGTTGGCGTCTTTAACTTGTGAAACAGCTGAGTGATGTCCTTGTGTTATTTCATTTCTTTTTAACACACTTCATCATATCCTGCAGAATGGCAAGATAATGACATTGGAAGAAAAACAGGTAAACAGAATATCATGTTTTTGAAAAGTATCAAGTATTTTGGATATTCACTTTGTACAAAATTAGAAATTGTGTGCTTCTAGCCAATTTGTTAAGATTTTACCAAGCCACTTAATTTTGCAAATTTACTATTTCGTTAGTGATCAGCATTGATTTTTTTTGGGGGATATACTAATGATTAATTATGTAAATAGGATCTAACTAACCTTGGAGTGTGGTACCTCTGCAACAAGGCTGAAGGAACTAAGATGACTGGCAAAGCACAGGTGATACTACTGTTTTTTATAGCTAGCTTTTTTCACTTTGTTTCATATTATCTGCATAATAAGCTTATATAACTACATAATAGTTCATTAAACCAGAAAAAAAATGTCTAGTAGGTCACCTGCTGTGTAGCACCTCAATATTTGTATACCATTATTCATTAAAGGACTATATTCTCGTGATCATAGCATTATAGTTCTGTCATCTCAGTACACCGACTTTAAACCTATAGAGCAGGAAAAACATTCTAATGTCTATTTCAAACGAACAATGAATTACTATCAAGGACTTTACTTCTAAGCCATGCCATAGTCACATCTCTACTTCTTCTTGTCTCATTCTTTCGATTGTCTTTTTTGAAACATACACGAGATGCATACTAGCTTGTAAATTATACACTTAGCGAGTTCAAGGTTTCTTTATTTTTTCAAACACACACAAGACATGGTGTGTTTTGCTAGATGGAATGGAATAAACAAGGGAATTGGATGAGCGGCAGAATGAAATGATCCATCTCATTCCATTTTCATGTTGCTTAGCATTAGGAATGAAAACTGTTATTTAAGTATCTTGTTTGATATATATTTACATTTTACCTTTTTTCATGTTATCGTAAGATATTAGTGGTTTAAAAAAAGATAAATACTTCTTTTGCTTTTATATTTTTAATAAGCAAATATCATTATACATATCAATTTTTCATGTTATATATGTATCAAGATGAATATTTCACTTCTAGTTATCAGGTAGTTTGCTAAAAGAATATAATAAATATATTCTCGAAACAATCAATTAAACTTAAAAATATTAAGAAAGCCTCATAAAAATTACCATGCAAAAATTGTAGTTACTTTTGAAAGATAAAAAAATCTAGTTAATAGGTTTAATGTTTTTTACATTAGTCCATTGTCAAATGGCAAGGCTCAAAGGGTGAGCCTTGGGCCTATGCGCAAGGCGCTTAAAGGCGAGGGCTTTTTTATGCAAGGTGCATAGTATAATAATAATCTTTTAGAGGTTTTAGACTTGTTTTTGGCATGCTTTGGGCTAATTTAGGCTATTTTTGGTTGATTCTAGGCTTGTTTTGGGATATTGTAATTGTTTCAGATTTGTTCAGATGTTATTTGGGCGGAACTTGGTTTGAAGCGTCAAGCGTGTGAGCGCCTGAAAATGGGGCTTTTGAAGCGAGGCGACACAACTGAACTGGGCTGCGTCTGAGGGCCTAGGCACACACTTTCTGGGCTTTTGACAATAGACCCTTTTCCCATCAATTTTTTTTTTAAATATTACTATTAAATTCAGGTAAGCACTCTATGAACTTCACAATATCAGTGACATGAACCAATAAATTAGCACACAAGATGCTAGTATGCTACTGAAGTGACTAAAACATACCTCATAATTTAATGCTGGTTTGGGCGAGAACTGAGAAATTATACCCAACACCTAGGTGATTGAAGGCGCTAGGCACACTCAAGGTGAAAAGGGTGAGCTTGTCGCCTAGGCGCAAGGTGCTTAAAAAGCAAGGCGCACAATACAAATAGGCCATTTTTAGGGGTTTTACTTTTTAGACATGCTTTAGTCTAGTTTAGACATGTTCCAGATCATTTTTAGATGTTTCAGACCAATTTTGGATGTTTCATATCAGTTTTGACTGGAATACTCGGCTAAGCGCCTTGATGGACGCAGGGCGGTATTGCTGTGTTGAGCGCCTTTGACTACATAGCCTAACACGAGTGAAGAACACAACCAATGAACCCAATTTCTCAGCTACCTTGTATGCTCGATGTCTCCAATGAATTGAGTGTTTTTTATTGATTTTCAAGCGTGAATTCAATTGTATTCCCAAGGTTTTAAAACTGCATTGGGCACTTAATGTTTCTGTGATTAAAGGCAATGTATGTTAGGTATCCACGCAGCGGAATAGCCCCTGGACTTAGGATTCACACTGAAGCTGAACCACGTTAAATTGTCGTGTTCTTGCTTATTGCTTTCTTGTGTGTGTGATTGTGTGTACTCCGTTGCGTAGATACCCGACAATGTACTTGTAAACTTAAGTCTAGAGATATGTTGAATTATCCAACATTGGTTTCTAATCATAGTTTTAGAACATTGTTGCATTAAGAACCTGGAGTCTCCTTTATTATTATTTTTCCCAACTCACACAGTTCCTTCTTTTTCTTTCTCTTTTATTTAGTTAAGGTCGTTACATAGTGTTAGGTTAAGCGAATTCTGGTTGATTTGGAGTTTTGGACTGAACTATGTTGGTTTGAGTTTGGAGCAAATAAGAATTTTTTAATACATATATGCAATTTGGTTTCAACTTGAACCATACAGAAAGTCGCACTCCTAATTTGGTTGGTTTGACGGCCTTCAATTTAGTTTAGGACATAACTTGTTTGTTGGCACTTTGGTTAGAATGAAATTGTTATACATACAAGTATACAACTGAGTTTTCCGTTACTTTTTCTCGTAAAAATAAAATTCCACATAGCTGGCATTAACAAAAGTAACGAGTCTTATCTAAACAGATTTCATAAACTATAAATCCATTATCATGTCACATGACATCAAAAATTAAAAAAAGGCGTACATGGGCACACATCAACGTTGTACATTTTTGTCACAAGATTATTTGTGATACATGCTATGCTTTATTCATAACAGTGTTTGAATATCTGTCCTACTAGCTTATTTCTTTCTAATAAAACAGGAACAATTCAAACTTGCTGGCAAATCCTTTGCTGGTTATATCACATCAGGGGGAACGCTGAATCTTGAGGTACTTGTTCTCTTATTGCTACTTTTTATTTATTTATTTTTGTTTATTTATTATTTATTTTATCTTTCTATAGTAATAACAAATTAAGTTCAAAATTCTTCTTTTTTTCCCTGAATATTCTTATACTTGATTTTATAGTCGAATAATTTCTTATTAAATTTTGTGATAAAGTACAAAGTGGAACAATATATTCATGTATTGCACTGTTCTTCTCCAGGGTGTGAAGGAAATTGCTGACAATTTAGAGTCGGCCAATGTTAATAAGTCGCCAACGACTGGCTTGTTAGAAGACGGTTCATTTGGATTGGACGGTCAACCGAGAAGGCTGACCAGGTATTCTCACCAACTACATTTCGCATATTTCCCCCTAGAATAAACAGTTAATGCTATAGTGACTCGTACCTATGGTTATAATGCTATAGTGTAATAATATTTTTCCGCCATTGGTGTTATGAAACAGGAGAAATACTGTCAAGTTCAGCTCTTGAGACAAACAAAGAGCATAAAGTGAAAGAATACAAGTCGTGTGAATGTGCAGTCTACTTATGACTTATGCCCAATAAGCCAAAACATTGAAACATACTTCTTATCGTTTTGTGGGTAGCTATGTATTTATTCTTTGATGAAGTGATGAACCTATGTATGTATTTGGTTTTACTTACATGATATAGATTTTACTACAAAAATCTACCTGAAATTGAACTCCGTTAATTACACTCTACGTATTATCTATGAGTTTAGGTTACTGATCTCACACTCAAAGCTCATCTCGTGACTTTGTTTTTGGTATTTCATGTCAAGTCAGTTCTTCAATATCCTTAAATTTATCTGTATGTTTTACTCAAAATTTTATGTAATGGAACTGATTGTAGATGAATCAACCCACCTCCGTTTTTTATCATCATCTGAGAAGAATGAACCAAACCTCCCAGTCTTTGTGAAGTTTGACACGAACTTTGCCAAGTGCTGTTGGTGTGCATTGCGGATGCCTTAAGAAAGTAACTGTTTCTCTACTAATCAAATATTCATATCTTTATCTATTTTATGTATGTTATCCAAGTTGATCATCATAGACGTCTTGCAAGTCCATGATACTTCTACATAAGTTCATAACAAATTCTTGACTTTCTTCGTTGATCTTGATCCCTTCATGTAATTCAAACTCTAAGAAAAAAGTAACTGTTTCTCTACTAATCAAATATTCATATCTTTACCTATTTTATGTATGTTATCCAAGTTGATTATTTTATACGTTTACTTTTGATTTTTTGATTATTGGGTCTCACAAACTCTCCTTACAGGCTTACATTACTCTAATCAATTTGATAAGAGCGAAAATTAAAATATTTCTTCGAGAATTATGGTTTATGACAATGTATTTAAAAAATAAAAAATAATTAAATAAATAAACAAAAAAATTCTAACTTTTTTTTCATTTATTTGTTGTATATAAATTGGGCTTCAATCCTCATTACGCAGTCATCATCATGAAGCCCAATCTCTAAATTCTATATTTTCCATCAATTACTTCAAAACAAAACCAGATCATTTCATTATTTCATATATCATCCCAACTTCCCAAGGAAGATACGTAGTTTGGGCATGAAACTTTTAACATTTATATTTTGTTCTATGACATTTATTTTCTAAGTGTAAGAAGATTTTAATGAAAAAGCAAGTGTATTTGTCTGAATACTTTTATAATCATATTTTTTTTAATAATAAAGATTCGCATGAAGCACATATTAAGATGTGAACTTACTTTCTATAAGAAAAACTCGATTCATACCCAATTAAATAATAATCAAGTCTAAACTTCATATTTTGGAAGCAATCTAGAAGGTAGTTAGTTATATAAATCTTAAATAAAGATATATGGTAGAGAAAAGAGACGATTCATACATGAAAAACTTATAATTTATCAGATTATATCATATGTTGTTACATCTTATGTATTATTTAATTTTCTTATGCATAAAGACCGATTAATAAAATAATAAATATTTATCTGTTTGATTAATCTATGAATTATTAGTGAATTAAAAATTGGACCGGTTCAAACTCAAAAGATGCTCTCTATGATGAAGTCATGGTCCTCAACACCCTTTAAGAAACATCACTATCCATAAAACTTGGTCAACTTAACAAGGGTCAAAATTTATAGTCTTCTTTAAGCTCATCCAATAATCCAATTTGGAGAATTCGAGAAAGTATACACCAAAAGGGGCAAATAAATAAATAAACTTTTAAAAGATAATGTATTTAATTTTGGCGAGGTGGGTTTGGTGGTATGTGTTTACATTGTTTTCATAACATTGAATGTCTTTATGATACCCTCAAGATTCTTTCTCATGGAAATGTGGATTCTTGTGTCCATGTCTACACAAAAAAAAGATAATGCTTTGTTTACTTTAAGTATTTTGATAATTTTATATTAAAAACCAAAAGGCTTGTAGCCTAATAGCATTCAGTATGTATATGTCTTCCTTGATGCCATATGAGGTTAAGAGTTTGTGTTTAATGATGACCAATACGATGAGTGTATATGTTTGCTGTTAATAATAAAATGTATTCTTTAGCTTGACTTGAAGGGGATTCAAGAATGGTTTCTACACGAAAAGCTTGCAGGGCTAGACACCAAGTATCAATACAATTGAACAGTATATAGTTAAAAAGAAAAAGAAGCTAAAATTTATAAAATTAGAAGCAACATTTATTGTATGTTTAAAGAGTGGAAAAGTGGGGTGAGGATTGAGACAAGAATCCCTTCATATCTGCAGATTATCTCATGATTTCATGCAATCAAAAAGAAAATTGGAAAAGGAAAAAGAGCCCAATAAACCCCACCAATAAGAAGGGAAAAAGTGGAATCATTGCCAACCAAAAACAATAATCACATTTAGAAAGTTATGTATTAGTTTAAGAGAAAGGTATATATCCATGTAATTTAAGTGGTGCTGAAAGTAAACAATAGAATAATCTTTAAGGTGTGTTACGGTAGTTGGCTTCCATCTGGTATAACAAATGTCTCATGTTTTAATCTCGCTTTTTACTGTTATTCAGTCATAATAATTTAAAGGTCATTTACGCAACACAAGTTGTGGTATACTTAGTCTCGTCGTTGGTAGGGTATTGATATGTCGAGCTTACCACAATCAAACAAGGGGGTAATATATATATATATATATATATATATATATATATATATATATATATATATATATATATATATATATATATATATATATATATATTTGGGTGTGCACACGCATATTTCAGAGTATTAAATTTCTACGAGAACATGTAGAGTTATAAATACCGGAAGATTTGGAAACTGAGAAAATATATATATTCTAACATTTATTTAAAATAAATAACTATTTGTTTAAAAGTATAATTTTACGGTTAGTTTTTTAATGGTTTTCTAGTTGTTATAAAATCTGAAACAAATGAATAAAGAAGCGTGGATGAATCAAATCAAACTAATGATTCAGAAAACACAATAATAATAATAATTTATCATGTTTCTCCACGTTTCGATGTTTAACACAATTAAAAACAGAAAGTTAAGGTGTAAATATTTGACTGTGGTAGTCAAACTTCGGAAAACTACTGTACAACATAAAAGTCATAGGTATTATGTTTGAACGTTAAAAGGTTACTAACATACGATATTGACAAGTCAACGTGGAATTTTTGGTCAACATGTTCAAATTCGAGGTTTGTCCCTTCTGCCCCCTTTTGTTTTCTTTCTATGAGTGTGAAATGTATTTTTTTGTTTTTATTTCATATTTAGGGATTCATGAAAGAAATCCAACAAACCTATTTTGTATTCTAAGTTTTATTCAAAATTAAAATGTTTTGTTAAAGTATATCGTTTTATAAAACATACTTATTAGGAAATAATCGGTAGATAGATATTTTTTCAAATGACCAGATACAAGTCATGATACATAGATGTAGAGTCTATTAATGTGTTAGTTAGTTCAAGGTTATTATCAAAGTTAATATCCCATATTTAGATTCTCTATTTCTTTGCATGTGAAAAATTGTTGGGTTGTTTAGGCAGAAATAAACTTAGCAAGGGTCAAATCAACTAACATATATAGTAAGCATTCTTTTAGTTTTATGCAAGTACGAAAAGGTCCCTACATTATAACATTTTTTAGTAGAAACCCTCTAAATAAAGGCAACTTGATTTAATAGAGATTATGAGTTAGTTAATTTAGCCAGAGACAATGAATCTGAGTTGAACTTATGGCGACTTATTAGGGATTATGAGATTGAGACGATTAGGTCTTAGGTTGTCAACAAGTCTAATTGACTTGGACTTGGGTGCGTTTTACCTACAAAATGTCTGATTGTAACTACTGACATCAATCGTGTTAGGTTGGTCGGTAAAAAGATTTTGGGTTAAGTGGTTGAATAACAGAATAAGTGAATCCCCAACGCGACCCATTATTTATTTGTGTCAAAAACATTAATCATAACCCGAAAATGAATCTCGTTGTGTTTCCGTCGACCTGTTTAATGTTCGTATTTGTGAATTAGAATAAATAATTATGACTTTTATTGAACAACAAAAAAATAATATATAAAGATAACTCTAGCCGGTAGCTACAAATACAATACACAATTTTAAGAACACATATAGAAACAACATTAAAACTACACCACTCCTTCCATTCCAACAAATTGAAATTTTGTCCTACCTTTAATCCAAATAAAAGTACTCTATATAATCTCCTTTGCGATTGTGTCATGACTCCATTTATACTTATTAAAAACACTATCATTTCTCACCTTCCAAATAAACCATATGAGATGTAAGATGATGGAATGCATCAAGTTCTTGTTCATCGTATTTCTTTTTTAAAATTATGTTTTACGATCAACATTTCACGAATCGAAGTAGCCTTTGCCACTAGAATTCAACACCAAGACAATTGGTCACTTATCCTCAATCCATTCTTAAGTTCTTCAATTGTTTATCCTAGTTTCATAACACGCCTACCACATTTTAATTTAAAAAATCATTCTTAACAATATATGATAAAATATCTAAAAGAGGGGGAAGAACGTAGGAAGAATGAAACAAATGTTTCTCAACTACTATGCCGATTAATCTACTCATGACAGGCTAAATACAAAAAAAAAACATTTTCCCAACATAGTCCAACATATTTCTCAAGAACTAAAAAACAATTTATAATAATTGTATATTATCTATGGTCCGACAACCCCAAAATCCTTTTGTGGTGCATCATTTCTTTTTCTAGGTTTGAGTACTCCTTCGGATTGAGTGAAAGGAGGATATAAATGGACCAACATAGAACCAACATGCTTATGAGTGTGACTCGGATTTATTGTATGATAGGATGGGAAATACACCAAGAAAAAGATATAGACTCAGAGTGTTTTAAGTCTCGACGATCTATGTTATATTGGTGAATTACAAATTTATATGAGAAGATTCCACGTGAAGTTATAAAAAATGCTTTCTTTGTTAGTAATATACTCATTAAACAATGCCATTTAAAGTAAAGAAGGAAATTTTATATTCTGCATATTTCAGTGTTACCGAAGGTCCCTTCCCTAGTGACTCTGACATTTTTAATTTTTGTACTCTCGAGATCTTTAATGACTATAGGGCATTAAATCCATGGCAGGTTATCCTTAGGACCGTCTCTAACTATTGCCATGTTCCGGACAAAGCTAATATATATAGGATGGATTTGTTTACAATATTCCGTCTCGCGTGTTCAGTCTTGATTAATTCTATCGTCATTTGGTGCGATCATGGTATAAACTTGTGGAGTTATTGTGGTTTGACGAGTCCTCTATAGTTAACCTTATTGGCATGCAGTCTACATGATTATGATCCATACATCTTGAGGTTTTTTTTACCTCGAGTGCCTTTCACCATTGTTATTTCGTTACTAATCATAATTTTCTTCCTCAATCTATCATATGATATAATATGGATAATTGTAACGTGAAATTGTTCTTGAGATTTGTTTTACCAAAACATTAGATTCTTATATACTTTAAAACATCCCAAACATTTGTCAGGGAACTTTATATAATGGATTGAGTTAATTACACAATTGGTTCGTGTGGTTTGCTTATATTGTAATATTGGTCCCAACTTTTGAGAAATTACATGTTTGATCCTTACTGTTTGCCAAACCGTAACACAATTGGTCCCTAACACTAACTATTGTTAAGTTTTTCAGTTAAGTGGATGTGAAAAGACTAAAATACCCCTAAATATAATAATATATATATATATATATAATAATAATAATAATAATAATATAATAATAATAATAATAATATAATAATAATAATAATAATAATAATAATAAATGATAATAATAACATATTCAATGACCCAACCCACGCACTGTTAACATTACTACTGGCGCACCCCCACTGGCTAATCACCACCACCGCCGGCGGCATCCTTCACACCCTCCTCCTCCGCAGGAGACAACCACCATCCCAAACCTTCACCTCATTTATTACCCTTCTCCCCCTCCCTATCATCACCATCCTCCTCCTCCACCATCACCCTCCACGCCGGCGAAATCAATCGATCCTCACCATCAACACCCTCCTGCACCACCTCCTTCCTTGCTGCACCATCAGTCCATCGTCATCGTAACCATCGACACCTTCCTCCATCATCGTCGCGCTGGGTGTTTGATTGTGGTGGTTCCGACGACATTTGATTCAAGCGAATTCCGGTGGATTGTGGTGGTTCCGACGGCGTGTGATTAGCCACCCACCTTCAATCACGACCCCATCGAAATAGAGGACAATGATGGTAGTTTAGATTTGGGTTTGGTGGCAGTTATATTGGTTGGGAATGAGGGGTTGGGGTGGTCAGCGATGGAGATGGTTGGGGTGCGGCGGTGGAGAACAGTCTGCCGGAGGTGAACGGGATGGTGCCATGGTGGTGCTTTGGTGTGTGCGCGTCGCGGTGGTGGTGTGCCACGGCTGTGGTGCGCCGATGATGGTGGTGTCAGTGATCAAGATGTTGAAGATGATGATGTATGTGGATTCTGGACTTTTGGTGTGTGTATATATATAATATTAATTAATATATTATAAAAGTGGGCCTCACATGTATTAATATATAGACTTTATTATTACTTTAGTAATAAGAGGTATTTTGGTCTTTTAACATCCACTTAACTAAAATACTTAACAGAAGTTAATGTTAGGGACCAATCGTGTTATGGTTTGACAAACAGTTAGGACAAAATCTGTAATTTCTTAAAGTTGGAACCAAAATTGCAATATGACAAACCACATGAACCTATCGTGTAATTAACTCTAATGGATTTGTTGAGTTTCATTATACCTATGTTACCGGCTACCTTCCAACTTATAGGATCTAAAAGATTCCGTTTAACCAAACACACCAAGAGTGTGAATTAGAATCATCATACTATTTATATGGTTTATATTTCAATTAATTAAAGATTATTACTTTTGAGTGTTTGTTGTGGCTCGTTCCATTATACCAATACGAAAGACTTTGTTTGATACAAATATACATTTAAATCAAGGGTATTGAATCTGTTGACTTTGTTTGATACAACATTGTGACTCGTTCTAATACTATTATAATTATTATTAATGAATTAATTTCTTATTCAACACTTATAATATTTATATTAATGTGAAATAATCATTGACTTTTAAGAAGTTTCTAATTTATATACATTCTTATATCAATTATCTATAACATATGGCATGTGTTCTAAAATTCTTATATGTACATTTTCTTAATATTGTTATAAACATTACCACTTTGAATAACATTTTCATTACAAATTCTATAATAATAAAAATTAAACTTAATTACACAGATAATTCCTGTGGCTTGTATAGAATATCAGATTGACTACTAAGCCAAAAAAAAGAAAGCTTGGATACTAACTTTAATTTTGTAATGAATTGGGTATTGAAAATAACTTTCATTAACTTGTTTGTTAAATTAAAATGAACTATTAGTAACAAAACTGAATATTTCAGTGTACTTTTCTGTTAAGTTAACTTGAAAGATTAAATTTAATACCTAAACTCGCTATAAAATTTAAAATTAATACTTAAATCTGTCATTTTTTATTTTATTTTTACTTAACACTCAAACAATTTAGTTTACACGTACTTTGAAAATTTCATCTAAATTAACCCTAAAATATAATATTGAATTTTACTCATATTTTTCTTTGAATAAAAGAAATTGGTTGACCAAACATGAAACCAAAAATATCCCATGCGCTATTAGATAAGAATCAACAAAATAATAATTCTTAGTCCAACTGGTTAAGGTAATGTATTCATGACATGTAAATATTGAGAGATCATGGTTCAAGTCTCACTCTGAGTAAAATACTTAAAGTTGAGACAGTGAGTTTTCTCAGCAATAGGTTTTCTCCTGAGAGAGTTAGGGGTTCGGTCCCGGTTGGGAAACGGATAGGTTGGCCCGATTAAAATAACGACAATCTTCCGAAACAGAGTCACACATTTGACGTTAAAAAAAGATAAGAATCAACCGATCAACATTGAACTAAACTTTGTCTTACCTTCTCAGTTGACCTAACTTAGGATCTTACAACTCATATCCCTTTGCCACATCTTCATTTCCAAAACCAGACCAACGTACAACTCTTGAGGCACGGCTTACACCTGAACTTAATACAATGAAAACGAAACGTCGGCTGACCCGGGCCAAAACGACCGGCCAAACCGCGTTTGAATGTTGACTCCGTCAAAAACCGGAGCCGAGAAAACAACAGTCGAATTTACACGTAGACCCCTTGGAAAATAGAAATGTGTCGTTTTCAGCGACTGTTGAAAGCTAATGATTAGTGTCAACTTCTAAAGTACAGCTGTGTACATGCCATTGCTTACACGAGAGATGCTCACAAGTTTCAGCGTATCCCCTAATAAACGCATGATTTATGGAAACTATTATGCAATATCTTACAAAAATTAAAAATAAAATAAAATAAAATAAAATAAAATATTGTTTCTATTTTACATTTTTATATTTTGTATGTTATTATTTTTAGTTAAATTTCTAAAACTAGAATCTTTTGATTCCATCATTAAAAGCTTAGCTAATGTAACATTTGTTTTAAATAATAAAAAAATATGGTTTCTAAAGACACGTCCGAACAAACCCTTTAGTATACTGTATTTTCTCAAGCATCTTATTTTAAGACATTTATTTCGGAGTCTTGAACGAATTTTTGTTTCTTCTAATAAATTTATAAACTGTAATTGTAAATTGGTTCATCAGAAAATTCAATAAAGCTTAAAAAAAATTGTCGTCTCACTTTAACGAAGAAAGAAGGTTGTGACAAAGAATATGGTTATAAAAAGAGCCTTATCACACGTTGCTCAAGGAAAAAATGATGCCAAAAATAGTAGTTGAAACACGTTGTCGGCCAGAGCTGCGTAAGCCGCCTCAGGACGTCGTTTATTGACATATATACATTGAATGACACAACCAATTAGAAAAATAAATGTAATAAAGCACGAGTCTTTTTAATAACGTATTGCTCAAAGAGGTTAAACTAGCTCATCACTTTTGAATTTGCTTTATATAAATACAGGGTGTCACAAATAATATCCTAATCCAACTTTACCAATTGGCTTATAGATTTATCATTAATCATTATTTATTATCTATTAATAACAATTATTTTGGTCGAATATTAAAAAGAACAACTCTCAAGGGTAGTTTGGGAAATAAAATGGAGCAATAAAACGACACGTTTTGAGCGGCAAAGGGTGCATTTGGTTGAACAAACCTAACCACCACTTTCTTTCGTGGTTCACACTTCACACTCATTTTGCTTTTCTTTTTCTTTTATTTTTAATTAAATATTAAATATATATAATATATAATATACGAATAAATCAAATATAAAGCAAAAAAATTCCGAACTAACAATTCACAAAATAATATAAATAATATTCTCTCTCTTCTTTTTCGGCTTTCTAAAGCCATACTCTCCATCTGTATCTCATCTACTGTTCCTCTCTCCTCTCTCCCAACCTCTCTCCTCCGGCCGCCGGAAAACTCGCCGGAGTTCATCAATCAACCGGAGTTTTGTCGGAATTAACCACCGGAGTTCCACCTGAAGGAGTTGTTATCAACAACTGCGGTTGAAGAACAGGATACGCCCTTCCGGTGTTGCTTTTGTGCGGTTGTCGGAGATTACGGAGTTTCACCGGTGGAATCTTCCGATCTCTTCGTCTGGTGGTGGTTTCAAGGGAATGTACTGGTGTTAATGGCGGAGATCGTGATTTTGGTTTGAGGTTTGGTGTGTTTGCGTTTTTGTGCTCGTTTTTGGATTCGTCGATTTGGTTTGTATGATTTTGGTGAAGTGAGAGAAGACGGAGGGTCACGGCGACGAAGTTTGGAATGAGATGGTAAATTTTGTGTTGTTTTCTGATATTGGTTGCATTATGTGATTTTGTGTTGAAATCGTTTTTTTCCTGAAATTATTCGTTTACGCTTTTGATTCTGTTTTGTGTCTAGTTTTTGAGAATTAAGGAGGACGTAAAAGTGATTTCAGTCATCACTTTGTCTTTTTGTACCGTGTTAATTTAGCACCGTGATTTATGATTTTAATTCTTTTGGCGTTGTGGAATTTTATCATTTGTTTAATGGTTTACTTTTTCCATTGATTGATTGTTTATTCTCCTTAGCGATGATCTGGCCACTTGATTTTCGTCTATATGATTTCTGTAAAGAGTTTGTTGAGAACCTTCCTTAATGCGGTTTTTTGACATCTAATTGGTAGTTTTGTTAAATTATTTGAAAGATACTCTTCCATGTTTCACTGAAGTTTGAAGGTTTTGTATGGAAATAAATTGAATGAACAACAGTGACCTTTTGTAGGAACTTTATGAGATAATCGTTGAATTTCTTGTGGAATATGTGTATATCTTTTTTGTTCATAGTAGCTCATAGGATCTGGTGTGTGTTAATGATGTGTTTATGATATCGCACCACTTATGTCCAATAGTATAGATCCAAAATTAAAATAGCTGTTATTTTGTTGTTTCTTACTAGGGGGAAGGAAGGATATGTTTCTCCAGAGAGGCCAAGCTAGAGTTTTTGAAGCATAAGAGGCTTCAGCGAATTAAAGCAGGCATATTGAATGACAATACAAATGTGATTAACCTAATGACTAGAAGCAGTGGAGATGCTTTAAGAGGTTCTGCATCCTGTGGTGTGAGATCATTCAGAAATCCTGATGTATCTATGCAATCTGGTTGTGTTCTAAATGGGAGAGATACTATGTCAAAGCAAAAAGTTGAGAAGTTTGATACAACGGATCTTGATTGGACAGATAAGATGCCAGAGTGCCCTGTATACTTTCCAAGTAAGGAAGAATTTGAGGATCCTTTGGTGTATCTGCAAAAAATCGCTCCAGAAGCTTCAAAATATGGTAATGGCTCATTAATTTGCAATGGGATTGTGATCTATTCACAAGTGTGTCTATGTGTTTATGCATACATTGTAAGCCTGCTAGTGTGCTCATTAATTGTAAGCCTGCTAGTGTGCTCATTAATCTGCAATACATTTGCTATTACTGCTAGCAATATATGTGACAGAAGATATAATATTTACATTAGTTAGTAGTACCACATGAATGTTATATAAATTATTTCCTTGGAATCCTTTTTCAGGTATATGCAAGATTGTATCGCCTTTGAGTGCTTCTGTACCTGCAGGCATGGTTTTAATGAAAGAGAAAGCTGGTTTTAGGTTTACAACCAGAGTGCAGCCTCTTCGTCTTGCTGAGTGGAATACTGATGATAAAGTTACATTTTTCCTCAGCGGACGGTAAGTTTCCTTTATTTTACTTTGCCTTTTACTTTTTTCATATGCTGCTTCAGAGTTTGAGTAGCCTTCTTCTTATCAGAAACTACGCGTTCCGTGAATTTGAGAAAATGGCGAACAAGGTTTTTGCTCGTAGATATTATAGTTCTGGATGTCTTCCTGCTACTTATGTGGAAAAAGAATTTTGGAATGAAATAGCTTCTGGAAATACCGAAAGTGTTGAGTATGCATGTGATGTTGATGGCAGTGCATTTTCATCTTCTCCAACTGATGAACTTGGAAATAGCAATTGGAATTTAAAGGTTTTGACTCCTTTTTCCTTCATTTATAAATCTTGCTTTGCTCTTAGCTATAAATGTTCAGTTACTTTTTGTCATTTATAACTGGTACTATGCGTTCCAGATCTCATCCACTTTATTGCCGATATATATGCTAATAATGAGTATTTGTTTGCTATATATGCCAGATTGTGCATGGTCCATTAACTAAGATCAAGCTTTTAACTTTTTTGTTTGCAGAAAGTGGCACGATTGTCCAGATCGATCTTACGTCTGCTAGAAACAGCAATTCCGGTATTAAACTAGTTTTTCTTCTTTTATTGCAAGTATATATAAGTTAATCGGTATGCTTTGTTCACATATCTTTAATTTAATGATTTACAGGGCGTTACTGAACCAATGCTTTACATAGGGATGCTATTCAGTATGTTCGCTTGGCATGTAGAAGACCATTACCTATACAGGTATTTATTTTGTCAATGTACTTCATTATATGTTTTTTTTACTTTATTTACTTTATGCTTATACTGTTATACTTCATTTTTACAGCATAAATTACCATCATTGTGGAGCTGAGAAAACCTGGTATGGTGTTCCTGGTCATGTTGCCCTGGATTTCGAAAATGTTGTTCGTCAAAAGGTGTATGATCATGATATTCTGTCAACTGAAGGAGAAGACGGCGCTTTTGATGTTCTTTTAGGGAAAACGACCTTATTTCCTCCTAATATTTTGTCACAACATGGCGTTCCAGTCTACAAGGCTGTCCAAAAGCCTGGGGAATATGTTGTCACCTTCCCCCGGGCATATCATGCAGGGTTTAGTCATGGTAATATTATTTTCCAAATTATGATTTAGAAAATCCCTAAAATTTTTTTATTGTCATATAGATCTGATGAGTGGTATAATTATAGGTTTTAATTGTGGCGAGGCTGTGAATTTTGCTATTGGTGATTGGTTCCCGTTGGGCTCAATAGCTACACGCCGTTATGCACTTCTTAACCGAACACCTTTGATTCCTCATGAGGAACTTTTGTGTAAAGAAGCGATGCTTATTTCATCGGTTGGTGATCATGAAGATTTAGACCATTCTTCTGTAGATAATGCATCCAAGCTTAGCATTAAGGCATCATTTGTGAATTTAATACGTTTCCAACACCGTGCTCGTTGGTGCTTGATAAGATCAAGAGAGTGCATGGGTGTTTCCCAACACTCTCATGCAACCATTCTTTGCAGTGTCTGCAAACGTGACTGTTATGTAGCTTATATCAACTGCAACTGCTATTTGCATCCTGTCTGCCTTCGCCATGGTATACTGGCACATTGCTTTCTTGTAGAGTTGGCAATATGGGCTGGTTGGGTTGTGTTAACCTTAATCACTTTTGTGTCAAAATATTTTAGTTCTATATGTATATATATTTTCTAGAAAAAATGTCCAATATGACTAATTGTGAGCTAAATTTAAATCTTTGCATAAAATGATTCGGAGGGGGTTTTATGCTATACAGTTTGGGTGACTTTTTACCTTTTTATTTAAATAACTGAGTTGACCCATTCATAAATAAATAAATTTTAATTTCCATTTCTGCTTTCTGGTGTTTTATATATCCAAATATTGTTTTGATGTGAGCCTTTTTGTTAAATCATGGTATTTCTTGAATTGTTTCAGAGTTCAAGTCACTTAACTTGCCTTGTGGAACAAACTTTACACTCTCTGTAAGGGATGAACTCTTTGATATGGAGACAGTTTCCAAAATGTTTGAGGAGGATAAAGATATCATCGATGAGGTTAAACATCAGTTTAGAAACGGAAATGACGCTATTCTGCTATCTAAATTGTACCCACTAGCTGAAAACAATGATTACAATTTGTATTGCAAGATAGATTTTCAGCAGGACTGCAATTCACAACAGTCTGATCCTGAGATCATGGATGTTGCTGAAACTTGTTCCATAGATAATCATGTAAGCTTAAACTCATTGCTTAAACGTCAACAGTCATGAATATTTTATCTCATTCTATATATATAGTTTAACCTTGGCAAATCTTTGTTTCAACAGATGCATAGTGATAATAGTTCTTCTAAAGATACAGCTATGGAAATGCACAAAGCTTCACCAGCTGATGTTAAAAGCACATGTCATTATAGTGATGACTCTGACTCAGAGATTAGGTTCAAACGGCGTTCATCCCTAAAACCTCAACATAGAAAACCAACCAGTTCCATCCCTTCAAAATTCGAACATCAGGTAGTGTATCCTTACAAACCATCCATTATTATTTTGTGATCAAGCATTCTATGCTTTTCTTTCTGTACTAACCCCAGTTACATGGTTGTACAGGGGCTTAAACGGTTAAAGAAAGTACAATCTGAAAGATCTGGATATTATCCAGCACCTGAGTGTTTAAAAACTGACAAAGATTACACGTCAAAGGACAGATTTGGTAAAGAAACTAGTACTTCCAGCTCTATCAATTACAAGAAAACGCCAAATGAAGAAGTTGCTAGTCAACTCGGGTTAAAGAAAGCACCAATGCTAGAACCTAATCCAAAAAGACTTAAAGTGAGAGGCAATTTAATTAGTGGTTCCTTTGAATGGACACAAATTTCTTAGAGCTTTAACTTGGCTAACATGGATTGAACTGGAGTTATTAAGTTGTACTAACAACACAGAGAAAAGTAGCAGCAGCAACTATGACAAAATTTAACCCACATTGGTAGAGTAAACAAAAATATATTCTTTGCGCAGGCCTCTAATCGGCACTGTGGCGAATTCTTTTTTCTTTCCGTTTTAGGTAAGTAGGTTGGATTAACAGTTGTTTTGATGTACATTTTGGTGTTAACAGTTGATAAATTGTTACCAGGCTAAAATGGTTGTTAATAATGCCATTTAATGTCAAATTCCCTATGTTTTTTATTCTTTATGGATGTAGCAATTAGTTCGTTTGACTACATCAATAACATTCAAGATACAGTTGTTTTTATCATCAAATCTTTGATTTTAAGCAAAGGGTTTTCTGATACCTTGGCTTAGAAGCCAAGACAGAGTTAACTAACAGCCAGTTTGCTTTCATTTTGCTCATCTTCAACAGCTGTGTACAATTTTCACAAGCATTGTGTACTTTCTCCAATACATAATAGTCTATTCAATAGTTTTAGTGGAATATGAAGATCATAAAAATCTTGTATTTATTGTCTAGTGTGTCACATAAGACGGCCTTCTAACCTCATATCTAATTCTCTCTCAATATACCTCTAAATACCATGCAACTGGCGACGCGCGACAACATCGCTGCAGGTCCCTCGCACCGTGATTCATCGCCAACAGGCGTTCCATCGCCTAGCTACACTACACATTTGTGACCGTTGCACGGTCATTTACTGCCCGTTGAAGAGCTACACCACCCCCACTCCCACCCCCACTCCCACCCCCATCCCACCTTCAACGGCTACAATGACAAAATTAAAAAAAAAAATTATACAATAATACTAACTTAAAACTTACAAATTTTACAACATTTTAAAAATTTCCCATCTTCTCTTATACAAATTCACAATATACTTCCAAAAAAATGGATCCCACCAAAAAATCCTCAAAATCTCGAGGCCAACCCTTCAAAAATTATAGAACGAAAGTTCAGTCCGGTCCAAGTGAACCGGCGCCTTCTACCCCACCTGAAACCCACCACCACCGCATACAACCAATTGGTTTCAAAATCCTTACGAATCCCCCCAACCATCGTCTACCGCCCAACTGTGCCCCAGTTTTAAAACCCATCATAATTTTCTTACTACACTAACATCCAAACCCTTTTCAAAACCAACCTCAATACGTACAAGAAGAAACCAAAGAAAATGAAGAAAACGAATCCTTTGATGATCTTTAAGTTTACGAAAACAAAGATTAATATATTCGTGTTGAAAAAACACCTCCACCGAAATCTAAGTCGAAAGAAAAATTGACAACCTGGGCCGCTAACAAAGCTTGGGATGAAAATGAAGAGGAGGCATTCGTAAAGAATTGGATATATGTATCCGAATACCCCTACAATTGGAGATCACCAACAAAGTGGCTCGTTTTGAAAGAAGGTGTTTCGACACTTTGTTCGACCAATCGAATCGTTGATCAACTAAAATCAAAGTGGGGAAGAATGAACCACACTATGACTCGTTTTAACAGACTATATATTCAAATGTTAAATTTATTACTTTTACATTTATATATTTACATTTTATCTATTATATTTATTTTTTGTGTAATTTTTTTTTTGGTTTTCAAAAATGTAAAAACATCGTTGGGCGAGTGGAAGCAACGATGAGGATATCGTTCTAAAAGCCTTAAGCGAATACAAAAAAGTTTACGAGAAAAAGGCTTTACCAGCATCAGGGCTGAGTGGGTGGTAAGAAACCATGCAAAATAGGAGTCGATGGATACCCGATGTTTGGTACTCAAAGAACAAAGAGGAGTAAAACTTCGGAATTAGACCAATACGTAAGCTCAAATGAGCCGGTTTCAAGCCCCTTCCCCGACCTCAATAACAACGCCACACCGACCGGGCCGAGGCGCAAAGGCAAACGATGGGGGAGTCTTCTTCAAGCAAAGCAACATTGAGTGAGGCCATTAACAACTATAAAACGATACGTGAAAAAGAAATGAAAAAAAAAGAGAACGAGAATTCGCATGAAAGTAACCGAATCTAAATTGACCTTAATTGACTTACAACGAGAAACGTTGTTTCGCGAAACGTTAGATCTGGACATGAAGATTTTCCTTAAACCATATGACGACGTCCCTGAACCGATGTTGAAGAATGTCATTGAACGGAAATGTAACAACCCAACGTAACCGCACCATGATATTGTCCGCTTTGGCCGGGACGAACCACCAACGCCTCACGGTTTTGTTTTCACCTGGACCGGGACGTACCACCATCGCCCAGGCAAAACGCGTCACAGTGGGGAAGGTCTCAAGCCCCTTATAAAGAAGTCTTCGTTCACCTTCCCAACCAATGTGAGATGTTACAGGAAACGTCAAATTATTCGGATATGTGGTTGGAAGTTTAATTTGTAGATTTTTAGTTTTAATATTAGCATATTATTAAATTTTATGTTTTTTATTTAATGTATTTTTTATAATTATAATTTGTAATTTATTTTTATTAATGAAGTAACTTTTTTTAGTTAAAAAAATTGGGGTGATGTAGTGTGATGTGAATGCCCCCTCCCTTAAATTTGTGTGGTGTGGTCTGATGTGGTGTGACATGTTTTGATTGGTGGGTATATAGTGTAGTGTGATGGGTGTGGTATGAGCACCCCACCATCCTTATATAGTTTTTATGGGTTTTCTATTTAAAACTAGTTTTGTAAAGAAAAGTGCTTCATACATAATAATAGTAAATATAATTTTTTAGAAAAATTTACCATGCTTCTTAAAGGTAAGATTTTATATTTGAATCTTTCCATTACATGCATACATGTTAGTAGCGGTTCACTAGAGTTATCATTCGTTTGTTAATTTGTATGCTTCTGGTAAGATTTTATATTTGAATCTTTTCATCACATGCCTACATGTTAGTAGCCGTTCACTAAGAGTTATCATTCTTTTGTTAATTTTTGTTAACTTATATAGACATATAATTATTAAATATAGCTATTATAATAAAAGAATGTTTTATGTCGATGATATAACTTTAGGGTTCTTAATTCTAATGTTTCGCTTCTTTATCCTATTAATTAACTGTATTGATTATTAATAATATTATTTAATTTTTTAATTAGATTAAAAATAGTTTTTTAATTTATTGAGAAATGTCTTTTTACAAATGTAATTTCTAGATAAATAAACTTTTATAAAATAAGAAATATTTTTAAAACATCAGAAATTTTAAATTATATGAAATATTTTAAATTCATTTTTTTTAAAATAAAACTTTTATAAACCAAAATAGTTAAAATTCAGAGTTATAATAAAGAAATTTTTAACAATGACATATTCTTAAAACAGTTTGTTTTGGAACAAAATGTTTAGTTTTTTTAAAGAAAAATAAAAGTTCTAAAAAACTGATACCATCGGTTTATTATTTATAGTCCTTATACGTAATTTCAATCATATCATATATCAAAATATCAGTTTATAATTAATAAAATTCGTTACTAGCTACTTAATATTTTATTTATTCAACACGTGTAATACATAGGGTAATAACCTAGTTATATCAATCATTTAATTAAATAAGACTTGTATTTTATTTTAAATAATAAGAAAATTGATAGTTGAGTGTTGACCGTAGTCAACAATGTGATGTAATTCCGTATGCGTGGAAAGAGGGCATAGGGATGAACATGGTATTAGATACATTGGTATTTGTTAAGTCTTAATTATAAGTCTTTCAAGTTAAAAAACTAAAATTGTAATAATAAAGCTTCTAAAATTAAATAATAAAACCAAAGGTATCTAACTATCTACTTATCATATTTTTGCCTCTGCTTGGTTGATATAAATAATATAATGATATGAGATTGATAGTTTGGGCTTGAGATCTTTTAGGTCCTAAGTTCAAACTTGACTCAAGAGGTTTTTCCAACAGTGATAAATTTCATCCTTGATGGTGTTTTTAAGCGAGTCAGATTTAAAGCGTCAAAAATTTCATAAACGGTTGACATTCCGTCTCAAAAATACTTATTCGGGTATTAAGAGGAGTTCCAAACGTGATTGATTTTTTTTTTAAATAATATGGCCCAAAGCCTAATCATAATCGAAGTTATGGATAAATGGGTCTCTCTCACAGTCTCACCGATAGGAAACATTTTAATTGTGGGTTGGTTATCGATTACATTATGGAGGGCAATTATGTTATGGGTATAGTTAAATTGGTTGACCCAATAGAATTTAGTCCTGTACCTTGGGCCCAGAAGATGGGCAAAATCTGGTCATGCTTTACAGATTAAACTTACCTGAGTTTTTGGCCCAATGAATGCACCAACCTACCCACACAAAGTACTTTGAGGCCTATTAGTTTTTGGCCCAGCAATGTTTTCAAGGCTAATGAGTTATATTTGTTATGAAGTAAGAGTACAAGGAGTTTCACGAGATGTCGACTACGTACATACATATATACAATCAAATATAAGTTATGTTAGATGCTTATGAGTTATACTCGTAATGTCTTATCTAATTCTTCATGATGGGCCTTATTGTGTCTTATATTAGGTGATAATAAATCATGTAAGGTGTTAAAGATTAATATGTGTTCGGTGATACATTACATGATTCATTGTGATGGGGCTTATTATGCCTTGGTGTGTTATGTTAGATTATCGCAAGTCATATTAGGTGTTAATGAGTTATATTTGGTTATACATTAATCCACGCAATGGTGTAATCCAATATATACACTATAGATACAAATCAAACCATTTTCATATACAAGTATACAAGTTTTACAACCAAGATATAAATCATAATATAATTCAAGACCAATTCTATAATCAAAATGGAATGAGACCGTAGACCCCAACAGTAATCAACTATCTATTCACAAAGATGTTCGGGTAAAGATATAGCAGATTTTAGTTCTAAGTCCATCAATTTCAACCTATGAGACCACTTCCACATTAAAATTCTTATTTAACATCGCACATCAATGCTATCAACATAAATTTAACATTACAACTATAGCAGCTGAAGTATCCAAGTTCATATGTGCCAGATTTTAGTTATGAGACATGCTCTGGTATTAACAAACATTATCACTAGAGAGAGTGAGAACGAAGGGTATGAAAATAAGACAGATATCACAAATGAGTAATTGATACTGTTTTGTTATATCTCTAAGGTGTTTAAATTCAGATATTCAAAACTTTGGAGAGTTAATTTCTTCTGAAATTTTGGATACGGATTTGAATAATGAAAAAGATATCAGTCACTTTTTTGAAAAATATATAGATATTATATTTTCAGATTAGAAAAACAATTAAAAAAATTAAATAAAAAACACATACATCTCGGTTTTCAAATGTTCTCTAATATTTATATTTCAAAAAACATCACAAAGTTTTGATATCCTAATAATCCGAATTTCCTATAATCATTATCCGATAATTTGAAGGAATCGGAAGATGATGATGACGAAGAAGAAAAATCCATTTTTTACATATGAAGAGAGAAAAAATTGAAACTTTGAGAGTGGAGTAGTTAAAAGTGTCTTCAAGTTTTAAAATTTGTATGGTATTTATAAGGTTAGAATTAAATTAATTATGTATTAAAATGTTTTCTTCTAGAAAAATAATTATTAACAACAGAAGCGTTTCACAAGGTGATCAAAATCACATTCTCTTTCCCTTCGCCCGTAATCACCCTATGAGGACAGTGTGCCTGGCATGATAGGCTAAGGGTGGCATGGTCCGCATGGACATCACGCATGTTATATGGATGGTCTTAGTTATTTAAACTCACAAACATATGTGTTTTCTTATGTGATTTATTATCTTATATTCAGATATCTGCTTTATATTTTATATTAAAAAGAATGATATTACTTCCTTCCTTTTATTAAAATGATAAATATGAGAGAAAGAAGTGGAAATTCTTTTGAGTTGGGTTTATCGATAGACTTGGAAAGTCTAATTTGGAACTTTAGCCAACTTAAGTGTTTGACTTCCCTATAATTTTGAATAATGTTAGTCATAGACTTGGAAAATTTTTTATTTGAATTTCTAATTTCGGCCAATTGATATTGATTTTTCTCAGTCAACTGAATGTTGTAAAAAATAAAATAAAATAAAAGTAGTTTAACACTAAACTTAAAAGCACATAAATATAAAATGTACTTTTAATAAAATAAATTTGCCCACCTAACTAGTTTGCTGTTTTTAGCTAAAGTTTGTTTGTTATTTTAACTTTTTTATAATGTAAGCAAACTTGTGAGTTCTGTTTGATAGCACACAAGAGCAATTTTTCAATAAATTTGTAGTCTATTTAAAAAGTAAAATAAAAATTAAATAGAGCAAAAGCCCACCTTGAAAGCCGGGGTGCAACAGTATAGTCATTTTCACTTTATATTACATCCCTCATTCCTAGAACTACCTCTCTCTATGTTTATTGCCAACCATTCTTCCCACTGCAGATTAAATTTTGGTACCACACTACCCCCTACCATTATTACTTAAGATGATGACTTTTCATTAAATGAAAAGTATCAAAAACAAAAACTAAATGAAGATACCTCAGAAGATGTGAAAGTTTGCTAAAATGATACACACTTTTTAAAATTTGGAGTTTGAGACTATGAGCATTGAGGAGTGCTCCTGCCACTTGTATCTTTTTCTCTTTTTGTAAAGATGTGATAAACCTTTTAGCAAATTGCTAATCCATATGAATATAGATTGATGTACACAGGGGTGTAGGATTACAAACCACGTAAAGCACTTCTAGTCGTGAATCCGTCGTTAAAGGTCTATATGATGGTTTTGTTCTTCACGACAGGTTTTGTGATGGTTGATTGTGAGAAAAAGAATACGTGCTAGGCTGCTAAGCAGTATTTGTGATGTCATGTGGTATGAAGCGTGACCAAGGCTTGACCACCTGATTGCGTCCCATCACGCGACACCTACACACCTGGCATGACTGGGGCATGACACAAGGAATGTGTCCATGCTCACGGGCTGAGATAGATCAAGGGACTTTTTTTTTTTTAATTTAATAATCCATGCCATCATACCCCTTTTCACTCGCTCATTTGTGTTCAAGCCGCATAACACATCATTTTTAGTTACACTCGTCCGACCTATGTGAAACCTACGTGGTCACTTTTTGTTGGTCAAGTCCCTCAAGGAATTACTTAAGGTCTTAAGGACATAACCACAGACTATATAGCAAGACATTCTCATAAACTCACACTGGTTTTATAATCACAAAATAATTTTATTGTAGCATGTTGTGACAATCATGTCGAGTTTTATGAGTCGACGTTGCTTTACTTGAACACGAGTCATACATTTATTTGTGTTAAAGATAATTAACAACCCTAGCCCTAATACACTTAAAACTATGTAGCACGAACATCACTAATCACAAGTCAATAATTCAGTGTTTAATTGATCTAAATGCGCGATTTTACATCATGATTATGGTGGAATAGTTTCAAGTTGTTTGTATTTTGTTTTATAGGTGTTAGGAGCTAAAAAAGGCTTATTTTGAAGGAAAAGGAGCAAAACACTAAACTACAAGGACTGAAGATGTAAATATCAATAGTTACAAAAAAAGACAAATTGAAGGCCATACCGACGTATGATACGCCGGGTATGGGCGTATTGGCTGCGTATTTGTGGGCGTATTTGACAAAAATTACAGAAAGTTGGGCGTATAGATGCTGAGGGGGCGTATGATACACCGACCCTGGGCGTATCATACACCGGTTACTGAACAACTTTCCGGATTTTGTGGATCTTCAAGTTATTTAAACACAATCCAACCTTAATTCGAAGAAAACTTTTTCCAGCCGAAATCTAGCAAATTCAAGGTGAATTTGGGTGCTTTCAAGCTTCCTAACTCACACCAAAACATCATTGATCATCATCAAATCAAGATTGAAGATTCAATGAAGACCATGAGTGGCTAGTCCGTTTGTGATTGCTTTCGGGTGAATAGTTCTTGCCAAGTGAGATGGTTAGTCATGTTTAGGGTTTTTTATGTTGAACACTTTGTGATTAAATGTAATTGAAGGTTTGGATTGAGTTAAACAATTTGTTTATAAAGAAAGTTATTTGCTTTATCATCAGTTTTCGGTTTTCTTGTATCGTTAGCTCACTGAGACTAGTAGATAACTTGATATAGATGAATTGTTAAATTTGTGAATAAACGAGACTTAAAAGATTGTTCATTGGTTATCACTTCAATCAAAAGCTAAGATTGTGACACCCTACATATACCCCACATCGGCCGTAGACAGAAGAGATTCCTGGTTCATAAGTAATGTCCGGTATCTAATATCATCAACGCGTTTTGGGCGTATTGGCTGTGGATGATAGGAGAACTCTACAGTTAAGAGTGCTCAAGTGGCAGAAGTCTAGGGATGGGTGACCTCCCTGGGAAGTTTTCACCCGGGCTACCAAAAGTAAATCCGTGAGCTCCTCGTGGGCAAAACGGACAATATTAGTGGTGTGAGAGCCCAGGTGTTATAAAATGGTATCAGAGCCAGGGACCGGACCGATGTGCCAGTAAGGACGCAGGGATCCGTAAGGGGGGTAGAGATGTAAGTCCCATATTGGTTGAGGAGGAGAACGAAACCCTCCTTATATGGGGGTGGAAACCTCCGCTACTAAGACGCATTTTTCCTGGGCGATCAACTCATCGGGTGAAAACAAAACCGTGAGTTTCTAGATGGGCAACCCATCGGAAGCGAAGCGGACAATATCTTGGTACGGTTTACGTGGACAGTATCTTGGTACGGTTTAAGTTTCTGGATGTGCCAGCAAGGACGCTGGGCTCCGCAAGGGGGGGTAGAGATGTAAGTCCCATATCGGTTAAGAAGGAGAATGAAACCCTCCTTATATGGGGGTGGAAACCTCCTCTACTACGACGTGTTTTGCCTGGTCGAGCAACTCATCGGGTGAAAACAAAACCGTGAGTTTCTGGATGGGCAACCCATCGGGGGCGAAACGGAAAATATCTTGGTACGGTTTACGTGGGCTGTTACAGATGGTATCAGAGACAGGGTCGGTGCCAGCGAGGACGCTGGTCTCCCAAGTGGGGGAGGATGTAACATCCCATATCGGTTGGAAAGGGGAACGAAAGTCTCTTTATAAGGAGTTGGATACCTTCCCCTATCTGACGCGTTTTAAACCCGTGATGGGGGTATTCTCCCTAAGTAGCGGACAATATCCAGTGCGGTTTCCTACTTGTTACAGATGGTATCAGAGCCAGGGACCAGAACGATGTGCCAGCGAGGACGCTGGGCTCCATAAGGGGGGTAGAGATGTAAGTCCCACATCGGTTTAGGAGGAGAACGAAACCCTCCTTATAAAGAGGTGGAAACCTCCTCTACTAAGACGTGTTTTGCCTGGGCGAGCAACTCGTTGGGTGAAAACAAAATCGTGAGTTTCTGGATGGGCAACCCATGGGGGGCGAAGCGGATAATATCTTGGTACGGTTTACGTGGGCTGTTACAAATATCTTGAGTTGTGTTATGTAACCCTAAAGTACACTTGATAACCCATTGATCTTGTAGAACTTGAAACCCGGAAGTGATTGTTTCTTATTATTTAGTTAAATTAGTGTCAAAGATTCTTGCTTTATGCAATTATGTTAGTAATTCATTTAAAGTTTCAGTCTTTAATTATAAAGTTTGTGTCTTTAAGTTAATTGAGTCATATTGTTAAACACTTTCCATATATTACCTGTGGAGACGACCTTACTTACCCTTACACAATAAAGGTAGCTAAGACCGATATAATAACTTGTTTTTGAATCACCAATATAATTCATTTATTTAAAAGATACAAACAACTATCAAGCGAAATTTGTATGCACAGAAATACACCAAAATTTTCTTATGGGCTTTGCCATCTCCAAGTCACCAACACATTTATACTCCTAGACAATGGCAGAGTTTAAACTACATCATGACGGGGGGGGGGGGGGGGGGGGTGGGTGGGGGTGGTGGTGGTTGCGAAAGTAAACTATTTTAAGGAAGGCGAACTCTATATTTATTAAAAGTTTACACTTTAAGGCTGAAAATTTACACTATCAGGTCTAAAATTTACACTACCAGACCGAAAATAAATAGTACTAACGAAAAAAGAGGAGGGGGGGGGGGCTGCCCATACTAAGCTTCGCCTATGCTTCTAGATATGAACTCAGTACATGGATCGTGGCTAAAGTTAGGTCATTTTAAGACTCCAAATTCCAAACCTCAACAAATCCATCACGAAATCAATATTCAATAACAAATGATTAATGTGCATTATTTTCTTTCAAGTAAGTAATTAATTCTAGGGCTGCAAACGAACTGAATGAAGACGAACAAGTTTATAAACTTGTTCAACAAGTTAATTATGATGTTTGTCGAACGTCTCTTAAAAAAACTTTGGTTTTACACCAACTTTTGTGTCTTTTTAACCACAAAACCTTATTTTAAGATCTTCTAAACTCTTTATAACTAGGTTTAACTCATAGTCGTCTTTAAAATAATTTTTTCACACTTACCATAAGCTATTAATACAAGTGATGGTGTTACGTTATTTTAATGAAAAACATTTCACTTAACACGCTTTAACTTTTTCCAAAACAAATGAATCAATTAAGAAAGAAAACAAAAGTTAAGATATACAGGGAATAAAAGAGACTTTAAATGAATGGGCCATTACAGACTGTGAAAGCAAAAGGCTGCAGAAAAACTTAACATATGAAAATGAAGTAAAGTGTACAAAATACAAATAGGTCAAAACACAGAGGGGACACATGAGTTGTGGTCAGTCAGCGAGGAGTCAATCATCAAGCAATAGATTGCAAAATCATTGATTGTTTTCCATCTTCCATCGATATACTCACACACACTCTCTGGTGTATTTCCACACACAAATCAAGACATCATGCTCTGCAGACAATGACATGACCACAATGCAAACTGTATGCACACATGCATGAGGCTGATCACATGTCCATACGTACATCACATGCATGCATGCTCATGTCCATGTTTGTGTATATATGTTTAATTATGCAATAAAAGCCTTTCAAAGAGAGAAGTTTCTTGGCCAGGAAAAAATTACCACAACATTTTATGTGTTGTTTTATTCTCAATTCCTACAAATACTAGATTAATTAGAAAACAAATACTGTTTGTTAGTCACTTGAGTTGATAGCATTATGGTAAAAGTTATAGATTTTTAAGAAATATTAATGTTCAAATCCTGACATTAGATAATTAGAAGTTGATGAGTGTAGGAGTTGTAGTAGATTTGTGTGTGAGTGATCATTATAAAAATAGTATGCCAAATAGATTTAAATATAATTATTTTTAATAATAAATCATAAGTTTATAATCATATTTAATATTGTTTTAAAAAAATCACACACTTTTTTCTAACAATAAAAACTATTCTTGTTTTAATATTATTTTAATCTTGTGAATCATTTCATAAATATATGTTCAAATATTTTAATCTTGTGAATCATTTCATAAAGTAATGAAACGATTTATGGTTTCTTTAGAAATTATCAGAAAAAAATATATGTTGTACTTGTGTAGAGGTTTTAAGTAAACGAACATTAATGGGCAAAAAACAATATGAAATTTGTGGGTTTATTTAGCTGTTAGAGAATGAATCAATTCAAGGTTTTCTTGCTCTACTCCTACAATGACATAAATTTAAAAAACTTCTTGCAGCAGTAGATTAAGTTAATAGTTATTTAATTAGAGCAAAATTTGTAGATATGATAATAAATTTTATAGAAAAATATAGCTAGATGTTTTGTTTACATGATAGTCATTTCACAGGTGATTTATGGACTACTAAAATCATTTGGCACACGTTCCTTCATACACAATTAAAAGTATTTGTAGTTATTTTTTAATCTATTTGTTATACAATGAAGTCCGTATATTTTAATAACAAAACCATAAATTTAATTTTAGGGTTTCTTACTCAAGAGCATATGACTTTTAACAGAAAGAAAAACAAGGAGAAAAATAAATGTTTATTATGGACATCACTGTATGTGCATTTATTTGACGGTATGTCTTTTTTTTTATTAACTTTTGACACGTCTTGTACGCTCCAAACGTGAATTAACTTTACCTGCAAATGGTCCATCTTATATCTCACACATCAATTTCTTGGGATGTTCACATGCATATGTATGTATGTAAATGCATATGATGAAAAAGATGGATCAAAACTGGCTCCCGCGAGAATATAGGCTTAATATGCGTTGATGCAAGACTGAATATTATATTTTATGAGGCTTAATATGCGTTGTTTTGTTGTGCTATCTTTTTGTCTCTTACTACAATCAAAGCCTCAAAGGTGTGGTGTTTATTGAACAAGCCAATCACCTCAAATACCATGTCATGTTTTGTTCTTTTTCTTATAAATAAAATACTCTATGCTTTAATTTTCCTTTTTAAAAAATAAAATTTCACTACTAGAACACATACATAAAAACTCTTTGATTGACTAGGACATCAGATAATCAGCAACAAAATTACGATGGAAACCATCAAGAAACAATTTATTGTAAAATAATATTCTTTTAGGATTTTAGTGGTTGTTGGTAATCCATCACAAATTTACCGACAACTTATTAGCCTGTCGGTGATCCGTCACCTATAAATCTCCCATCACCCCTTGTAAAATTTGATTATGGTAAATTATCCCACAATCACAATTCTGTCACTATTTTTAAATCACATTTCCTCAAAAATAGTCTTTTTAGAAATCTTTTTCAATTTTGTCTAGTTAAAACTTCCATTGTAAACTCTTTCATAGATTCATCGTTGATTCGCCAGTACTATTTTCTATATATATTAATCTTAGTTCATTTCTAAAAATAGCAAACACAAAGTTTAGGTATTTTATAGTATGAAAGATTGTTGTTTGGCATAGTATGTACATAATCTTTAGAGGAAAGTTGAGACAATATCTAAGATCACTGTTAGTGAGTTAGTTAGTGGTCTCGGGAATTAAATACTTTGTCATGTGTGCCTAATCTACCGATGGGATGTTAAATAGGGCTACAATTGGTGGGCTCGAAACGAGAAGTCATGTATGTATCTGTTAGTTCAACCCATCAGAGTCTATGGGCACAAACATAGAAATCATGACAAAGCACTACTAGAATGCCCCCCCCCCCCCCCCCCCCCCCCCCCCCCCAATCTCACCACATGCTCTAGCGTGGGTACACATGTAGTTCTTGTGTAGAGTTGCACTCGACCTGTATCCGTATATGTTTATTCAACCAGGTCCCAAACATAGCCATAGGGACCTACATGTGTACACAAATACATATCAAAGAATACTATGATGTAATTTACATATTTACTTATTCTGTTAGACATAGTTTATAGTAGTTTAGTTACGTAATATACGTGTACAAATCAGTGACACGTGATGATGATGAGAACAACAACAACAATGGTTTCAACAACAAGAACAATAAGAATAATTGTAATTCATGTAATCTACATATTTACTTTATCTGTTAGACATCTCATCTTCTTGGATTCTTTGTAAACATCCCTGCCCTGATTTCTTCTTTTAAATCTACCATTGTTCGACCGTAGTATGTGGTATGATTGGGTTGATTGATCAAGATTGATGTGATTGTTGGTTAAAGCAAGTTTGTACTTGGTCTTTTTGTTTGCTTAAGTTTCGATCTCGTTTGCGCCTTTAACTTGCTCTAAGTTTTGTTTATTGTTGAAAATGGAGCGACTAATTGACTATTGTTTAGACCTTGTGCTGATCGGTATGATGGGTAGACCTTACGATCTTCTACTACGTAGTTTGTTAAAGATGATTTTTTTTTGCTGTCATGTGTGTCCTAGTTTATTTGGAGAAATTTGATGTTTATACTATTAGTTATTTTGTATATATGTATAAATGTATGAGTTTAGTCCATTTGGATGCCTTAGAAGATAAAACAACTTTTTATAAAACCTAAATCTATATTTATGTCACTTAAATTTAAAATGACTGTAGAGACAGAAAGAAGATCTCAAGAAAAATAATATAACATTATCGATCAGATACATGATATACATTTACATATACATATACATATTCATACAAATACATAAGAACCTTTAGTCTAATAGTATCAAAATATGTTATATGATTTTTTTTTTAATTGGTTGAGGAGGGTTTATATGCCTTGTCACATACAAAGTGATGCATATTAAAAGTGTGTATGTTTCTGTAAAATATATATGATAGATTTTAATAAAAGAATTATAAATAACTAAGAGATCGATGCAATCAATTAGTCACTATCCTAAAAACAAAAAGATGAAAACAAGGGTCATAAACCCTACCAGTTATTAGTCAATTTTCTTTGATCCAGTAGAGGGGACCCACAGACAGATCTGACGGCTACTGTTGTCTAAAACTTGTATCTAGATCGTGACACGTGGATCATAAAAGCTCGTGGATAAAGAATGATAGTGTAATCATTCTTAAATAATTTGACATTCTTGACTAGTTTTGTACACTTCCTTACATTCACTGCTTCACTACAGTACGTTCTAACCACCCACCTTTATTTATCTTTATGAAATCCCCATTTCCCCAAAACTAATTTTTTTTTTATGTTAACCTGAAAACACATTAAACGTCCTTCTAGTTTATATACAATGTTAATGTTAATTTCTTCATCTTTTATTTTAATCGTATATATTTTATAACTATAGTTTGGTTGTTATGTAGCTCAATCTGATTTAATTAAATCCAATATACACTTACATACAGTTTTTGATTAACCTATATGCAACCCATAGGTTAGATGGATTGAAATGATACTAACTAAAGGTAAGTATAGTGGTAGTTTACTACTATCATTCTTTCGTGTCTTCTTACTCTGTATCGATTTGTTGCTACTATAAAATACTACTATCATTTTTAATAATTTTTACATGGTTGTTTCTTGGAGCATTCTTAGCCACATCTTTTGATACTAGGTTTACTATAATATACGCATAAAATTAATCGGTTTTTGTTGTCAGGTTTCACTGAGATTGAGCATCATCTCTATCCTCTAGAATAAAGGTGAGATTTACTCTTATATATCCCATCATTCCTAGATCTAACCAACAGTTACCGCAATGTGTGGTAGAATATGTTTGTTTTATTGTTATATGTTATTACCTTACCTACTTGCTATACTTATTGTTACCGAAATTTACTACCTCTCATAAAAAGTTGTCAACCTTTGATATGCTGCAACCATGAATAATGAAGCCTATAGGATCATATTCATGATTTTTGGGGGTACTATATTGCGACCTTTAGTGTCTAACAAAACCCTTGGAACTAATAACTGCCCAATGTTGTATTTGTAACTTTTGGGCATTACAAGTAACATGCAAGTTACATATGCTAAACTAAATCTTTCTCTTTACATATAAAACTCTCCTAATGCCTTTCATCTATTCTAAGCAAATATGAGAGATCTAGACATTCATGCTCATATTATAACAATAAATATAATCAAGAGTCGTGTATGTAGCGTTTTTGAAGATAAAGGAGTCGTAAAACCTCTAGACTAAAACAATTGCTACCCCATCCAGCTTTTGTTTTCTAGCTTCTTTGCATCTACTGCTTTAAGATTTGAATTCCCACATAAAACCAATTGACTATAGAGCATTTAGAAGCAAATTAATGAGATTTCTTTTTTCTCATTTATGTCACCACAGAAGTGCTAGGTATTCTGTAATGGTATTCAATGATTGTGGTCCCTTGCGCTGTCCCAAAGAGTTTTCAAGTTAGTATAGTCTTTTGAAGATACGTGCATCCATGTGGGGTTCTTTTAAACAGTTATTAATCTACTTCTATTAATTAAATATATCTATACAATTTACACGGAGGGAAAGTATTTTGCTACTAAATATCAGTGTGTTTCTAATGAACTAGTATGTGTTGAGATTCAAGTCTTTACTAATTACATAACATATGAAACTTTGGACCTCCCAATATATGTATTTAAGTAGCTGATTATACGTTCTTGGTCATTAACAATACCTTTTTTTGACATCCAGACAAGCTAAAAGCATAAGCTAATAAGTGCAACAACTATGAACTAGCAAAGCTAGAATGGCTCGACTACTTGGCTTTACTTAATTTGATAGATCAATGTAACGTTTAACATGGGTGCATACCTTTGACATTTGTAGTTTGTTAGAATTTATGTTACTATATCATGATAGAGAATTCTTTACATTAAGAACTAAGATGGAAAAAATCATTCAAGTAAAGATTAAAGATGTCATTATTATTATAGTTCATGCCACATTGTCCATAATAAACTTGTATTTTCAAAATAACAGAATAAAATATCTCAAGAGGAATTCAAAATACCATTAGATAATGTTATGCAACTTGTCACAACTAGACTTGTTTCTTCCATAATTAATTGCAATATTCATACCAAAAAAGGAGCAACTGCTTAAGGTTGAACATGCCTATCATGAACTCGATTTTTGGTAGTAAAGGGACAACACACTGGGTTAGGTAAACTCTTTGAATTTTACCTTCATGAACTAGCAGAACTTTGTAAGTTTTAAGAAAAAAAGTTGTCCCATTGGATCTAGTATTATTTTACACTATGGTATACATGAACTTCTATATTTCAAGTCTATTCCTTGCCCTACTACTACTTATAGTAAAAGAATAATACTTTGACTCCCCTAGGCCCTAGCTAGCTCTTCATAGTTGCTATTGAGTGTAGCTACTAGGATGATTGGTCAAATATTCATATTTGGAAATTGAAGACATCACACTTTTATAATTGTGGTATTAGACATTGATCTTTTAAAATAATATTAATTACTGCTTTTTTAGTGTAATAATTATATTTCAGAATATTTTTTGATATAACTTGTTGTCTCTCTCATAACGCAGTACGTCTGTAAAATATACGTGAGCATAACATATGTAAGTGTGTAGTACTATTACTCTGTCATGATGGATTTGGATCAGATCAATTAACAAGAAAAAAAAAATTAATACACTTCTTGATCAAGAACATTGACACTTTATTCGCTAACTCTACTCGAACTACTGATTACAATGATAGACCTATTAAATTGAACCCATAGACAAATTTCTAAATGAAATCTACTCCTACCGGATAAACAGCCCAAGCTAACTTATAATGATCTTGACCCAATAGCTAGATAAACCTAAACATTTAATAAACCAAAATGTAACTCTAACAAACTAACGACCCATAATATTAGATTCAAACACCAACAAAAAAACAAAGACCCATGATTTCAAATAGAAACATAAAGCCCTTAAATCTTGAATTATCAACAAGATTAGTTCAATTATAAAAACTTACTTTGATAAACTCTGTACTTTCCAAATGTAACGAAATTCATATTCGTATTTAATATGATATTCAAAAGGAAGATTCATTGGATCTCATATAATCATCATACATTAAAAACAACTTACTTTTATTTTATCTCTTTTTTAGTTTCACACAAGAGGGAGTATGGTACTATTAGATCTCATATAACTAGAAGCTTGAAAAAAAAGGAAAAACGAGGGAAAAAATGAAATGAAGTAAAAATCACTTTTCCTTTACTTGGCTTTTCATACTTTCTTCCAAATTGCCTTTCTTTCCTTTCCACTTTAAACTTTGGCTAGCTTTCCCCTACTTTTCATTTATGGAGCAAGAAAATATAGATCGATGAATTAGATAAATATAATTTTTAAAGATTATTTAATCATCTTGAATTATAAGTAGTAATACTTACAATGATTTTAATTTTCCTCAAATAAGAAACTACTAAAAGGCAAAAAGAAGATTAATTGGTTTGATGGATTCCTATTTTGGAGTTTTTTTTTAAGTTTAAGAACTTTGGTGACTCGCTCATCACTTCTTGTATTTTTTTTTTATATTTCTACTTTAATAAAAATATAACTAAAAGGCCTACGTGATAACATTATATCCATTCTCATTAAATTTTTCTTACTTGTCTATCCTATTAAGTAATCATATTATTTACTAATAATATTATTAATTTTTTTTAGATTAAAATAGTTTTTTATAATGTAAGAAAAAGATCTCTTGTTAAATTTATTTCTAAAGAAATAAAAATTTATAAAATAAAATTTTTTCTAAGACATTAAAATTTTTTAAATATACAAAATATTTTAAAATTAATTTTTTTAAAGTAAAACATTTATAAATAAAAATATTTAAATTAAGAGTTATAATAAAAAAAGTTTTTAAAAGTGGTAATTTTAAACCTTTGTTTTGAAACAAAATTGTCATTTTATTTATAATAATAAAGATTTCAATTATATCTTATCTTTAAATATCGTTCTATAATTAATTTTTTTATTTTATTTAATATTTTTTATTTAACACGTGTAAACATGGGTTTATTAAAGATAGTTTTTTATATTACTAGTTACTATATTACTAGTTGTAATGATAATTACTATATTAAGTAAATATAAATAAAATTGACAATAGTTATAATATTGTTATTTAATAATAATAATAACAACAACAAGAATAATTATTGTTTTGATAATCATAATATAATAGTAATAACAATACTAAAAACTATGATAATAACAAATAAAGATTGCTTCTTACTCATCAGCATATCAATTACCTTAGTAAATATAAATAATTTTTTTATGGGGCGAGGAAATTTTTAAAGATCAACTGACTATCTTAATATCATAATTTTTTCGGTCCGGTTCAGGTCAAATAGGATGTGGTCTGCTTCAATGTCAAAAAATATCTTTAAAATAGTTAGCAACCTCTTGTATTTACGTATATATCAAGAACCATATTAAAGTAATTATACTTATAAAAATGATGATATATGATGTTTAAAATAATGATGCTCATAAAAATAATAATGTATAGTGGGAGAACTAGTTCTTTTCATTTGAGGGTCGTAATGGAAACTTTTGCACAATTGTAAAAAGCATCGATTAGTATTTAATACTGATGATGTTCAATAAGTTGGAAACAATGTCGATCGGTAAATATAACATATGATCCATCATATCTTGAAATCACAATAAACTTTGCTTGTTTTATTGTCAAAACCATCTATCTCGATATCAAATTTTCCTTTTTTTCTTGCTACAAAGAACTTGACTATTTGAGCGTGAAAGTACTAAAAATCTACTCGATTACACACCCTGTTTAGTGAGAAAATGTGATTCATCGAACTATCAATGGATCTTCAAAGCCCATTGTAGTTCCGCTCTTGACCATATGTTTAAGACGATCTTGCTATTTTCTCATAGAGTTAAGTTCAGTTTTGTTTCATGTGATTTGCTAAAAATAACTATTTTTCTTTAAACCTTAGGGAGCAAAATTGAATTAATTCTTTCTTTTACTATAGGTCCACCCATGCTTAGCTAATATGTTCGTCAGAATCTTAGCAATAATCGTATACTGCAAATTGATCAAAATGATAAGCATATGATCTGTCACTTTTAGGATTAAGGTGATAAACGAGGAATTACACATCCCTTAGGAAAAGAAGAATCTCTATAAAACTAACAAATAGAGTAAAAAATGTCGATATCCATCAAGTCTCAATACCTTTTAGTGCACAGAAACGTAAAATCAGTCATTCCTATACGACCAAACTGCTTCTTTAACCTTAGCAATGGAGGTAACGGCTTTTAATAGATCATCATATAACGTCAAAAGAAGCTTAAATCAAGAGCTTCGATTAGATATACAGACACATTTATTGACGGAAAATTTACTCAGAAAAACTCCAAAAAACACGTTTTACACGATCAAGATCAATAATGTATTCTCCTTTTACTTTGACCCCCTTATAGTTATTTCACACCTTTCTCTGTTCAAAACACCATGATAAAATTTAAAGTTTTCGTCAGCTTCAATGACTCGTTTAGATTTCAGTGTTTGAGACATAGTTAGCAGCTCCCTTTGCTCAAAATCAACAATTTGTTTAACCACATCTCTAAGTTCATTTTGAACCTCATTAGACATAGGGGTGTTCAAAAAAGTCGATATCCAAAAATATCCAAAATCCGATCTATATTCGAATCCGAATAAACTGATCCGAATCCTTATTCGAAAATTCGGATCGGATCTCATCCGAATCCGAATTCATTATTCGGATTTCAGATATCACAATTTTTTTATTCGGATGCAATTAATCCGAATAAGAATTCAATAATATTTCTAGATCAATACTCATTACTCAACTACCTATTTTGTTTTCAACTCAATACTAAAAAATCTTGACGCATTCTAATCCTATAACCCTAAACAATTATATAATAATCGGTTGTTGTTCTACATTAAAAATTTTAATCTTTGGGTTCTATACAATTACATATTATGTTTTAATTTTGAATTTGTGTTCAAATCAAAATTTTATATTCTAGTTTTATATTTTTTATTGTAATTTTAAAATTATAAAATATTAAGAATAAAAAATTAGCAAAAGAAAAAAAATAGAAACAAAAAATAGAAAAAAAATGTTATTTGGTTTATTCGGATAAATTCAGATTATTCGGATATATCCGAATCCAATCCAAATTGAACTCGAATGGATTCGGATCAGATAGAGATATCCTTATTCGGATCGGATCGGATCGGATTGCTGATAGGGTCATGAAATTTTCAAATCCGAATAATTCAATCTGAATAATCCGTTTTTCGATCCGGTGAACACATTTAATTAGATGTGACCATCACTAAATAGTTTATATATCTAATTCAACCATTTAAACTTTAAGTAATCCAACCTACCATGTACCACTTCCTTCGGTTTTTGTTTGAAACCTTTATTCCACCTTTTATTTTCTTAATTTCTTTGTATTAATTACATTTTGTGATCGAGGCCCACCAACCTCATCCTACGCTTCCTTGACAATCTGATTAAAATCCTTCTTTTTAAACCACGAGTTGTAAAGCTTAAACAGGACTAGACAGTAGTCCACCGCCTTTTGTATAAGACTCGTATATATCTATACGCTTCGTATATGATCATGAGACAATATATATTTTTCGTTATGCATATTGTTGTTTAACACGACATAATATTTCTCGCTATGCATGAGAATTGTTTGACACAATGCAATATTGCTTGCTATGTGTATCAACTAATTGACACAACGTACATTAGATTCTCGCTATGTGTATCAATTATTTGACACGATATAAGATTCCTTTAAACTGTGTGTATAATCTATTATACATAATAGGACCGACAACATCATGCACAGTAGCAACATGCACAACAACAACCAACCTAATATCCACCACACCGCTTTGTTTTCAAACACGTGACACTCCCTACACATGTTAAGGACATGGTATAGGATATATCACCACCATTTATAGTGGATGGAAGACCAACAAAAATGGTTGATTTGGCTATGGATAGAGATGGCTAAGGCTACGGGTGTTGCCATTACACTACCGCAGGTGCTAGCCTCAACAGGAGCCATAGTCACAATATCATGAGCCAGAACCAGATCCAATGGCAGACGCCTAGTTTTTACTGATGGTTGTATTATAATTATTATTTTGTTTTGATGTACAAACTTGTTATTTTTTATGTATAAACTTATCTTGATTGTTTACTGAATCACTGTAAAATTTTTAGATGGTTGCTTATCATATATAATAATAAATTTAAGTATATATATGATTATCTATATAAAAGTTATTATAATTGTAGTTTCAAAGTATAAAAGATTAATTATTGATGTTCGAGCAAGAACATATGTATAAATTTGATTGTTTAATAGATAATATAATTAAGCAAAAATACAATTTTGATCATATGTGTAAAAAATATAATAAAATAGCACATACGAATATAAAAGTCGTATGATTTGTCCGGCACATAAAATCTGAGCTAAGAATCGTAGTTATGTCATCTCTTCATGTGAAGCAACATCGAAATTAAGTATTTTCTTGTTCTTTTTTAGAATTATGTAATACTTTATCTGAGTTTCTGTTTTGCGGTTTAACAAAATTGACACATAAATAGTTGTTTTACATAAAATAGTTGATAAAATAATAGATAGATCATGAAAAGTAATAAACGCTACCTTACTTGATTTACACTATTGGATCTATAATATTAGTTAAGTATTAATAAACATGAAACTTTCATCATCTAGGTCAAGCTTATAATATTTCATAAATTCATATAAACCAATGTGCATAGAAGTACGGGAGATAGAAGCACCATCTCTGCACTTTTGCTCTTTTGTGCTATCTGATGCATCTACCAATTTCTTACATTTTTCAGTTCTCTTTTCATGTTGACGTTATCCTTTTTCTTTACTTTCCTTCTTTGAGTAAGTGCAAAGCATGTGACAATGCATGGGAATAAATAGAGACCTCAGTTACACGTTTGGGAAAAATATGCCCCTTTTCCTAAACGTAAAGTCCTCCATTACAATTACCAATAAACACCACATAGTAACACTTTTAGCAAAGTTAAAAAACACACACTCTATCTCTCTGATAAATTAACTTAACTGCTATACGTGAGATTTTACTAGCTACGTAGTTTCTTTGTATAATACCCGCGAACATTATAAGGTGAAAATGTAATATATATTATATTATTAAAAAGTTGATAATGATGTCTCACAAATTTGATAGGAAGGACATGTTTAGCTTTTGAAAGCCTCCAGCCTTAGGTGGCTTTCTGTCGTTGTTGTCTCCTTATGTCTTTCTTTACCTCTCTTTTTCTTTTCAATTCGTTACTTTCCTATCTCTCCTGATTTTTGCAGTGGTACCTGATTCTCTTTCACTACCTCCCATTAAAAACACAATTATAACAAAATGAGTAGTACGGTCCATATATATACATACACACACTCATATATATATATATATAGAGATCATTATCAGATGTCACTGTGGCCTTCCCAATGTGAACTCTAGATTGGGCTTCTTGGCGGTTGATGAGCTCACTTCTGACAGTCTCTCATGGTTCAGACCTTTTGAATTCATTTCCTTCTGGAAAAAGATTAATTGGTTGTCATGAAAACAATACATTATGCGCGTAATTAACACGATAATAATATTAAGCACGATGTCATATGCTAATCGCGAAATCTCTAGATATAGTTCTCTACGTTCATAACCATAGATGACCGGTTCTTTAATTGAATTATCATATGTTTTAATTGTTAGAACAAGTGAATACTCTTAAAGGGCCTTTGAATGAGCAAGTGTTCTTGTTTTTAGATCATTAAGGATCTTTATGTAGTTTTTTTTTAATTGTTTGTCTTTAGCTTCAAGAAAGCAAAATTGACCCTTAAATATTCTGGTTATTTGACTCAGCTTTTCTAAAGGCTTGGTCTTAATCACTTTCTTCCCACTTTAAATAACATTCTTGTGAAATTTGGAATATATATATATATTCCCAAGCAAAGCATAAAGCTACTATTTTCACATAATAGAATGTATCAAAAGTGGTGAAAGGAGATCTACACACTTATTAAACTATATAATTAATATGAAAAGAAGAACTAGAATTTATATCTACCTCAAGATATGGTTTGTTTCCTTCAGAATCTCTATGTTCTCCTTGCAACCAAGCTTCCCTGCTAACAAGAGAATATGATCATCAAGCCACCGTGCAATATATAACGTAGTTATAACAATCACAAAAATACAATAATAAAATAGAGGATAGATAGGAATGCTAATATATAACGCATACAGATAAACAGACATAAGGTTAAAGAAATGGTTCAAAGATAGCAGATTTGGCATCCACTTATTTTGAAAAAAAGGTTTAACTTTGACACTAAGTATTACAAGTAGTGGGTCCCACTTAGAAAAGTGAGGAAGCCCACCAAATTAAAGAGAAAATGATATGTTTTTATGGAGATCTCGTGACTTAATTGTAATTATGCTAAAAGACCTCCTCTTTTACAATTAGAATCTCCTTTTCAAATCACTTGAAATTAAGCAAATTTAATAGCCGCTAATTAAATTATTAAAAATGACTATTGAAATAATTGAGGGTACGTACCATCTAAACATAACATGTTAATACCTTCATATTTCAAAAACTCTATTATTAATTGTTCCCTACATGCATTATTCATTTATATAGTGAATATATATAATGTTGATCATGATGAGTTGTTTTGAAGATTGTTAATAATCTTTAGGTTTGTTTGGGGTCATGATCAGGAAATCTTAAAAAGGCAAGTAACTTATAAAATGAATACACTGCTAGAAAACTGGATCGTTTCCGATGACCATGTGCACATTAACAGAACCATAATATTTCAATGGGTTAAAGGTTTTACTGAAAATTGATATGCATTTAAAAGCTCTTTGATTTATCATAAAGATAAAACAGAAGTAGATACAGTTATTAATTAAAACAAAACAAAGTTTTCACCTTGAAGAATTGCTCCATAGACCATACTGATAATCTTTCTCCTGGTGAACACTAGACCTTCCTCCATTTTCAGCTGATAGTTCTTTGGTTCTCGGGTTACGAATGTCAAATATCATGTCATCAGAATTATCACCGGATGAAGCGTTTTCGTAAAGATCAGATTGCCCTAATTATGGTGGAAAACAATTGATCCGGAGTTATAAAAATATAACTTTAAGTTGATATTTATGAAACAAAAATGTTGTCAAATCAAGATCAGCAAAAAAGCTTAATTACCTGAAGATGCTGGTGCCCGATCTGTTGTCTTTACCGTTCGGTACATCTGCAACACAAAATAAATGAATGTTTAATATCTTCAACAGTGGCTATTAAATTTTGGGATTTTAAACAAATGTTGAAGATGTGTAAATACATTCAATGTATCGGTATAAAAAATGCTAAGAATTTCTATAATTACTTTGAGCTATTACTACCTATATACCATAAAATTTGAAGTTGGTAATTAGACTACAAACTTTACTACAGGATCTCCCTTGGACGTACATTTAATTACTATCTAGTTATGTTCATGAATGTTAAACAACTATTTGTGTCCTACTATTAACTATTTACATTGACTGTATTTATATTAGATGGCCATAATTACAAAGGAATACATGCATATATGTGGATTATTTACCACAAGAATTAATGCTCGATTGATGAAGCATTGAAGACTATATAATATAGATGCAGTATATGTCCTTTCCAACGTATTTTCACCATACTCTATTGATGTAATATATATAAATGTCTATGATGCATGATATATGTAAAATCAAAAAGTACCAACATGAGTAAATGATGAAGAGTACATAGTAATAGTATATGCGACCGTGCATTGACAATATATATATATATATGTATGTATATATATACATACACCCACACACGTGTGTGAGAGAGTGATAGAGTGAGAGAGTGATAGAGTGAGAGAGTGTGTGTGTGTGAGAGAGAGGTGTGTGTGAGAGAGAGAGATATGCATGTCTGCACAAGTGTAAGAGCTAACTTAACTATGGTTGGTATCTATTGCATGGTTAGGAAATAAACCATATGGGATGGTAGACATACACAAACATATCATTGACAAATGATGGCATTTTTGTACTCTCTCATATCTCAAGTTTCCCTCTGAATAAAAGGATAAAATTATTAAATTCAACCCTCTCTGTATAGACTTGTCTTTGCTTGGACCCTATGAATATTGAGTTTTCAATTCCTTGGGCTTTGTCTTACTATGCATCTCTCTCTTTCTTTCATATATACATACACACATGGTAATAATATTATTATACGTAGGAGTACTATATGTATATTATATAAATGTGTAAATATATGGAGCTAGGGTTCTTGCTTAAGCTATGCTTATGCAGGACCATCAGATCTAGTAATAGTAGCATGAGAGAAACATTTGCAAAGGATTAGAGATGCCTCTCTGCAGGTAAATAAGCATTGGAAATTGCAATTTCTTGCAATTATTAGGAAATAATATAAATAAGTTCCTTCTAATAATGCAAAGTGCTTCTTTAGTGCTAAAGTCAAAAAGAAAATAATAATATCTGAATCTTGGGTATATATTCCAGATTTCAGTATATATGTAGGTGCTCTTGACTCTTGAGGGTGTACTAAATATTGACACAGTAGGCAGACAATGCATCTTGCAAACCATTCATGTTTGTTCTAAAGAAATATATAGAAATTAAAATAATACATCTATCATAAAGATTTGAAATTAAGGAGGCTAAATAAAATTAACCTGCAAGTGAGATTTAACATGTGACAAAGTTAGATCTTTCACATCCATTAGCTCAAGAACTGACTTGGGTGTTGCTCCTAAAATCATAAAAACAAAAACAATATGATTAATAACTTATGATGAACACAATAACTAAAATGAATTTATGAAGAAAATAAGAATAAGACGAATCAAAAATGTGGATATTACTTACTTTCATGACCACCCAAAAGCTCAACAGCATGGACAAAACGAGCATGAAGAGTAGTAGTCCACCGCATCCTCGGCGCCCTCATGCTGCGCTTTGACGGAAACCTTGAGGACAAGAATCTTGATCGTACAATATTGTTGATATTATTTCCATGAATTATAGAACTTGTGGTAGTAGAATTAGTGCAGTTATCTAACAAAGTTTGGTTCTTTTGATGAGGGTGAGACAATATTGGGAAATTAGGAGGGGTATTCTGGTAATAAACTGGAACCCCTCTTATGGGTCTCAAGAAACCTAAATCTGAACTAAACCCATGATGGTTTTGGTTTTGGTGATGTTGGTATGAGTAGATATTAGATGTGGCAGTGTTAGAGTTTTGTGGGAGGAGGTTATGGTAATGGGTGAGGTCCGAATGAGTTGAGTGAGTCGAACCGGGTTTAGATAAGGCTAGCCCAAAAGAGGGTTCTAGTATTCTTGTTGAGCTGTATTGTTGTTGCTGCTGCTGTTGTTGTTGGTGGTGGTGCTGCTGATGATGTTGGTGCGAGTTTAAGGCTCGCTTCCACAAATTCCCCAAATCTAAATCATGGTGATGATCTTGATCAGTTGGTGTTGATGTTGTTCTCCATGTTTTTGATTTGGGTTTGGTGTTGGGTGGGCTGATTTGAAGAGACAAATCTGGTTGTGCTGGAAAGAGCTCCATTTGATGGACCAAAAACTCTACTTTTGAGTTTTGATCACCAAATAAGAAAGACTCAAGCAAGTGGCTTGAAGAAAGACCTAGAGGTTGTTCTTGCTACAATCTTGAAGGTTGGTGGTGCTGTGAGAGTATAACAACACTAGTGGTGAGTTTGTTGCTATTGCGTGATCTAAAGGTGTGAAAGTATGATATGATGATGGTAATGATGATAGAAGGTTTTCTGTTTTCTCTTGAAAGATTTCTTGAGATGAGATTTGTCTAATCAATGGTGAGTTGGGAGTAGTTGTGGAGTTCTAGAGAGAGAGATGACAAGGTATTAAGTGAATGGTTGTATCTTTTGTGCTAAGTATATGTGAGAAAATGACACTTGAAGAGACTAGAGAGAGAAAGAGAGATGCCTTCTTTTATGTGGACGTGGGAGTAGGAAAAGAAGAAAGGGAGAAAAAAAGATTAGAAGGGAAAAAAGGTAAATACGTTAGAGAAATGATTCCTTTACCATCTTTTCCTTTTCTTCTTATTAATTCCTTTTTATACTCGATATATCTCATACTCCATCCCATCTTTCAATATGACAATAAACCTTTACATTGTGTATTAAAATATTTTTTTTAATAATTAGTAATTCAAAAAAATTTGGGATTTTGAACGGAGGGTCTCACTGGAACAGACTGTTTATTTTTTTAGAATAGAAATAAGGTTTATCATTATCTCACTTCTTCCACATAGACTATAAACTTATGAATGATTCCCAGGCACGTTAACTATATTGTTTCTAGAAAACAATAAAAAAAAGATTAGGTGATACGGACTGGGGACTGCAGGAGGGTGGGAAAATCTCGGCCATGGGTGGAAACCCCACCCCCCCTGAAACCCGACTTTACAAATTTCAACCCGACCCAATGGGGTTTCACCGGTTGCATAGCCCCTCTTTTCCAGCCAACTTAAATACAAATGGGAAATAGGAAAAAACGAGTAAAACGAGAAATTTGAAAAAAAAAATTATGATGTGTTGCTGATGTGTCAACTCGAGAAACCCTGAGTACCCAGAACGACTCCCACCCTCTTATACTTCTAAATTATTTGATCATCTGCTTCGGAAATATTTATTAATTTAGTTTTGACATCCGGTAATTTTCCGTTACCAAACTTTGTTAGTAACGTTAGGTCTTGCATACACATGTCGTGAGCACACACTAGTTGTCGTTGAACGTTGGTGACTTAATAACAATGAACAATGGTTATTAAATAATAATTTAATTAATAATATTGATTATTAATTTGTAGTTTCGTGATTTATGAATTTTAAGTATTATTTATGAATTTTACCTTGTAACGTGCTAACGTGTTATATTGGATTCGTGTGTTTTGTTGCTAGCTAAAAATATATGATTATTATTGTTGAATAATAATATATGAGTTTTATAGTTAGAAGTATTTAAAAAGTGTTTAAAAAGATTAGTTTTATAAAATTTAAACAATGAGGGTTTATTTTATAATTACCACTAAACTTAAACTTAACAAAATTAAAACCCTAATCCCCCTCCCACACCCATTTGTGGCTGTGAACTCCCACACACACACCCTTTGCGATTTTTGATCAAGTGCAAGCACAAACCTTCGATTTTGATCTAGTTTCAAGCATTCGAACGTGTAGCAAACATCAATTCTTGATTCTTACGTGATTAAAGGTTAGATTTTGATTGATTTTTTATAGTTTTGATTCATGATGAACCCTAATTCGAAATTGGTAAAGAAGAGTCGAAATTGATGTTGTTTGATGATGGTATGATGTTAGTTGTATTGCATTGATGTTAGTTTACGTGGATTATGCAAGAAATTTATGGTTCTGATATGTTGTTCATACCTTACTATAAGTAGAAACTTTTGTGCATGATGTTTGGGAATTATGATGAATTGATGATGTTTGTCATGACTAGATGATTGATATTAACTTGATTAGGTATAAAGTTGGTGAATTTATGAATGAATTGGATGTTAGATGGATTTTGGGTGTTACTTTCCCGAAAGGAAAACTTTATTCATGAAGATCATTGGATATTATGAATTAGACATGTTCATGATGTTAGGATCATGTTAGAATGCTTCTTGATGATGTCTAATATGATAGATTGTGTTGATTGAGTTGTATGGATGCTTGATGCACTACTTGGGAAATTTAGGTTTTTATGAAATACTACATGATAATGGATTATGTTAGGAGATTATGGAATCATGATTGGGATTATAATAGAACATTGTTGTGTATGTTGGTTGGCATGAAGCTTGTTGATTAAACATGTTAGTGATCGTCATACACGCATGCGAATCTGAGGTCCTTACTTAGTAGGATTGGTAGGGTTTAGTGTGTGAAGTCGTGAGTGGCTTCACATGGCATGTAGTGCATGATTAGACCCATGTATGAATTATTAGTTATGATGTCACTATGATTGTGTTGAGCATGTTGATTGTTTGACATTCGTATGCGTTGTATGATAATATATGTGGGTATGATAATCATGTGTATAAGTTGCTATACTTAATCTGATGTGATTTCAATTACCATGTCACAAACGAGTCAAACGGGTCAACTAGGTCAAATGAGTCTTGTTTTCCAAAACTTTGGGTCAACGTGTTTATTGAGCACTTAGGGTTGTTAAGCTCTTCGTGCACACGTACTTATGTACTTGCGTGTTTTAGGTAACCTTTGAAGGCCTGTCTTCCCACTCATCGTTAGCTTTTGTTATCGTTCGTTTACGCATCATGTGAGTTTAATGCCCCACTTTTATTTACTCTCTTTTTGGGGGAGAAAGCATACACTATTTTAAAACGCTTTGCTATTATAATATGTATTTAGTAAGACATAGTGTGATATACCATTGAAAGCCCTCATATTTTCGGATCGTTAATTAAGGAATCTAACAGGAAATCTTGGGTAGTACTACTGGGTCTGACAAGCCTCACCCGTAAGACTGGAGGTCAAGCGGGTGCAATATTGTCCAAAACAACTAACAGCGTCACGACCTGGTATGTCGTGGCGGGAAGCAACAGACAAACATAGTCAGATTCGATCGCGAAATCACTATTGTTATTTACTAATGAAATTAGACTAACTATCTATTTCAATGCACTTGTTTATATTTTACTAACGCTACTGTTTATGTTGATTACAAACTCTTGAACTCATCAACTGTCGTGTTGACACTTTAGTATGCTTTTCTCAGGTCGTTACTAGCAGCTTGCCATAGAAGCACGCACGAGTCATGCATACCTCGAACAAACATTCATCTGTTTTTGTCTTATTGAATACTTTCATACTTTGGTTTGGGCACGTATTTTACGCAGTTTACATTTGGTACTATATGTTTGAAATTTTTACAAAACGCTTCCGCAAATGTTTTAAAATTCCAAACTCTGAATTATTTTTTAATTGTTACATATAGTGTCGTTCTGAGTAACTAATAATTGAGTTCTTGGTTTGTTTACTCGTCTCGCGGTAAAACCCCGCACGTAAATTTTGAGGGTGTAACATTAGTTGTGTGATTAAAATGCTTATTACAAGACTTATTTAATTTTCTTTAGAATGACAACTCAAACACTCCTACGATCGACTCTTAACGCTACTTTAATGTCAACCACAAAACTTGAATCCCTAGCCTCTAAGAGCATAGCACCATTTAACATACCAAGGTGCCAAAGTTCCTTTGGTACATGATTTATTTAATTAATACCGCCATTTACAACTTAACGAGACGGAATTAGTTAAGTGTTATATCTTAGAATATACATCAAAACATTTATGCATGGTATTGTGAAACTAATGTATGTTTATTCTGCATTAATGTTATAACAACGCGAATAAAGGATGTTACAAAAAGAATGTTATTTTTACAATTGTGCTAAAAACATAGAAATGCCCAAACCCATTTTACTCGAAACAAGCTTTAGAAGATATGAGGCCCAATGCCCATATTTGATATAAACAACTTGAAGTTGTTTATACATACTTTATACTATAGAGCGTTAAGTCATATCCGATTTTTTGCGAGTAATAATCAAATTTGGAATCAAGGAGCAGTCACCTTGCTCCCTACATATTTAATGTAGGCTCATTATTTGCTGGAAGAAGGGGACACGTCTCGTACATCCCATATGACAAGAAAGCTTATAACTAATCTTGTTTATTGGAGATGGATATCATCTAGGAGCTTTTATAAATATCTTATTATTCATTGAAGATAGTTAGAGATATTTAGCTTTATCATAATTATATTCTCCTATGTTTATGTGTTGTTGTCTCTAGAGTTGGTTAAATTTTGATCTACATTACATATTGTCTCTACATACATAATGATACAGATATATAGATATAGAATCCTAGCTAAAGATTCATGAGAAACAGTGGCGGAGCTTGAACCACGGTTTAGGGGGGGCGGGGCGAACACTATATTTATTAAAAAAATTTCACTACCGGACCGAAAATTTACGCTGTCGAGCCGAAAAGAGGAGGGGCGGGCGCCCCCCCCCCCCCCCCCCGGCCCCTATGAAGCTTCGCCCTTGATGAGAAACCTTTTTCGTAGTAAGAAAATTAGAAAAAATCTCCTCTTTTATCTTTAAACGTCTATAATTTTTCATATTATGAAAAAGCAAATCATTAAATCACTTGTGTTTTTAATGTTTAATTTGAATATAATATTATTATATTAACAAAATAACTCGTTACAAGATTACGCTACTACATATATGTAGTATTAGTTTTTTAATTTTTAATTTACGTATAATATTGTTATATTACAAAAAATAACAGGTCATAAGTTTTCGACACTACATATATGTATAAAATGACATCGCATGCATATAATATGATGTAATTTAGCATATCATATTACATATATGTAGCATTAATATCATATTCAGAATGAAAAATAAAAAACCAACTTTAATGAAATCTTTTAGAAAATGACTAAACACTTTCAAACAACTATGGTAGATTCATTTCGGTTTTTGATGTTGATAAAAACAAATCAGTTATGACAGACGAGTTGCAAAAGGTTTTGGTTATTTTAGGAGAAGAGTGCTTCGTCGTAGAGTGTTGCAAGATGACCGCTTTAATAATTTCAAGATGATGATGGATGGATCATAAATCAATGGGTTAATTTTTGTTTAAATTTAATTAATATGTATTCACGATTTAACGTAATTAATAATATCTGTGTGATGTGTGGTTACCCTGAATTGGATTATAGTAAGAAATTCGTATAATTTAGTAAACAAGAATGTGTTTGTCATCTTATTTATGAGGTTGTTGACAAGTTACTTATATGATGAGCTATTAGATGAGTGATGTATGCCATTTTTGTAATTAAGAAAAAGAAAAGAAAGAAACACTTGTATTCTATCAAATTTATTGTTATATAAATCTTGTGTAAATTATCTTGAGACAAACAAGTTTCTATATATATAAACCTTTTAAACTATTTTGCATGTGACTGGTAGTTTGAAAGTCAATGAGTTTGACTTTCCTGTTTAATAAAACTGAGTATTCACACAATAAGAATTTGAAATAATTTAATGTTTAGTTTTATAAAAACAGTTTAAAATTTTAGGGTGTTACATTTTCCTTATTAAATCAATGGGAACTCTAGTGTACGCATGCATATTTGTATATAAATTGCTGTCAAACTACTTAAAAGCACCTTCTAAGTCATGACACCAAGCCATATAGGTCAAGGACGTCACATATAAGTCATATTTTAACCCAATTCATGAGAATTAAATCATGTACGTGCGTACATATGTAAATGGTAATTTAATGTCAAACTATTAGCACATGCTCACCCAATTCATTGACACCAAGCGTTCATAGTCAAGGGTTTCACCCTGAGGAAAAGGAAGCCATAGCTTTAGCATATTAAGAGTATTCAAAGTAGGTTATTTATTTTTATATGAATGTAAGTCTTATATTATTAAGGATGATTGTAAAGGGTTGTGAGTGAAAATTTATGGAGTTTGTATTGTGTTTCGTTAAATATGACAAAACATTGTACAACCCCCATAATTTATTTAATATTTTCGAAAATGATTGTGAGTAGAGTAAAGAAAAAATGTAATGATAAAGATATAAAATAATTATTTGGTTGAAAGAGAAAAAAAGAAAAAAAATAGTATTTTTAATGTAAATATAGGGATAGAAAATCTAATGAAAATGCTCTAAGGGTTCTCACAAATGAATGTAAAAGAATGTTTTAGTTAAAGTTTGGTTTACATGCTATTAATTTATAGTGTACAATTTTTTAGTTCATATGTCTAGAACTAGTTAGTAAGTGATCATATACGAAATAACCTTATAACTTTACTAAATCATATTCTTCACCAACTTAGACAGTTGTGTCTTTGCCAAATCACTAGTATACACTCTACTTTGCATTTATTATACTATACAAGCATGCTACTTATATCAAGGTCAGCGCTTTTGACTTAATCATCAGGTTAAACATTCTTCGTGTAGTCATTTAGACAAGACACGCGATACATATGCTGATGCTTGAGCAAAGATCTCAAGTCTAACCACCGATTTGGGTGACTCGATCATGCGACCATGGTGGGGTCTAAAAATCCAGTTAATGTTTGTATCGATGATCTAGATATAATGGTGAGAGTTTTGGGTATTGTGTAAAAGAAAGAGAATTTAGAAATGATAGCAATATGGTTTAGGAGAGACGTTTGCTACGAGTGTGATAATCACGTTTTAAAGATAAAAATGGCTTAAAATGGGATGGAAGGAAAATCTCTAATATAACTATGATATAATATTATGGTTTGGTGTTATATTAACAAAAAAAATGTTACAATGGCAATATATTTATATAGAGAAGTATTATATGGTTATCTAAACCTTAAAGCCATCTGAATATATTAAACCTATCTCTTGATCTAGCAAGGAACAAATGTGTACTTATGCCTTCTTTTTCATATTTTTCAATGCAAACTTTTCAAGACACTTAATTTGTAACTTGATTACACAATGCTCCATATTGATCACCCCTCATATATGTTAATCACCTACCCATACCATACAACGTCATATTACTATATAAGATAATGACCTTGATTTGAGGAATTAGATACCAAATTAAACGTTTTAAGCATGAATCACTGTTTGGAGTTGAGAGCTTAACAAAGGGAACATGATACTACTTTTGAGCTTACAATGAAGATGTTAAAGTAATAACTGTTTTTCTATATAAAATGTAAACCTCATGCACAAGACTCTTACGTGTGTGAGGTCCAGAAGGATATTGGGCTATGAGCATAACGGACATCTCGATCCTCGCCTTGAATTTCTACAAGATCGAGTTCTTTTCACAATTCAAACTTTTTGACCTTTTTAAAATGTTTTTTATGACAAAACATTGCTTCAAGTTCAGGTTCTGATTTTCTATATCAAATATTATCTTTTGGGAAAAGTTGTTTTTCTTGATTTTTTATATAACATATATGTGAATAGTTTTAGTTATAAGTCCATGTATATATGATTCTAGGACACACACATGAATTTCGATATTAATTAACCAACTATCTTTGCATTAATATTAACTTAAAAGTCTTGAAAAAAATAAAGTTGTACAAATAAAATCTCTAGAATGTCACAAGAGCCAACCGACTCATAGCTCTAAACCCAGTCAAGGTAGGGTTCGAACTGCTATCTTTGTCCCTCTATCACACAACGTTCAGACCTTGACCTGATATTTTCTAATTATTGTCGTGGGCTGGCCACCCAATGAGTTTACCCGAGGAGGTTCGAGCCCCAGTCTCCACTGAAACGTCCTACCAACAGATCGACTACCTTAAAGTGGTTATATCTTTTCTTAACCTAATGAATTTTAACATATTTCCCATGCAAAGTTGATATATCAACTCAAAATATATTAATAATATACATTAATTAATAGTTAACTAACTGTATTTGTTAGTCTCATCCAACTTAAGCTAGATTGAGGCAACATCAACCATAGTTAACTAAGTGTATTTGTTAGTCTCACCTACTTAAGCTAGATTGAAGCATCATCAACCATGTTATACCATCTGCAAACTCTCTCCGTTAATTAAATTTAAGATTGATGCACCATCATATCAATCATGGTATCCATTCGTAAATTCTCCTTCCTTCGTTAGACGTAAGGTTAAAGCCCTATCTATCACGCTATACCATTCATAAACTCTCCCGCTTTCATTAGATGATTAGATTTAAGGTTGAAGTACCATCATTTATTCAATTATGCAATATCATTTGTAAACTCCCTCCTTCATTAGAATAAAGTATGAAGCACCTTCACCACAGTATACTGTATGTAAAGCCTTTGTTAGATTTCAATTTAGAGTAGAATATAATCCATCAATTAAATAGATTAATTGGTCGTTGTATTCGAAAACTGAAATTAATTCCCAAAACCGTCTATTTCGACAATGGTGATGTAACATGTTTCACCATTCTACTGCTAACATCTAACACTCTAATGATATTTGTGTTTAAAAAAGGCATTTATAAACAATATATATGTCTCATATATACTGCTACTTTCATGTATAAGCTAAAGCATGTATATAAAGTTGTGCATGTTTCAATTTTGGCTTTAGTTTGAATCAGAGTTACAAAAGGGCACACGAGGTCAATTAGGGGCTATGTCATGACCGTTTTTGTCATGGATTTGTGTAGTAATTCACTTAAATGTACCGATTGCCTATTTTGTGTTGTGAACCTAACATCATGACATATTTGCATATATTGAGATTCAAGTTCACAAATGACTTGAAGTATATGCAAGATGATCCATACGTCATTTGACACGATGCTAAATCATGTGTACAGGTTTAAAACATGTTCAGAAAGCTCACGAGTGCATATGATATACCCTAAACTATCACCCTTATGGATCGAAATGGCTTAATCCAAAATTTAAATTTATCTTTCTCTATCCTTGTGTTTGGTGATTAAAATTTATTATTGAATGTGAAATAAAGGTTTTATACCATTTTTAAAAATCATCTAAATATTTTTATGGTCATTTAGACCATAAAAATGGTCACAAATTTACAACCATTATATACAATTACAAAATACAACTAGATGTACAGTGATTTACATCCATTTATGCACGGTGTACATTTTTTAATACTCTAATTAATAATTGGCATGTCAATAGATATTTTACTAGTAGGAGATCCGCGCGATACGACGACGACGGGCGACGAACATTTACAATGCCGTACTCTTTTTTTTTTTTATCAATCTACTCGTGATATATTGTATTGTATTTTTGTTAGTTTTCGACAAAAAAAAAAGCAAACTAAAATCAATAATCTAAAGGAAAAGAGCAAAAAGTTTAAGATACTCATTCAATCAAACGTAAGGCTGCAATATTAATAAGGAAATAAAACCATGAAAATTGATGAAGTTGTAAACATCAAACTAAATCATTTGAGGATATATCAAACAAAAAATAAAACTACAAGGTTTTACCTTCTCCGTGGCAATCTAAGGTTTTACACTTCTATCCTCATTTCTATCCTCATCTCGCGTAGTTACGAAATCTTCTTTTCTATTCATTTTATAAGCATTTTCCTTTTATTGTTTTTGAATATTATTATTATTACTGTATATTATATATTTATTACTTATCAGACAAGGAATATTAAATGTTTATAAGTTATTAAACTATTATTATTATTATTATTACTTCATTATTATTCATTCTTCTCTCAATATTCGAAAGATAACCACACCAAAAAATATAGGTACCCGTTACATTTCGTAGGATGTGTTACTACTGTATCTTTTGATTACACAAGAGACGCTTTTTTCTTACTAAAACGTAATGGTAAGCATTTTGAAACACATCTAGTTTCGTGACCAAATTTTAACGGTCGTAATTTAGTGATCAAAATGAAACTGCCACATAGGGATCGCAAAATTAATAAAATAGTATTAATCAAATAAAAAACTGTAAATATCAGTCGCAAACCACTGAATCATGTAGCAAATATAATTGCATTTATAAAAATATATATCTATTGGTCGCAAACTGGTTGCAACAAATTGGTCGCAAAATTAAACTAGTGATCTCAAGATTAGCACTAAACGTAGAAACCCTGGTCGCAAAGCAATCTTAAAATTGGATTACACATGGAGGTTTTTGCCACACATTAGCCCTTAGCTAGTCGTTTTGCGACCGAAAATATTGTCATAAATACTCAGTTATCTAATACTGCAGATAAGTCTTTCGTAACTCATTTTAAGACACTAAAAACTAGACTTCTCATGCCCAGCTTGAATTACTTAAAGGTGTGCACATCTCTAATGATCAACTAACAAATTATAAACGGAAATGTGGATAATATTCTTTTTACCGGCACTTAATCTACTACTTTTAACTGCTTCAAACACCACTACGTTTTATACTTTTATTTCTTTGGAGTTGGAATAGATAGATTAGTAATGAAATGTATTTAACTATAATTAATCTGGGGAATCTCATAAGGTTCCAGACAGCAATAGAACTGAAGCAGGCAGCAGGTACAAGAAGAAATTAAGAATTTGAGTATGAATCTTCGCAGAACCATATGCATGGAAGACTGACAATTTTGGTATCTGTATCAATTTGACTTTATTGTTCTAATCTCATTCAATGCAAACATTTAATTTTTGATTAAGTTGAGTGGCATTAATGTCAACAATTACGACCTCGAGTATAGAAAAAATATATATTTTTATTACATTTATTAATTTTAAATCTGCCAGATTTTCAGGATTTAGAACCTACCTCATATACTTGTGTGACCGTGTGGCCACGCGAGGTAGTACTAGAATTTCCATTAAAATAGCCATATATAGATTGGTTTAGAGGTAAATTATTATATTTTAAGTAAAAAGTCTTGGGTTTGTATACCATAGAATTAAAAAAAGAGAAGACTAACATTTGCTAGCTAGGCCTATTACATATAAGTCATGTTCGCGGATTGGCGGGTCAGACCGGACGTGAGCCCGTTTATCTTACACACACTATAACACATCACGCACCTTACATACATATATTCAATTTGAGGTTATATTTAATTAACAATCAGTATTTGTCTTTGATACGACAAAGGTGACACATGAGCTCAATAAAGGCAAGGTATTACAATTAGTTTGCAAGGATAAAGTGTTAACATATTTGGCTTTTGTGTTGATAAAAGAGTATGATATTAGTTCGGAAAAGTTAGGACAAGTAGATTGACAAGTATCACTTAATATCATCTCTAGACTGACTCAAACAAACCTGTAAGAAAATTAAAATTTTATCCCATACATGAATGTTCCTTCTCTAAAACTTGCGATCTAAATGCTTTGAATTTATCATGAACAGTACCACAACTAAGTTGATAAGCAATTCATGTAGTTTCACCTATAGAACCTTAAAAAACATGATATACCATCGCTTTATAATATTATTAATGATATTTTCCTCAACTTTTTGTCTACAAGAGAACTAATCGAAATAATGTCCGAATGATATTAGATTGATTGGCCTATTAATGCCCTTTTTTAACTTTGACTTTGGTGACAAAGAGAACCATTATGTTTCCTATATGATTGGATTCTCACGTAAATGGGTAGGGTCTATTTATATACCGAATGTCACTTCTACTTTTCTGTGTCTTTGAATAGCAATAGGACTTGGATTTAGATAAAGTGAAAGCAAAAGGAAATTAAAACAACATAAATGGTAAGTGAGAATGGAACAAAGTATATAACTGGATTATGTATAAAGAATATATGATTAAACAAAAGGCAAATATATGCTCTCTCGATCATTTGTGTGTCCCAAAGATTTGTAGGACACCAAATTTGAGCTATTCCTTACCCAAGTCGTTGGGAAAGATTCAATATGTTCCCCGGTTTTTTGGTTCCTCGATCATGTCAAGCATTTGAAATGGGCACTTAGCAAAGCTACATTAACGTAATATTAAAGTTAACTTAGTCAATTTTTTAGCTTAAATTTGTAATGGGGTTTTACTGGGTATATTTGTTTGTTTAATTAGTTGATTTTGATCGACCTCAAATTTGGAGTATGCTTATGTAAAAGTCTTTGTGTAACATGTAAAAGTTTGGTAAGTGTTCTTATAAAAAAGTCTTTGTATGGATCAATATAATAGATTTCTTCTATATATATATAAGCAATTTTAAAGCTAATTAATAGTTTGATTATTCGATGTATCTATAGATGTGATATGGAGTCTAATTAGCTCATAATGAACTTAAAGGGTTTTGGGTTACGTTTGTTTCTTTATAGTCTTACAAGTGAAAGTTAGAATTGATCAACTTTGAACTCCAGGTTGTGAGCCTCTAATTATCAGATGGTTATCATAGATCACAGTTTTACCGGTGAAAGGACATGTAACAGAATCATTTTCATGCTTTTATTATGTCTCCAAGGATTGCGATTCACAAATTAAATCAATGCAAGCGAGTAAAGGCTATATAAAAAAAGAAGCTTTGTGCTTGGCTAGCATACAAATTAGTGGTGTCAAATTCTGATGCGAAACGAACATTATAGAAACCTTAGGTTTTAATTTAGTCTAAACGGGTTTAGTTTAGTTTCTGGTTGAGCCCACAGATACATTTAACTAAATGAATCTAGGTTGGGTCAATGTGTCAGGTTTACATGTTAAAACCACATATATAATAACTCGAGAAAGGTAAATACAAATTCAAAACAATAAAAGTAATTGAGTTTATCATAACTTCGTCATCTCAGATCTACTTAGATCAGATTAAGAAACATAAAAGCTTATTAGTTCTTGTGTGGGCATAATCAAGAGCTGTAAGATGAACCCTTAATACCCATACCTTCCAAGCTTTGGCATATAAGTTATAACCATGTCCGAGTAGGTGCGTCGGTAGAAGATGCAAACCAAACGTATTTCACATTTGCATTGCCCAGTGAAGTTTTTGTCAAAAATACTAAAACATTATATCTTTCTCTTAATTCTATATCCAAATATAATGCATGGTTACTAATATAAATTGGTTTGTTATTTTTCATGTTGGGCTGGAGCTAAATTCATTCTACTGGGCTAACTTCTTGGAATGAAAACTGATGGTCCAGAGTTTTCCTGGGCCAACTTCCTGACTGAAGATTGATGGGCCAAAGGTTGATGCTAACGGGTTGAAGAATAAACCCACGCGTACTAGTTACCTCTCTAAACTCTAAAGTACATTCGGGTCGTGGATTACTTAAATATCACTAAGTGTATATTATATATATGTGTGAGTTGGAGAGGAGATCGACACTTCTGCCTTTTCATCGGCACACACTCTCGTCCTCTAAAACTCTTTGATGTGTTCGTCTAAGGTATTCATTGATTTGACGAGATCTGCTGCCAGTGACAGACCTTGGACACTTCTATAAGGGTGAGGGGTGGGGCGAAATTAATTTTTTTTAGGGGGAGAGGGGGGAACTCGTTATATATAAAAAAATTCACATTACCAGGACAAAAATTTAGACTATCAAATTAAAAATTAACATTACTGGCGAAAAAAGGGGAGGGAGCCCCCCCCCCCCCTCGGGCCTCTTCATTACCACCTATGCCTGCTGTTATTGGCATTTCTCTTTTTCGATATTCAGATCATCATAACAATTAAACCCACGCGTACCCGTTACCTCTCTAAAGTACATTCGGGTCGTGGATTACTTAAATATCACTAGGTGTATATTATATATATGTGTGAGTTGGAGAGGAGATCGACACTTGTGCCTTTTCATCGACACACACTCTCATCCTCTAAAACTCTTTGATGTGTTAGTCTTGTTCGTTTAAGGTATTCATTGATTTGACGAAATCTGTTGTTAGTGACGGACCTTGGACGCTTCTATATGGGTGAGTGGGTGGGGCGAAATTAAACTTTTTAGGAGGAGTAGGGGGGGACTCGTTATATATACAAAAAATTCACACTACCAGGACAAAATTTTACAATATCGAACTAAAAATTAACACTACTGACGAAAAAATGGGAGGGAACTAAAAATATACAAATACTTTAACATTATCAGAATCATCTATATTTTGTTATCAACATGGATTGGTGTTTCTTTGGTGTTCTTAAATCTACCAAAGACTTCTTCGCAAATTCTTTCACTTGTGAAATATGATGCTTTTTTTTATTTTTTTTACTTTTTTTTTCTTTTTACGTTGAAATTGTATGGCTATGTTTTGTTTTTTTCTTTCTTTTATTTGAATTTTTTAAAATTAAAATGTGTGGCTATGATTAATTCACTGGTTTCCTTTTTTTAGGTGTTTTTCATTAAACTCTCCCCCTATATATATAAAACTAATCTCAGCAGAACAAAGATTTTTGTTAGAACATAGAGAACTAATCTCAGCCTTACATTTATTTAATCTATGGTTGTGATATATAAAGTTTAGGGTTTATGTTTTGTTAATTCAAGGCTCATAATCGATTTAATGGTTTGTAAATGGGTTGGTGGTTAACCAGTGTAGTGGGAGAGTGTGAAACTTAAAGTTTAATGTGATCCTACGAGTAACACACATCTTTATTATGTCAAGATGAAATGAAACTAAAGAAGAAATGCTGATGTTATTTGAGAAACAAAATCAAATCACATTGATTTAAAAACAAAAAACCAAACCTTGAGACCTGTTTTAGAGAGCGAAACCCTGTTGTTAGTTGTGTACAGAGAACGGAATATATAAAAATGAATATGATGAGTGTGTAGCAACTATATATAGGCATGATATGTATTCGAGTTTTACTTGCTGTATTTCAATTTCAATATGCAAATCTATATACACTTTATTTGATGTTTAATTGTAGCAATCGTAAACACTTTTGTTTGTTAGTATTTTAACTAAAGCTAGAGATGTGGCTCTAGGGAGCAACTCATGGCTGCCCGTGACCGAAAATTGGCTCAAGTAAATATATCCCTATTTTCTTCAATGATTGCCTTTGGCTTTTGTTGATTTTCATAATATAACACGTGTTTATTCAAAATTGACGTCTTGTAAAAACAAAAGGAAACTATTTCATGTTGTGTACAAAATTAATTCTTGGTATGTAAACCTTACGCGTGATTAAAGTATGGTGCACTGTTATTGCTAAAGGCGCGCGTACTCCAGAAATGGGTTTTCCTAGACCTGTTGACTCGCACAAAATGTACAAAAATATTACAGTGACTAAAGTTGCACAAAGGTGAAAGTACATTCATGTTTTGCCATGCGGAATCAAACTGTTAGTAAAGGTTCTGTGTGTTTCAGTTTTTGATGAAAACATATGCCAATGGCTATACCTAAAACCATCACATAATCATACTTTGATTTTAGTAGTAGAAATTACAAATCGTGTGTGTGTGAGTAGTGTAATGCTCTATCTGTATTTAGTTGGTACATATAAGTTTACCTGTTAACAACTTTGGTGATTACCTTCTACCTTCCAGTCATCATAAGCTAAGAATAAATAATACATCTCCAATTTGTATTTTTGGGAGCATATATTATAGTTTGGAACTGAAAATCAGTAGAGAAAAGTATTAAATTTTTAAGTCAAATTAGAATATAAATCAACTAATAAGTAGCAAGTTATTGCATACAGAGAATTGAATTCACATTTGCACCAAGGAATCATAAAGCTGCAGCAGCAATGTTCAATGGCATGTAGCTACTGATCGAATAACAGGACTGAAGTTTCACAATCTCATCAAAGTATGCTACGCTCTTAAATCTGCTGTTGCCTTTGCTGCATATGTTTGTCATAAAAGTTAAAGTTGAACACCTAATAAAAAAGTTTATCAGAACGAAACACTTTTAATTGGGACGCTTTACCTGTGTGTCAACGAAGAGATAGCATAGTTGTTTTCCACCTCATTGTATTCTTCCAATTCTTTATCACTCGTATCTCAACCACATAAGCGGCATCTGCAACTTTTATCTTACACGATTTTTTTCCACCTCATTGTAACCTTTCTGTTATAAAAAATAAAAGGCAACTGGTTATAACTATTGATAAAATGTAAACAATGAAATGATGTAGTATATTTATATATATGTAGTGTTTTTAGTATTTTGGTCGTCACGAATCTCGATCGTAAAAGGACAACTGCCCAACAAACATTTTAAACTGAATAACCACATTTAACATGAGTAAATAAAGCCGTTACCTTATCTTACATGTGAAAGTGTGTTGATTTCATGTATAAAAGCCAACTTTTATGGGATGATCTCCTTAATGTAAGACATGGATTTAAACTAAAACTTATACTACAAATCACAATACATTATTTAGACGTGTTTTCGTATTCCAAATTTGTAATAAATAAAACTCAGGTGGCATTGTTTTGTTTCATGTACCTCTATTTGCATAAATATATAAGATACCACTACCACCAACGTCAAAAGTCAGTTAATCTGATATAGGGATAGCAAGAAGGGGATATATGAAGAAAAATTTAGAAGTTCACCATCTTGCTCTTCTTTTGAGATTAAAAGCTAGCACACCAAATATGCTTAAAGGATGTGATATAGAAAAAGAAATAAAAAAGAAGTTTACTGCAACTTGAAACTTGTAATTTCCAAGTAAGTAAAAAATATGAGAACCTAAGAGTAATAGAATAGAAAGCTCAACAAACTTATTTGAACCTTGAAACACATATAAATAACAAATTCAGTATCAAGCAACATAGTTAAGTTTCCTCAAATCATAACTATTTAAATACAAACAACATTTAATGGTTAAGCACTTACCACTTTGTGTCAATAACTCACGAAAGACTAAAAACTGTCATCTTATTGGTTATCCCAGTTATAGCGACCCAACAACTGCAACAGCCTGGTAAAATGAGTAAAACATCAGTCTATACATGATCAGCATTTACCTTAAAATACACTGAATCAAAATTATATATTGCATAGGTGATGTTTTTTCTTCCAGTTCTGGTTATTTTCCTGCAGCACTCAAAATGTCACACCTACTTTATAATGAAAACCTACATGTTGTGGATAAAAATCAATCAAATAAAGTCACAACAAATAATCATGTTACCCTTGGATTTTTGTGGATGCCATCATAAAAAATGATGATGATTTGCTGATACATTAAGAACAGTAAGCCAAGAGTTATCGAAAATAATGATTATACTAACCTCTTTTATGGGTCCATAATCCCTTCTTCATTCCGGTGGAGGAATGGAGGCGCAACGGTAGGTGAAGAGGATGATTTGGCTGATGGTAAGATGCAGGACTGCAGCCACGAAAGGTGGCCCAGCCCACGTGTAAGCCAATAACATAATTCCCCCCTCGACCGTCAGATTAGAAACCAAGGGTTCAGATTCACAAAATTACTGCTCATTCACTTCATAAATTAACATATAGGTTAATTACTTTTCATTTACAGTGTGTACACACACATTGGCTATGCTAAAAATAACAAATGTACCTAACTAGAAAGACATTAGGTGCCATGTGTCTCAATAGGGTCCAAAATATAATAAATAAATAAATAACTCATAATCCTAACATTATGCTATAAATCCTTACACCATGTTCTTCGCAAATAGTTCAACACGTTGTAGGAAAATCATGACACCTTGTTGTAATCTTGGCATACAGTTGAAATAATCGTAAAACCATGCTATAAAGAATCATGACACCATGTTATTCATAAATAGTTTAAAACACTTAAAAAGGTTTTAATATATATAAATGTTACAGGTTGATTTCACCTCTATAATTATTTACCTATTAGCAATGCCGTTAATGGAATCATACTTGATGTCCAAAACTTGAAACCACCACCTCCCATCGTTATTCATTGATATGAATCTAGTCGAACAAAATTACTGATAGGTATAAAGATTGAAACCTTATTAACTAAAGAAAAAAGAGTTGTGTATAGATCCTTAATTAATTAACGTTCAGGTTTATCCTAATCTAAACACCAGCAAAATCAATGTTCCAACAACAAAAGCAGATTGCTATCAAGAATATTGAGGATCTTTTTTTTCACATTTACATGCTTACATATATGATTAAATTCATATCATCTAGAGATGTTTTATCCAATATGACTTCAAACAGAAAGACATCCATAATATGATAAAAAAACTGCATATCCTAGTTGTGCCTGTAAAAAATGGCTGCACATACACTAACCACAACGTACATCCGCGTAATTAGTAACTCTAAGAATGACCAAAGATATTAAAGTATTATTGAAGTTCAATTTATTTATAATTAAAAAAACTAATTATACTATACTTATCTATTTAGAGTCGAAGTGAATGAACAGTGATTTGGAAGTCCTGAATCGTTTATTTTTAATCATAGTGGACTGACAATATATGAGATTGTTTGACACGTACACGTAGTCTCCATATGTGTTTAACATGCACCTTTTTACTCTCTTGGCACATGTGTGACCGGTTTAACTGGTTAAGGTAAGGTACTCATGATATGTAAATATTAGAAGATCATGGGTTCAAATCTCACTTGGGATTTTCTCAGCAATAGGTTTCTTCCTGAGTGAGTTAGGGGTGCATTTCTGGCTGGGAAACGGATAGGTGGGCCTGATTAAGATAACACCTAACGACAAAGGAGGACGATCGACCACCTCTCCACGCCGCCATTTTCCCACCTGCGTCGTTGTCCACAAACAAAATACGCCAAACAAGTTTGATTTCTTCAAACATGTTTATGATGCTATAATTCGAAGGTAGGGTTGATCATGGTGGATTGTTCCATACTGCGGATGATTGTATTCGGGAAGTCTCAAGCTTTATGCAATTACTATTGAAAATTTTAGTTTTTTGTTTCGGCTTTTTTATTTTCTTTTTTGGATTTTGGTGTTAGTTTTGTTCTCTTTCATGCGTCTTTTCCGGTTTGTCTCTGTTCAAGTTTATCTGATGTTGCTTTGCATTTTTGGTTCTTATACAAGGCACAGACTATCTAAATTTGGGTTGTTGAAAGTAAGTGTTCAGGTAAGTTACTCTGATCTCTTCACTATATCCCTTTAGTTTGATTTTTTTTAATAGGAAACGGTTTTGGGAGCTTTGCTTTGAGGTATCAAAATTTTTGGGCTCATGTTTGTTAAATTACTAAATACTAATACCTAATTCTTTAATGCCTAATGTTTGTTGATCATGGTGTTTTGTTAATCTTCACTAAACTTGTAGAACAATGGCTTGAAACCTAAATTCCCTTTCTTGCACCTATTGATGGTTCATAAGTATAATTTTACTCATGTTTGATTCCAAATTATACACTTTTTGACAATGTATAATTATTAAATTTGGTTGATTACCGAACTGTGTTTATGACTATTACACTATTGAGTACAAGAATACGTAATTCAATAACTACAAGAAACAAAGAAGATGAACTTCAAGAATGAAGAAAGAACTTATTCACAAAAGATTACAAGTGATTGTGATTACAAATATCTTTGATTTCAGTCCGTCTTCCGATTACACAGGATCTCCTATTTATAATGCTAAATGACTAACGAACTATAACGGTCAAAATACACACTCAACAACTAATTGAGAATTTACACTTAGGACCCTATACAAATACTTCCGAAGCAGGAAGTACCCTTCGAAAGATTTCCAAAGTAAACCACTAATCTTCAGAACACTTCCAAAGCAAACATAACCTTCAGAAGACTTCAGCCAAGCTTCGGAAGAAATATATCAAGCTTCGGAAGATAACTAACTTCGGAAGATATCACTTGTTTTGACTTTTATATCTCACAATCTCCACCTTAAAATCAAAACAAGATTTTAACCAACTCCCAATGCATCCAAGCAAAAGTTAAACTTGACACCAGGTAGAGATTTAGTAAACACATCCGTTGGATTCTCCAAAGTAGACACACTCTCCACTTTCACCTTCCTAGCATTCACCACATCCCTTATGAAGTGCAACTTCACATTGATATGCTTTGTTCTCTCATGAAACATGTTATTCTTTGACAACTGAACTGCACCCTGGTTATCACAATACACCACTGAGTCTGCAACATTAATTCCCAACTCAGAAACCAAACCATGCAGCCATATAGCTTCCTTAACTCCCTCAGTCAAAGCTATATACTCAGCCTCTGTGGTAGATAATGCCACTACATACTGTAACTGGGCTTTCCAACTAACCAAGTTACCCAGCACTTAAAATGCATACCCTATAATAGATCTACCTCTATCAAGGTCCTTGGCAAAATCTGAATCAACATAACCAACAATCTGTTTACTCTCCCCATGTTCATGACACCCAAACACTAAGCCATAGTGTTTAGTACCTCTAAGATATCTCAAGATCCATTTCACAGCATCCCAATAAGCTTTACCCGGATTAGACAAGTACCTGCTGACTAAACTCACGGCATAGCCAATATCCGGTCTTGTACATACCATCAAGTACATCAAGCTCCCAACCACATTGGCATAAGGCACCTTCTTCATATAATCAACCTCAACATCTGACTTAGGACAATCAGAGCTTGATAGTTTAAAATGAGCACCAATAGGAACAATTACTGGCTTTCCCTCATCTATTCTATAGTTAATCAGTACATTTTCCAAATAAGAGCTTTGAGACAGTTTCAACACCTTGTGCTCTATATCTCTCTTGATTTCCATGCCCAATATCTTCTTTGCTTTACCTAGATTTTTCATCTCAAACTCAGACATTAACATCCTCTTAGTAGCTTCAACTTCTTCCAAGTCTGGACAAGCCACCAACATGTCATCAACATACAGCAACAAATACACAAACTTGTTCAAGCTGTACTCCTTGAAATAGACACAACTGTCATAGCCGCTCCTATTAAACCCATTAGTAGTGACCTATTAAATCCATATGTTCATCAAACCTCTTGTACCATTGTTTAGGAGATTGCTTCAGTCCATATAAGGACTTCTTAAGGAGACACACCTTAAGTTCCTGCCCTTTAACCTCAAACCCCTCCGGCTGCTTCATATAGATTGTTTCATCTAACTTCCCATGTAAAAACGTAGTTTTCACATCCAACTGATGTAACTCCATATCCATAGAAGCAATCAATGACAGCATAACCCTTATAGATGAATGTGTCACCATAGGTGAGAATATTTCATTATAATCCACCCCTGGCTTTTATGTAAACCCCTTAGCTACTAATCTAGCCTTATACCTAGGAGGTTCACCTTCAGAAATCCCATCTTTCAGTTTGAACAGCCACTTACATGACACAGGCTTATGACCCTCAGGTTTATCAACCAGCTCCCATGTGCCATTCTTATAAAGAGATTCCATCTCTTCCTCCATGGCCTTATATTATTTTGAGCTTTCTTTCACAGAAATTGCCTCAGAGTATGACAACGGTTCATAGATACTTTCTTCTTCAGCAGCAACAAAGGCAAATGCTGACAAATCGATCCCCTCTCTATACCTGAGTGGAGGTACCATTTGTCTCCTCTGTCTATCTCTAGCCAATTGATAATCATCTAAACCATCCCCTTGGCTATCAGAAGTGCCATGATCAACACCTTTATCACTCTCACCCTGCTGCTCCACCTTAATCTGAACCCCACTCTGCTCTCTAACTTCTGAATTCCTTTTTCCTTCAATGTCTTTATACAAAACATCTTCTTGGAAAATCACATCTCTGCTCACTATCACCCTGGGTATGCCACCATCTAACCTCCACAACCCATACCTTTTCACTCCATCATGGTATCCTAGAAATACACATTTGCAGGCCCTGGGTTCTAGTTTTCCTTGGCTAACATGAGCATAAGCCAATGACCCAAATACTCTAAGATCACCATAGTCATGTTTTCTACCTGACCATGCCTTCATAGGAGTCTTCATGTCTTATGCAGCTGATGGAGACCTGTTGACTAGATAAGCTGCAGTAGTCACAGCTTCAGCCCAGAACATCTTGGGTAAACCAGAACTAGTCAACATACACCTTACATTTTCAAGTAAGGTCCTGTTCATCCTTTCAGCCAAACCATTCTGCTGTCGATGATCAGGCATAGTTCTGTGTCTTGCAACACCTTGAGCTTTACAATACTGATTAAACTCATGGTTGCAGAACTCCAACCCATTATCAGTTCTTAGCTTCTTGACTTTTCTTTCAGTTTGGGTTTCCACAAGGACTTTCCATTCCTTGAACTTACTAAAGGCATCGTTCTTATTCTTTAAGATGATTACCCAGACCCTTCTTGAAAAATCATCTATCAAAATCATAAAATATCTAGCACCACCCAAAGAATCAACCTTAGCAGGACCCCATAAATCAGAGTGAATGTAGTCTAATACCCCACTTGTGATATGCTTAGCCCTTATGAATTTAACCCTCATGTGTTTCCCAAGAATACAAGTTTCATAAAAACCAAAATCACAATTCTTCAACTCAGTCACAACCTGTTGCTTCTGCAACTCTACCAGTCCTTGTTGACTGATATGACCAAGCCTCTGGTGCCACAACATGGCCTTAGAACTACTATCACTTGAGGCAGTTGCCATATGGGACTCTACTACACCAGCACTATCTAGTACATAGATATTATTATCCCTTCTATTACCAGGCAGTACCATCATTGATCCTTTAATCACCTTAGCCTTACCATCCCTAAGACTAACATAGTAACCAAATCTCTCCAACAACCCTAATGACAACAAACTTCTTTTAAGATTAGGGATATACCTTACATCATGAAGATCTACTTTCATTCCATTCTTCATCTTTAAAGTCACTGTACCATGACCTACAATCTTGCAAGGTCTATCATCCCCTAACCTTACAAAACTGAGATCTTCAAACTTCAAATCTTTGAAGAACTCCTTCACAGGTGTCATGTGATATGAACGACCTGAATCCATCATCCACTCATTCTCATTATCACTGCTTGTGACAGCCAACACATCTGCACTTTCATATCCATCAGATACATCATCTTATGCATTGTGACTAGAATGAGACTTTGATCCACTTGATTCACCCTTCTTTCTTTTCCAGTCAGGACAATCTTTCTTGAAGTGCTTTTCTGATCCACACACATAACACCTCCTCTTAGACTTGGATCTTGACTTTGAGACATTTCTCGGCTTGAAGTTTCTTTGTTCAGATCTTCCCCTGACCACCAAGCCCTGTCCACCATCTTTTTTATAATCATTTCTCTTCTTTATTTCTTTTGAATTGAGAGCTGCCAATACTTCCTCCATGGTAAGAGTATCCCTACCATACATCAAAGTATTCACAAAGTGCTCATAAGATGATGGGAGAAAGGTCAAGAATATGATCGCTTGGTCTTCATCATCCAATTCAACTTCAATGTTTTCAAGATCTAACACCAACTTGTTGAATTCGTTAGTATGATCTTCAATTGACTTCCCAGGCGCCATTTGGAAAGTGTACAAACACTTCTTGAGATACAACCTGTTCACAAGAGACTTCATCATGTACAGGCTTTCCAATTTTGACTAGACCCCTGCCTCCGTCGTCTCCTTTGATACTTCTCTGAGTACCCGATCACCCAAGCTCAAGATGATTGAACTGTGTGCCTGTTCAAGCATCTCCTTCTTCTCCTTGTCTGACATCGTGTTCGGCAACTTAGATTCTCTAGCCAAGGCATTTACCACTCGTTGATGAACGAGCAGTGCCTTCATCTTCAGTCGCCATAACCCAAAGTCGTTTTTCCCGTCGAATTTCTCAATCTCAAACTTTGTTGACACCATCGCTACCGTCGAACGATCTTTGATTGAATCTTGTACCTCAGTTGAGCCTCTAACCAGGCTCTGATACCAATTGTTACATAATTGAGTAAAAGAATACGCAATTCAACAACTACAAGAAACGAAGAAGACAAACTTCAAGAATGCAAAAAAGAACTTTATTCACAAAAGATTACAAGTGATTGTGATTACAAATATCTGTGATTCAGTTCATCTTCCGATTACACAGGATCCCCTATTTATAATGCTAAATGATCAACGAACTATAACGGTCAAATTACACACTCAACAACTAATTGAGAATTTACATTTAGGACCCTATACAAATACTTCCAAAGCAGGAAGTTCCCTTCGGAAGATTTCCAAAGTAAACCATTAATCTTCAGAACACTTCCGAAGCAAACACAACCTTCGAAAGACTTCAGCCAAGCTTCGGAAAAAATATGTCAAGCTTCGGAAGATAACTAACTTCGGAAGATATCACTTGTTTTGACTTTTATATCTCACAATGACCACGAAAAATCAAAACCCATTTCCATTGAATATGAAACTGGTGATCCAATTATACGCCAAATTTTTAATATTTCTACAGATCAGTTCGCAGACTATTACGTTCAATCTGCACATTATTCTAACAGTTATATGTTGTGTTATCATACCTATATTACTTTGTTGTTCAATAAGTAAACTTGTTGATCCATACATGGTATATGAGTCAATTTGTCTTAAGCTGGCTGCTGATGTCTGTTGTGTGTGTGAACCTTTGGTGTAGTTTAGAACTATTGTTACCAGCAACATGATATCAAATATTATGTGTAACAAATTATTAAATCTTAAAGGGGTTACCAACTGCAGCAAATCAAGATGTAAATGGGTCTATCTGGGTTATAGTCAATCTCCCTAGATTAGTTGGGTTATAGGCCAGATCATGATCCATATGTTAGGTTTGGGCCAGTTTTCATTGACAAGTTTTCTCATATTTCATTTCGTATGTTTCATAAGTTTATTGAATTCTGAATTTTGGTTGGCCTACTGACAGGTTTGTTGCTGCATTTGTGAAGTTTGTTACTTTTGTTATGACTTTGTGAAGGAGTTATGCTGGTCTTCGCGTGTTTTTGTTGGAGGTATGTTCTCTTATCCTTTTAACTAAGCTATTTAAAGTGATCTTATTTGGAGATTTTGTAGCTTTTTTCATTTTTATTTGTGGCCAAGAACATATATTCAATAGTTAAAGCTTTAGTGATTTCTCTTGATAATTCTTTATTGTAACATAATTTTACTTTACAGCAGACATCCACAAACAATTTGGTCGCTTTTTGAACTAAATTGGATATAAGAATGGCACCTTTCGAATGGTATATAGGTTTATGCAACGTTTGCTACAAGTCAACACAATGCAAAAAAAGCAGCATTATGTATAAAAGCCAGATATCTAACATTATGTAAACAAACAGTGATATTTTGTGGTTGCTAAGACAACATATATAACAATTGGTTGAGTCGTTTTTTTTTTCGCGCGAATCGGAATCTAACTAGTTATAGTTAAACTATGGTGTTTATTATTCGAACTTGATTCTAATAACCCGAAATTCAATTCAATTTTGATTTTAATTCAACTTTTGGTTTATTCTCAATTCGAATAATAAAATCAAATACGAATCGAATTCAAATATGATTTTTTCTATTTGAATTAAGTTCAACTAAAATCTATAAATATTTGTGTTCACAATATATATCTATAAATAATCATTCTAGGCAATCGTAATGAAGTACGTCCATTGTGAACAAGTGGTTATAGTCGTCTATGTTTTATTGTTCATAAAATAACTACAACAGAAAAAATCTAGGATATAAGTTTGTTATTTTACATTTTCTAATGCAAAAGTGATAAAAGTATTTTAGTAGAGATAATATGATTTCCAAAGAAACAATGTCATTATTTTGAAAATAAAAAATAAAAAATGTATACGTTTATAATTTATTTTAAGAGAAATCAAATTTTATAACTTACTGTTAAAATACGCATACGTTTTAAATAAATTACATTAAAATAGAGTGTCATCATTTAAATATAAATGGTCTAATATATTAAAGTATTAGTGAAGTTCAATGTATAATTAAAAAACTATATACATAATATTATTTATAGATTACTAATAATCAAATAATGAAACTTAGGTTTTATATTTTAGAGATGGTATATTCACTTAGGGTAGTTTAATCTTAAGAGTTTGGTGTCCCTTGAAATTTGAATTTCACGCTTAAAAATGTGAGATAATGAGGAAGAGAAGGAAAGTTATATTAAAGTAAATTTACATTTTTTTAAACGGTACACAAATTAAACTTTAAAAATAATAAGAGTAAGGTTATAGTAAAAAATATGTTTAATCTAAAAACACAAAGAATGATTTTAGGTTTGACATGTGTTTTTCTATTGTCTTAAAGAGAATAGTATTTTGGTCATTGTGTATTATACGTTCATTGTGTATTATACGTTCATTGTGTCATATATTTTACATCATTTGTTATGTGTATCAATAATTGTGTTTTAAGTTTTTTTATCATTTTGTATTATTTTTGTTATTGTTTTTATAGATTATAAACTTGTTATCTATTTTTGTGTTTTAAAACTAGAAGACACAATGATATACTTTCACCGATATATTTTGCAAAACTCATAGTGTTTAAGATAACACAATGTGTTATTTTTATCATTATTTTTCAATAGATTATATAAACTTATTGTTATTAATCATTGTGTTTTACCATTAAAGCTACGCAATAATGTTATTTCACCATGTATTTATCAAAACTCATAGTATTCAAGATAACACAATGACGATCAAAAGACACAATTAGACATTGTGTTATTTTGTCATTGTTTTTAATGTATTAGAACAATTAATTGTTAATTTATTATTGTATTTTACATATTAGAGATATACAACAATGTTATTCTATCATTATATTTTTTTTTTAAATTCATCATTTTAGAAAAATACAATAGTATTCAGATTAACACAATAACAAAAAACATAATGAGCTGACTAAATACAATGACAAGATATCAACTTTAAAAAACGTAAAAAGAAATCTTTTTATATAATATTGTACTTATTTTAAAGGTAAAAAAACGCTCGTTTTTATGGTGTGATTTTTATTAAAAAAAAATAATAATGTTGCACATAAAAGTTATAAACGTTTAAAAAAAAGAGTTAAATTACAAAGAGTCAACATAATAGGCTAATTCTAAAATGTCACTCTATCAAACTTTTTTTTATAATTTGATGTCAACTATTGATTAAAAAAATAGATAATTAAGATTACATATTACACTTTTTTAATTTTAAAAGTCTTTTATTGAACCTAATCCAAATAATAATGTATATTGTAAATATCTATTTAGAATAAAGATAACTGCAATCTATAAAAGTTGGTGATATAACATTATAACCGAAGGTTACCTATAATAAAATATTTTTTAAAGTATCAATATTGGATAAAGATAACTACAGTCAAAAAAAAAAAAAAAAAAAAAAAAAGTTCAGCCACTTTTATAGATTAACCTCAAACACTATGATTAATGGGTAACTTTTATGTGGTGTTTTTGCAGGCGGAAAAAATAAGGCCACAAAGAGTATTAAAAAGTTGAGATTAATAGCCGGGGTTAAATATTAAGGTCTATATTCAAGTCAATTGATAATTTTGCCAGCATAAGTTACTAAATATAGACCTTAATATTTTCTTCCCGACGATTGATTTCAACCTGTTAATAAAGTTCTATGGCTTGAAAAAAAGTTGACAAAACCGCAAAACACGTACAACCTGATTCATATAGGATGGTTCTCTTTGGTAGTTCACTAGGTAATATTAAGCATGAAGCCATTGAAAATCAACAGAGACCTGTTGAAATTAAATTGAGTTTGCTTTTCGTATCTTAAAATATAAAACGTCTAGAAATTAATTATAGTACAAGCAAAACCTGTAAACATGTCATTGCGTGTAGAGTTTTAAACACACAAATTGAGATCCAATTTTAAACTCGCTTATTGAATCAACCAAAAACATGAAGTAACTCAGACCCAGTTCATTTATTGTGTGTGTGATTAATCAACGAAAGTCAACAAAAGTTGCATAGAAATCTTTACAAAATATTCAGCTTTATCCTAATCTAAACACAAGCAAAAACAAAATGCAAATCTAACTAGACAAATGCAAAGCCCATATTTTCAAAGTTCAAACACCAAAAGCAAAAACTGTCTAAGAGTATGGAATTTTTTCCCCACCTTATATTTCTAGTAGACACTTTCTGTTGTCTTTCCAAATAGGAATGCTGCTGCAGTAAAAACAAGGGTTGATATAACAATAGATTCAACTTCAGAAAAAGAAAAAAAAAACATAACTAAAAAATAAGAAATTATATGGTGACAAAAATGTAAGCTTAAGTGATCAATAAACTGTCATAACAAGATTGAAAAGCATTACGCATAGTTATAATGTAAGTGAGCAATTAAGTGTCTAAATAGAGGTAAGGCAGGTGCAAGCAAGTCCTTTTAGAATGTGCACAAGTTTTGCTACTCGTTTGGTGAAAAATGATTAGGAGACCTAATTCAACTTAAAAATCACCCTAATCGTAATGGTGAAATGATTAGGAGACCTAATTCATCAACTTAAATAACACATTCTCTTACACTTTTACCCAAGGTTGTAATGGTTATACATTTGAATGATCTAAAACAATAAATTGTCAGTAATAAAATAAAAACATACATTAAATAAGTTTTCTTCCGGTATTAATAATGCAAGCTTTTGAACTTGTATGACTTTTAATTAAAGAACCGTCTAACAGTCTAAAAGACAACAATGATAAGATTACCAATTGATTTAAGCTTTGGAAGACTGGAGGCTGGATATTGTAGACCTTAATATCTGATCCCCAACTATTGACCTCAGCTTCGAAATAAACTCTTCTCGACTCGTTTTCTTTCCCTACAAAATCACAAAAAAGTCAGCAAAACCGAAAAACACAACACAAACTGATACAGATGATGAGTCAGCATACCTTAAAAGACTCGTACAAGATATGCACTAGCTTCATATCATCCGGAGATACTTTATCAGAAATGGCTTCGAACAACTTTGAGAAAGGCATCCATGGTGATTTAGGAACCCTGGAGGTGCTAGATCCAACACTTGGAATCTTTTCCACAGACATGTTCCCCTAAGATGGAAGATAACAAATTATTATAATAACCGCAAAAGTCTACTAGCTCAAGTATCACCTATAATATACACCGAAAACATTATTTCATTAAATTTATTATCACAAGAGAAAACACACCAGTTTACTAGGAGAGTAATCAATCAACACTGGTCCCTGAGGATCCTGGGTTGTCAACCTTGATGACAAATCAACCCTACTTCCATCTAAAATCAGATTCCCTGTAATATCAAGAACATAGTTATAAAAAAAGAACAGAAATTCAAATTTCTACGCTTTGTAGCCTACTAGAGGCCTAGAACCGTTACATATAGCTTGAGGCTGTCAGATGTGAATTTATCTGAGATTTGAATGACCGCATGCCTCCATTCTTTCCCTAAAAATTGTAATTCTTCTCGTTGTCCTCATTTAACTCCCGTTATTTCCTAATTTTCACACTAATAATGCCATGGTTGTAACCAACTCATATCAGGCTTAGTTATGATAAAGAAAAAGAATATTAAAAGTAACCGGAGTTGGAGTTAGATAGTAAGGCATAAACTACTAATACCTTCAGCACTTGGAGATATCTGGAAACTGACGGCATATTCTGGATAAATATGAGTATTCACATTCATGTTCCAAACAACATAATGACTTGGATTATCCAAATTATCAACTCCACTGTCAAAGCAATCATCACTTGGATAAAATTGTTTAGATCCCGGTAAAACCAGTTCCATATTTCCCAATATCACACGGCATAACACCATGCCACCTACTCCTTTTTCGTCAATATCACAAATAGCAGCACTGTAACCACAGCAACAAAATATTAAAATCCTACAAAAGCATATAAAGAACAACTCGAGACAAGTGTAATAAAGTTTCAAAAAACTACTCAAACATTCATTGGAACCAAAAAGAACTAATCAAATTCATCATATGCTTATCATCTCAAATCATAGCTCAGAACAAGAAACATAACGCTTATTTGTACCTGTTGTGGGCAGAGTCAACGGCTGTAAGGTGAACCCCATACCCATACCTTCCAAGTTTTGGCCCACCATGTCCGAGCCTGTAAACCACAGTGCTAGAAGGTGCATCCGAAGATGACGCAAACCAAGCATATTTCAGATTTGCATTACCACGACGCTTTTGTGTGATTTCAAGTTGCTTCTCAAAAAGCTCTAGCCTGGATTCCATAATATCACCGGAACATTTCTTAACGTCGATTACATCAGCTTTCAAAGCTGGATTAATGCCCTTAATAAACATATTTCTGACAATTTCTGGGTCCAAAGTTTTGCAAATAATTGGAGAAGCATCTTCATCACTCTGTTGAAGATTCTCAACAAATTGGTCAGCTTTTGCAAGTAATTGTTCGCAACTATCATTTAACTTGTGCTCAAGTTTGAACCTCTTAATATTTGACTCTTGGACATTTGACTCATCCATGTATTCCTCAAAATTGGTGTTATTTAATCCATTTAGATCAATCTCAACATTCAACTTAATTCCAGGAGTCGTAGAAGACTCTAACTCAACAAGTTCTAAATCATTATGTGCCTTGGACTTATTGCATTGATGACTTTCATAACTAGAATATATTTCAGGGAAAAAACAACTACCTGTGTCATCAATCCATGCTATAGGTTTCTGTACACCAGTTTTCAAATCTACTTCGATCATATGTAAGATATCTAACATCAGATGACGCCCATTAAACTGCACTTCAATTGCTGACTTCTTTGACAAGAAATCTTCTTTGACCAAGTCAATAACATCTTGGGGAAAATCATTCCATTGACCATCTTGAGAGAAAAGCAAACGTTGTGGTACTCCAGTTTTCATATAATTTGAGTAGCTCTTGAGTAAAGTTTTTCTAGAGGAAGAGAAACATTCTGACTTGCAGCTTTCACCTCTCTTTCTCTTTCTAGTCTGGTTCAATACCGAGTTAGGCTTCAGACCCAAAACCCGGTTGCTAGCTCTAACTATTTGAGATGCACGTTTCCTTCTAGGATCAGCAATGACTCTACTAAAACTGTCTGATACTTTAACCCACTTTGATGCCATTTATCCACAATTTATATTGTATTTACACTAATCAACCTAAACCACCTACCTGTTTTAATGTAAATACTCAAAAAGAGTAGTTGATGAAACTGAAAGTTCTGCATGAGAAGGAGTAGCAATCAGTTGAAATCCAGTTAATTCTAAATCTTAATTAGACATAACAGTGACATGTAACATTCTTGCAAGTCGCAAACAGACGTCATTCAAACAATGTCAAATTGATAGCAGAAAAGGCCAAAGAATGGCAGTTAAAAAGTATAGATCGTTCAAATAGCAATAATAATATTAATTTGTTTCATAATTTTATCCAAGAAACAGGTTTAGAACACTGGCCTTTCAATTCTAACACAAGAAACCATGCTTGTAGAGAGCAAGCCATAATGCATAAATTGGGATCCATTAATCTAAAGTAATATGTTTTACATAAGACAAAATTGAACATCGGCTTTTACTAACCTAAATACTCGATAAAACCAGGTGCTGGAAAATAGAAATAGAATACTGATTTCTCAATGTGTTGATTAAGTTTTTCCCTGGAAGTACTACCAAGAAACAATCATTTACGAGAAGAAATAAAACACTTTCTGGTTGTTTTTTTTGTATTATATTGATACATCCATAAATCATGGAAATGATAATGCAAAAAGAAGAAAAAGAGGGAAAGAATCCACATCTCCTAGTTACCTAATCTAATTTGCAAATATAAAGCACAAAAATCCACTTCTCATAATCCCTGCTTATAATACTTCCTAACAATAAAGCATAAATCTGCCTTACTAAAACTCTTTAACAAAAAAAAACTTAGAAAAGTAACCGTAATCATATAACCGCCATGCACGGGCTACTAACCAAGTTACCAAGCATGAAAAATACTTATTGTACAAGAACAAAATGTTATTATTTATGGAAACTGTGACAATCTTATTAGGCAACTAAATGTTTATTATATTTCTTTCCTTTTTATCTAAAACTATTCTCTCCCATCAGTTAATAGCTCGGCCAGAATTAGAATCAACTTCTTTCATTTATTTTCCCCAGACCCTACTAATTACGTAGAAGTCACCGAGGAAGTTTGTTTTTTTGTTTTCTTTCACTTATGTCATTTTTTAATTTTAACTTCCTGGATGGAGGGAACCACGTTTTCTTCTCCTCTATTAATATAACTTTTGAGAACCTTAAACATTAGGGTTTTCTTTCTTGATTTCAGCTTATTGATAATAAAGTAACAAAAGATTCCAATCCTCTGCTTTATCTTATTAACCCATTCTGTCTCATGACACAATAGTTATCCACTTATTCCCCATAAAATATTCCAACAATACCTTAAATGCTTGGATGCGCTACTTCTGCTACATCACATCACATGTCCGCATACCATAAATATAGACTTTCTAACAACATATTATAAAAGCTAAGTGCCAAATTCAGGTTTCAAAAATGTATGCAAAAATGTCAACTGTGAAAAGAACAAAAATACTTGTTGAGACTTGAGATCATAATAACCATGATGGAAGCTCCAATAAAGGATAATAGCCACAAAATAGCACTCCCAGTTAAGAACACAAAATAACTTACATTTCATGTTCGAGTTGAAAATATCTACACTACTGTTTATTGTTCACATATTGTTTATTATAGCACTTTCTTTTTAAAGTAATAACTCATATAAAAGCTGAAAAGTGAAAACAATACATTGAGACAGCTTTTGTGGTGGAGTGAATATAAAAAAAAAATCAAAAACAATCACAACAAAAAAGCTGGCAGCAAGATTTCAAGTTTTCATGATCTAAAAACACTGGAGCTTTAAGAAAAGAGCAACATCAAATAACAAATGTGGGCTGTGAAATATGAAATGTGTATATATCCACAAAGAAGTCTTCCAAATTAAAGATTGCTCGTTCAATAGTACACATAGAAAGTTGATCTTCATAAATTCAATCAATTGCAATAGATACTCTTTTGCAAGAACAAACGATTTGAATGATTTGTAATGGTTAACAAAAACAAAATCGAATGCCAACTAACAACATCGATTAGTAAAAATTCCAGCATAACCAACAGCTGGTCAGGTAATTAAACATTAACTTGAGCAGACTGTAACGCAAAACCATCCTCAATATTCACTGAAGTTAAGGAGAACATACCATTATTAAGAACCGGCTTCACTTCAAAACATGGCCATTTCCCATCCATTGCTTTAGGTCGACAAATTCCTAATCCTATCATTGAGTAATTACAGCTCTAACAAGTACTACACAAACACATAAATACAGAAAACATTCATCAGAGCTTGTAAAAAGGTACAGCTAATAGAACACTATATCTTATATTCTTATCCAAGAAGAATCTTTATATTATCATTTTCCACCCAGGATCAATTTACTTGTTTCCAAGTAAATTGAAAAAGAAAAGATTTGTTGCAATGAAAAGCACCACCTATTATAACTCTACTGTGCATTCCAAGCATCCCACTTAGAAACAAAGCCAGGTCTATGCCCAACATAAATAAGAATCGGATGCACGTCACAGAGGCATCCAAATAATCATGTCATCGTCTTCAATAAAGCTTATAGTCAAATCAACCACAGTATAGATCCAGTCATTAAAACATCTCATAGCCAGTACATGTTTGCTACTTTTCTCACTTATCAACTATGCACCAGACATGGTTTTAAAAAACGGCTGAGGCGTGCGCCTCGAGGCCCGCCTCGAGGCGAGGCGCCCTAAAAACTAGTCTGAGGCGACGCCTCAGAGGGTCTTAATGTTTGTGCGCCTCAGGGGGCTGAGGCGCTAAGAAAAGTTGCGCCTCAGGGGGTTTTACCGTTTGTTTTTTATGTTTTAGACTATTTGTGTCAATTTCAAACATTCCATGTCTTCTTAATATGTGTTTTTGATCTTTTTGATGAATATGATGATGAAATTAGTTTGTATTTTATTTTTTATGAGATATATTATTTTTATATTTATTTTTTAGTTCCGCCTCAGACTTACGCCTCGGTTCGCCTCGAGGCTTACGCCTCATGAGGCGAAGGGAAAACGCCTCGAAGCTCAATTCCGTACTTTTAAACTTTGGCACCAGATATTGCAATTCGTAAATAATCTGAACTAACTCTCACACTAATTGACCACACGTATGTTTAAAACGTTACAGGACTTGAGAAGTCTTCATGCAGTTTACACGACTCAAATTTTATAAATTAGGTTTTTTGTCACTTAAAGAATTGACTTTCTAATCACATAAAAAATAAACTAAATGATTGTCCCAACTTCAAATGCACAAATCACATATGTACACATCCTTTTAGAACATAAAAACATGTATGCTAACGCTACAAACATTTACCCCATAAACATAATCACCAACAAAAAGAACAAATAAAGACCTCTTTAAACATGAACTAGCTAAGGAATGCAATAAATTCCAATACTTTCATCTTCCTAACCCTGAAAAAATCAACAATTACCACACATACTTGTGTATTAATAAGACTCACTACTAATCGCCCCAAACAATTCAAACGCCGAAGTTACCAAACAATTCTTTCGATTCAGACTTTACAGCTTACTGATACAGCAAAAAGCATCGTATAATCAGTTTTATCCAGAAAATTTCAATAAACGATTCATAACCACCAGTTTTGGTGACGGATCAAGCCAGATCCTCACACAAAACACTCAAAAGCCACATATAACAACACAATTCAGTACAGATCTATTAAAATCCGAACTAATACCCTCAAATCAAAAAAAATTAAAGTAAAAACTCAATCAAAAACCTTACCAATAAAATCAAATGCGTTCTGATGAACGTGATCGATCAATCAATCGATCGAGTATTATAGAAGCCGTTGTTCTGCAGAAGACTAAAGTTGAATTTTCTAAGGGATAACACTAAGGACAAAATCAACGATTCTAGAGAGAGTATAACAACAAGCAATTCATGAAATATAATTTGTGTGTGAAATTGTTGAATGAAGTTTGCTTGAGGAAAAAGAAACGGATGAGAGAGAAACGACGGCGATGTCGTACTTCTGATTTGGGCTTCCGAAGCTTGTGTGATGATTTAGGGGTTGGTGTAGAAGAAGCGTGAAACGATGGCGTTTGGCTTGTTAAACGGGCCGTTGTGGATACGCAACGTTTACTTGAGAAAAAAAAAAGAAAAAAGAAAGAAAAGAACAGTTTAGAATCACGCGAATTTTTAATATTACATCGTTCGAAAAATCTTCTCTAATCTTAGAAAATGACACTTTTGTCTTTTATTATTTTCCAAAGTTTATAGAACCTATAAATGTTGATTCGACTCTTAGAAAACATATCTTTATTTAAGCTTAAAATAAAGATAAAATTGTTCGTAATTATATACTCGATATGAACTTTCAAGGGTACATATAAATTAGTAAAACTTGGCCTAGTATATAATAAGTCTATATCATATCTTTTGACTTGATTAAAGCTTCTTTGAAAAATATATTCTATTTTTTCATTTACTATAGTTTTATCATATTATATATTTATTTATGTGTGTGAATTTATTGTATCTTTTATTATTTTCACTTTACTTAATTACATGCGCAATTCATGCTTTACATGTTTTGTCTTTTTCACTGTTTTAAAAGTCTATGCACCTGCTCCATCTGGTTCGTGAAATCGTAACATGCAAGTTTTATAAACATTAATCTATTAAATTCACATTAAGATGGTAATTTATGTTTCAACAACTTTAAAATTACCAATCCATCTACGACATTCCCATGTTTCTTCTCGACCCCATATAAAAACTTTTACAGGCCAAGAACCCACACCAACTAGGGGTGATCACGATACGGGCCAACCCAAAAACCGGACCAAAAGACCAAAGACCGGACCGACCCAACCCATTCTACATGCATGTGGTCCGGTCTTCAGTCCTAAGTTTTAAGGTATTTTGGTTTTTGGTCCGGACCGTTCGGGGCCCAATGAAAACTCGTATTACCCAAAAAGACCAATTAACATATATAAGAAAAACTCTAAATACTTAATACATAAGTACGCGGGTTGTAGGGTTAAATAACGAATGGGGGTAATTGACTTCTTAAAAAATTATTATTCTTTACCATTTTACCTATATATGGTATTCGGTTCTGATTTTTATGCTTATTCGTTTATAGAATACAAAGGTGTGTTGAGCAAAGTTGGTTTGACATGTTGAGTTGGCTGATAACGCGTGTTCGATCCCCTGGTGTCAATAATATTTTTGTTTTTGTTTTTCTTTCCTTGGCTATATTTATATTTTTCTACTCAGTTACATTTATAAGTTTCTTATATCGTAACATATTTGTCTCGAAAATTACACTTTTAAATACTTAAACCATAACATACTTGACATAGCAGTGTTTTCTATCTACGCTTCAATTTTCATAACCGATCCGCTATAACCTCAAATGTTTCTTTTAATTGTATGATCACGTTGTAACGCGCAGGTTTTAATCATACTACCTGCCGTAAATGGCGAATATATATAATAAATAAACAATAGATTTATTTGTAATGTAATACAAACTAGTTATTAAACCCGCGCGTTGCTGCGGTTCCAAGTGTTATGTAGCGTATTAACGAAGGTTAAATACCACAATCACTACCAATAATTTATCGCTCGTTTTATACCACATATCACAGTTATATATTTATCTTCATATTAATAATGAAAGGATTAATAACTAAGGCTAGGAAACATGTACGAACCCACCTTATGTTAACCTATATGCTTAACTTCTTTGTTTCCGGAACAAAATACTAAAATATAAGGCTCAGAACAAATTGTTCATTGTGACTGCAAACTAAGAGTTTATCACACCATGACAATAAATATATCACTTTTCTCATCATCATTGCCTATATAAGCCAACAAGTTCAAGATCAAGCTCGTCTCATGGGCGAGTTGCCTCACCATCATCGACGACAATACAACACCTCAGGACAAACACCATCATCGACAACAATAATACACGAACATCGTCTCAGGCCAAACACCATCATTGACAACAATAATTTTTAAAAAATACATGCACAACCACTACATTACAATGGCCGCAGCCCACAGAAAGGCACGACGGCACCCCACCGCCTTCATCACCACCAACAGGCGCACCAGATCCGAAAAAGACGAGCAGATCTAAAACTGGACAACAGGAACCACAAAAAATGCTAAACAATAGTACCTAGCACTTTAAGAGAAAAGAGAATCAACAACCTAGGACAAGAACCACAAAAGGAAGAAGAATACATATAGCCACAGCAAGAACCAGCTGATGCATTGGGTAATAATACTCAAGGCTTTAGAGTAGTACAACACCAACAATCCACATAAAGCATTACACATTTGTACATAGTGCTTGATGAGCGGTAACCATAGCTACACTAAAGTAAACTCTCTCACATGAGGGAGTTGGTGTTTAGTAATCTATACTCTTTAATAAAATAAAGTTTTTGAAGCCACATGACATTCTTTTAAACCATCATTTTGACACATGGCAAACTCTTACACCACCTCTCTTTTCAAATCCCGTCTAAATCTTAACCCATATTTACCTTTCACGCAGACCTTTTTAACCCATGAGAATACTTGGTTATCTCATCCTCTCTTCTTTTTTCACACACAAAGCCCTAGATCCAAAACACACTTCCATTTTCACTGATACGCAAACCTTCTAACCAGGTATTCTTCTTCCCCTAATCTCTCATTCTTCTTCCTAAACACAATTCTCTAACTGAATCGATGATGGCTGAACTTTGATTTCCTTTTCATTATCTTCGTAAACCCTAGCTGACCATTTATCTAAACAACCTTGCGAATCTGCTTCCTCACATCGCTTCTTCATCTACCGATAGTCAAGGTATGTGTATACTCGTACATTGATTGAATTAGATTATCTTTGTTTTGTGTTGATTTAGTAAGATATTTTGTGTACCTATTTAATCTTCAAACACTCCTTTCACATTCACAATGGCAATACAAAAACCTTACAAGTAGTAATTAGGTTTTCTTGAAAAGTTATATCGCAACCCATTAGAAAAAGCTTAGATTTTTTGATGTAGTTTAAGTTACCCTAGAAGATGGCCTCACATTTCTTTGTTAATATTACTTAGGGCTTGAAGGTACATAATATAACTGACATTTTATAATTTAGTAAGTGTTAATAAATTTTTGAAAAATCAAGATTTATATTAACTAGTGTTTTCTCCCGCGCTACGCGCGCGGGAGTTTGGTTGTTTTCTTCTGTCTTACGTGATCGTTACTTTCTTCCTTATCGGGTCGGCTTATCGGAAACCAAAAAAGCGTATACCGATACTGGTTCCGATAATACCGAATAACGATACCAATATTTGACGCTAAAATCACAAAAAAAATAAACTTTTGTAGTCAATAATAAAATATACAAAACTTTGGTGTAGCACCTCACTTGCCTTCATCATAAAATTTTTTTAAAAAAAAATCACTAATAGCTTGAGAAAAAAACCAAAAGAATAATTCTAATTAGGATTTGGGTTTTAATATCAATTTGTAAAAAGATGTGACCAATAGATAAAAAAGCAAACTTCACCCGCGCTACGCGGGCGGGAGTTTAGTTGCTTACTCTTGTCTTATGCTACTGTGACTTTCTTTATTATCGGGTCGGCTCATCGAAAACCATAAAAACATATACCGATACCGGTTCCGATAATATCAAATACCGATACCAATGTTTAACGCCGAAAACACAAAACAAACTTCTGTTGTCAAAAAACAAAAAATAAAAAACTTTGTTGTTAATTTTAATTAGAATTTAAGTTTTAAATACATTTTATAAAAATAAGTTGCCAATATATTAAAAAAGAAACTTCTCTGTTATAGTGAAGTTGCTTTTTAATATATAATGGGGGGTGTTTGGGATTACTTCTCAAAACAACTTATTAAATTTTAAAAAATCAAAAAGTTATTTTATAGTGTTTGGCAATATGATGGTTGTGAGAGAAATAAATTAATAAGTCAGTTAATACTAAGTTATTACTAACTTATTAAATTATTAGAAAATTTAATAAGTTAATCCCAAACACTCCCAATATATGTATAATTATAATTATAACAATTAGAAGTATATTTTCTATGGTGATAATTATTGGTCCACGTGGACATCACTTCCACAACTACTTCGCATGTTTTGACACCTCACACGTTTACCTCATTATAGAACATAGAAATTTAACTTTAATAAATAAAAAAAATAAACCCAAAACACTATTCACGCCGACCAACGGCTTTTACTATATATAGAATTTATTTATTGTCGGGTCGGCTCATCGAAAACCATAAAAACATATACCGATACCGGTTCCGATAATATCAAATACCGATACCAATGTTTAACGCCGAAAACACAAAAACAAACTTCTGTTGTCAAAAAACAAAAAATAAAAAACTTTGTTTTTAATTTTAATTAGAATTTAAGTTTTAAATACATTTTATAAAAATAAGTGGCCAATATATTAAAAAAGAAACTTCTCTGTTATAGTGAAGTTGCTTTTTAATATATAATAGAGGATGTTTGGGATTGCTTCTCAAAACAACTTATTAAATTTTAAAAAGTCAAAAAGTTATTTTATAGTGTTTGACAATATGATGGTTGTGAGAAAAATAAGTTAATAAGTCAGTTAATACTAAGTTATTACTAACTTATTAAATTATTAGAAAATTTAATAAGTTAATCCCAAACACTCCCAATATATGTATAATTATAATTATAACAATTAGAAGTATATTTTCTATGTTGATTATTATTGGTCCAAGTGGACATCACTTCCACAACTATTTCGCATGTTTTGACACCTCACACGTTTACTTCATTATAGAACATAGAAATTTAACTTTAATAAAAAAAAATGTATAATTATAATTATAACAATTAGAAGTATATTTTCTATGGTGATTATTATTGGTCCACGTGGACATCACTTCCACAACTACTTCGCATGTTTTGACACCTCACACGTTTACTTCATTATAGAACATAGAAATTTAACTTTAATAAAAAAAACAAGAAATCCTAAACACTATTCACGCCGAACAACGGCTTTTACTATATATAGAATTATTATATATAATGTTTGTGATATTTACTTTAAAACTCTGTCATTAAATATAAGAAAAAAGAGGAGGAAATTTTTTTTGGGTTTCACTAAAATTGAAATTTTAGTACAATTTATGGTAAGAATTAATAGTGATTGAATCAATATTAACAACTTTTACTTTAAAATTAAAAAAAAAAAAACAGCATTGAATTAAATGACATTCAATTTAGGAATATGAATTATCTGTTTTTTAAAATGAGAAATAATTGATATTTAACGGAACCTAAAAAGTATATATATGGAAATAATTTAATACTTGATATTCTAATTATAAAAGATAATCATTTTCAATAAATTCAACCATATTTACCATATTGTTTTAAATGTTAGTTAACAGTTATTTATGTCATTTTTTAAAAATTTAATATATTACATACTTACCATATTGATAAACATTTAAATATATTCTTTCAGTTTTTAAACTATTTTATAATTACCAGTAATTTATTAATCCATCTGCCTTACAAAATTTATGTACATTTATTTTTTATATTTTACCATACATCCTGTCAATCATAATATTCTTTTTAATTACTTTTATTCAACAATAATTTATTTTCATTAAGTAATAAAACATTCAAAAAATCAATTAAATATCCAATGAATCATTACTCTCCCAAATCCAACCTCCTAATAATATTATACAGAATTATATGTTACTATCACAAACTTTTATGCTTTAAAAATTAAATACATCATATTGTATTTATAAAAATTATATGTAATCAATGTTTAATGAAAGTCTGATTATTTAAATCATCCGTGTATCACACGGGCTCTAACCTAGTAATACAATATTAAAAAGTGGTTATCATGGGTGACTCGTGACCCGCAACGACGCAACCTGCTCCTGGACCCCCTCGGCCCCTCCCAATCCGGCTCTTTTCTATTTTGACCCAAGTGAGACCCATTCTTCATGAAAATAACCAAAATAAGTCTATTTAAGCCAAAATAAACATTAACTTTTAACCTCATAATCCACCACAAACCAATCATATTGTGACAAGCATCTTAAATCAATTAAGAGATCTATCCTTGAGCCAACTAAAAAAGGAAAAAAAAAGATAGAGAAAACGGGTGGTTTTCTTGACATTCTGAATCAAAAATTTTGGTTTTCTGAATTTAAATTTTGGTTTAATTAAACATTCTAAAATAGTTTTGGGTCTCGGACATTGTTCTAACTTAACGAGAGCTAACTTGTGTGTGATGTATATATCAGGTGACAACGTTAATGGATATGCTAAGTAAAGACTAGCTCGGGTGATTGTGCGTTGTTTTAATAATCTATAAATTGTGTAACAATCGTTGAAGAGGAAAGTGAAAGCGCTAAAGTGTGCGGTGTGCCACTTTGAACATGAGTCGGACCAAAAATTAAAAAAATATATATAACAATAGTTACTAAAACGGTAATTTTTAGAAAGGTCCAACAAATAATGTTTCATACGGTTACACGTATCTTATATAACAAAATTAAGTAATTATTTAACCATGTAAAAAAGTAATTATTTAATCAAACTGTCAATTCATATCAAGAAATGAGCATAACAGGTAATATTATTTTTAACAACTCAAAGAAAATTTGGATATATAACATTTATGAAAGAAAGCAATTTAACCAAGTATTGTTTCATTATCTGTAGAATGATTAAAAAGTTTAGGAATCTTCAACTTCTTAAGAGATAATATTACGTTTGTAGGAGATGATCGATTGAATAATTTGTTTTGATGAAACATGTGTATTGCAAGCTAAAGAAGCTGGTTTATCCACAACTTCTTAGCGATTAGACCTTTCATTCCGAGTTTCTCAAGATAAATCAAAACTAGTTGTTCTTAGGAACCAACCATACAAGTGTTTTTCAAAAACATAAATCATTAATCATGATGTTATAAAGTAAAATTTGGTAATTAAGCACTTGATTTTAAGAAGGAAGATAAGGAAAAGATGGAGATTGTAGTTTATGCTTTTAAGAGGTAAAGGAGGAACATATATACTAGTGGTTGATGGTCTCCTACTCTCCCATGTGCCAAAAGTGCAAAAGCTGTTAAATAGGTTTAAAATTGTAATTAATATAGCCTTTATTTAAAGTCAGATGAACATGATTACATGAATAACTTTTTATAGTTCTTAATCACCTCCAAAGTGTATCATCACCAAGATGCTATATTCCTATTGCAGTCCACAAATGGACCTGGTGAAGTTTGTTCCTGAAAGGTTTATTTCGTTCACAGAATCATAGGTAATAAAAGTGGATATAAATGGAGAAGATTCTAAATGCACTTCTCCACTTAATCTTTAATATAACTTTTTTTTGAAATGTCAAATCAAGTAAATTGATTTTTTTAGTTTGAAAGTATCGATAATTTATTGATATAACAATTTAAAATGAGAATACAACATCTAAAAATAATAAGGTTCGAGTACATTTCGTACAACCTATACAAAAGTAGTTATTAAGTTTAGATGCCTTGAAATTTATGGGCATTTGGCCTGGCCATACCAGCGGCTCCACACAACCTAATGATTGTGGGTGTGTTAAGGTTAGTAAATGAAAAAAAAAAAAATTGTGTTGATTTAATTAAACATATGAGCATGAACATATATCTTGTTATGCTCATAAACATTCATTCATGCTCACTCTTTAAGGTTTTTTTAGTATTTGTTCGTTTATGTTCATATACATATTAAAATAATTTAAATAATTAATTTAATAAATGGATCCAATCCATTTCACGAGCCATCATCCCCTATTATTTAGAGAAGGTCAGAAAGCTTGAAATATAGTCTCGTCTCTTTTATTGGAATTATGTATTAGTTTTTTTTTTAAACATAAACAAACACAAACAAACTTATTTTTTTAACAAATCATCAAGAACCAGAAATATGTATTTTACATGTATGTATTTGTTTATTTGTTCGGTTAATGGTAAAAGGGCAAACACGAACATAACATCGTTCATGTTTATTTGGTCCATGTTAAACCTTAAGGCAGGGTAAAGTCTTTTTTTTACATAAACATCATAATTCATTTGATTATATGTAGTTTAAAAATTAGGGGGATAATCGATTTGTTTTGGATGTAGGTTTTGAAATTGTTTGGGTGACTACTATAATAAATTAGGATCGACTAGAATGATTAGTTAATCAATGCAATCATAATATTTATCAAACATATCAGAAGGTGTAGAGTGCACGTTTGTTGATTTAATATGATTTTCGATATTAGAATCTCACAAATTCTTATGGTCTAAGCCCCTAAGCAATGAGGTTTCAAGAGGACAGCGTTCCTGTTATAAAATTGAACACAAGATTATGCAATTCAACTAGAAACGAAAAAGATAAACACTCCAATTTACATGAATTCAAGAAAGATTTTATTATCAAGTGATTAAGTCTTCTACATCTCTAACTCCCTTTTAATACCTCTATAATAGACACATCAACTAACCTCCACAGCAGACACATTAACTAAACTCCACAACGGACGCTTTAACTAACCTTTACAATGGACACCGTAACTAACTTAACTTGAAATTGAGAACTATACACTTTCACCCCTAACCTTTGCTAACTATGCAAATCACACCCAAAACTACTAACACGTACATTTTTGACTTTTATCACCAACAATCTCCACCTTAAAATAAAAAAACAGGACTTTAACCAACACCCAAAACACCTAAGCAAAAACAAAACTTAGCTGCTGGTAGAGATTTAGTGAGCATATCAGCTGGATTCTCACTAGTACAAATACCCTGCACTTTGACTTTACCATCATTAACCATATCTCTAATGAAATACAACCTTACACTGATGTGCTTAGTCCTTTCATGGAACATGCTATTCTTAGAGAGTTGCACAACACCTTGGTTATCACAAAATACCAATGAACTATCTACTGAAACTCCCAGATCAGCAACAAAACCTTGCAACCATAATGCTTCTTTGACTGCCTCAGTCAATGTAATGTATTCTGCTTCAGTTGTAGAAAGAGCAACCACATGTTGTAACTGAGCCGTCCAACTTACTAGATTACCAATTACTTAAAACACATGTTCAGTAATAGATCTCCCCTTATCAAGGTCTTTTGCAAAATCAGAATCAGCATACCCATACACTATTCTATCATTTTCAACTGAAGTTTCCTTGAACACCAAACCATGATGTCTAGTACCATTCAAGTATCTCATCCATTTCACACCAGACCAATGTGATTTACCAGGATTAGATATGTACCTACTGACCAAACTCACTGCATAACCGATATCAGGCATTGTACATACCATTAAATACATTAAACTACCAACCACATTAGCATATGGAACCTTCAACATGTTGTTACTTCAACTTCAGTCTTAGGAGAATCTGTACCAGACAATTTAAAGTGTGTAGCCATAGGAGTGGAAACTGGCTTACAGCTATCCATTCTATAGTTTGTCAGCACCCTCTTTAAGTATGATCCTTAAGACAACTTCAACACTCTGTGGCCTCTGTCTCTCATGATCTCCATACCTAATATCTTTTTTGCTTCACCTAAGTCTTTCATTTCAAACTCATACATCACCATCTTCTTAGTGCTTTCAATTTCATGTAGGTCGTGACATGCAACCAACATGTCATCTACATATAACAACAAATAGATAAACTTAGACTTGACAACCTCTTTGTAATAGACACAACTGTCATATCTACTCCGGTTGAAACCATGAGTCACCGTGTGCTTATCAAACCTTTTATACCATCGACGAGGAGATTGTTTTAGCCCATACAAGGACCTATTAAGCAGACAAACTTTATCATCCTACCCCTTAATCTCAAACCCCTCAGGTTGTTTCATATAGATCATTTCATCTAATTTTCCATGTAAGAATGCTATCTTTACATCCAACTGATGCAACTCCAAATTCATAGAAGTAGCTAAAGACAAAATTACCCTTATGGAAGAGTGTTTTACCCCTGGAGAAAAGATTTCATTGTAATCTATTCCTGATTTCTGAGTGAACCCCTTAGCCACCAATCTAGCCTTGTATCTAGGGGGTTCCTCTTCAAAGATTCCCTTCTTAAGTTTGAACAACCATTTGCATGATACTAGCTTCTTGTCTATAGGATTATCAACTAATCCCATGTATTGTTCTTATGGAGTGAATGCATTTCCTCTTCCATTGCCTTACACCACTTAGGAGCTTCCTTTGAATTAATAACTTTAATATATGACAGGGGTTCATGCATGCTTTCTTCTTTAGTAGCAACAAAGGACAGAGTAGACAAATTAATTCCATCCCAGTATCTCAAAGGAGGAATGATTTGCCTTCTTGGTCTATCTCGGGCCAACTGATACTCTTTAGACTCTTCTTCAGTGCCACCTGCACTAGTTTGTCTGACATCATCATGAGCAACACTATGCTGCTTCACCTTAATAGAAACTCCCTTAGTACTTGACTCACTCATACATGTCTCTGTACTAACATCTTTGAACATAACATCCTCTTGGAAGTGTACATCCATACTTATTATTACCTTGGGCTGGTTGTTGTCAAGCTTCCATAGTTTATAACCTTTGACACCCTTTAGGTATCCTAGAAACACACACTTCTGAGCCCTGGGCTCTAGTTTCCCTTGACTAACATATGCATAAGCTAGAGAACCAAACACCCTCTAATTATTGTAATATGGATTAATTCCGTACCAAACTTCCATGGGAGTTTTCATATCCAGGGCAGACAAGGGAGACCTATTGATAAGATAAGCAGCTGTAGTTACAACCTCAGCCCAGAACATTTTTGACAGACCAGAGCTAGTCAGCATAAACCTTATCCATCAAGGTTCTATTCATCCTTTCTGCAAGCCCATTTTGTTGTGGATTACCAGGTACATTGAGGTGCCTTGCAATACCATGAACCTTGCAAAATTGATTGAACTCATTACTACAAAACTCTAGTCCATTATTAGTTCTCAACTTTTTTATTTTCCTCTCAGTTTGAGTTTCTACATGCACCTTCCATTCTTTAAACTTCATAAAAGAATCACTCTTATTCTTTAGTATAACAACCCAAACTCTCCTCGAATAATCATCTATTAATGACATGAAATACCTAGCACCACCTAATGAGTCAACCCTGGCAGAACCCCAAAGATCATGAATGTAATCTAAACCCCTTTAGTGATGTACTTACCCTTGCTGAACCTTGCCCTTTTAAGCTTACCTAAGACACAAGTCTCACAAAAACCAAAATCACAGCTCTTGAGATCATTGATGACTTGTTGTTTCCGTAACTCAGCAAGACCTTGTGAACTTGTATGACCCATTCTCTTATGCCAAAGTAAAGGACTTGAGTTCTTATTACTAGAGGCTATATTGGCCCTGGATCCATCTACCATAGTTCCATCAAGGAAATAGATATTATTGTCACATCTATTACCTGATAGAACCACCATAGACCCTCTTAGTACCCTGGCTTTCCCATCCCTCGGGCTCACATGATATCTTGATTTCTCAAACAGCCCTAAAGACAACAGACTTCTTTTGAGACTAAGAATGTACCTCACATCGACCAAATCCACTTCAATACCACTTTTCAATCTCACAGCGACAGTACCAATACCCACAATCTTACATGGTCGATCATCACCTAGTTTCACAATGCCCATATCTTGAAACCTAAGTTCTTTAAAAAATTCTTTAACTGGAGTCATATGATATGAACATCCAGAGTCCATCACCCATCCATGTTTGTCCTAGAGGTGGGCAAACCGGTTTTTTGGTCTTGGTGCCCAAACCGGTTCGGTTTATAAACCCGGTTCGGGCCCATAGAACCCAAACCTATCCCAACCGGTTGGGACCGGATCCTAAACCGGTTCGGGCCCAAACCGGTTTGGTTTGATTTTTTTTTAATTTTTAAATAAAATACATAAAAAAACATACTTTGTAATTTTTTTGTTAAATTGTAAATGAAATACATAAAAACCATAAATGAAATACATAAAAAACATACGTTTAATTGCCAAACGTCTAAATAAAATATATAAAAATACATAAAAAAGATTACAAAACAACTAAGATTATATGCCGCTTGTGTTTTGGGAATTGAGATGTTTTTATTCTTCGCCCCCCGAACCCGAGCTATTACGAAGATAATCATCATATGCCGCTTCAGTATCGGTCATTCCGTGTGTCAATCCACCATCTACTTCGTCTTCATATATTTCGGCTTTGTTTTCCAATTCTCCTTCAAGTGAGCATTTGTCTTGTATACTTTCAGCTGCATCCAAATAATCCTTCAAGCAAATACACATTTTAACTGCTTCGGGAGTGAGTCGGGTTCTTCGTATTGATATAATTCTGCCACTAACAGAAAAAACATATTCCGAAGCTACCATGGAAGCTTGGACGGTTGGTAAATCTCTGGCCATGATGGATAGGATGGTTAATCTTCCTTATCTTTCCACCAAGCCAACAAATCAAAAAATTTAAAATCTTGTGGAGTCATGGTGGATAAAAAGTTTATTCCACCATACCTTCCGAGTTCACTACTCAGAGTGTTACCACGTTGACGTTTATTACATTCATCTCTTAAAGTATTATACAAAGAAAACATTGGATCACTTGAACCTTTTTCATATGCCGCATGCCTCATAGACACATGTATGTTTGATGTTTCACCATATTTTGCTAAATAAACATCAAACATTTGGCCTAAATGTGCATTAAAATTAGCTTTTACACTTTGACCATAATATGGGTTTTCTTCTTCTAAATCCAAATTAAAAGTAATTTTATCAAGTAGTTTCAACCCCTGACGTATTTAAGCAAGGGTTTAAGGCATACACATGTAATAACCGGATACATTTGTTTAAAATATTTTTTAAGTTTTTCTTTCATTAGTGGTATCATATCCGAATAAGGTCTACCCCTAAACGACTACTAATTTAATTTGAAGTCATTAAGTAAATTTGGTGAAGTATTAATGGACTCGTTAGATAATAAACTCCAGAAAGACAAGTAGTTGCGGTTTTAAGAACAATAAGCATTTTGGTTATTTCTTCAATAATAGTCAAACCCGATGGATGGTAAGTCGAAGCCTTTTCACGACTCACCAAAGTATTCTGAAAGGCTATTAAACTTTCTTTTTGCTCAATAGTCTTTTCAAACATGTGACAAGTCGAATTCCATCTTGTAGGTACGTCCCAATTCGGACTTAAACATTTGGAATTTGCGTCTTTACAAAACTTGCGATACCTACTATATCTTTGGTTACTGCTAAAATTGTCACGTAACATTCTTTTAAAATCATCTTTTATTGTTTCAATAGTTTTTAAACGTCTTGAACGGCTAAGTTTATGATGTGCGCAACACATCGACTATGAGAAAACATAAGGTCACAAATTGGTTTATTTATTAATTTTAAATGTTCTATCGCAAGCATATTATTTGACGCGTTATTAAAAGATATTGACAAGATTTTGTTTTCCAGATTATATGTTTTAATAACTTTGTCAATAAGATAAAAAATATTTTGACCGGTGTGAGGATAATCAAACAATTCAAACGCAATCGCACGTTTCATCATTTGCCACGAATCGGGTTCAGCCCAATGGGCGGTGACACAAATGTACGAGTCCGGTGAACTATGAGGAGTCGAACAAACGTCACTAGTTAAGTTAACACCGGTTTGTAAATTTTCAATATAAGAAATTAATTCATTTTTTGCTTTTTTCCATATTTTTAAGCAATCTCTTCTAAGTGTAGCATGACTTACATGTGTGTATCGCGGTTGAAGAGTTCGTTGAATTAGTCAAGTCAAACGTTCATTGTCAAAGTGCTTAAATGGTAAGCTTTCTTGGATGATAAAATGCGCCATTTGCTCTCGAACCGCATCAACGTTGTAAGCTCATAAATTACCTTCTTTTGTCATTGAAGTTTGACCTCGAGACGGTTCCCCTTTCAAAACTTTGCAATATTTTAATTGAATATGATATTTCAAAGTAGAATTCGCATCCTTTGAAAAAAATTTGATACACAATTTGCAACGAGCCTAATTCGGACCCGTTGACATTTCACACAAATCATAGTTGCACCAAATCTCCGGGTTTCTATTAATAGGGATAACCCAAACAACCATATCTTGAGAAGATGCATCACAACCAACCGAAGATTGAGCACTAGAAGAAGCCATTGTTGAGAGTTTTTTATTGTTGTGAAGAGAAAGTGAGCGTTTTTGAGTTTTTAGAGTGTAGAGAGAGTTTTCGATTGTTGTGATTCAATCAAAACACTCACTACTTATTTATAGTAGTGTAGGGGGGTTAAATTGGTGAAAAAATGACAAAAAATGGCTATATGGAGGCTCCCAACGGCTATATAACGTCTATATTTTTAAATTTGAAAAACCGATTTGAAACCTACCAGTTTATAAACCGGTTTATGCACCACATCTCCCGAACCGATTTAGGATCGGCGGGCCGGTTTGGAACCGAACCGGTTTGGGCCAAACCGGTTTCGGAAACCCAAAAAAAAACGGTTTTTGAACCGGTTTGGAAGCCCAAATCGGTTTTTTTGTACATGTCTAGTTTGTCCCCAACACTGGATACACTTAATACATCAGCACTATCATAGCCCTCAGACATATCATCCTGTACAATATGACTAGACTGGTTCTTTGAGCCATTTGATTCACTTTTCTTTCTTTTCCAATCAGGACAGTCCTTCTTTAGATGCTTTTCTGACCCACATACATAGCACCTTCGTTTGACTTTAGGCCTGGACTTAGATGCATTCCTAGGCTTAAAGCCCCTATGATCAGACCTTCCTCTTACTGTCAAGCCCTCTCCACCTTCTTCTTTGAAATCAGTTCTTTTCTTCAGCTCCTTAGAGTTAATAGCAGCCAGAACGTCCTCCATGGTAAGGGTATCCCTACCATACATGAGCGTATCCAAAAAGTGCTCATAAGAAGGTGGTAGGGATATGATGTCAAGAAAATGATGGCTTGATCTTCATCATCTAATTCCACTTCAATATTCTCAAGATCCAACACCAACTTATTAAAGTCATCCGTGTGATCTTCAATTGACTTACCTAGTGCCAATTGAAACGTGTACAAACGATTCTTGAGGTGCAGACGATTTGCTAAGGACTTGGTCATGTATAACCCCTCAAGCTTTGACCATACTCCTACCACCGTCGTCTCCTTCGAGACTTCTCTAAGTACTCGATCACCCAAGTTCAAGATGATGGAACTATGCGCTTGTTCAAGCATCTCCTTCTTCTCTCTGTCCGACATTATGTTCGGCAACTTTGCTTTGCCAGCCAAAGCGTCCACCACTCATTGATGAACGAGCAACGCCTTCATTTTCAATCGCCATAGCCCAAAGTCATTCTTTCCATCGATTTTTTCAATCTCAAACTTTGTTGACACCATCGCTCCCTCTGAACGATCTTGGATTGATTCTTGTTCCTCAATTGAGCCTCTAACCTGGCTCTGATACCAATTGTTATAAAATTGAACACAAGATTATGCAATTCAACTAGAAACAAAGAAGATGAACACTCCAATTTACATGAATTTAAGAAGGATTTTATTATCAAATGATTAAGTCTTCTACAACTCTAACTCCCTTTTAATACCTCTATAGCAGACACATCAACTAACCTCCATAGCGGACACATTAACTAAACTCCACAGCGGACGCTTTAACTAACCTTTACAACGGACACCGTAACTAACTCAACTTGAAATTGAGAACTATACACTTTTACCCCTAACCTTTACTAACTACGCAAATCACACCCAAAACTACTAACACATACATTTTTTACTTTTATCACCAACAACCCCATGGCAGGATCTGGGCTTAGCGCCCCTAGTAGCTGGTTCAAGAATTGTAGCCCTTGATGCTGTGAACCACTGAATGGTTTCGATCTGAAAATGTCTTACACAACTCCCACATTGTGGATTATCGAATCGAATTCCTAACATTTGAGACCAATTTACGTCGCTATTGTTATATTTTTAACTTAAAACGTGCGTAAGCGTGCGAGTACCACCAGCCACCATTGTGTGTCTCAACCACCTAATTCTTGACACCACCACCATAACTATGGTGGGCACATCACCATTGTTGCCATATAACCTCCCACATTTGTATTCATATTCATTTCTACCCATTGTCTATCCTTATAACTACAATCAACACCCCATCGCTACGGTGACCCCTTACCCCACCTTCACCCTCACCGCAGTCATCAACGCTCACCGTTGTCATCTGTTATATTTGACGCCATAAACGCAAATATAACAGGTCTAGTCATTTTAATATTTTTATAAGTGATCCATTTTAATACAAATTCATTTTCATTGGAAGCATGGATGATATAAAGTTTGATACTTTTTAAAATAATCGTTTTGCACTGAATTCATTTCAGACCAAACCATTTTTTTACCCAAATCCATTTTGGTTTTGTTTTACTCTTAACCTAAACCGACCCTTCTTTTTTACAAAACTTTACCTTAAAGCTAGCAAATCACATGTAAAAGTTTACACACACTTTCCTTTGTTCACCATATCGTTTATTTAAAATTTAATTGATCAATTTTAATTACGAAAGTTGTAGCAAAGCTGACCTTTTAATAGTAAAAAGTAATAGCCTATTCTATTATATCTGGTAATAAAGTCCTTTTAATCTTTCTACTCTAGAATGTTTTTAGTAAGTAACTTTTCTATAAACGAAAATAACTAAAACCAAAAATTATAATAAGAAAATATTTAAAATTATATTTTTTTAAATGGTTTGTTTTGAAACAAAAAGTTTAATTTTCTGAAAAAAAGTTTAAAAACAAAAGTTTAAAAAGTTGATATTTTATCTTAAAATATAATTTCATAATTAATAAACTTTCATTCTATTTAATTATTTATTTATTCAACTCGTGTAATACACGGATTAATAAAACTATTTCTTATATATTATTACTAGTAACGTGCTCGCGTGATGCGGCGCGTGCGACACTTTTTATTATGGTACTTGTCTCTGGTTGGTTTTATATTTAAAAAACTGAATTCCTTTTTTTAAGCATATTGTAACAAACATGGAAAAAATTATATATAATTAAAGATACAAAGGTCTAAATATAAATACGTTTAAAATTCTACTTTTTTAGTAGCGTTAGAAAAACATAATTACCCTTCTTAAATTGTTTTTTTAGGTTGTACCTTGTGCTTAAAATTTACAAATCTCTTAATTTTGTCCGTAATCCTTCCTTCGTGCTTGTAATATACTATAGATAATAACTATAGAAAACCGTCTCCTCTTTGTTTTACGTCATCATCTCTCTCTTCCACCTTAGCCCACACAAGTATGTGAGCCCCTCGCCCACACTCTTATAAAAATACCTAAGTCATATAAATGTTATTGTATTTTAAGTAGTACCACAACCACCGATAAAACATGAACGAAAATATATCATAAGGATCGTTCTTGGGGAACTTTAGAGTAAGTTACTAGAATCACTCGATCGTGTCACATTTTATGAATTTACAACTAAACAATACGGAACAGATTCCATTATAGTGCCAACAAGGAACACGAGTCCGACACGTTAAGCAAAACATGATAATTAAAATACACAAGGTGTCAAAACAAACCAATTCATATTCATGCTGTTTTGGACTTTAATGCTGATAATAAAAATAATATTATTAAAAAATCGATTCACTAAATGACTATGTTGATATTGAATTCAAACTTGCCATCAAAACAATATTTTAACTCAATGGATTTTAACACTCATTTTAGATTATTAAAGTACGAGAATTTAGAGTATTTTTTAAACGAAAATGATATAGGATGTTTATATAGGAAATGTTTGAGTTTGAGTCTTTTGAGATATCTATCATGTGTAGTGTGTCAATAAGAATTATTATTATTTTCTAAATTTTTTTACACGAAAGTAGTAACATAAAAAGTAGAGTTAAATGCATTTTACATCCTTTAGGTTTCATATAAATTGACATTTGAATCAAAAGTTTAGATTTTGTCATTTGCATCCAAAATTTTCATGAAAATTACAATTTGAATCCACTTAGCTACTCCTAATAACGCCGCTAAGTTTTTCCGTTAAGTTTATTAAATTATAGGTATTTTAGTTAAAACAATTACAAAATAAAAAATCAACTCTACGTGAGACGTTCAGTCTCCTTTGGTAATCACCATTGCAATTTTAATTTACCAAAAATGATAAGTCAATATTTCTTTCATTTCATCAAAAAATGCATCTCTGAACGTTATATTATATACAGTTATTAGATTTTAATAATCTCAACTTTTATTTATTGGCCAGAATTAATACCAACTCAGAAAATATTTACAGACACACCTAACTTTGAGCTTATTTTCCTCCAGCGATCCAATATTAAGAGATCTTTAGAGGAAAATAAGCTCAAAGTTGGGCATGTCTGTAAACATTTCTCGAATTGAGATTAATCTCGGCTAATAAATAAAATTTAGGATTATTAAAATCCAACAATCCTATTATATAAAATAAAATATAAGTATAACTAACTAAAAGTGGTTCATTTATAACTTTATAAAACAAACAAAACAAAATATATATATATATATATATATATATATATATATATATATATATATATATATATATATATATATATATATATATATATATATATATATATATAGGGTTAGGATCATTATAGAACCACTTTTTATTTTCAGAACCATAGAACCATTAATTTACATAAATGCGAATTAAGTCTTGTGATACTTGAGCTGTTTTACATATGTGTATATCAGACATGAACAATAAACTATGTAAAACAACTAAATATCAACAGCTTTAACTTACATTTATGTAAATCAATGATTCGTAATTTACAATTATGTAAATCAATGATTCTTTTGGTTTTGAAAATAAAAAGTGGTTCTGTAATGATCCTGACCCTATATATATATATATATATATATATATATATATATATATATATATATATATATATATATAAACAAGTCATATAATATAAATGATTTGAATCATAACCATAAAAAACATATTATCATAAAAGTATAAGAACAATTAATAATATGATAATAACTGTCCATGAATTATAATCATAAAACATCAATCATCGTAACCATAATTAAGATTTAAACCAAAGAAATCTATGTTTAATAAAACGGGCAAAAGTAACACGATTACTAAATCAATATACATTAACAAGACAAAACATTAAAAGATTATTATAGAGTTAAATCATAACTGTAATTATCAAAAGAAGCTAAATATATAAAAACTCTCACGTGAGTTGGTTCTTTATTTTGTATTTTTTTGATTAAAATAACTCTCATGTTGGAAACTTAACGGAAAAAGTTAACCGTGTTAGTTAGCTGTAGTCAAATGGATTCAAATGGTAATTTTAGTAAAACCTTTAGATGCAAATGACAACATTTTAACCTTTTGGATTCAAGTGATAATTTCTATGAAACCTCAGGGACGTAAAACGCATTTAACTCTAAAAAATATATACAAGAAAAGATATAGATACTAGGTAAAATAGTTCACACACATATAAAGAAGGTACAAATCTTTAGTGCCTTTTAAAACACTTCTTATTATATGACTACACGTAAAATAACGTAGACACACGAACTAAGTTGACAAATTTCTTGTTAGTAGAGATGGAATGTTATTCGAAAAAAACTCTCAGGTGTTTTATAAACACTCTGACATAAATATTTTTATGATTTTTTATATTTATGTATAAGGAAATAACATTTGTTAACTGGCACTTAATATGATATTATATTAACTACCTCTAACAAAATCAAACTTGCACATAACATGATTTGAACCCTTAGGGTGGAAGACGCACCCTAATTTTTCCCAAAAAATACCTTAACACCATCTAATTAAACACATATACGTCTAATTTGAACCAAAACTACCTAGCTTAAACTGTTCTAGAGGGTTGCAATACTATTTTTCTCATCTTAAACTACTCTAGCTCCATCAACGGTAATATTAAGGTCTCTTCACTCGGCTTCTTCGCTAGGTTCATGAACCCAAAACGGAAGCTGTTGCAACCTGAGGGACTTGTGACGGTGTAGCCGCAATACCCACTACGACCTGACGCTTGAACCTGAGAACACCCCAACCACCTTTACCAGGATTCTTTTTAGAACAACAAACCTTACCGGCTGGTGAGGAAAATGCATTATATAGAGTGTTATTGTAATAACAGTTACAAACAACCATTGACATAGTCTAGTGACAAATGTACATGTCTTTCATGACTTACAACGTAAAATAAATTTAGGTGTGAATTAAAGTAAGGTTACATTCGGATCCGTTAAAAAAAACTAGTAGTCACAAAAATAACGGAATACTCACTCGATGAGCACTCGGTTAAATAACCTAACAATAATATTGGGATATGTCGAGTGGAATGAATGACTGAAAGAGCAATATTATCGTTTGATCACACGTGGGCGTTGTGGACGTTCTTCCTTATCCTTCCGTCAGTCGCTCCGTTAATTCGTTGGGCATGCCTTAAGTCGCATGTGTTACGGATGAATAATGGTTGTTAGATAATGTGATTTAGAAGACATATCAAAGATTAATAATTTATAACTGACTTTTGTTAAAAGGTTTTCTACAACAAACGATAAACATAACATTGAAAAACAAGAATCAAAGTTTATTTTATGTCAAATAATTATATATTTATACATATATTTTTATAAACGGTAGTTATTCAATATATTATTTATACACATATTAATATCCGAATGTTAGAAAGAGAATAGTACTATGCAATAAATCATAACATTTATTGTTAAAACTTTCTTAATTCATACGTATTTGTAAGTGGTGATTACTATCAAACAACGAGAAATTAATTAAATGTGATCACTGGCTAACTAGTAAGATAGAAAGAGAGAGGAAATTTTCTTAAAATTGAAAAGCTAGTGAATAACTGAATAAGAAGTTCGTGATATATATGTGGTTAGAAAGAAGTTTTCTAACGGTGATTTATATCTTTATAGAGAAAATAATAGTAAGAACAACTCTCAACAACATGTGATAAACGACCAAATAATGTATGTAAGATGAGTTGGTTAACGCATCTAAAACACTATAAAATTCTACATCGATAATAGTAAGAACAACTCTCAACAACATGTGATAAACGACCAAATAGTGTATGTAAGATGAGTTGGTTAACGCATCTAAAATACTATAAAATTCTACATCGTTAATATTTTAGTTTTCTTAAAAATATTTTTCCACTATTTAACATGGGTCATAAAAAATAAAAATGACACACTCATCTTGACTTTGAGTTACTATTTGTAAAAAATAATATAAAATAAGATGTACACGATACATACAACACAAGTATAGCATAATGCTAAAAATTTAAAGCATTCTTTGCAACACCAAGAATCACACAAAAACAAGAAAAATCAATTTTAATTGATCTCACAAGTTGCCCATATATCTTTTGAAATGTATTATATGATTATTCGTATTTATTTTTTTAAGGTACAAAAGTCAAAGTATTATTTATTTGCAGTGTCTTGGATAAAACATCTAAGTTTTCTCTATGCTTTATCTCTTGTAGATAAAGGAACCAAATCATAAAGGGTTGATATGGCATAAAACATTAAAGAGATCATTTCTATGGTAGAATTATCTTCTCTATTTTCCATGTCTTTAAAAATTAATCAATTAATTCATTTTATATGAATACATAAATGAAACAACCTTTTTTAACATTGTTTCTTTTTTCTTTTCCTTATCTTTTTGTATGTTTTTTCGTTGGATTTAACATTTCTGTACTAGCTTAGCTTAGCTTCTTTTTTATGCTATCTCAGCTCCGCATCGAAGTTTTTCCTTCTAATATGTATCTTTGAGCTTTGTTATTAAAGACAAACAAAATAAAATATAAAACTAATCTTACAATATGGTCAAAGTAAATTAACATTTTATTTAACAACCACCGTTAACTCATGCATGTTCACATGAACAATCAACTATTCAACTTTGGACATATAACTTTGAGTTGATAGATTGCTGAAAAGTTCATGGACCAAAACTTAGGCAATGTGTTATGGGATAGAGACCCAAGTGAGGTTATCCTGTAATATTGCGACACATGACGCTAACTGGATGTTGACTTTGCACTGGATATAACCCTTAATCAATTAGTCTGACCCTGTTGTGATACAGATGATCAAGGGTTCTAGGATTTCTTAATATGCAAAACATTAATATAAACTTAAATATTTTAATAAATAAAATTCATTAAAAACCTAAAAAAATAAAATATAAATAATAATAAAAAATCTAACTAATCTCCCTCTTCTAGTTTTCTACGAATAAGATCATTCTCTTTTTCCATTAAAGTTTTGACTTGGTTGTGACTCCGGAACAAATTCGTTCGGATAATCAAATGGAATAAACATAGAATTCGTAAATGCCTCGTCGTCCATAAGATTAAAATTTAATTGAAACGAATCATCCTAATTATCCGATATTTTCTAAAGAAATGATTTTTTATAAAATTGGAGATGGTATATGAATGTTGTGATATTATTTTATAAAATTATGGTAGTATTTATAGGAGGGAAAAGTAATTTTTTGATTTTTTTAATTGAGCCAACGGCTTTTTTTGGAAAACGAAAGCTTCAACGGTTATATTCCCTAAGCAACCACCCTCACCCCACTCGTGCCTCTCATTGCGCCCTTGGGTTGCGGTATGAGCAACCAGGTGACTGGGCCCCCCCACTCACGCCCACATAACACCCAACCTTACTTGTGCACGACGTGAGAGGAAGACCTAAGAAAGAATAACTATAAATCAACATTTTAGATTAGTAAAACTTTAAGAATTATAAAAATATATTTTTTTCTAATTTTTAAGTAAACAACAAAACAATAAGATCAAAAATAAAAAGAAATATATATATAATGTCTTGGATAATTTAATTTCGTCTCTCGCCTCCTAAAATATTGTAAATTTTTTAATATATATAAAGTTCAACCCCCGCCTTCTAAAATAATTTAATTTCGTCTCCCTTCCCCGTATAACGTGGTTTAAACTCTTTCCTTTGGAATCCCAGACGGGAATTGCCGGCGAGTCGGCAAAGTTGCCGGAAAAATAGAAATACTTTAAATGGGAAAACCAAGAATTTTTAAACGCGTTGGGTGGCCCACATCGCTTTAGTACTCGTTTTTGCCCGTTGTTTCCTTTTTCTTATTTTCTTTTATCTGGCTTTAAAAGTTCAAATGGTTATTGGTAAAGAAAATCAATTTCTAGACGAGGGCAGTTTCGGTATTCAGTGGATATTCTCTTGTTTCTGTCCGCAACTTGGTTTGTTTGGAGTTTGAACTTTGAAGACCTTCGCCTATGGGGTAAGGGTATTATCGTCAATTGGATTATGGGTTTCGTAACACAATGTAAAATCCTTTTTTTTTAAACCATAATACATTTCGTTATAGTACCAATATTTCATGTTTACTCCAATAGGTATTTTAGAAATGCTACCGAATATAATATTCTGTTTTTAAATATTACATAAGTTGTTTAGGTGGTCAAGTTATGTGATATTCATTGAATACTAAATGTAGGAATATTTTCAAAGATTTATTTATTAATAAATAAGGGAAAATATATTGTAGTTGATTTGAAGAACAACCTAATCATTTTAACTAAACACAGCCTTTTCGAAATTATCACATAACTACTTTTGTGTTTGATTTTCAGTTTCTGGGAGAAGAATATGACAATTAAAATCTCGTCAGTTATCAAATCATATAAAATTACAAGTCCGCTAGATCATTAAAAGAAGTTATAAACTTGTTTCATCAACTTGAAAATGTTGATACCCTAAGCTCGTATAGGCTCGGTTCTAAATTGAATTTGGCCAACTAACCCTATCGAACTTGTATCATTATATACGTATATAATCCACGTTGTTACTCATCATATAACTTAAAAAGTTAAAAGTCACAACCACTTAAAAATATTTTCTATGAAACCTTATTATACCGCTAAGCAAGAACCACTTTGGTTATCAAATTTGTAACTATAACTTCATAAACCAAAAAAGTAAAATAATAAAAAAAATATTACATTGCCCAAAATTTATTTTTATCATCAAAAGAAGATCCGCGTACAATAGCAAAGATTTAGACCCACCCCAATTTCCAAAACTACCCTTTATCTTCCTACTTTCCCCAACATTCGCCATTTTCAATTTTCTTACACACTCTTCTTCTCTCACACACACTACACTGCAATACACACTTTGGCTTATCAACCATTTGCATCCTTATTATTCTCTCCGAAGATCTCCGATTCCATTTCACCACAATCCCGACAACATCCGTCAACATCACCCCTTAAACTATTCAATTCTCTAATCTTCATCCACTTAGGTAATCAATATATAATCTATCTGCTTAATCCCTCTTTTTTAGGGCTTAAATCCTTACAAATGGATGGCCGGAGCCGGCGATTCTTATTTCTTTGACTGAGCTCGTGATTATTATTATTATTATTATCATCATTTTGAGCTATTTTACGGTGTCGTGTTTTTGATGTCTCTTTCGTTGAATATTTAAACCCTCTTTGAATCGCATTTGAACGAGTGTGAGTGTGTGGCTACATGTTTAAATTATTATTATCATTATTATTATTTGAGGTGGTGGTTCGGGTCATCTGAAGATATTAATTTGATAAAATCTTTGTCATTACAGTTGTAATATGGAAGACGTCCAAAGGAATTCCAGTGTTTGTACGTGGTTGGTTTGAATATTTCCTCACACGCTCTGTCGAAGCGGCTTCTTTGGTTTTATAAATTTGGTTTTATAATAATATTAATAATATATGGGTTTGTAGTTGTATATATGGTGAAGAAATCTTTGGTTTTTTCTTCATCTTCTTGCTCTGTTTAGTGAGAGAAAATATTTGAGGTTCTTCTTCTTCCATGGGTGGTGCTTGATTTCTGATTAGGTACCTTTTGATTCTAGTTTCCCTGATCTGTATCTGATTTAGTTATTGTGTCTATATCTTGAGATCAAATGATAACTTATGTTTTCTTGTTTTTTGGATTGTTAATGTGCTTTAAAGTGTGTTGCTTTCTTGCTTTTTTTATGATCAAAGGCTGTGCTTTTGAGTTCACATGTGTAGATTCATGTGTTTTGTGCTTGTGATCTAATGATCAATCTAGTGTTTTTCACATGTTCTGAATGAAGGAGGGGGGTGGGGTGGGGGGGGGGTATGGTGTGACATTATATATGTGTATATGATCAAAACTTAGTTTTTATTCTGGATTCTTACTGATCTTTATTTTTGTTTTCTTCTTTATTTTAGGTGATTTGTGGATTTATTGGATATTTATGTTATAATTTGCTCATTACAATCGGTGAAAGATGTCTTCAAGATCACCAAAGGGTGTAGAACTTCAACAGGGTAGAGGTGCGATTCCTCCTCAGGTTACTTTTGCTAGAAGGACCTCTTCGGGCCGTTATGTGAACTATTCAAGAGAAGATCTCGATAGTGAAATTGGAAGTACTGAATTCATGAACTATACAGTCCATATACCGCCCACACCTGATAATCAACCAATGGATCCTTCAATTTCACAAAGGGTAGAAGAACAGTATGTTTCAAATTCACTTTTTACAGGTGGGTTCAACAGTGTAACAAGGGCCCACTTGATGGATAAAGTGATTGATTCCGAAACTACTCATCCTCAAATGGCTGGCGCGAAAGGGTCTTCTTGTAAAATACCTGGATGTGATGGAATTGTTATGAGTGATGAGAGGGGTGTAGATATCCTACCTTGTGAATGTGATTTCAAAATATGTCGGGACTGTTATATTGATGCTGTGAAAACTGGTGATGGGATCTGCCCGGGATGTAAAGAACCTTATAAACAAACAGATCTTGATAAAAGCAGCATTGACCCGCGACAGCCTCTATCTCTGCCATCAAATGTTCCAAATTCTAAAATGGAGAGGAGGTTGTCATCAAAGATGGAGAGGAGGTTGTCTTTAATGAAGTCAACTAAATCTGCTTTGGTTAGGAGCCAAACAAATGAATTTGATCATAATCGTTGGTTATTTGAGACCAGTGGGACCTATGGTTATGGCAATGCATTTTGGCCTAAGGATGAAGGAATAAGTGAGGATAGGACTGGACCAACAGGTTCTGAAGAATTAGAACGTCTTAACAAACCTTGGCGGCCTCTTACTCGCAAATTGAAGATACCTGCTGCTGTTATAAGTCCTTATCGGTATGTACATTGATTGCATGATCTTATGCTATTTTGCTATGAACAGAGTAATGAATTCATTTTACTTCTGTTGATTAACCATTGCTTCCCTGTGGATCATTTATCTTTCATTTCATATTTATGCAGTAAATGTATAGTTTCAGCTGTTTTTTGATAAGCATGCTAAACTTACATCCTTTTTAGTTGAGTTCTTACTGTTAAAGGTAGTAAAAATTGGCGAAACGGATAATATGTTGTTGTGGGTTGGTTAGGCTAGAAACACCATTTTCCCAAAATCTTTGAAGTTTTTGTAAATGTGTAACTTTCCCTTTTACTTCATTTTTACATGTGTAACTTTGATCTTGGACGACAATACTTAAGATTTCATAATAACTAATAGTTTAGCTGAAGTGGTGGCAGTTGAATTGACTCGTATGTCTGTTTTCTTTTTTGTGTATCCAATGCAGGCTGCTAGCCTTGATTCGCATGGTGGTTCTTGGATTATTCCTTCATTGGAGAATCACGAACCCAAATGAAGATGCGATATGGCTGTGGTTTATGTCAGTTATCTGTGAAGTGTGGTTTGCGTTCTCTTGGCTGCTTGACCAACTTCCAAAACTAGCACCCGTTAACCGCGCAACAGACCTAAATGTTCTGAAAGAAAAATTTGAAACCCCGAGCCCCCAAAACCCAACAGGAAAATCTGATCTTCCTGGGGTAGATGTGTTTGTTTCAACAGCAGATCCAGAAAAAGAACCACCTTTAGTCACTTCAAACACCATTTTATCAATTCTTGCTGCTGACTATCCTGTTGATAAGCTATCATGTTATGTTTCTGATGATGGTGGTGCTCTTTTAACCTTTGAAGCCATGGCAGAAGCTGCAAGCTTTGCCAATTTATGGGTCCCATTCTGTCGGAAACATGACATTGAGCCGAGAAATCCCGAGACTTATTTCAATTTGAAAAAAGATCCTTTTAAAAATAAGGTGAGACAGGACTTTGTGAGGGACCGCAGGCGAGTTAAACGGGAGTATGATGAGTTTAAGGTGAGGATAAACGGGCTTCCTGATTCCATTAGAAGGCGTTCTGACGCTTATAATGCTAGAGAAGAAATCAAAGCCATGAAACTTCAAAAAGAAACTGCTGGTGATGAACTTTTGCAGCCCGTTAAGATCCCTAAAGCAACATGGATGGCAGACGCTACTCATTGGCCCGGTACCTGGATGATTCCATCTCCAGAACACTCAAAGGGTGATCATGCAGGCATCATACAGGTGATTATTACAAATTATTTGAAATATGTGTGAATTTATTTATACCTTTAAGCTATTATGAAACTGATGTGTGTGTAAAAAACGCAGGTGATGCTGAAGCCACCGAGTGATGAACCACTGAATGGCACAGATGATGAGATGAATCCGGTTGATTTCAGTGAAGTTGATATTCGGCTTCCCCTTTTAGTCTATGTTTCTCGTGAAAAACGACCGGGATATGATCATAACAAGAAGGCTGGAGCTATGAATGCACTTGTTCGGGCCTCTGCCATCATGTCTAACGGTCCTTTCATGCTTAACCTTGACTGTGATCATTATGTATACAACTCTCAAGCCATAAGAGAAGGAATGTGTTTCATGATGGACCGAGGTGGGGACCGCATCTGCTATGTGCAGTTCCCACAAAGGTTCGAAGGTATTGATCCTTCTGATCGTTATGCCAATCACAACACTGTCTTCTTTGATGGGAACATGCGAGCTCTAGATGGTCTTCAAGGCCCAGTTTATGTTGGGACCGGAACCTTGTTCCGTAGAACCGCACTTTATGGATTTGACCCACCCCGATCAAAAGAATACCATCCGGGTTGTTGCAGCTGTTGTTTTCCTCGACGCAAGAAAAGCCCTGGTTCTGTTGCTTCTGCACCTGATGAAAACCGAGCTTTGAGGATGGGAGACTCAGATGACGATGAAATGAATCTTTCATCATTCCCTAAGAAGTTTGGTAATTCGAATTTGTTAATAGACACTATCCCGATAGCAGAGTTCCAAGGTCGCCCTCTTGCTGACCACCCTGCGGTTAAAAATGGTCGACCACCTGGTGCACTCACAATTCCTAGAGAGCTTCTAGATGCATCCACTGTTGCTGAAGCCATCAGTGTGATCTCATGCTGGTATGAAGATAAAACAGAATGGGGAAACCGAGTTGGATGGATTTACGGATCGGTTACTGAAGATGTGGTTACTGGTTACCGTATGCATAACAGGGGCTGGAGGTCGATTTACTGTGTGACCAAACGAGATGCTTTCCGTGGGACCGCCCCGATCAACCTGACTGACCGCCTGCACCAGGTACTCCGTTGGGCCACAGGATCAGTTGAAATATTTTTCTCAAAAAATAACGCGCTCTTAGCCAGTTCGAAAATGAAGTTCCTTCAAAGACTTGCTTATCTTAACGTCGGTATCTACCCGTTCACCTCCATTTTCTTGATCGTTTACTGTTTTCTCCCGGCGCTTTCCCTTTTCTCGGGTCAATTCATCGTTCAGAGCCTTGATGTTACCTTCCTCGTCTACCTTCTTTCCATTACTATAACACTTTGCCTGTTGGCGGTTCTCGAGATCAAATGGTCAGGTATTGAACTAGAAGAATGGTGGAGAAATGAACAATTTTGGCTCATTGGAGGTACCAGTGCTCATCTTGCTGCTGTTCTTCAAGGTCTGCTAAAAGTTGTAGCTGGAATCGAGATCTCGTTTACCCTAACATCAAAATCAGCTGGCGACGATAACGATGATGAATTCGCTGATCTTTACATCATCAAATGGACATCTCTAATGATCCCACCAATTGTGATTATGATGACTAATCTTATTGCTATAGCGGTTGGGGTGAGCAGAACAATCTACAGTGCTATACCGCAGTGGAGCCGCCTGCTGGGTGGGGTGTTTTTTAGCTTTTGGGTGTTGGCTCACTTGTATCCTTTCGCGAAGGGGCTCATGGGCCGAAGAGGGAGGACACCAACGATCGTTTTTGTTTGGTCTGGGCTTATTGCAATCACTATTTCGCTTCTTTGGGTTGCTATCAATCCACCTGCTGGTGCTACTGAGATTGGAGGGTCTTTCCAGTTCCCTTGATGTAAGATTTAGATTTGTGAATTAGGATTCTTGTTTTTGTACTATTAATTTTTATGGTGGTTATAGGGGTTACACATATTCTTAATTTCTTTGTACTCTTGATGGACAATGGTTGCAAGAAGAGTTGTTGATTTTTTTTTTTCTAATTTGTGGCTTTCTGCTGTTTTCAAATGTTCTTTTTTTTAAAAGAATATATATATCAAACTAAAGCATGATATTAAAACTTCAACAACTAAAAGATAAGTACTTGTCCTTGTCGTCACGGTGATGTGTGTACGTTTGAGTTTGAATTATCATCCAACCAAAAGACAGAATTAACTTTAAAATCACGTCTCCTATGACGTAACTATAGATATGTACTGTATAAGAACTAAACTAAAAGGGTTATAATATTAAAATATTCAATCTCTATAGATCGACATCTTTTATATGTCGCTTATAGTGTTATACGTGACGTATACTCCCAACATTTTAAATCATGACATTAGGTGTCACTTCCTGTTGGTGGTGGACCCGTCTAATATAAAGGACAAAAAGAGTAAGGGGAGAAGAAGGACATGCCAACATGGAGGGCAGACAACACACAATGCCAGCCCCCCTTTGCGATGAAGATGGTCTTATACACAGTCCAACAGTAAAGAGAAACCCAAAACACGTGATATAAGCATATGATATGATGGCACCTTTAGGGCTTAAGCTGCAAAAGTGATGCGATAACTACAGATAGATGCCTTTGATTTGATGGATGGTGTACAACAAGAGGTGATACATACGATCTCTTGTGTTACGGATCCGACCCATAGAGCAAACCATACCCGACCCACAATAAACATGAGAAGATCCAGTCGAGTTGCAGATTCAACGTGGGAAGATGTCAAAGGCAATTTTAGTTTGTCAGCTTTCATTTACTTTGTTACACATGATGTCTATGTTCTCCATGATTACTTATTTGTATTTAGTTACTGCAACTTTGTTTACTTTTAAATCTTTGTTTGAGTAATGAAAAAAAAACATCAGAAAATCACAGCATAAAGTCTAGTATATTATATCTATATATTCTTTGGAGTCTACCTGCTCAAAGGAGCCATTCCTCTTTTTTGCTCATCTTCTTCCTTAATCTTCTTCGCATTGAACTATTGTGCCCCCTTTGGATTGGATTATAATTCCATAAACATTTGTAACAGTGAAATGGTTATATTTTCACAGATTGGTTAAATGAGTATTTAGGTACAACCTCAATCCCCTGATCTTCCCTATAAGATTATCTTTGGGCCCCTTGTTCCAAGGAAAAATTTTGATTTTCTAACGACCAGTTCAGAAGTCCCAAGTCAACTATGAGATGAACTGAATTATGCATCATAGACGTTGAAAATTTTGGCAAATTTTAAGTTGGCCTTAAGAATCTGCGTAAAATAACACCATTTTACCCCTCCGTATCTAGATTCTTAAGCTCCTACAAGAATGCAAAATACAATTTTACCTAAAGCTGTACAAAAGCAAAGCAAAACTATACCATACCTAAACACAACCTAATGCTCTACTGGTTAAGCTACAGTCCATGATGAACCCGCCAGTTGATCGACTAGACACGAGCTCCAACCCAATTACCCAAGTCTGCCCTCCTTAACTCGATCAGCATTCCAGGGGTCTATGCATCAAGCTACCTGATAAATCCATAGCCATCATTCATAATCTACCAACTTGTAGTACAAATGAATCAGTCAGGTCAAGTGGTCAACTTACATGCTTTAATGGCTAGGCCAAAAGTTTGTTCAGACTTAAACCAACACGGGATAAAATCAGGGAATTTCATTTCATAACTGTTTCTCTTTTCTTTTTGAAAGACATGATGCATGCCTAAAATCACAAGTATACAAGTACCTCATGCAAAAAAAGGAGTTGCAGGGGACAGGGAAATGCTGAATCGAATATCAGCTTTCCTTTAAGGTCAAGAGAAAAAGACAACATACTGATGAGTAGAACATTTTTACCTCAAATGACATTTGAAAAATAATCACGTTTGTTTGGTATTTGAAGAAAGAAGCCCTGTTTGTTCAGTGAGCTGCTGCACTTGAGACCTTGAACACTCGGTTTCTGAAAGCTTGTTTTCACTTCCCTTCATGACATTATTATCCAAGGGCCCCGAGTCCATTTTATCGTTGGGATCAGGCTCTGGTCTCTGTTCAAGAAACTGTTCCCACGATGGGTCGTATGCAGTAAGATATTTCTCCATTTCCGTCAGCAAATTACTATCCCATTCAACGTCAGCATCAGGAGAAAAACTCCCAATTTCTAACGCAAGTTTTTCATCCATGAGTGCCTGATTCTGTGTTTCAGGGTGCATGTAACCATCACTGGATATGTTGACATCTGTCATCATGTCTTGCAACTGTGAGAGCTCAGACACATCGGACAAATCTTGACTGTCAACTATTGGGCTCGTATCTGGGAAATGATCTGCTGCAACCACTTCAGAGTTTACTTCTAGAGGTGCCAAAAGTACATCTGCAACTGCTGGTAAATAAGATTGACCAGAAGCTGGTGGTGTGACATCTTGAAGAGTAACTCCAGAGCTAAAAGGATTCAAACGGTGCGAAGGATTATCTAATTTCATAATTTGTTTAAGCATTGCTTGTGCTGCATCATTCATCATGGGTTGGTACTTAACAATCCTTCCATCAGGAGAATGCTCATTTAAAATAACTTCATCTTCTTTATACCTTCGTTTTTTATTCCCTTCTGTAATGAGACGGGCGCTTTCGTTTTGCTGTTGTACAAAGTGAGCCAAAAACCCGGGGCTGTTAACTGCTTTTGCTAAAAATGACATCATTTGTTGTTGTCTTTGTTCCATTCCCTGAAGACGTTGCACCATTGACTGCATTTGATTATCTGTGGCTTGCTGTTGCTGTCTTAACCTGACAAGTTCTTGCATTAGAACGTTTTTATCTCTTTTTAGTCTCTCCACTTCTTCTTCTAGACCAAATTTACCAACTTCAACGCATGCACCAACCGAGGATGTTTGTTGATGAGGTTGTTGAGGTGGTTGGGGATGTGCTGAAGCTGACTTTCGACGAACAATAGTTTTTAACAAGTGTTTCTGACCACGCAGAAATCCCTCATTTGCGAATTCCCAGCGATCGGGATCAACTTTTCTAAACCCCTGTATATTAACAACTCCAAAGAAACAACAGGAGAGGATCAACTTAGCGCATGATGTAACAAGACATAAGTGCTGAAGTGAATAAACATAGTAATTAAAGTCAGGCTGGATAAATTAATATTTAAATAGAAAATATACATACTCAACTGATAAACATCAACTACTTTCTTTTGTCAGGTCAACATCACATACCAACTTATAATGAATATGTGGAAAGGATTAAGTACATTCACTTACAATGCAAATGTGGATAGGATTAAGTACATTCACTTACAATGCAAATGATAGTAGTATTCTACAGGTAAACCCATCAAGTACCCTCTTTAGTCCCCAGTGTTGCAAATCAAAAGATCCAAAACACATATGCAAGGCACCCACATAGCCACTGTTAACACACTCTAATTCACAACTAAAATAACAGATAGCAAGATGCATAAAAGTTTACAGAAACATATAAACTAACACTACACATCTTGTAAGGTTAATAAACAGATAAATAGGCCTACAAAATAATGTACCAAATTAACAGAGATGAAAATAAAAAAGAACAGATAATTCAGAGTGCAACAAACAAAAAAAAAAATTGTAACAATAGGTCGGTAGCTCAAGCTCCCAATCAGCTCTAATCCATGTTTACTTAAGTGAATTTGAGAAGGGAAAACACACAAACTTCACAGCTCTGTTTCTAGATTATCATAACCAATTAACCGCTAGTATAGGGGGTTTGTTAGTTCAAGTCCATTTTAGTTAATATATCCAATCATATTTAGGGCCAAATAAAACACAACAAGCCTATTAATTTATAGAGGAGGCATAGTTTTAAAAACGGTTGAGGCGTGCGCCTCGAGGCGAGGCGCCCAGAAAACGAGTATGAGGCGGCGCCTCAGGGGGTTATTTTGTATGTGCGCCTCATAGGGCTGAGGCGGTAAGAAAAGCTGCGCCTCAGGGGGCTTTAATGTTTGTTTTTGATGTTTTAGACTCTTTATGTCAGTTTCAAACATATGCCTTTTTAATGTGTCTTTTTGATGAATCCGATGGTGATATTAGTCTGTATTTTATTTTTTATAAGATATATAATTTTTATATTTATTTTTTAATTCCGCCTCGGGCTTACGCCTCGAGGCTTATGCCTCGTGAGGCGAAGGGAAAACGCCTCGAGGCTTGATTCCGTACTTTTAAACCTTGAGAGGAGGGGCAAGTAATATATCATCTATAAAAGACTGTGACAACTTTTCCAACGTATACGATATTATTTATAAAAATAAAAGACATAAAGGCTAATTTTAATGGTGGCTTGGTTAGGTTATTTATACAATGACCAGACCATAAAACTCGGCTACAAAGTTACTATACCAAACCACTGGTTTCTCAACTGATCCGGTTAATTCGGTTACCATCATATGGTTGAATCAGTGTCTGCTGACTACTTTTTTCAAAAATCACAAACTACTTATCTCACTATCTTCTCTTCCTAACTGCAGCAAGCAAATGAAGTGCTTCTAATCATGAATTCAGCATTTAGCATAAGGGGATGTGAGTCTAACAACAATATCTATAAGGTCTGGATATAGTCTTATAAAGAGGTTCATGATCTTCCCCATCACAAGAGAAATAAACTAAAAACCTACATTTGGGCATCTTGAATGTTTAAGAGCTGCTATAAAAATTATTCACATAGATTGCTTCATATACATATGTTTCCAACTAGCAAAAAGATGATAAAAAAAAAAAATACTAAAACACTTTCCCTTTTAATGCCCTAAAATTTGAACTCTATACCTCATGATCATCATCAAATGAAAACTGAACAAGTCATTCACCAGATATTCACAAACACGTCAAATCATCAAACACACAACACTCAACCAATCACATCAACACTAACTACAAATTCAATAAGCAGAGGAAACAGAACAATACATAAGTATTAAGCTGGCGAACGAAGCTGGAGAAATTATTATGCTTGAAGTATTTAGGCAAAAGGTCCCTAGCGAACTCCGGTGGATCCCACACGATGAAGCTGTTATTCGTAGAGCTCCATGAAACAACCTTATCGGTAGAAGGATCATCAACCATATCGTAAGTTTTCACCAAAAACGGTGGCGGAGCATTGACGCTCGACATCGGCGCCGGCGGTGGAACGGCAGCGGCGCCGCCGTCTGCGGCGGATATGGTACCGTTGCTGTGAGTACGAGCTTCCATGAAGATAGATGTTGTGTTGAATTTAGGGTTTTGGGATCGCCATTAACGGAAATTGAAAACCCTAGAAGGGGGATTTTCAGTGGAAGTATGGAGAAAACTATGGAAGAAGAGAAGGGTGATTAGATAGGAGGGCCACAGCGGTCGAGTTGGGTGATGAAAGAGGGACACGAGAGCATTTTTTTAATATAAATTATCGGTCTTTTCATTTTTTCTAGATTTTCTAAAATACAATATTATTCTTGAGTAAATTATTATTTGTATCTCTAATTTTTTTTAAAAAATAACTAATTGTATTCTTAAAGTTTAAAAGTATAATTATGGCCCCTGACTTTTTACTTTTTTATTTTTTTAAATCCTGAATGCTAACGTCGATATATTTTCTGTTAAATATTTTATGTAAAGACAAAATTACCCCTAAATATTAAAAGAGTAAAAAAAACTTGTCCCTTTCTCCCCCTCCATAATCTCCATCACCACCACCACAACCACCCACCACCACCATCACCACAAACACCTTATTATTGCCACCACAAGCTCCCCGTCACCGCTACCACAAGCTCCCCGTCACCGCCAACACAAGCTCCCCTATCACCACAGCTCCCCATCGCAACCACCACCAGCCCCCATCGCCGCCACCACCATAGCCCCCATCGCCACAACCACAACCCCCATCGCAACCACCATAGTCCCCTATCACCACCACCACAACCCCCATCAGTATCATCTGCCCCAATCTTCATCCTCACAAACCGACTCGAATCCTGAAGCCCCCCTTCCTTAATCTCCAAACTTGAAAACCGAAACGCATTCACTGAGTACCCGATCACATCAGTACCATGAGCCCAAAACCCCTTATTCCTTTTTCCAGTAGGCACACAATCCTCAATCGCTAACCTTAACCCTAATCCCTCTTCCCCCACAATCCCCCCTTCACCACCCATCAACCCCACCAGCTCCCTAACCACACGCGTCGTCACAGCCGCCCAGTCACACACCACCGTGTGCAGCCGCAGCACCACCACCCACCGCCCCTCCGGCAACCCATAAACACCAACAAACATAACCTCGGATTCGGATTCAAGTTCTTGATTGGTTGCCTAGGGGTTTGTGTTGATTTCTTGTTCGAGGGTTTGATCGAATGAGAGGGGGAGATCGGAGATTTGGAGGTCGAGGTTTGGGGGTGGGAGAGGGTGGTGAAGGAGAAAGTGTTGGTGGTGGGGTGGTGGCAGAGCTTTGATCAAAGGATGAGGTGGGAGAGTTGGAGGCTGAGGATGGAGGTGTAGATGAAGGGGAGGTTGGGGGTTTTGAGAGGAGTAGGGCGGAGACGGTGCCGCAGGTGCCGCCGAGGATGGCTCTGCACCAGCTGTGCTCCGTGCCGCCGACGGGGCGGCTGGTGGCGTCCAGCGGAGACTTGGTGGACATCTCGCCGGAGAAGAAGACTAGGGGTTAGTGAGTAGTGGGTGTTGTGGAGATGGCGGTTGTCACACCCCAACCTTAACGGCGGAAACGTCGAGATGTGAGGGTTAATATTGTTCACAGCCACATAACACTACCATAAATTGTAAATATAATTATTCATAAGTTGAAATAAATATTACAACCAAATGTCTCAACGAAATAAAGTAAACAATGTTCAACTTTCAAGTTTCAAGACACATTATTTATTTATTTATTTTTTCCTAGGTCCAAATCCTAAGTGTAAGCATGCTTCAATAGATAATCATCAACCTTGTGCATTCCCTGAAATATGTTAAAAATAAAGGGGTCAACATTGAAAGTTGGTGAGTTTCCATGGGTTAGGCATATATATATATTTATAAAAATTTACAAGTAGCAATTCATGTCAATGGTTACGAATAAAGCAAGTTTATAGATAACATATAGCCACAATCAAACCTTGACAGATTACAAGTTTACAAGATTAAAAGATTAGCTAAGTGTACTTGGTTCCCATAGTGCTCAAGAATACGACACTAGGAGCCGGCAATACCTCGGCTTTAGCACCAAATAGGCTTGTCAGGCCCATAGATCTATGACGTCGCCAGGCTAGTAATAGTTAATGATTGTCAACATATAATGTTCATCATGTAGGGCTCACAATATTACAAATAACCATGACAAAAAGTAAGGATGAATTGCATGTGCGTTTACAAGTATCAAGATGTTTACAAGTGCAAGTTTATAAAGTTAACATGTTTCACCCCAAAAGGTGTGAAATAAAGTAAAAGAGGGGCATGGAAAACTCACATAATATAAGTTGATCTTAAAGGTAATAACAAGAAATTAAGTGGTGCTCCAACGATTTCTTTTACAAGATACCTAAACGTATATATTCCAAGATTAAGTCTAAAGATAGGTTTAACGATTCATACGTGAACTAGGGTTTCAAGTGGAGTTTGGGGCATTTGACAAATAAATAAATTTAACAAAGGGTACCGCTTATATTTTGGATTCAATGAAAAAGAAATAAATATACTATTTAAGTATTTTAATATAAAGAAATAAATGTAAATCATTTATAATAATTAGTAAAGTTTAAATATAAAGTTTAAATAAACTTTTATAATTATTTAAAATAATCCTGATTTAAATAATAATTTAAGAGTAACGTTTGGACCAATAATAATTTATTGATTTAAGCTATCATTTTAAAGTCCATTTTGTAAATAATAACTAGAAATGATTTTTTTTGTCATATTGTTTTATTAAGAAAATATATTAAAATTACAGAAAATATTTTGGTAACTAAAAATAATTTTTAGTCATTAAAAATTATTTTTATAATTTTTTTATAAATTTTCTGGACTTAAATAGGTTAAAGAAACAAGTTTTAAAAAAATGGGGGGGGGGGTGTCCGGGTTCAAACCCGGGACCTCAAGGATAGAAGAGTGATGTGTTACCATTAGGCTAGGACGCCTATGCCTATTAGGAAATGGGTTTTAATTCTTAAAAACACAAATACAAAGAAACCCCCAAACCATATGAACCCTAGAACGATTTGAACCAAATTGAAGATCAATTCGTTACTGTTAACGCTAAAGATCATGGAGCTTTTGTTCCCCATGTAAAATCGAGTATGTAGGTGGGTTAAATTACCCGGTTGAAGTCGAATTGATGATAAGGCAGACGAAGAACAGGCCGCGACCGAAGCTATAATCAATCGTTGTGCAAATGATGATGATAACCAAATTCGTTGCACAGAAAACTTCTACTGGTCCCAATGAACGAAAGCCCCCTATCAATTTCAACTAAGATCGCTCGAAGGTCGATGAACACCACGGATGCAGACGCGATGAAGAGTGTGACTTGTTTGGGATGTTTGAGTGTGTTTCAGATGAAATTATGTTTGATAGTAGCTTAGGATTAGTTAAACGTTCGATTATGATTCATTTAATTTGATTATTATTGAGTTTTAATGATCAAACGGTTCTATGATTAAAGGCTACGGTTAATCGGTGATTCGAGTTCGTAACCGTCGTTCTAATTCAATTAAAGTTCATCTCAGGGTTCGAAACATCTTCACGAAGCGGTTGGAAACGATTGGGGTCGGAATTTGAAGGAGATTAGTGGGTTTCGAAGCCGTCGGAGGGTGGCCGGAGAGTGGCCGCCGGAAATACGGGGGTCAAGGGTGGTTATAAGAAATTTGCACATTGGTCCCTGTAGTTTTTAAATGTTACTATTTTATGTAAGAACTTTATATTTAAAGTTTCTAAATTGACAATAATGCCCCCTGAACTTAATTAAACTTTAAGTTTTTAACATTATTCTAACTTATTAATTACTTAACTTTTACAAATTATTATTTCTATTATTATTATTATTTTAATTTTATTTTGACTATTATTATTATTATATTTATTATAGTAAAAACAATTTATTAACTCTTAAATTAATGAATTAATGCATAATAAAAGAAACATTCATAAACAACCCATATAGTTTCTTAAATGACATAAATGGTCCTTACAAGAACATAACAGGGTTAACTATTAATTAACGAAAACACGAAAGGTTACAGTCTCCCCAACTTTTAAAAATTTCGTCCCGAAATTAAGAATGAACTAAACGAACAAATACGGGTATTTCTTCTTCATATGCTCCTCACTTTCCCAAGTAAACTCAGGTCCACGCTTATTCTCTCAACGAACCTTAACGATCGGGGTGGTAGTGGTCCTAGTCTTCTTCATGATACGATCCATGACTTCAACGGGTTCCTCAACAACATGTAATGACTCGTAGATTTGGATGTCATCTAATGGGACATGGAGACTTTCGTCAGCAAACATTTTCTCAAATTTGAGACATGGAAAACAGGATGAACCCCTCTAAGATCGGTAGGTAGTTCCAGTTTATAAGCCACTTTCCCAATCATTTTCAGGATCTTGAAAGGTCCTACAAATCGTGGAGCTAATTTACCTTTCTTCCCAAAGCGAACGACTCCCTTCCATGGTGAGACTTTAAGAAGAACCATATCCCCTACTTGGAATTCCAACGGCTTGCGTCGTTTATCGGTATAACTCTTTTGTCGACTTCTAGCCACTTCCAGGTTCTTGCGAATCATGGAAACTTTATTGGTTGTTTCTTGTATGAGCTCAGGACCAGTGATGAAATTTTCACCAATGTCAGTCCAGCAGATCGGGGAACGACATTTACGACCATAAAGCGCTTCGAAAGGTGCCATCTTGATACTCGAGTGGTAACTATTATTATACGAAAATTCCGCGAGAGGTAAATGCGTATCCCAGTCACCACCAAAGTCAAGGACACAAAGACGTAGCAAATCCTCTAGGGTTTGAATGGTTCGCTCGGTTTGACCGTCCGTTTGAGGATGGTAAGCCGTGCTTAAATCCAGTTGAGTACCCAAAAGTTCTTGCATAGACGACCAAAAGTGCGAAGTGAAACGAGCGTCTCGATCGGATATGATATGCAAAGGTACGCCATGACTACTCACAATCTCATCAATGTATATACGAGCTAACCTTGACGTTTTGTAAGTGTCACGTATGGGTATGAAATGTGCCGACTTGGTCAATCGGTCAATGATCACCCATATGCTATCATGACCACGAGAGGTGCGAGGTAGTTTGGTTATGAAGTCCATGGATATGTGTTCCCATTTCCACATGGGAATCTCAGGTTGTTCAAGCAATCCACTAGGACGTTGATGTTCAGCTTTAACCTTCGTACACGTAAGACACTTAGCTACGTAAGTTGCTATGTCTTTCTTCATTCCAGGCCACCAGTATTGACCACGTAGATCCATATACATCTTATCAGAACCAGGATGAATTGAGTAACGAGTTTGATGAGCTTCATTCATGATAAAGGTACGAAGGTTATCACGGTTTGGAACCCAAATTCGATTCAAGAAATACATCAACCCATTGGGTTTTGTTTCTAGTTGAGCTCGAAGGTTGTACTCTAATTCCTCTCCCATTTTTCCTCCTTCTTGAACCGCTTGTTGAGCCCCCATGATACAAGTCTCGATGTCATTCTCAATCCTCAAATTTTGCAGCAGCACCGTAGTCTCGTTAACATCCAGATGAATCTCAGTATCAAATTCTCCCAAGGTATCAAACCATTGTCGTCGATCGCGAATTTCTTGAAACGAGGCCATCTTATTATGAATCTTACGACAATGCATCGGCTACGACATTTGCCTTTCCAGGGTGGTAACGAATGTCACAATCATAATCACTAATTGTTGGACCAAAAGAACCAATGAGCCTGATCAGAAAAACCTTTAAGTCCCACAGACATTATAACAACTGAAGTAGTCTGCAACAGCTGAAGACATCAACTGATAACAAGGTCTGAAGACAAAGTCTGAAGTGAAAGAGCTGAAGACAAAGTCTGAAGTGAAAGAGCTGAAGACAAATTCTGAAGTGAAAGAGCTGAAGACAAAGTCTGAAGTGAAAGAGCTGAAGACAAAGTCTGAAGTGAAAGAGCTGAAGACAAAGTCTGAAGTGAAAGAGCTGAAGACAAAGTCTGAAGTAAAAGAACTGAAGACAAAGTCTGAAGACAAAAGCTGAAGACAAAGACTGAAGACCAAGTTTCAGATGTTGTCACAACAGCTGAAGAAGACCTCTTCAGTAGTTGTGATGGTTTCCTTTCAGTAGTTGTATTTTCTTTTCTGTACTTGTAGTTTCAGTAGTTTTATGTTTCTTCGTGTACTTAGCATACTCTGAGATGTTCTCAGTTGTTGTGAACATTCTCAGTAGTTTGCTTACTTTCAGTAGTTTGTAATAATTCTGTTAGACGTCACTATCAAGTGACATCAGCAGACGTCACATTCCTTTATATAAGGAATGCTGACCTAATTGTAATCTGTGCAGCTTAGAAAAACCTAGCAACCGCCATACCGAAGCATGTGTGCATGAATGTTATTATCCCTTTTGCAAAAAACCCTATTTCTATATAACCGTGTACTGTTCCATTGAATATTTATTGTGTTCTTGCAATATTTGTCTAATTCTTGTTCTAATTCCGCTGCGATTCAATTCTAATTGATCAAACTTAGATCGCTGATCCTGACAAATGGTATCAGAGCTGGTTAATCATTGATCGGTTTAACAATTGATCATTGAAATTGCTATTTCGATATCTAAAGTTTGATCGAATTAGCATATTTGCAAGAATTGGTTATAGAGATTGATTTTCTGCTGCTTCTGGTTATTCTGTTTGAGTTTCTTCTTGGTTCATATTGAGTTTGTTGTGTTTTTGTGCTAAATCCGTTGAAACTTGATTGTTTTGGTTTGAATCTGAGAATGACTACTCCTTCTAATGACCCTCACAATACTGGCTCCTCAACCAAGCCTCCGATGCTGGTTAGGAGTGAGTATAACATATGGCAACGAAGAATGCTCCATCACCTGTCTGTTAACAGTTCAGGGTGTTGGACATCTGTGGTTCATGGTCCACACAAGCCTATGGTGAACAATCCGGAGACCAACCAAATGGTTCCGAAGAAGAAGGAGCAATACTCAGATGAAGATCGTAAACTGTTTGAGATTGATGCTAAAGCCCATGGAATTCTGGCCATGGCACTGCCGAATGAAATCTATTCTGGGCTTATGCATCATGAAACTGCTCATGACCTCTGGAATGCTTTGAAGGAACAATTCGGAGGAACTGATGAGGTCTTAGCAAACAATAGAGAAATCCTCGCCCAACAATATGAGACATTCTCTTATAGGAAGGGTGAGACACTGACTCAACAGTTTGAGCGTTTCTCCTGCTTGATCTCTGAGCTGAAAATGGTCAAGCATGAGTATACTAACAGCCAGATGAATAACAGATTCCTCAGATCACTGCCTGAGAGATGGGACACATATACCATTGTCCTACGCTCCAGTGCAAATCTGGATAGCCTATCTCTCACCCAACTCCATGGGAAACTGCTTACATTTGAAAGAGAGATAGAGCAGAAAAGGAAACTGGCATCATCAGGAAAGCTCTCTGATGACTTTGTACCAGGTAACACTGCCTTGGTCGGTCATGAGTCAGAATATGCTGGATCAGAAAGTCATTATGATGAGCATATAGATTTCTCTTCAAACAGTTCTGATCATGCATTTGTTAGTGTTGACAGTCATTCTGGGTGTAATAGTGATAATTTATGCTTTATCATGGATGATTTGCAGGGTATTGCTGATGATGATTTAGAAGAGATGGATATTTTGAGCCAAATGGCCCTGATCAATATCAGATCTCAAAAGTTCTACAAGAGAACTGGTAGGAAATTTCCAGGACTCTCTGGCAAAACCAAAGTTGGTTTTGACAAGAGTAAGTTGAGGTGTCACAAATGCCACAGGCTTGGGCACTTTGCAAGAGAGTGTAGATCAACTGGATCTAACTCCTCTGCACCCTTTGTGACCTTTCCAAGCAATAGTTCACAAAACAAAGGGCAACATCCTGCTAGTTCTGGTCATCACTCACAACCTCAATCTCCTGCATACTTTGTCCCTCAGGGTCCAATGCCATATCCTTATCCCTGCTATTACATGCCACAGCCAAATCCAGTTCATGTCCCTATAGCACAACAACCTCAAGCCCTACCTGAGCCTCAACCATCTCCATCACAATCTCAACCTCATCACAGCTTCTTCACACCAGGAGTTGTTGACTGGAGCAGCTTACCAGATGATCTTTCTGGTTTCAATGAGCAATTATCTGCTGGTGCTGGTCAACATGGTGGTGAACATCCTTTTGGGAATCTTGCTCTCATGGCCCTGGAGTCTACTGAGGGTTCCTGCTCAGATGCTTCATCTTCACAGGTAACCCAGGTATCTTCTGAGGCTAAAGCCAAGTTATGTTCTGAATCATGCATAGCTGCCTTTGTCTCTATTAGAGAGGCAAATGTAGCTTTAATCAATCAAAATCTTGAGCTTGAGAAAACTATTTCCAAAAGAAAAGATGAGTATGTGTCTGCACTTAATGACAAAGATGATGAGATTTACAAGCTTAAATGCCAACTTAATGATGAAAAGGCTAAGGTAGAGGTCATACTCGAGAACCACAGAAGTCTCAAAGAGACACTTGCAGCTACCCAAGTTGAGTGTGACCGCTGGGTAACATCCTGCAAGGGATTTGAAATGCTTCTCAGCAAGCAAACAGCTTCAAATGTGAAGTTTGGAATAGGTTACAATCATACTGCACCACCTACTGATTTTACTTCAAAATCAATAGTAAAATCTGAAGGTGAAAGTAATTTCCAAACCACATCATCATGTGATTCATCCTCAAATGATAATACAAAATTAGAGGATGAAGTCAGTGTTAAGATCTCAGCAAATCAATTGCCTGATGGTTTAAATGCTGATAAACACATGAAGCTGAGAAATTCAGATGTTGTTCCTCAAAGTACTCCAAGTACTGAAGGGCAAGTCACAACATCTGAAAAGCATTTCAAATCTGATGAAATAAAAGGATTAACAACTGCTGAGGAATCTATCATACGGTCTTTCAGGACGGATAGAGAACAGCTGAAGAACAAGTCTTCAGTTGTTACCGATCCTTCAGTACTTAGCACAAGTACTGAAAGGAGGAAAGTACTGAAGATCACACCTTCAGTAGTTTCCACTTCAGCAGTTGATCAATCCAAGATGAAGAATAAGCCATATGAAATATGTGGTAAATTCAATCATCTATCTGATGAATGCTGGTACAAAAAGGCTTCCAAACTCAACAGAGATAAGCTCATTAAAGAGAGATTAATAAAATGAAAAATGAGTTTGAGACCAAGTTTGTACCACAGTCATCTCAAACTGATAAACCCAAGGCCTCACCAAAATCCAAAAAGAAGGATGGGGTTTATCAGAAAACAGCTGATAGTGTTCCTCATGATAAACATCAGACGAAGTCTGTGAATTTCAAGAAGGAGGAAATGGTGGGTCACAGGAACTCATCAAAAACAAGTACTGATGTGTCAAATGAGCTGAAGGCTTTAGCAACAAATCAGACACAACTTGTTATGATGGTTCAGCATTTGTTGGGGAGAGTTAACCAACTAGATGCACCTGTGATCAAACCACTGAAAAGGAAATCCAAGCCCAAATCTAAGAATTCCATTTCAGCACCATCTCCACCTTCATCAGTTGTTAATCATGAGAAACAAGTTATGGTTAAATCTGTTGATGAAAACAGACCCAAAACCAAAAAGGTTTGGGTCTCTAAAGCTAACTAGTTTCTTATGATAAATGCAGGGTTCTTCAGCATGCCAAAGAAGCATCTGGTATGTAGACAGTGGAGGATCTATGCATATGACTGGGAGCAGTTCTCTTCTTAATGACTACTCTCAAGGAAAGAAGGGATTTGTCTCATTTGGAAATGATGCTAAGGGTTACATCATCGGGAAAGGATTTGTGTCAAATGGAGAAATCAGATTTGATGATGTTAACCATGTGGAGAATCTCAAGTATAATCTACTGAGTGTCAGTCAGATGTGTGATAAAGGGCATGTTGCACTTTTCACAAGCCAGAACTGCCGGATTCTGTCTTCCAAAGTTCTGAGGCTGATTGACAAGGTATTGGATGAACATACTCTCCTGAAGGCCAACAGGATAGGAAGAGTATATGCCTTGGATTTGTCAAAGAAGATTGCGTTAAAAGGTCATCCTTGCCTGTTCTCCAAGGCCTCTCCTCAGGAATCTAAACTGTGGCATAGAAGGCTGGGTCATGTTAATCTTAAAAACATGAATCAGCTGATCCACAATAGTTTAGTGAGAGGTCTACCAATAAAGGAGTTCCTCTGTGATGAAACCTGCACTGCTTGTTTAAAAGGAAAACAACACAAAGTCTCATTCCCTCCTATAGAAGAACCAAAGTCCACTGCCTGCTTGCAATTACTGCACATGGATCTCTTTGGTCCTGTGAGAGTAATGAGCATGGCAAAGAAGAAATACTGTCTGGTAATTGTGGATGATTACTCCAGATTTGTATGGACCTTCTTCTTGCATTCAAAGGATGAGGCTGCTCAGACAATTATTAACTTTGTGTTGTATGTTGAGAAGCAGTATTCCCTATCAGTCAAGTGTATAAGAAGTGATAATGGAACTGAATTTAGAAACCATACACTTGATGATTTCTACCTTTCAAAAGGAATCAAGAGGCAGTATAGCATCCCAAGGACTCCAGAACAAAATGGAGTAGTGGAGAGAAAGAACAGGACCCTAATTGAAGCTGCAAGGTCCATGTTGGCTGACTCTGGTTTGCCACTGACCTTTTGGGCTGAAGCTGTCAACACAGCATGCTATGTGCAAAATAGAGCTTTAGTGAATCAGAGGTTGATGAAGACTCCTTATGAAGTTCTACATCATTTGGCTCCTCTAATTTCATTCTTCAGAGCATTTGGGTGTCCTTGTTACATTCTCAACACAAAGGATCAACTCCAAAAGTTTGATTCTAAGGTGGATGCAGGGTATTTTGTTGGGTATTCATCCACTTGCAAGGCTTACAGAGTGTTCAACTGCAGAACAAAGATGGTTGAAGAAACCTTGCATGTGAAGTTCAATGAATCTCCTAAGGACAAAATCCCACAAAACCCTGTGGAGTTTTTGATCTGGACATACTGCAATATGTTCCTTATCAGCCTCCAGCTGTTGCAGATCATGTGAATTCATCACCTTCTGCAGCTAGTCATCCATCTGGTGGTACTGATGGTGATGATGATCCCAGTACTCACCTATTCAAGTTTAGTGATCAACTGCCTGAGTCTACTAAACTTGATGTTCCTGTAGCTTCAGTAGCATCATCCACAACAAATGCTGATGAGATTTCTGAATCCTCTACTTCATTTGACCTGCCATCTAACACTTGGTTTCAAGAATCTGGATCAACATCTGTTGCTGCTGAGCGTGATACAAACACTTGCACAGATCTCATAGTGTACCAAGAGCTGAAGAATCACCCAACGTCTCAAATCATTGGTGATATCAATGCTGGTGTCTCAACTAGAAGTCAATTGTCCAACTTCTGCTTCTATGCTCTTTTCATCAGTCAGCAAGAGCCAAAGAACTATCATATTGCATTAAGAGACAATGGATGGGTTGATGCCATGCAGCTTGAGCTTCTTCAGTTCAAAAAGCAGCAAGTGTGGGAACTGGTACCTCTACCCCCAGGTAAGTGTGCAATAGGCACTAAATGGGTGTTTAGGAATAAAACATATGAAAATGGGCAAATTGTCAAGAACAAGGCCAGACTGGTTGTCCAGGGGTTTTCACAAGAAGAAGGTATTGATTATGATGAAACCTTTGCCCCTGTAGCCAGACTGGAGGCAATTAGATTGTTCTTAGCCTATGCTGCATTCCATAATCTTAAAGTTTTTCAAATGGATGTCAAAAGTGCATTTTTATATGGTAAAATAAAAGAAGAGGTTTATGTGTGTCAACCACCAGGTTTTGAGGATAATAAACATCCTGATTGGGTGTATAAACTTGATAAGGCTCTTTATGGGTTGAAACAAGCTCCTAGAGCCTGGTATGAAACACTGTCAAATTTTCTTCTTCAGAATAATTTCACTAGAGGCTCCATAGATAAAACTTTGTTCATTAAGAAAGTGGGTCAGCATAAGCTCCTTGTTCAAATTTATGTTGATGATATTATTTTTGCATCCTCTGATCCACAGTTGTGTGATGCATTTACAAAGTTGATGCAACAAAAATTCGAAATGAGTGCCATGGGAGAATTACAGTTCTTTCTAGGTTTGCAAATCAAACAAAAAGCTGATGGAACTTTCATTCATCAGTCAAAATACACAAAGAGTCTTTTGGAAAAGTTTGATTTACAAAACTGTAAGCCCTGTTCTACTCCCATGTGCAGCACCACACAACTGGATGCAGATCAGAAAGGTAAAGCTGTTGATGAAACGCTTTACAGATGTATGATTGGGTCCTTGATGTACTTAACAGCTTCTAGACCAGATATTATGTTTGCAACTTGTGTTTGTGCTAGATTTCAGGCTGCTCCTAAAGAGTCTCATTTGATTGCAGTCAAGAGGATCTTTAGATATCTGCAAGGTACTCAATCTCTAGGTCTTTGGTATTCCACTGGGCACTCCACAAATTAGTTGCTTTTTCTGATAGTGACTATGCAGGGTGTAAATTAACTAGAAAATCAACTTCTGGTGGATGTCAATTCCTAGGCAACTGTTTGGTTTCTTGGCAAAGTAAGAAACAAACATCTGTTGCTACATCCACTGCTGAAGCCGAGTACATTGCTGCTGCAAGTTGTACATCTCAGGTACTCTGGCTTCAGAATCAATTATTGGATTATGGCATTACCGAGACTAAGACTCCATTACTAATGGATAGTGCTTCAGCTCTTTGTATTGTCAAGAATCCAGTCCAGCACTCTAGGACCAAACATATTGAGATCAGACACCATTTTATCAGGGATTGTTTTGAAAAAGGTTTGATTGATCCAAAGTTTGTTCCTAGTGCTGATGAGCTTGCAGACATATTTACTAAGCCTTTGGACAGTTCAACTTTCCAAAACCTAGTGTTAAGGCTTGGTATGCTGCAGCTAGAATAAGTGACAACTACTGATGATCTCAGTCAACAAGTACTGATGAGCATTCGTATACTATTGTCACAAATAAGTACTGATAAGTTCTTTTATCCTCAGTAGTTTTCATAACTACTGAAGACTAAATTACTTAAAAGTACTGAAGTACTCTATCTGTTGAAAAGAACTGATGTAGTTACAACTACTGATGTCAGTCTAACAGATAAGTACTGATGACCAATGAAACGTCTGAAAATCAGACAACGTCTGATATAAGTGTTGAGGTCAGAATGAAACAGCTGATGAGCTAAGAATTGACGACAACAGCTGATGAGAAATTTTCTCTTCAGTTGTTTCTACAACTGCTGCTTCACTTCAAACAACTGAAGCCAAAACCATGTCTTCAGTAGTTTCACAACTACTGATGACTAACACCAAGTCTTCAGTTGTTACAACACCTGAAGCCAAAACCATGTCTTCAGTAGTTTCACAACTACTGATGACTAATACCAAGTCTTCAGTTGTTACTTCTGAAAGTTAAAACCAGGTCTTCAGTTGTTTTCAAACAACTGATGACAGCACCAACACTTTCAGTCGTTTTATATCAGCCTTTTCTTACCCTATAAATACCTAAACCTACTTTCAAACGTTTCATTAGCCGTTTTCCGTCCTTCACTCTCTCAACAATGGCGACCATGAAACTCAAACCCAGACACAACTGTGTTGCCTACCTCTCGAAATCGGCCTTCTGGAACAAATTTGATAACGCCATCGATCTTATGGTAGATTCCCAGTACCGAACCGCGTTTCTTCTGAATCCTACCATATACCCCGATTCCCTAAGCCAGTTCTGGACCAACGTCTCTGTGCAAACTGGTGAGAATGATAGCCAAATCACTCTCCAGTCGTTGGTCAACCAGAAACAGGTGGTCATCACTCCGGACATCATTCGACAAACCCTAGATCTACATGATGCCACCTGTGTCACAGAATACCCGAAAGGCACAACCGATATGTCTTTCATCAACAACGGGTATGAAGGAGACTTAAGTGCTACCACCATTCTGAAGAAGCACTTCCATGATGCTGAACGTCTTATATTCCACATGGTGAATGTCTGCCTTGCACCAAAAACCTCCTCATGGGATCAGATGTCCTCCCGATGGCAACAGGTATTATACTCTATCTTTGAACGACAAACTCTAAATTTTTCTGAGATAGTTTTTATGGAACTAAGGATCTGGCTTTGAAACCTGTGGCAAACAGATGGATATTATATCCCAGGTTTCTCATGGCCATAATTTTAAATCAGCTAAAATCAGACGGCCTTGTTGGCCTTGGAGTCCCTGCTCCGGCTGTATTGCTGAAGTATACTCCAGGCACAACTCTGACCCTACAATGAAAGGGGCTGCCCGGCTGCTAAAACCCAAGCAGCGGGAACCCACAGCCTCCACTTCCAGATCCAAAGTCCCCACCAAACCCAACACCAAAAAGCCCAAAAAGGCTACTCAGGGAGATGAGTCCCCTGAGGATGCCCCTGTAACACCAATACAGGAAACACTTACTGGTTCTAACCCCCAGTAGTGTCAAAGACTCCACCAGCCCTAGCCGCTCAGGCATCCTCTCAACAGGATCCTGATGCAACCATAATTGGGGATACCACAATGCTGGAACCTATCTCAATTGAGAAGGTTACCATTGAAGAGCACCAGTCACCCCGGGTGCAATCTGCTTCAAACCTATCTCCAAATGCAACCGCCCTCAAAGCCCAACATTTATTGTTGCACAAGTGCTGAGTCAGCTGCATTCCTCTCCTCCTCCCCAGACACCCATTACAATGGGGAGAACCTCAACAGCTGAGGAAGAGGACCAAATGCTGCTGATAACCCACAGCACAGGGGTTATAATGTTCAATCTCCCCGTGTAGAGGAGGAGGTTAGAACATCTGGTGAGGCTGCCACTTCTACTGATTCAGCAAATGAACAGGATGAAGTTGGTAACATCTCTAAGACCTCACCAGAGGCAACTGCCGATGAAGGACTCAGTCCTGAGGCAGGAAGTCCCCAGAACCAAGAACAAGGGGCACATGCTACAACTGATCTACACTCAGGGCATGTACATCCTGATTCAATCAGGAGGTCAGGTGATTCAGCAAAGACTGATGATGACCTGGGCTTTTTCTACGATGTCTTAGCCCATAACACAATCCTTGAGGCTGAGGTGAGCAGACTCAAAGAACTGCTTGCCAAAATGTCTCAGGATCAAAGTCCATCTGCCCCAATAAACCCACAGATGGCACCTTCATCTGAAGGTTCCCCAAACACTCCGCCACTACACTCAACTGAGCCACCAGCCACTGTTGTTGGCACCACCTCTCAGGGACAGAACCCCTCTGAGCAGATGGTTGCTACCTTTCAAAATTCCTTACCTCTCATCACTCCCATCATCAATGAGATTGTGCATAAAGCCATTGATGAGAAAATCTCCTCAAATCTAAAAACACTTGTTGATGCTGCTGTGCAAAAGAAGCTTTCTGCCATTCAAACCCCTGAACCCAATGCACCCAAAAAGGGGGAGTCTAAGGCAGTGAAAGAAAGAAAGAGAAAGAGAGTGGAAGATGAGAAACAACAAGAAAAGAAAAGGAGTTAGAAAAGGAAAAACAGCTGATCACATACAAGAGAAAGAAAAGTGCTGAAACTCAAAAGCCTGATGAAGAGAAATCATTGGAAGATCTGATTAAAGAAGCTGATGAAGCTCACAGCAGATCAATGGACAGAATAATAGACCAACTCTTCAGACAAGGCTTTGATACAGCCATTAGACACTGAGATCAGAAGGCTGGAGATTGAAGAGATACAAGAGAGATGGGCCAGTTACAGTGTAATGGAAAGGGAGAGGTTGGAGATAATGATCAGGTTTATTGCAAAATACTTGGGAAGATCATTAATTGAGATTAAATCATGGACCAGAGACAGTATTCTGGCAATAACCACCAGAATCTGTGCTTCTGAAGCATTCAATAAGGGGTTGATTATCGAAGCCTTAGATGAAGCAGGGGCTGGGAAGAGAACTGATATGGCCAAGCTTTCCAAAGCCAAACTTACCACAAAAATGCTAGATCAGCCTTTCCAAACTCCCACTCAAAAACAACCAACACCACAACTCTCCAAACCAACTCAACCCTCAAAACCAACTCCCTTATCCCAAAAACCACCTCAAACCACATCCGTGATGCACCCAGAAGGAGGAGAAGGGTGTTGAGGATGGTAGAAGAAGAAGAAGAAGATGATGAAGAAGACAGTCTGCCAATCTCTGCTGTTCTAAAATTACCTGAGCCCAGAAGTCAACAAATGATCACACCAGACTTTCAGAGGCAAATGGTGAAAGTTAAGATTGAAGAAGAAGAACAGCAGAAACAGCACGATGAGCAACTTTTGAAGATGATTGACAAAGAGTTTCCTCAGTCATCATCTATACAAGCATGAAGAAACACGCTCAAAGGCTGTATGCTCTCAGGTATACCTTTCAATATCAAAAGGAGAGAGTAAGGATTTGGCCAGACCCCAGGGTTAGTTCTAGAATTCATAAGAAATCCATACCAAGTAGATACAATGGCCAAGTGAGAAAGACCATAGATGCTGTTATTATGTTGGCCATTGTAGTCTCACCCTGGGAAATACTTGAAGACTTCAAGAGAGCCTACAAGTCAAAGATGACCCCTCAAACTCTAATGGAGAACAAAATGGTCAAGAAGGGGTTGTTATACAAGAGGCTTGAAGAGATCAAGAAAAATGAACTCCAGTTGTTATTAGAAGGGACTCACCCAGATGAATTTGCTTACAGAGAGATAACAACTGTTGAGTTGAAAAATGGAAAGACGATAAAGTACTTATCAGAGTACTATGGCCCAGAGTTCTTCTTCGAAGGAGAAGCAGAAGAACTCACTAAGGAGGAACAAGTTGTTCTCCTTGAGGCCTACGTCAGAGAGTCTTATAGACTCATCAATGGGAAGTAGGTTTCATGGTTGGGATAACAGCTCTGTGTCCAGTTCCCCAAGACAGAGTTCCCTTCCATCTTTGACATTCACATCTACTGAAACCTGTTCCCTGGCCTGTGCTTATCTGATATCTCTAAAGCTGATCAAGAGAGTATTTCTGCCAAGAATAAGTGGGACCTCAATAAGCTTAAAGGTTTTGGCTGCATTGGTTCAGGGGGAGTTTGTTGGACCAAAAGAACCAATGAGCCTGATCAGAAAAACCTTTAAGTCCCACAGACATTATAACAACTGAAGTAGTCTGCAACAGCTGAAGACATCAACTGATAACAAGGTCTGAAGACAAAGTCTGAAGTGAAAGAGCTGAAGACAAAGTCTGAAGTGTAAGAGCTGAAGACAAAGTCTAAAGTGAAAGAGCTGAAGGCAAAGTCTAAAGTGAAAGAGCTGAAGACAAAGTCTGAAGTGAAAGAGCTGAAGACAAAGTCTGAAGTGAAAGAGCTGAAGACAAAGTCTGAAGTAAAAGAACTGAAGACAAAGTCTGAAGACAAAAGCTGAAGACAAAGACTGAAGACCAAGTTTCAGATGTTGTCACAACAGCTGAAGAAGACCTCTTCAGTAGTTGTGATGGTTTCCTTTCAGTAGTTGTATTTTCTTTTCTGTACTTGTAGTTTCAGTAGTTTTATGTTTCTTCGTGTACTTAGCATACTCTGAGATGTTCTCAGTTGTTGTGAACATTCTCAGTAGTTTGCTTACTTTCAGTAGTTTGTAATAATTCTGTTAGACGTCACTATCAAGTGACATCAGCAGACGTCACATTCCTTTATATAAGGAATGCTGACCTAATTGTAATCTGTGCAGCTTAGAAAAACCTAGCAGCCACCATACCGAAACATGTGTGCATGAATGTTATTATCCCTTTTGCAGAAAACCCTATTTCTATATAACCGTGTACTGTTCCATTGAATATTTATTGTGTTCTTGCAATATTTGTCTAATTCTTGTTCTAATTCCGCTGCGATTCAATTCTAATTGATCAAACTTAGATCGCTGATCCTGACACTAATCAACTCAACCCAACGTCGTTGTCTCATGTTGAGATACTTTTGATTGAAGACGTGTTGTAGGCTTTTGTGATTGGTGTAGACTATACATTGCGTCCCATAAAGGTAATGCCTCCAAATCTTTAAGGCAAAAATCACAGCACCAAGTTCAAGATCATGTGTCGTATAATTCACCTCATGGACCTTCAATTGTCTCGATGCATATGCTATGACCTTTCCTCGTTGCATGAGAACATAACCAAGGCCTTGTTTAGATGCATCATAATATATGGTGAAATCATCGTTTCTATCGGGAAGGGTCAAGATAGGAGCATTACACAACTTGTGTTTTAAGGCTTCAAAGGCTTCCTCTTGTTCAGACCCCCACTCGAATGGTTTATTCTTTTGGTTCAAGGAAGTAAGCGGCTTCGCGATTCGAGAGAAGTTGGCAATGAAACGTCGATAATAGCCAGCAAGACCAAGGAAAGAACGAACTTCGGTTGGAGTTGTGGGAACACACCAATTTTTCACAGCTTCCACCTTTGCAGGGTCAACGTGAATTCCTTGACTATTCACCACGTGTCCCAGAAATTGGACCTCCTCAAGCCAAAATTCGCACTTTGAGAACTTTGCGTATAGTTGTTCTTTCTTTAATAGCTCAAGAACTTGTCGCAAGTGATGTTCGTGATCGGTTTTGGACTTGGAGTAGATAAGTATGTCGTTAATAAAGACAATCACGAACTTGTCTAGATACGGCTTGCATACTCGATTCATGAGATCCATAAAGACAGCAGGAGCATTCGTTAAACCAAAGGGCATAACCATGAACTCATAGTGTCCATATCGAGTACGGAACGCAGTTTTTGGGATATCATCATCATGAACTCGTAATTGATGATACCCAGAACGTAAGTCAATCTTTGAGAAAATAGCAGCTCCTTAAAGTTGGTCAAAAAGATCATCGATGCGATGAAGAGGGTAGCGGTTCTTGATGGTAAGTTTGTTAAGCTCACGATAATCGATGCACATACGAAATGATACATCTTTCTTCTTCACAAACAGAACAGGTGCAACCCAAGGAGATGAGCTAGGACGGATAAAGCCCTTGTCGGACAGTTCTTGGAGTTGATTAGCTAGCTCTTGCATTTCCGACGGTGCAAGTTGATATGGTGACTTAGCCACAGGGTTCGCTCCTGGAATTAAATCGATCTTAAACTCGACTTCACGCATGGGAGGTAAACCGCTAAGGTCATTGGGAAACACTTCAGGAAAGTCTCGTACAATCGGGACATCCTTAAGATCGTTCCCTTTGACTTTCGTGTTGACCACGTAAGCCAAGAAAGCCATGTAATTCTTGCTTAGACATTTTCAGGCTTGAGTACACGACATGAGTTTGAGTCCTTTGGATGATTTTTCGCCGAATACTTTCAATGTATCCCCCGAAGGCAAAGGAATTCGAATGCACTTCTCGAAACAAATAATTTCAGCATGATGTTTGGCTAACCAATCCATGCCAATGATAACGTCAAAGCTTCCAAGTTTCATAGGAATAAGGTCGATAAAGAAATCATGCTTGTTTAGGCTCAAAATACAATCACGAATAACGACATCAACGGTGATGGGTTCTCCATCGGCAACTTCGACAGTAAGAGGTCTTTCTAATTTCGTATGTGGCTTAGCAAGTATAGGCTCAAATTCTAACGAGACAAAACTCTTATCGGCTCCAGAGTCAAACAGAACGTAGGCAGAAGAATTATTAATAAGAAACATACCTGTTCAGTTTCAAAGACGTTTAACGATACAGGTAAAGCAACAAAAGAACTTAGATCATAAAGTTGGGGTTGGATTGGACATACCGTTCACCACGTTTGCTTGTGCTTGGTTTGCATTGATGTTGAAGGCACGTCCTCGGGCTTGTGGTACGTTACCCGCAAGACGAGGGCATTGTGGGCGAAAATGACCAGGTTCTCCACAATTGTAGCAAGCACAATTAGCAACTAACGCGGCATTGTTTGGTGCACGGTGACAAGTAGCCACCAAGTGTCCATACTTACCGCACAGTGTACAGATGCGGCACGGGGTATTACCCGCATGATGATACCTACAGACATTACACAAGGGTAGAGGACCAGCATAGGCCTTAGCAGCAGGTGCTGGTGCAACAGGAGCGGGTTGTCCTTGAGGTACCTTGGGTGTAGCCACAGCGAAATTACGCGCCGGTGTGAACTTTCGTTTCTTGTTGTTGTAAGACGGTTTATTCTTACTCTTCTTAGTTGCTTCAGGGACCCCCTTTTCAGTCTTTTTAGCCCCTTTGACAGACAAGGTGCCCGCTCGAATATGGTTTTCAGTAAGTTGAGCGGTGATGGTAATGGCATCTTCCAAAGTTGTGGGTCTACTTCCCACCACGGCATCTTGGATTTGAGGTGCACCCCCTTGATGAACTTCTCAATGTTCCTAGGAACAGTGTCAACCATGTGAGGCAACAGGATGCTTAACTCGTGATGCCTAGTTGAATAGGCCAAATGATATCCACCATCTTGCTTGAGATTCCAAAACTCCTCCTCCAGCTTTTGCAGCTCACTTCTCGGGCAGAACTTTTGGATGGCAATGTTCTTGAATTCTTCCCAAGTTAGTGCCAACACAGCATCAGCACCACGATTCCTCTTCTCACTATTCCACCACGTAAGTGCTCTTTGTTGAAGAACACTTGTGGCATAACGGACTTTGAGTGCCTCGGGACACTCACAGTTGATGAAGGTGTTCTCCATGCTTTCAAACCACTCGAGAAGTCCAGTGGCTCCTTCCTTCCCACTAAAGCTAGTGGGTTTGCACGAGTTGAAGTGCTTAAACGTGCAGGTTTGGTTGTTTCTTCCTTGATTTGCACTATTCTCTCCTTGCCCATTGCCATTAGTGTTGTTACTAGCTTTGGTCATCAAGGTGCTACTCAGTTCGACAACCATGGTCGGAATGACTGCAGCCATTTGACGGGCAATCATGGCGGCTAATTTGCGGTCGGAGCTACCACGCTTTCCATGATGACGAGACATGTTGGATACAAAATAAGTTAGTCACAGGAATTTGGAGGTAGAAAATAATAAATCAAACAAAGATTTTTCAAGACTTGTAAAACACACATGGAATGATTCCATTTGGTAACGCATTACCATTTGGAAATGTTGACACGTCAAGGTGAGTTAACTCCAATTGCCTTAGAAACTTGTGTATATTTACCATAGTTTATCACTCATCCCAGAAATCCCCAGGTAAGCATAACTAGTCCCACGGGATTTATGTGAAATGCTTACCTTAGCCCGAAGGCTTTTTGCCAGGAAATTCAGAATACAGGTGTTTATGTGTCACACAATATTTCTTTAGGTTCATGGAATTAAAACATTGATGAGATTTTCATAGATTAGACATAAAGTCTAAAGATTTGAACCTTTCGATATAAAGCTTACGTTCCCACGTGTAGTCGAGAATAAGTTTAAGAGATTTCATCGTCGAGAGAATAAAGGATTAAGAATAAGTTTTAGGGGAGACAAGGCAACCAAGTTTCTCAATTATAAGGCAATCCTAACTAAAGGCATCAAGTTATACATTAAGAGGCCCTCCTAAACAACTAGTATTATGTAGCATGCAACAAAATATATTACAAGATCATAAAGATTTTTCTTATGAGGTTCATGTATCAACTATAGTCTAGGTCACCATTTCTAATAACCTAAATCCCTATAGTTATGGGCTCTGATACCAATCTGTCACACCCCAACCTTAACGGCGGAAACGTCGAGATGTGAGGGTTAAGATTGTTCACAGTCACATAACACTACCATAAATTGTAAATATAATTATTCATAAGTTGAAATAAACATTACAACCAAATGTCTCAACGAAATAAAGTAAACAATGTTCAACTTTCAAGTTTCAAGACACATTATTTATTCATTTTTTTTCCTAGGTCCAAATCCTAAGTGTAAGCATGCTTCAATAGATAATCATCAACCTTGTGCATTCCCTAAAACATGTTAAAAATAAAGGGGTCAACTTTGAAAGTTGGTGAGTTTCCATGGGTTAGGCATACATATATTTATAAAATTTACAAGTAGCAATTCATGTCAATGGTTACGAATAAAGCAAGTTTATAGATAACATATAGCTACAATCAAACCTTGACAGATTACAAGTTTACAAGATTAAACGATTAGCTAAGTGTACTTGGTTCCCATAGTGCTCAAGAATACGACACTAGGAGCAGGCAATACCTCGGCTTTAGCACCAAATAGGCTTGTCAGGCCCATAGATCTATGACGTCGCCAGGCTAGCAATAGTTAATGATTGTCAACATATAATGTTCATCATGTAAGGCTTAAAATATTACAAATAACCATGACAAAAAGTAAGGATGAATTACATGTGCGTTTACAAGTATCAAGATGTTTACAAGTGCAAGTTTATAAAGTTAACATGTTTCACCCCAAAAGGTGTGAAATAAAGTAAAAGAGGGGCATGGAAAACTCACATGATATAAGTTGATATTAAAGGTAATAACAAGAAATTAAGTGGTGCTCCAACGATTCCTTTTACAAGATACCTAAACGTATATATTCAAAGATTAAGTCTAAAGATAGGTTTAACGATTCATACGTGAACTAGGGTTTCAAGTGGAGTTTGGGGCTTTTGACAAATAAATAAATTTAACAAAGGGTACTGCTTATATTTTGGAATCAATGAAAAAGAAATAAATATACTATTTAAGTATTTTAATATAAAGAAATAAATATAAATCATTTATAATAATTAGTAAAGTTTAAATATAAAGTTTAAATAAACTTTTATAATTATTTAAAATAATCCTGATTTAAATAATAATTTAAGGGTAACGTTTGGACCAATAATAATTTATTGATTTAAGCTATCATTTTAAAGTCCATTTTGTAAATAATAACTAGAAATGATTTTTTTTGTCATATTGTTTTATTAAGAAAATATATTAAAATTACAGAAAATATTTTGGTAACTAAAAATAATTTTTAGTCATTAAAAATTATTTTTATAATTTTTTTATAAATTTTCTGGACTTAAATAGGTTAAAGAAACAAGTTTTAAAAAAATGGGGGGGGGGGTGCCCGGGTTCAAACCCGGGACCTCAAGGATAGAAGAGTGATGTGTTACCATTAGGCTGGGACGCCTATGCCTGTTAGGAAATGGGTTTTAATTCTTAAAAGCACAAATACAAAGAAACCCCCAAACCATATGAACCCTAGAACGATTTGAACCAAATTGAAGATCAATTCGTTACTGTTAACGCTAAAGATCATGGAGCTTTTATTCCCCATGTAAAATCGAGTATGTAGGTGGGTTAAATTACCCGGTTGAAGTCGAATTGATGATAAGGCAGACGAAGAACAGGCCGCGACCGAAGCTATAATCAATCGTTGTGCAAATGATGATGATAACCAAATTCGTTGCACAGAAAACTTCTACTGGTCCCAATGAACGAAAGCCCCCTATCAATTTCAACTAAGATCGCTCGAAGGTCGATGAACACCACGGATGCAGACGCGATGAAGAGTGTGACTTGTTTGGGATGTTTGAGTGTGTTTCAAATGAAATTATGTTTGATAGTAGCTTAGGATTAGTTAAACGTTCGATTATGATTCATTTAATTTGATTATTATTGAGTTTTAATGATCAAACGGTTCTATGATTAAAGGCTACGGTTAATCGGTGATTCGAGTTCGTAACCGTCGTTCTAATTCAATTAAAGTTCATCTCAGGGTTCGAAACATCTTCACGAAGCGGTTGGAAACGATTGGGGTTGGAATTTGAAGGAGATTAGTGGGTTTCGAAGCCGCCGGAGGGTGGCCGGAGAGTGGCCGCCGGAAATACGGGGGTCAAGGGTGGTTATAAGAAATTTGCACATTGGTCCCTGTAGTTTTTAAATGTTACTATTTTATGTAAGAACTTTATATTTAAAGTTTCTAAATTGACAATAATGCCCCCTGAACTTAATTAAACTTTAAGTTTTTAACATTATTCTAACTTATTAATTACTTAACTTTTACAAATTATTATTTCTATTATTATTATTATTTTAATTTTATTTTGACTATTATTATTATTATATTTATTATAGTAAAAACAAATTATTAACTCTTAAATTAATGAATTAATGCACAATAAAAGAAACATTCATAAACAACCCATATAGTTTCTTAAATGACATAAATGGTCCTTACAAGAACATAACAGGGTTAACTATTAATTAACGAAAACACGAAAGGTTACAGCGGTACATGTGCTGGTGATGGCGGTTCGGGTGGTGGTGAAGGCGGTTCGGGTGGTGGTGGTGGTGATGGTTGGGTGTGGTAGTGGTGGTGATGGAGAGATGAGAGAGATAGTGGGGGTGTGTGTGTTTGGTGGGAGGTGTCTGGTAAAAATGAAGATGAAAAATGTATTTATGGTCAAGTTGGGTGGGTCCCATAATTTATTTTATTTTTTAAATTTTGAAGGGTAGTTTTGTTTTTTCACAAAATATTTAACAGAAAATATAACGACGTTAGAATTCAGGATTCAAATTGATGGAAAAATGAAAAATCAGGGGACATAATGACGTTTTTAAACTTTAGGAATGCAATTAATTATTTTTGGAAAAGGTCAGGGATGCAAATAGTAATTTACACTCTTATTTATATTTTCATGTAATATTTGGACCTTGAACTTTTGGTTTTGAGACATATTAGTTAAATATTGAAATGTTCTCTTGAAGATTTTAAGATATTGTGTTCATTGGTTTGATCAGCTTCTAGTTTCACATAAATGACATTCATAACAGGTAGTTGATTATTGAACTTTAGGTGGCGTGTGATTGTACCTTCGATGTGGTTTGGCGTCAGTTTTTTGCAGATTATTTGATTGGAGTTTGTTGAAGGTGATGGTGATCGTAGTGAGGTCCGATGATGCATCAAGAAAAGGATTTCATGATTGACCAATCTCGTGATTTTATAATAAGAACGAGAACTTGAACTTGAAAATAAAACATTTGGGAACTAAATTTGGAAGAAACATGGAAAGGATTAGTGTGGCAACGTTTACGATTCTGTCGTTTTGTCTAGTGTTTTTATTAAATCGGCAACTAGGGTCTGTATCACATGAGTCTAAGCTCATACATCGTATAAAATATATTAAAAGTTGTATTATTGAATGCTATGAAATATAATGAATGTGCACCATACATATGAAAACTGTAGAAAACCTAACAAGGTCCATGGGTTAAATTCAAATATGTCAGTAGAGTCAACGTTGGATATCAGCCCATTCCTCTTCCGAGAGTTACTCATGAAAACCGTCCATATCTATCAATCGATACAATAGACGGGCTAGTCAATACTAAACAGGATCAAGCGAACTACTCAATCTACCTTCAAAAAGACCAGCTTTTATGTCTTATTTACAGTTAGGGCTTCATCTTGCACTGGTGGAGATACCTTTTTGATTAATTCATTACTGAATGATGATTTTCGAAATAGGATAGGAGCGACACCAATCTACTATACTAGAGAGGGAGAGGAGAAGAGGACCTAAAGAGCGGGAAAATGGATATCTTTTCATATCGTAGTCTCGCTCAAAGTATACCTTAATAATAAAGTAGTATAAAATATTTAACAAATGTTTAGACTGAAAATGAAAAAGAAAAAAAAACTAACTAAAACGCATAGTGTCTTAAAGAAAAAAATAAATTGAAACCAAAAAGTTAAATTAAACTACAAGATTACCAAACACACATATCTAACCATCTCGTATCTTCCATTCTCTCTCGCCATCAAAGTAACACCCGCACAAGACATCAATGGTTGTGTTAATTTTACCCACATACACACCTCTCTGTCGTAACTCTCACGCATAATGAATATATAATGTTTTATCGCAAAAACCCCCACCACATCACTAGACCATCTCAAATGCAAAAGGGAGACATGCCTTCTAACCGCCCTCCATATATGTTTGCTTGACCCCTCTTCTCACTCTCTCTTATCTTCAAACGAATCTAACCTTGTCTCCTCCCTTCCTACAAACCACGTTCAATCATGCCCTAACACACAGGCTCTCCTCCATGACGACCTTCTCCAACCGTGCCCCGCTCACAAGCCTCCCCACCTTCGCATACGAGCATCTAGTTGGAGACGCTTTTATAACATACAAGAAATTAAATACGAAAAGATGAGCATATATAGAAATCAAAAATACCATGCCCTATACATTCACACTAGCTTCCTTATCTTCATTCTCAAATTTATACTAAATATATTATTTTCTCTCTCTTTGTTTCAATTAAATAATATTTTTGTATATCCTTACATTATATTTTTTTTCTCATCCACTCACAACCACATTTCAAAATTATTAAAAAAATTATAGGATTTGTACTATATTTTCCTGCATATGAGAAAACACGATACAACCCTTACAAATTTTCATTTACAACCATCCTTATAATATAAAATATATATTCATATCAAAATAAAAAATGAATGATAATACATAAAAGTTAAAGTTAATCAAGGGTGATTTTGCAATTACAATTAAACACCGGGGCCAAACCCGATAACCTCTACACTCTACCGACATAAAATGAAAGTGAGAAACGGTAAATGATAATAACAGTGATTTTGGCGGGAAAGCGATGACCTCATCGGCGGTGGAGACAGAGTCACCGGATCTTGTATGTGAGCTCGATAATGTTCAAGGCATGGTCGATGCTCTCACTTCAGTTCGATGGAAACGTCATCAGGTTCTTTTTGTTCTTCAGAAGTTTGTAAATAGAAGTTTGGTTGAAACCTAGGGTTTTGGTAGTTCGAATCTAATCGACGAATCTGTGGTTGTTATGTGGAGGTTTGTGGTAACTGATAGCGTTTGTTGATGAATTAGGATGCTGTTTTGGAATTAAGTGAGCATGGAATCGTTTTGATCGTTGAGGATACTGGTTGTCTTCAAGCAAAGGTTTATCTACAGCGAGAGGTATACACAATTAGTTTTAGCTTATCGTGCTTGAATTTCTATAGATGGAGAGTAGTTGTTGTCATAAGGTCGGTCGAGGTTCTCGAGTATTCATCTGCTGGTTCGCGATATGAATTTTGATCAAGTAGTTATGTTTTGACTTTTGAGTGTGCAAGTAAATTGATTTTATTAAAGTTGATGTGATTGTTGACTTAAATCACAAGCTATTGTCAGAGACTCAAAGTTCATAACATTTTGTATTGGATCAAGGACAAGTTGATTTATCAATTACAATCATAACAAGACCGGTTAATGCTTTTATCTTTTGATGTAGCAACAAGAAGCTACTACTTGTAGCAAGTAGTTTTGTTGGTTAGATAGTCTTTAAAAGAAAGGTTCTTCTTAGAGATTCAGAAAATGAGCTTTGAAAAATCAAACGATAAAAATAAAGTTCAAGAACATAAAAGGGCTACCTCATCATGCATTGATATAGTAACATCCGCTATAAAAAATTTATAAATTTGACTTCAATGGGGGTAATTTGCAGTCACCTATTTCTATAGTTATCTGCTGAAATTTTTTGCCACTCTCATTAACCTTAGCATAGAATAACATTTGATTCTTGGTCTTTTTTTTGTAGCTTTTTGTTCGTTACGAATATAGTGCACACGGGAGGCCCAGGTTTGGTGTAAGTTTAGGCCTGTTTGTAGATTGCCTCAACACATTCTGTATTCCTGGACATTCAGGCACAATTGAATTCCAGTATCCAGGGCCTGATATGCAGCTTCTTCTCAAGTACAATTTTAGCTCCCTCTTTTTCTTTCCATTTCTTCAAAGTATTAGATCTATACATGTAGTTTTTTTGTAGTTGCCAGGCATCTTAAGATGCTACTGAATTCTCGTTCATCTAAGAGAGATGGTGATGCTGTCTGTCAAAAGGATATCTATTCAAAATTAATTAATAGCCTATTTCACAATTTCTCCCCAAGTTTTCACCTTCATTCTGGATTCTAAACAGTTGCTATGTCTTTCATGAGTTATATTTCCTTTTGGAGAAGCTGTATACTGTTTTTATACCTTTGACCCAGTCAGAGTAGCATTTACTCACACATGACCTTCCAGCAAATGGTACTGCCTAGACTCCTAACCAAAAACAAGCCTGGAAGTTTATATACTACAAACCATGTTTGTTTACAACTTAGGAGATTCTAAAGCTCATTATTATGGGTACAACGAGACAACCAGTGTTATAGTTATACACCCTAACAATTAAGAAATCCGTGAGAATCAGTTTTGAAAACTGGGCTTGACATGTTACTTTTTATGTTCCTACTTTTATGCACCCGAGGATAATATTTACTGTTTTTTTCGTTTGTTAGATCGACAGATTCATTAAGCAGCTGTACTTATGCAGAGATCAGAACTAGGATCCCCGACACAATTTCATGGGACTACAATTTTGAACCTGCAGGAAACACCCCGATCAGTTTTACCATTAAGGTACCTATATATCCCTTACAACTGATAATACACTTCATTCTTTTAACTTCAAAGTTTTGTACCACGTTGACTTTGCTACAAACTATAGTAAAAAGTATAAACCTAACGGGTAATTTTTTGAAGTCATCAGCCTTAAAAGAAGCCATTGATGATCTGGAATGGCCAGGATCAAGCATCCAAATATCACTGCAACCAACTCCTCCATCAGTTACTTTTAAAGGGGAAGGCCACGGGGACTTACAGATAGACTTCATGTGTTATGCAAACATGGATCTCCTCACTGCATTCAACTGCGATCGAAATGTTTCTCACAGGCACGTATCTTTATCTACAGTTGACATGTATATCAGAAGTACTAACTAATGGGGTATCTATGTTGTCTTTCATTGTAGGTACAAGTACAAGTTTCTTCGTGCAACAACTTCCAACATACCAAGCAGTGTTATTAAAGATAATAGAGGAAGCAAACTGACAATCGGGAGAGGCGGGATGTTAAAAGTTCAACACTTGGTGTCTGTTGCAAGGCCATCTAATTCTCACCCACATATTGATTCTGTTAGCTATCAGCCGCCTAGCCGCATTGCTTACATTGAGTTCCTTGTGAAGCCGCAAGTAGATGAAGAAAATGCATATGATTCCTAAGACATTGAGAGAGACTGGATTTGTTTGCCAATGGATACGGGTCAAAAGTGGTATTGTTTATTCCAAAACTTGGTTAAAATGGATGAGTCAGGTAGAGGTGTTGATGGATGGTTGGTTCAACAAGTTAAAGCTAAACCAAAATACTGGTTAATTGTTCTCTGGTTTGGTCATCTGTTATATACCAAACGAATGTCTGCGTTAATTAAAAAACTCCGTTACCATCACCCGTTTTAGGAAGACGTTCTCTCTCATTTCAACCTTAAAGATCGAGAAGTGATGATCCGACTCTAACGTTTCCAACTCACATTTAGAAGGATGAATAAGAAACAATCTAAACTCTTTCATCAGGTTATTAAAGCATATGCTGATCTCAATCAAGCTTTAACCCAACTTCCATCAAACGCTTCATTTTGGCTTTCCTTTTATCATATCTAACCATACAATTAATCAGAGATTTTACTAACTTTAAGTCTTACTGTCACCAAAGACTATGTTATGTAACTTGCTTAAATATTATAAAAGTAATGTTTCTATAACGAATACAAGTATACAATGCAAGTACAAAACCTGTTTGTCCGCATTCATTATTGACACATCTAACCAACATTCAACCCTGGTTTAGCACTCACCTCGAGTATAAATGCGAGGTTAAAAACAAATAATCACTAAAATTTCAATTAAAAAAAAGAAAACAGACAAAATATATCCGCGTAACTTCTTTATAACCCCAACGCTATCCAACAGTGTGTTGTTTGCAACCCTTTGGACCAAAGTGTTGCGAGCTGCGCCTGACCATCTTTTTACATAAGTAACAGTAGTGGCCTTGACATGCCCAGCAAAATATGTGATTGTTGTTCCCAACCTGACCATTAAACAAACACACCAACGACGTTAACTTCCTCAAAATTATAATCACCAAACGAATAACAGCAGTGCCATTGAATGTTGATTCTCACCTTCAAATTGATTTGACCACATTGAGGGCATGAGTGACCACGGTCAGCAAACAGTTGAGCCTGAATTTGGCCTATGACTTGTCGCAGGTTCATCTGTTCCTCCCAGTTTTGAATTTCTGCTTGTGGAAATAGTTCACAAGCTCCATCCCTTAAACAATGAATAATAAAAATAGTCAGTTCACCGCCAAAGTTTCTTGTTCTCGAGAACCAGAGAAAAACGAGGGCTTGATCATGGGACCGACCCACACATAAAATTGTGAAAAACTAAAAGGCAGATAAGAGAAGAGAGAGCAAAAGATGACCTGAAATGATCGTATCCACTGATGGCCTTGTTACAACGATAGCAGAAATATTTGCCACAGTTCTCACAGACCATTTTATTACAACCTTCGGTTTTTGAAATCGCCATTTTACAAGATGGGCACTGTTTTGCATCGCGAAGTATCTCTTTCACACTAAGAAGCTCATTTATCATTTCTTGTTCGCGTTGCCTTTGTTCATCTTTCATTTGGGTTGACGTTTGTCTCTCCTGCACCACCAAAACATGATATGATGTTTATCCAAAACATTGTCAAAATGGCTGGGTGAAGTAACATGTCAATGTTAATGGGTTAAAACAGACAACTTTTTATACGGGTTAAACAGGTTGGTTAGGATGACCCCAAACATTTTCTGTCCAAAAGTTCTACAGATAATTACAGTGCCAACTATGATTATAAAAACTATGTTACCCATTTGACAATTAGTAGACGGGGTCGAAATTGCTACCTCTAGTCTCTTACGTTTCTTGATTTACCTAAGACCCTTTTTTTCTAATCAGCTCTCCTCTGGAAATTATAATCTATTACATTTAGAAATTGTGTCTACAGTGTTAAATCCTCATTGGTTGATTTTTCTTTTGTTATTTTACTCATGGGCTCTGCTAGTTATGCTTTTTATACAAAAAAATATGTTGGGAAATATTGTCCAATATATATATATATATATATATATATATATATATATATATATATATATATATATATATATATATATTTATCTTAATTTTGATTCATGTGAAGTAATCGAAAGGTTACCTGCAATATACGGAACTTCATTTCTGGTGTAATACACATGATGCCAACATGACGTTTTTCCCTGCAAAGTGTGCAAAAAGTAAAGAAACATTTTGAGCATTGGGCATCTTGGTCGTCATCTTCTATGCATGGTGTTTCACATCTTGGACAGTAGACCACATCAGACATTGATTCAAGTGTTTTTTGTAATGTAAGTGATTCCCATTTATTAAATTCTGCATCACCAAGTAATCGCTTCAAAACACCAGGTGGAATCATGCCCCCACATTTTGTAGTGGGGCAAGAAAGCTTATTCACAGTACCGTCTTGTACAAGAACGTCTGCGTAAGTTTTCATGCATTTCTCGCAGAAGAAATGCTGACATGGCAATCTTATGAATTCAGCACCTATGCAGAACAAAGAAAAAAATTCAACATAGTATCGAAAACATAATTCTAAGTTTTTGCATAAATTTACTTCTAGGAAGTGTTTGGATGTAAGTTTTGAAAGTGATTATTGATTTTAGTATACCAGCTATGCTAGAACGGGTTGTCATAGTTGTATAATCAGCTTTTCAAGTGTTTGAAAAATTCTAAATACATATAATGAACAAAAATGTCATTTTTTGGAGAGATAAGACATGTAAGATAGTAAAGGACACTCAAGTTCTGTTAAAATAAGGGTAAGTAATTTAGCCATGCATAAGTAGATAAGCATAAGCATAATGAATTTACCAAAAACATGTAAATTCAAACCAAAAAATTAGTTTCAAATTGCAAATCTATACACCCTACGGATCAAACTATAAATTTTGATTTAACCTTCGTGTTTAGCATGATATGGTTTCATATGGAAGTTTGAAATTTACCTGCAAATTCACCAAAGCAGATGCAACATTCTTGCAAGGTTTTAAGAAAAATTTCAAGCCGTTGTTCTTCATTATAACTCTTCAATGAAGGAACATCAACATCAGGGGAGACACATCCCGAAACTGCACGTGGGTCCCCTTGGTTTTTCGCACCATACGGTCCAAGAACTATTTCTTTATTAAATCCAAGATAAGAGATAGCAGAACTATGCAACCATTCCGCCCACGAGTAAATAACTTCTTGCCCGTGCTGTTCTTTCCATATTGAATCCAACATTGAACACAAACTTGAAATTTTCAAAGAATCTAACCATTGTACAGAAATTGTAAAATATGGAGGGAGATGTGTTGGGTATGATTTCGGTAATATACAAGTCAATATTATTGGTGGAATATACTTGACTTCAAACGAGTATGAAAAACCTTCTGAATTATTGGCATCTGTATTTATACTTTCGAAGGAATTTAGCTTTGTGGAGATGGTTAGCTCTTCTGAAGTATCAATGTAGATATGAATCTGCAATTGAACATATAAACATGTTGTTACTATCACAATCTTTCTTGCTAAATCGAACCAATATCACCTTAAAATCATTACGGTACCTGAAATGATCGCAGTCCATTCTGGTTATCAAGAATAAACATGTTCTCTCCGTAAATGGATTCCATAGCCAGTACCTACAATCAATTAATAATCTTTAAGGTGAAAACCAATAAGGCTATAAAGCTGTTATCGCGCATGAGATACCGTGAGTGGACCCACATTCATACAGACCAACATCATAAAGAATCAAGATCAAGAATCGATAATCAACAAATTCAACAATAAGATAACAGCAACCAACCTAACATGAGCTACACTGACATTGGAAATTAGCTAATAAGCTTGACAATAATAGATAATGTAAAACTTCTAACCACTAAACAACTTGCAATATCAAGTAAATTAACTGACTATTACACTAACACAGTAACACAAGCCAATTAACTAATAAAAATCATATAAATTCACCTCATCCTCTTGTAATTGATCACTCTGTCTCAGCAATTCCTCTGATAAATCAGGTTCCTCACCAAACAATCTCAACTTCCCTAACCTTGCAACAACATCACCATCATCTTCCTCTTCAACATCAACCTTATTCGCATCAAATCCCCCACCCAATTCCTTCTTCACCCCCTGTTCTTCCTCTACGATCCCACACTCTGCTTTGCCTCTATCTCCATCTTTATCACCACTTCCCCCTTCGTTCAGGCGAAAATTCACCGAACCCACTTCATAATTCTTCACGAATTGAGAACCAACACCTCGATTCCTAGAAACCAACCTGGGATTTCTGCGATTTCGAGGTGATTTATGGGTTGTATGAACGAGCTCCGAGGTGGGTGTTGCAGCTGATGATGTCGAAGGCTGAATCGAAGATTTTGGGACAGATTGAATCTGTTGATGAATGTTGTGATCATAAAGAGGTTTGAAACTCCAATTATCGTCGATGTTTTTGTGGTGTTGTTTTGCTCCGCCTCTTCTGCCGCCTCTTTTCATCGTCGATGGGCGGTGGTCGCCGGTGGTTTGTTGGCGCCGACTCTGGTTTATATTTATAAGATCAAAAGGCGGCCCATGATTGAGTTTAGTTATGGGCTTGTTGAGTTGTTGGTCATCCGTTTTGGGCTTTTTATTATGACTATAAATCTTAGTTAAATTACTTGTATATTTGATAGTTGATGATAATAACTAGAAATTAGTCGCGGGATGTTATGCGTTTTCTAACTTCGTTACGTGTGTTGAGACGGTAATATTAGCATGATTAAATACAGTGATTTGGTAAATGTAGATAGAAATTATTATAATATCTCACATGTTGAATCACAAACTGAACCTAACATTAAAAATACAAAATTCGTGAATCAAGTTAGCAAGAAAGTAAAGAAATTAAAAAATATATATATAAAGTAATTTTAAGAAAAGAAATAAAAAATAGCAAAAGACATAGTTGGTCACCCCCTGGAGTTGAACCTAAGTAGTCGGGTTCACTAGAAGCACACAATACCACTACAACACTGACTCATTTTCTTAATAATTTATTTTCATTACTATATATAGAAAGTGGTGTTGTTGTCGGTGGCATGTGAGTAGCCCCCGACATTAATAAATTGGTAAATTAGCAATGGTATAATTTGAATACATAAAATCATAAGTTTTGCATCATTAAATTTTTGATCATACAACACTTGTCGAAAGTTTTAAAAATCATAAGTTCCCATATTAAAATTTTATGGTTTTTAATAAACTAGTTAATCTATCATTCTACTCTCTCACCTTTTTGGAACATGTTTAACGACCTTACCAACTTAAAATTTTAAATTTCATTTATTTAGTTACGTTAAACGCATGATAAAGAACGGTGGCTTTTGTGACCGATGGACTTGAACGACGGATGGCAAGGGCTATTTAATGGTGGCATCGTTAAGGCGGGCTATGTTACCACAGTTGACATTTGTTTGGAACCATTGGATTCCCCTCAAGGTTAATATTTTTGGCTGGAGATTGAATCTAGATAGGATTTCAACAAAAGTCACCCTTTATTTAGAGGAACGAGGTGGTCTTTTCAAATAAATTGGTCAACCCGCGAAACTCATGAATGATATCAAAGCCATGACTTTTCTATGGATTACGCACCGGCCTAATCTTAATGAGCTACTTAGGAAAGATTGGTATAATTTTAATTTAAGGTGTAAAGTTTATGTATGTGATGTATTACCTAATTAACTCTCCAATCATCTAGCCCCTAGCTAGTTTTTATCATCATATCCTCGTCTGGAAAAAAAGTTTCATTTTTTAGAAACACTTTTCACATCATGACATATAAACGTGTCTAAAATATTACCATACAAGAAATTCTTATTAAATCCAACTTAAACAATAGTTAACCATTATTTTATTTACTATAAAACTAATCTATACCTGATGCTAAATGTTACCATTTTCACTACGGCCCCATATGTTGAAACATGCCATTTTAAGAAATATTTCGTACCCGACATAGTTAAATCTAAAAGTTTTAAGTTTTATAACTGTGTTAAAATAAGACTCTAAATCATAAATCAAATTACTGTCTAGATAAGGGGAATATACTTTACCAGTAAACCACTATTACAATCTTATTTATGTAGATGAGTGTCATACACCTTTATGTATCATTCTTTAATAATTTCCCACTTCTAAAAATACATACAAGAAATGCTACAACGTTATTCGATAAAGCTTAGAGAAAGTATCATTTGTTTTTACTGACCAACATATATTGACTTTCTAAAGAAATAATTGGTGACTGGTCACTAATTGGTAAATATGATTACTTTTAATGTCAACCGCTAATTAAACTATGATGGTTTACTTGTACACTTAGAAATGGTTGAGCTATGATGAAATGAAAGTTAAGTAAAATCATAATTTTGTCACCACCGTTCGATATAAAAATTGCAAACAATTTCGCTTTATGACTTCATCGGATGGTGATGAATGCACTTATATATCACTATTTAACTAAAAAGTAACAAGAACAATTAATATAAAGAAAATAACATATATGCATATTTTAGCATGTTTAAGATTTATTAAAAAAGTTATGGTATCGGTAGTAATTTTCTTAGATACACACGCATATATATTATATCCATCTACTGTTGAATATTTTAGTGTAATTAGAGATTGTGTGCGTCATTCAAACAAGAGTGCACGCTTGTTTGAATGTCATCGGGACTAATGTCCAAGAGGCGGCAGCCCCTGGCGGGGTACAAGGGGCAAAGCCCCTGGCTGAAATCGAGCTGCCAGGTCAGCTTGAAAATTTTTTATTTTGAACAAAAATCCTTCATAGAAAATACATTAGAAATTCATTTTTGACCAAAATTGTATTATTTAAACTTGAGGGACTAAAGGTGTAGTTTGTTCAAAACCGCAATAGCAATTATCTTAGAAAACTTCAATCCCGTTTATGTTAGTATTGGTTTTCTAGAAGAGATAAAACTCGAATTACAAACAGTATCCAAAATTCATACGAATTCTTGAATCAATTCTGATTTTATCCGGTCAAATTATTGGTACACACTCCAATTATTTGATCTGAAAGTGAGATCATACGACTTCAGAATCATTCGATTATTGCTCTATTAAGAAATTCCCCAACACCTACATGTGCATGCGTGTATATTTCTTTTACCGTTTGTAAAGATATTTGAGATGTAGGAGATAAAATTGAAATAGTCGTGAGAAATTAATAAACCATTGTTTTTAATATCAGATGTTCACTGAAGCAATATGCATATGTCTTGTGTGACTCTCGCAGCTCTCAATATACAATCAATCTTGAAAAGAACGCACACCTATGATTTTAAGCACTTGATTAGGATAGAAGTGGAGGTTGTGTTTTTATAGTGATGTGAAGACTCCCCGATAAGGATTGAGAAACACAAGGAAATTGAAGAGAAAAGAAGGAGGATGGTCGTTTGTAGTGATGAAATCATATACCCGATTGTAAAATCGCAACCAATACTCTGTATATACCCATCATGTAACCTATCACCCATTAATCATGGGGTTCATCGGTTTCCTACAAGTGTTGAGGATCATTGTTTATAATCCCAGGTGGTTAAATTTCCCCATGTATTACCCAAAAACTTATCTTAATCTCATCTTAAAATCCAACTTGAAAAATCAAGACTTAAATAAATTATACCATCTAGGCATTTTTAATAATTTCAACTTTTAATGACTTTAACAAATTCAAAAATATCAGTTGTATTTTAACATTTACACATCATATTAATGTATTCGTTTGTCATACGTATAAACTTATAGGTTTCAAGTAATTAGGTCATGGATCATTTAAGGGCATACATGGACATGAATTTTCTTTATAACTAATCACAATACGAGGTTATGTCCTCAAATACATATCCTGATAAACTCACAATTATAAGGACAGTGGTTAGGTTTATTTGGGACGTTATTAAACGACTAAACGTGCCTCCCCTCTCACAGACTTGTTAGACTCACTTGGATTAAAAAATTAACAGTTCACTTACACCTATTAATCCTATTTTTTTCATATTTAAACAATAAACTACATGCACCAACATAAATAAAAGAAGATAATTTAAAAAAAAAACACCAATATTCCCTTACTTCATGACAGAACTTAACCACACCTTTTTAAACTCTCTTTCAATTCAGGGACCACTCATTTAACACGCTAAAAGAGCAGGGACTATCAATGTAGTTCTTATACTTAAATGGGAAAATCAATAATTACGTATAAATCAAAGACACCGTCCAAGTAATTTACTCGAAATAAAAACTAAAAACCTTGTCAAATATACACGTAAGCAATAATGTTAAATTTGAAAACAATAATGGTTGTGAATGATTAATGCAACAGTTTAGTAACAAAGTTGATGTCAAAATCAGTAGCTCTGGAGTCTTAGTTACAATAATTATTGTGATGTCGTTTATGTTGTAGTGATTTATTATCAGCTTGAAAACCCTGAATTATTTCATGATACATCCAACTAGTTCAGCTTTCAAATACTGAAAACAATATACAATTCATTATTGCAATAAACAAATACAATAAGATATTTCATGAGCGACGAATGCATTTTTATATTTTATGGTTTCTGCAATGATTGAGATGTAGTACAAACACTAGATTCTATTGAGTATTTTCGAAATTATAAAAAAAATAAAGTTATATATTATTTATAAGTTTGATTTTAGGAGCAACTAGTATTAAGCCCCCGTGTCGCGGCGGGGGCGTAAGACCATATTCAGTAATATCACACCACTGTCAGCGATTATCGATACCAGAAAAACTTGTATTAAAAAATAAATAATAACGAAAAAAATAAAACCAAACGGAATTAGACGTAAAAACGTTGAAACACACGCACACATTACGATGTTTTAGCTCTTAAATTTAAACCAAAATGTAAATCAAAATTTTATTAAAGATGAAAACTATATAGGGGACCAAAGTTAAAAATAAAAAATTATAAGGGTTAAATTATAAAATATGTAAAAGTATTGGGTTTAAAATAAAAAGTTATTATATGTACAACTCTTTATGCACGTGGTACAACAACTAATGCAACAATAAATTGATAATTAGTAATATTTTAAATTTTTAGTATAATAATTATGAAACCAATACATTATAATATTTGCACAAACACTAATAACCATTAGATTATTTATAAATCTATGAGAAAACTGCATGAATGGTCTTTATGATTTGATCATATTACATATTTGGTTTTTAGACTTTGAAAATCTTTTTGTGTAGTCATTGCAAGTTTGATTCTTAAAATTTAAAAATTGCAAAGTTAGTCAAGACTTTTGTGTGAATTTTTCATTTTTTGTCCCTAAAGTTAAATTTAAATGTTAGTCCAGACTTTATGAAATATATAAAAGCTAAATGAATTTAATATTAGAAACCAAAAATACAATAAGTACATAAAAGTTTGGATTAATTTTATAATTTTTAAAATTTAAAGACCAAACATGTAATCTGGTTAAACCACAAGGACCATTTATGCAATTTTCTCTAAATTTATAAAGTTAACATGTTTACAACTTTCCTACAACATACCTTTTATTATTTATAATATGTCTAACATGTTTAAAATATATTTATTAAAGGGTCAGGTAATTAGGATACCTTCATATTACAGATCAACAATCTCTGACTAGTAACTTCTATGAGAGTCGTATAGCCTTATATGAGTTTTATAGCCACATACGGGGTCATATAGCCCATCACTGACTTTTTCATTGTATTCAGTGTTGAATTTTGTTATATGTATCGTATTGGGTTACATGGGGCATATACTTTTGACAGCCCATTGAATTTTTATTGTTTACAGTATTGTTGATCCTGCACGTCTCATATAACCCATTACGAGAAGTATAAGAGGGTGTCAATTTATAATGGTTGGTGTCTTAATGGTTAATTGTTAGTATTACCAAATTAGTAATTATTCGTCAATGTCAAAGTTTAAAACTTTGACCTTCAAAAAAGACAAAACCTCTAAGCTATCCTTAACCACTAGACAAAGAGATCATTGACTATTAGGCTATGTGTTGCCGGAGCCGCGAACCAAGGTGTGAGCCACATGGCCGGAGCCGCGAACCAGGGCCCGAGTCATATGGCCGGCCACCCTGGTCGCGCACACCGCAACCAACGGGTGCAATCAGGGGTGCGATCGCGAAGGCGCGAGAGAGGTCGCGAGGTGTGAGTGAACCCTTGATCACCTTATCTACAACAAGGTCAGACTACTTGATTATAGGCTCTATCCAATGTCCAATCAACATCCAATCAACTTTACATATCGCAATATTTCATAATAACCGCACATGAGGCTCCATCCCATAACAACCAAGCTTAAAGCTCTTCTACCTATTAAAGGTCGACATGTAAGAGCATTCACAATGGAATCCCTAAAAAGACGTGAGTGTTTTTCTTATATTATATGGAATGATTTTGAGTGGTTGTGAGTGAAGGAGAAAGAAAATATAATTATTGATTTGTATATTTAAAGAATTACTGTTTAATCCTTATAAATTTTTTAATATTTTTAAAAATGGTTGTGAGTGGGAGGAGAGAGAAAAAAGTAATGACAAGATTATAAAAAATACTATTTAATTAAAAAATAAAAAAAATAATTTTTAATATAATTATATAAATAAAAATAAAAAATCATTAAATATTCTAAGTTACAACATTTTAATCGTTGGTATAGTACAAAGCACAGCAACCAATTACCAAGTGGAGCTCACTGTTCTTATTATTTTAATCAGTATTCCGATAATTTTATTCTTATTTGAATACTTTTTTTTAATTAATTTCAATTTAAGTATTAGGTAATGATCTCGAACCTTGAAAATATATTATTTGTCTAAAGAACTGTGTTAGTGACTGAGTGCTCACCTCTCACTTTCAGCATCAGCATCATAAAGGTATCTCCACCTTTCTATTGACATGTACTTTAGGCAAAGAAACATGTACCTTATTCTGTATATAGCACTCTCAGCTCTGTAAAAGGCCCCAAAAGAATTCTTTTTTAAACCATTGGTGGATGAACAGTGATGAAAAGACACTGTTAATGTGAGGAATCTTCATCGAGATTTTTTTATTATTAAAAGAGGAATCTTTGATATTTTCACCAAATTAATCAAAGTTAACCTTTCTCCTTCTTCATCACTACACCATTGATCTAATCAACTTTTACTTTGATTAAGTTAATTTAATTTGTTGGTTCTCTTTCATTATCAAGCTTCCAACTTTTTCTTGCAGAAAATTTGAAATCTTTACTTCATCACTGAAAATGGCAGCACTTTGAGCAACTTTAAGGTTTGTTCTATCTTTTTGCTAAGCAGATTGATGTTTTCATCAAAATTTTTGGGCATACGTCCACTCTTTTTTAATCATATTTTTGTTGGCGCACACCATCTATTTGTTCATATGCTTGATTTTTAGGATTTCTTGTTTAAAACAGATTGCCAGAACAAACTTGATTTTCAGCTTTCTGGACAGATACTTTGATGTTCTAGGGTTCATCTTTCAAATGGGTTCGTTCAGATATTTAGTTTATATGTCGGAAATAATAATAATAATAATATGAAGAAGAAGAAGAAGAAGAATCTTGATTCAGGGTTTCCTAAATGGGCATTAAAAGCTTGTTGAGTGTTGATTAACCCTAACTGATTGCTTCAAAAACAGATTTTGCATCTGGGAATTTGATGTTTTCATCAAAGGTTTTTGGTTGATGTTAAAACATTGAATTTTGGTAATGATAGATTCTGAACTTTTAGGATCTTTTTCTTGTATAGTTTCAGTTGCTTTACAGTTTGTTGATACCTTCAACATATGATGCATGTATTGGTTTGATCTCATGGTATGCTGTTATTCATGTGCTTTTCTGTAGAATTTAGCTGGAGAAAAAAGGGTACTTTGTGAACCTAGTATCTAATTATCGATAATGATGTCGAGATCATACAGTAATCTGTTTGAACTAGCCTCTGGTGATGCACCATTACCACCATCAGGTTTCATTCGTTCCGGGAAAAAACTATCCCGTGTGGCAACCGTGCCAGGGGTGTTATCAGAGCTAGATGATGAAGGTTTTAGTTCTGATGCCCCATCGTCGGTTTCTCAAGAGCATATGATCATTGTAGGCAACCAACTCCCTCTTCGGGTCCAAAAAGGACCCGATGGGAGTTGGAACTTTAGTTGGGATGAAGATTCCCTCCTTTTACAACTGCGGGACGGGCTTAGGGAAGATGTAGAGATCACATATGTAGGTTGTCTTAGAGAAGAAATCGACCCGAAAGATCAAGATGATGTGGCCCAAGAATTGCTTGAAAACTTTAAATGTGTGCCTGCATTTATACCCCCTGAGCTTTTTAGCAAGTTTTATCATGGGTTTTGTAAACAACACCTATGGCCATTGTTTCACTACATGCTTCCTTTATCACCAGACCTGGGTGGTCGGTTTGACCGGTCTCTTTGGCAAGCATACGTTTCGGTCAATAAAATCTTTGCTGATAAAGTGATGGAAGTGATTAGTCCAGATGATGACTTTGTTTGGGTACATGATTACCATCTGATGGTTTTGCCTACCTTTTTGAGAAAACGGTTCAATCGGGTCAAACTCGGGTTCTTCCTCCATAGCCCGTTTCCATCCTCTGAGATATACCGAACCCTGCCTGTAAGAGACGAGCTTTTACGGGCCCTTTTGAACTCTGACCTCATTGGTTTTCATACTTTTGATTATGCAAGACATTTTCTTTCTTGTTGTAGTAGAATGCTTGGCCTATCTTATCAATCCAAACGAGGTTACATCGGGCTTGAATACTACGGTCGTACTGTAAGCATCAAGATTTTACCAGTTGGGATTCATTTGAAACAGCTTCGAAACGTTCTTGATCTACCTGAAACCGAGTCCAAAGTGGCAGAACTAAGAGATCAGTTTCAAAATCAAACTGTGTTACTCGGGGTTGATGACATGGACATCTTCAAAGGGATAAGTTTGAAGCTTTTAGCCTTCGAAAACTTGCTGACTCAGCATCCGGAAAAGAGGGGTAAGGTGGTTCTAGTTCAGATTGCAAATCCAGCTAGAGGTCGAGGTAGGGACGTGCTTGAGGTTCAGTCAGAGACTCATACCACTCGAGAAAGAATCAACAGAAAGTTCGGGCGGCCCGGCTACAAGCCTGTGATCTTGATTGATAACCCACTTCAGTTTTACGAGCGGATCGCTTATTATGTGATATCCGAGTGTTGTCTTGTTACTGCTGTTAGAGATGGAATGAATCTGATACCATATGAATATGTTATATGTAGACAAGGGAACAATAAGCTTGATGAGACTTTAGGGGTAAACCTGTCAACTCCGAAGAAAAGTATGCTCGTTGTGTCGGAGTTCATCGGATGCTCCCCGTCTCTAAGTGGGGCTATACGGGTCAACCCGTGGAATATTGATGCAGTGGCTGAAGCTATGGATTCAGCATTGGTTTTTGCTGAAGCCGAAAAACAAATGAGGCATGAAAAACATTACAGATATGTTAGCACTCACGATGTTGCATACTGGGCCCGAAGCTTTTGGCAAGATCTTGAGAGATCATGTCGGGATCATGTGAGGAGACGGTGCTGGGGTATCGGGTTTGGGTTAGGGTTCCGAGTTGTTGCTTTAGATCCAAACTTCCGAAAGCTTTCGATCGAACATATTGTTTCGGCTTACAAACGAACAACTAAACGTGCGATTTTGTTGGATTATGATGGTACTATGACACTGCAGAGTTCAATCAGCACCGGCCCTAGTTCAGAAATTATAAGAATATTGAATATTTTGTGTAGAGACCCGCAAAATGTTGTTTTTTTAGTTAGCGGGAAGGATCGTGTTACATTGACCGAATGGTTTTCTTCATGTGAAAATTTGGGTGTTGCAGCTGAGCATGGTTACTTCCTAAGGTAAAAATCTGTACTTTTAACATTTAAATTCATTAGTTGTGTCATTCTTGAGCTATTTGCTCTTCTAGTTATGTTTTACCTCTAACAGATAACTAAATATTAATCTGCATATGCTATTTGTTTTTTACAAATTTTAGTTATTTTTTGTGGGTAAAGGGAAAATAAGGATGCAGAGTGGGAAACTTGTGTTGCGGTTCCTGATTTTTACTGGAAACAAATAGCAGAGCCGGTGATGCAGCTGTATACTGAAACAACAGATGGGTCAACCATTGAGACAAAAGAGAGTGGACTTGTGTGGAACTATCGGTATGCTGATCCAGACTTTGGTTCGTGTCAAGCTAAGGAGCTTTTGGACCATTTGGAAAGTGTTCTTGCTAATGAGCCGGTTACTGTAAAGAGCGGGCAAAACATCGTTGAAGTCAAACCACAGGCTAGTACTCTTGTGATTGCTTCTTTGAACAATATGTTTGCGATTTATGACTTTGCACTTTGTAAATGGAGAGTAGTTTTAAACTTTTTCTGACTTAACACACATTTACTTATGAATGAGTCACTTCAGGTTATGTTTATCTCTAAATGGGCTGAACGGGTAAAAGTAAAATATATTTAATTTTGATAAAGGTGTTTCGGGTTGAGCCATCCAATTCGTTTTGACCCATGCCAATACGAGAGGGGTCTTTAAGACAAACGATTGGTGGTTAACTCAAACTCCTTTAAGAAATGGTTTATTTTGAATTGGTATGAGAAAAGGTCAGTGTGTTCTTAATGAAACTAACTAAAAAACAAGTTGACTTTAAGGGTCAAACATATTGGATTTCCTATGGGAAACTGATGCAGTTTTGTTGCCATTTCACAAGAACGATTGTCTATAACTTGCGCTGAAGTTTAGAGAGACACATTATTTAACAAAACGAAAAGATTGATATCAGATGATTAGTTCAATATATCGATAACTTCCTTTGACTTATAAAGTTTTTATTGCTCTTTTCCAATAGGGGGTCAACAAAGGGCTTGTTGCAGACCGTCTTCTGACAACAATGAAACAAAGAGGAATGCTACCAGATTTCGTGCTCTGCATAGGGGATGACAGGTCAGACGAGGACATGTTTGAAGCAATCACGAGAGCAATAGCAGCCCCGAGTCTCTCCCCAGTAGCAGAAGTCTTTGCTTGCACAGTTGGAAGGAAACCGAGCAAAGCCAAGTACTTTCTTGAGGACACAACCGAGATCCTGCGGATGCTGCAGGCCCTTGCTGCTGCATCTGAGCTGCATTCATTGAACAACATAACCAAAGGTTTTCAGAAAGTGGGCATCGAGTAGGAGGAATTTACTGAACTGCCACTCTCTGCGGTCATGTTTGTCTAGGTGCTTGTGAATAACTACCATCTTCTCCAAACTCATCATTAATGGAGAGGTTAAGATTTCATGTGTTTGGAAAGCTTGTGAAACTGTTGCTATAGAGGGTTTGTAGGTGGTGGTTTAAAGTCTGAAGTAAATAAGTTGACTTCTGAGGAAGTCAAACTTCTAAGGATATGTATGCTGATTGCTGCTTGTGGTTATGGTCAACCATTTTATGTATTTGATAGGGAATAGTAACTATCAAAAGTTGCTTCCAGTGAGATATCCCTATAAGTTGGTAGAGATTACCATTACAAACGCTTTACTAACCAGGATATTTTTATTGCTCTGCTCTCATCACTCGTGATGAGAAATTACAGGTACGGGACAAGAAAACATTAATCTGAAGGCTGGTCCAAAACCTAAAAGCATGTCTTCAATCTTCATTAACCTAAAAACATGTCTTCAAAATCTTCATCAAATGGCCTGGTCATACTCTTGAGATAATATCAAGGTCATTACTTGTCGTCAAATGCATAGATGATTTGACATAGTTCGTTGATTTACAAAATGTTCCGAAAATGATACTTACCGGTCTTAATATGACTTACTAAGATTCATCATGCTTTGTGGAGATCTCACGGATCTTTATTACGATCTATCATGAATCTTAAGACCCAATATGACTCATTAAACATACGTGCCTATTATAACTGACTACGACCTTATATGACTCATTAAAATTCAATCTAACCCACCAACACCTAAGATGACCTATCAAGACCAAATTGAAATGGCTCAAGTTTTTTTTTTTTTAAAACAGTGGGCCGAATTATAAAAAATATTTGAATGTAGCATTGATACAATTCATTGTGGTTGTATATTTGTAGAGTTTTGTAGAGTTTTGCATATTGGGTTTGTCAATGCTAACATTTGTTCATGATATAGTTTATAATGTCATCATGGTTTGTTTATTAGTGTTTGTAATAAAACTTTGCAATTCTTGTATTTTTAAATTTGATGTAGGTAAGAAAAATGTGACCAGTCTACCTCCTGATATTTCATTTCATGTGATTGTTCCTGATATATTATCATTATTACAATAATGGTCACTCATCTTACAAAGAATGTTATGATTCACTTTTGGCCTTTATAAATGTTGGAGTCACTGCTACAAGCCCTATGAAGAACAATGTGCCTATTGATTGTATGTCATATAGATCTCCAACTGACCGTAGTTCGCCAAGCGCCATTCCCGCCTATACATACACACAAAGATTGTATATACATGTCAAATCTTTACCATCAGAAAATAATTGAAAGAAACTTATCATAGAAACATATGTACTCTGACTGTGACGAAAGCAAGTGGAATAATCCCAAAAGAAGTTGCAATGACAAACGTATGATATGGCACATTTACAAGTGGCGATGCAACGTTGATAAACGCGCTAGGCAAGGTCGGTGTCACCCTCAGGAAAATCATATAGTTCAGCAGCCGGTTTTTCCTTTTAGCCACCTAAAAAATCACATACAATATCATCAAAGGGTTATAAAAGCTACTTTGTTGGAGGGTATACTATTTTGATGGTTTGGTTATGTTAAATCATCACCTAAAACAATCATCATTTTGGTTTTAGACCATCCCTATTCACAACCCAACCAACCCAACTTTTTAATAAAAAATTATTTTTTCTCTTCAACCTATACAACGCAACTAAATATAACTTTTCACTCCCATTAACAACCCAATCTTTTTTACTACCTTTTTTAAATAAAAATAATTTGAAAATTTGGATATTTTACTTAAACTCAATAGAAATATTAAAATAATTATTTTATTTCAAAAAGAAATATATTATTTAATTTAAAAACAATTTAAAAAAAAAACTATTTTATATTAAAATACATAAACGAACTCCATTTTTAATAAAATTTATACCAGCATGTTCATTAAAAAAAATTAAAGACTGTGTTTTTAGATTTTTTGTAAAAGCTTAAAAGTTATAAGTTATTAGACAAAATATATATTATATCAAAAACTAGTTAGTATGTAAATTAATTGAAAAAAAAGTGAGCCAATCATCTCTTGACATGTGGCAATGAAAAGGATCTTTGGGGTTGCAACTTTGAGTTGCCGTCATGACAGGGTTGTTCATTTTTCTCTCTTTTTTTATAAATAGTATCACAACCCAACCTCATTTTAACCAATGAGGATAGTCTTACTGTTGTTTTGAGAAAAAGAATGTTTTGATGGTTTAGAAATTTTCAAATCACACAACACATCTGGTTTACAGGCTTACAACTATGGTAGAAACGGTCGGAAAAAAACAAACTAGTGAGTATTTTGGGCTATGTAACTTTTTACATTTTACATGATTCTTATTCAAAGTAGAACTACATGCATAATTGGACTTTGTCAACGCTACCATACACAATTGTTATAACATTATCGTTTCTTTTTCTTATTGTAGTTTTATTTTATAAAAGGCATAATAATCAAAATTTTGAAACCAAGCCAGAGTAGCAAAGCCAAATCGTTAGCAACAGTCTTTTTGTTTATTTTAAGCGTCAACGTAGTTTTCGTATACAATGGTCAAAACCCATTACTAACGATTTGATTCATGATTTGACTTAGACACTGTCAAAACGAGACCACGAACACCTCTCTAAATTGACACTCACTTGGTTTTGAAAGAAAACGAGCTGGTCGGGCCAGAAAGACAAGATAAGGGGGCGTCCGATCAAGTTAGATAGGAAGTAGCAACAAGACGCTCCGGCGGTGGCAGCAAAGACAACGACGATTAGACCTTTCAAGACCCCGAAAAGGGACCCCGCGAGCAACGACATGAAAACGGTTCCCGGGATCATAAAAGTTAGCATGAAGATGTAGACCGTGCAATACCCCACTAACACTTGCATTGTGTAGTCCATTGTGTATCTCTCGAGATTATCCCTGCAAAAATGGGTATGGATATAAAATAAAAAGAGTAAATAACCACAAAAGAGTTTTCTTCTCACTAACATATCACTCAAACTCTATTATATGTGATTGTATGACTTTCTCATGATCCTGTACGAAAAGCACGTGTGGTTGTGTTACCATGCGTTTAGATTATAAGAAAAAATATATATTCTTTACAAAAAGAGCTCATATTTTTTATTCCGCTTTGAACCTAAGATGGTTGAGCCGACCCTGAATAACGTAATAAATGCAATGGGGTAACCTGAGAACGCGAAGATCTTCAAGTGTTCTTGGAAACTTAAGGAAGCTATAATCAGAATCCGGCATGGATAGGTAAACTACGATAAGACCAACGAAGAATGCCAGAACGACCGCGAATGCACCAATTGTTTCCCAAAACGTCAATGGAAATTTGGTTGATAATGTCGATGGTTCGCCATCTTGTCTTGATGAAGAAAAACAACCTGAAGAAGTAGAATAAGAATGCGATGTTGATTCAACATGTTGTTGCTGTTTCATCGAATTCAAATCTTCTTCCTTGTTTCCGCTTTAAAAACGGAATATCTCGGGGAGAATTGAAGATTTTGGTCTTCGAAAGAATGGGAATTCAGTTTTGGGATTAAAATAGATATCAATTTGAGGCAAGAAATTGAGGAACAAGAAGACACCTAACACTTGTCTTCTCATAACATAATATTCCATGAAATAGTGAAACATCTAAAAAAATTAAGGTTATATATAACTAATCTAACACTTGTCTTCTCATAACTAATCTTTTGATGTGATATAGTATCAAGATTCACGCAATACGATAAAGGCGTAAAAGCCTGAATAAATCAACATCGAAAAGTTGCTGCTAATCCGCGCATTGAAGGTGTGAAAACTGTTAGTTTTTTATATGAGAATGGAGATATGATCATATTGGTGCTTATTGATTTGTTGAACATTTGATATTTTGGGTGATTAGATTATTCTTTATATCTAATAAAAAGGATAACAAATGAGTATCACTATCTGGTATATTTGCATACCTTTTTTATGTATCTCCTATGATGATAAAAATAGTAATGATATAAAATAACAATCAAATCACAAGAAGATATTCGTAAATATTAAATAATTAACAATATTAAATGTGATTATTTTATTATTAAACTAATAATTTGTGGTTTTATAAATCTTAAATCTTATTCGATTTACGTAATACATGAGTTTTAATCAAGTTGTAACATACACAAATTGTTGAACGTTGATAATGAATGTAGATCTTAATTTCGCCATTGGGGTGCCTTGTATTGTTAGCTAAAACTAGTTAAAATACAAAGGCACAAGTACCATTGTATCATCAATTTATTACTGCAACTCATTCGGTATTATTAAGCATGATCACCTTATCATTGACCGATGACATGAAACTCAATATCTCTTCATTCAACTCTTTAGCTTTAGCTTTGTCAAAATACTCAATCCCATGATCACCATCACCGTAGAAACACCTGCACTCTACACCCTTCATCTCCAAACTCTTCGCAAACTCCATCTGACGATCGATCATTAGATCCCCATAACGACACGTAACCATCACCCGCCACCCAACGTCTTTGATCCACCCCGTGCTACCACCGATCATCAGGTTGCAGTACTCATGGTCACGAGTTGCATCAACAGGCAAAGCCAGATCCCACATCGTATCGCATATGGCTAGAGTGATCAACTGCGTGCTGGTGGCGGTTGATCGGGTCTCTGACTCAGTCCTTGCCACCCCTCCAATGAACAGACTGTGCAAGATCAAACCTTTGATGTTCAAGGGCTCAAGATCTTTGATCTGTTTAGACACATGCAATCCTGCATAGTAGGCTAGGTTTGCACCAGCACTAGTTCCCATTAGGTAACAGTTAGAGAAGTCAGCGAAGTTGGTCAACCATGGATCATGGGTTGACTTGATCCAATGCAGTGCCTCCACACCGTCTTCGTAGGCGGCTGGGAGGCGATGCTCGGGTGCGAGTCGATAGTCCACGTTCACCACCACTGCTGGGATGTGGGCAGCTAGTTGGTTGCAGAGCTCGTGTGTGACGGTTGTAGCTGCGGTTGAGAGAACAAAGCCACCACCGTGGTAGTATACTATGAGAGGGAGCTTTTCTTGAGTCTTAGCTAGTGTATCCTTGGGGATATGAATTCGAACCGCGGTTGTGTTGATATTGTTGATGGCTACATCTTTGGTGAGCACTGGGGTGTCGGAGTCTTGATCCGCTGTGGGAAGGGAGCTTGGGTAGGATATGAGGCGAGTGTATGAACCATCAGGATTAAGCACAATGATGGGTGGGTTTTCGGACATTTTGGAACCAAACTGTCGCAAATTTTGGTGTCAATTGTCCAGATTTCTACCAGTGGGACTTGATGACACTGAATGAACTTGAATGGATATATAAAGGGAAAATTATGAGTAATATTCATTTTCTTTTCTGAAGAGTGAAGATATATAAGTTAATGTCTGCTATTGGCTATGGATTTTGACTCTTTTTTTCAGGGAAGTTTTCTGACTAAATTAATTTCGACAGCTATGCAATTATATAAACAATGTGATAGTGTGACAAACATGTAATACACGAAAGAGTATGATTAACGTATATGATAATAGTCAAATATTAGATTTAGTTTATAAAAAAATTAGAAAAAATACATTACTAATTAATGCAGTTTGTAGATTGAAGCAATACGCAAACATAATGTATGATTAACGTTTACAACAAAAAAGTTGGGATCTGAAAGTAAATAAAAAAAGAACAATATAGCACTGGCATTTTGATTACATTTTAATTATAATTATTACTTGCATATAACAAGAATTAAGAACTTACATTCTGCTAAGAAGATGGCTCCAATGTTGTAGCAAGTTCATGAAAGCAGAGACTTGAACGACTTTGATTTTCATCACACTGGATCTTCATGCAATCTGTAATGTTATTAATGGCAATGTCAGCCTCTGCACAAATATTAGAAAAACATGGTTGAATATTGGCCCTATTTGATGTAGGGAGGCTTGTTATTAATTCTTCAATGCGCTGCAACTTTGAAATAATGAAACACGCCTTTTCTTTCCTACGCTGAAGCTGCACAGCCGGATTTTCCCAGCTGCTCATGATCTGCACCATGTTCCCCCCAATTTCCAGCTTCTTTGGTTCATGGCTCTCCACAGGTGTTTTCCTTTGCTCCAGGTGACCCCTGGTGGTCTTAGAATCATCATTTTCTTTCTCTAAATTCACCCGTAATTCAGCCATAAGGTTCTGTGCTTGAATCTCCTGCATGAGATCATAGAAATCATCGCAAACATGAATACGCTATTAATTTATCATCATAAAGTCCAAAATTTATACGTCTAAGTGTCTAACACATACATCACACTGTTTGTTCACTTCAGGACATAGCAAGACTGCTTAACCCACAAGTCTTTTTCTATGTAATTTTAATAAGATATCTATAGTTGTGAATCTAGTTTGCCAGCAAAAAAAACAGAACTTTTGGCCTCTTTTTCAAAAACGATGATAAATTAAAACTACAAATGCAAATTCTTTTGCGATTTTGAATACAATGGCAATAAGTACATTACCTGGAAATAATAAAGGACATAAAATCTCAAACAAGGCCTTACAAAATGAATGTCAGAAGGTTCACAAAGCAGTGAAAAGTTTTAGAAACTTTACACAACCTTAACAAGTTTGTTGAATAAATACCTCACGTAAGACCATTGTGAAGGTGGCCCCAGCAGAACTATCTAGAAAATAGCTTTTGAGTTCCGCAGACATAGCTACCTTCTTGAGTGCTTGATTCACCAGGTATGATGTTTCTGGGTAAATCTTTAATCTCTTTAAGTTCACAAATGGAGAAGGATGATGTAAGATTAGATCCACGGATGAAGAAAGAATCTGCAGAAATTTTATAAAAACAAAAGTTGGGACTTGGTGCCAATAGGTGAGCAATGACCAAGTGTAATGATTCCTATGTGTCTAGAAGTATCAAAGCATGTTTCTATATGTAATTTAGCACCGTATTATTAAGTTGGGACCCTTACTTACCTTCATTGTCTCTGAGAGCATACATAACGTGTACTGATTTCATTAATAATCATCATGATATGTGATACACAAAAGCCTAGTATGGTGATACAACATAACAAGGGAAAAAATACATATATAGCGGTTTGATCAACCCAAAACCATAAATTAGCAGGCAAAAGTTTGGACAATAGGCTAAGTTAGGATTTTGGGACGGTAAAATTGGCTATACATGTGATTTTTCTCTACAACAATGCATTTAGAGCAGTCAAATGGAAGTAGTTTTACCCATGTAAGACACTCAAATTTGCCTCTTTTCCAACAGTGTTTTGTTTTGTCTTTTTATTGTTTTTGCAATTGTGAAACTAGTTACTTCACTGTAAGATTCTCATTATAAACATCGATAACTAATACGAACATACCTCCATGATTTCCAAGTTAAGCTTAAGGAATTTCACATTGTGAAGCTGTTGAAGCAGACAAACAATTTGATGAGCAGTTGCATCAATAGGATGGATGACATATGTGTGTGCTTTCTCCAAAGAAGGGAAACCTTTGGTAGATGGATGCAAAGGGCAAGCACCTTTATAGAACAAGGAGGCGAGGTTAGGTGCAGAAATCACAAGCTCTGCACTACAGAAATTGATAGCCAGTTTCTCGAGTTGAGGTGCAACCACATTGATAACCATCATATCAGCGTAGCAATTTTCAAGCGTTAGATTGGACAGTCGAGGATGAACGATACTAAAACCATTAGATCCAACAGTCTTGAACTTATTTAACGTGAGATTCTTCAACTTTACACATTTTGAGAAAACACCCACGCATTTGTCAGCATTGTCATCACGCAAAGTGACAGAATGAAGAACCAATGTTGTTAACATTGGAAGCTCCCAAGTTGATGTCCAATAACTACTAACAGGATAACAGCGAGATCTATATTGTTGCATTGTCAAACTGAGATGTTTGAGGGACTTAGAACTAAAGTGATAAAGTGGATATGCAAAATGATTCTCAAGCAAGAATACCACATTCAGTTGTTGGATATTGTGAGAAAACACATAATCCAGAACCCTTTTCACAAACTCCTGGCTCGACCTTCCACGAAAACTTAACTTCACTGAATACAATTTTGTTAGATTGTTTCGACGAGACAAAACATTAGTAACAAAGTTGGAGAGCTCGGGCAATGTAGAAAAATCCTCAGTTGAGATATTGTGGTAGGGCATTGAAGTCCAAATAAACCACCATTTAGATGACAACACACTGGTTCTAATAGTGTCTTTGATGTCGACAAATGAGAGAATTTTATGGATAATATCATCTGACAAGCTGCTTATTCTATCACCTGCTACATTCTTTCTCCTTTTTCTTGTGGATTCAACCACAATTTTAGGGTTCATCTTTGTGTTTTGGCCTTTTGTTACCCCAAATGCTGCAATTTAACCAAACAAAACAAACAAACACAAATTACATTAAGGAATCATGATGATGGTTTATGTTCTAACAATTCATAGAAAGTATATCATCTGCATATTAGATCACAAACAAAACAAGTGGTTCTTCTGCAGATGTAATCGAAACTGATTAATTTAGAGGTTAAATAGAACTTTCGTATTTGGTTTAACGTTGATCATCTGCAAATCAAATTTTTTTGTATAATGCAGTTCGATCTTTGCTAGGTCAACATGTTTAAAATGGTGGTAGCAATCATGAAATGATTAATAGAATAACGAAACCGCCGATAACACTTTGATCTATAAGCAATAACCGTTTATGAATTATGAGTTACTCGGTGACCTTGATGGTGAATGGCGTGATTTGAGCAATTGAGAAATGTCTTTTACAAACCAATATGCTAGGCAGAATTGAGCAATTGAGAAATGTCTTCGGCTTGGCTTCGGGATATACACATTGGACCGGGAGGGAAATTTATGGGTATCCAGGGGGTGGGTGGTGTTCCTGAGGGTCTGGACTTCGAATAAATTGATAAAGCCCGACATAAGTATGAAAAAATATATGTTTGGTTCTCACTTTTCACTCTAGTGTAATATATTTGTCTTTTGTCTTTTGCAAAATTGCCTTTATTAGTCTATTAAGTTCTTATATAATTGCTATTTATACTTTTGTTAGAAAAGTAAGAGTGATGAATTACACGAATAGTCATAGAATGAAGATGAAAAAGTATATGTTTGGTTCTCACTTTTCACTCAACCGAGGATGAAAGATACATAAACCATCTAGATTCAGTTGCCTTAAATTGATATACTGCTAGATTCTTCAAGTTTACACGTTTTGAGCAAACACTAATGCCATGGTTAGCATTGTCATCGCGCAAAGTAACATAATGAAGATCTAATGTTGTTAATGATGGGAGTACCCAGATGTAAAACACCCATTAACACTATATATGTGGAGTTGCATTGTCAAACTTAGATGTTTGAGAGACTGAAAACTAAAGAGAGAAACATGGGAACTCTATATTGTTCTCAAGCGAGCAAACCACATCCGGTTCATGGACATTATGAGAAAAGGCATGATTCAAAATTCTTTTCACATGCACATGGCTCGCCTTAACACAATTAAGTTTCGCTGAATACACTTCTTTTAGATTGTTGCTTCAAGACTAAACTTGCATAATAAATTTGGAGAACTTGGGCAACGTAGAGAAATCCGCGGATGAGAAATTGAGATTGGGCTTTGATTTCCAGATAAACCTCCATCTAGATGACAAAACACCAGTTTCAGTAGCATCTATGATGCTAATAAAAGATAAAATTTTCTACCATCTTCTACATTCATCTTCATTTTACCATATCTAGAATCCATTTTCTTCCCTGCTCTTATATATATTTGAACCTCTCATGTCGATTCAAACAAAATCTTAGGTTTGTCTTTGTTGCTAATCTATAATCATGATCATGCCTATTTTACTCCAAATGTTGCAATTCAATAGAATGAATGGATCACCACATTCAAAAAAACAAAGTATTGATACAAGTAGTTACTTACATGGATGATATATAGGATGATGATTCAGGTTCAAAAAGGTTACAATCACATGCAAAAGAAACAATTCATTTGTGGTGTAATCGAAACTAATTAAGACGTTAAATAGAACATTGGTATCGTCTGTGAATCAATCTCTTTCAATAATACTGTTTGATCTTCAACTTTTAAACGGTGGAACAAGTTTACAGATCAAATTCAAATAGCACGAGTAATAGCAGTTTACGAGTTACTAACTGGGATCATTGGCGAATGTTCAAATGGCACGATCAAGCAAATTTCAAAAGATAAGAGGTCGAGTGCGATTCGGTGTGCAATCACAAGTCTTGACGATCAGTGGCGAGATGATACGAAAGGTAGAAGGAGATGGCAGCACATGACGACCAACGAAGACCGATGTATGTGATTTCTCACTTTTGAATAGTTGAAAAGAATAAAGGATTTTCAACCTAAAGATTAAAAACCTAGGTGTTCTAGAAGGTTTTGTTATCAACAGGCTCGCTTTGAGAAGGGACAGGGTAGGCGACGACTCGATCTTCTTATAGGTTTGAAAATTTATAAAGAAAATTTATACATTATACAAATATACATGTACTTAAAAAATATATACTCTTAAAACCATTACTTACTCCATTAACATTGCAAATTATGTTGGATCTATTAATCATTAGAGTCCATTAATATTTATATTATCTTAACTCATTATCCTTTACTAATTAGTAAAATTTGAACTCATTTATTTAACTGAGCTAACATTGTTTTTTAGATTTATTTTTTAAACTTTATATAAGATCAATTATTAACTTTATATTACATGACTTATTTTATTTTAATTGCCTTAGGGTTTAAATCTTTTTGGGAGTTCTCGATGACGGCTATGTTCACTATTCACCAGTGCGCACCAACCTCAATGGAAAAATTAAACCGTTGACACAACATTTAAAAATCAAACCATTTGTCAAAATGAAAAAGAAAAACATCTCATAAGCAAGTTTATAATGAATAAGTGAAGGAGAAACATCACAAAATATAAATTTTGATTATTCACTATGGTATGAAACAATAGAGCAATCGTTATTATTGTGTTCCTTGGTGAATGTTGTTGGTTTGCCCTTACAAACATAAAAAGACGTCTCCCCATTTACATGTAAGTAGGGTTGATAATTTTTTATCTATTTATGACATAATTAAATCTGTTTAATAAATAATAATCATATAATTTTTTAAATTTTAAAAATAAATTAAAATTAGTAGGCTAGAATCCATCATTTCTCTTTCTTAGTTCGTAAAAACATATAAAAAAATTACAACCATGAGATATAAGTAGTTAAACGAGTTATTTTCATATTTGATAAATCTGTTAATTGCCTCATCAATAACCTGTTAAAAATGATAAAACCTGTTTTATCACTCCTACATATATTTAGACCATCCTCATGGCTTGGCCCGTGGCCGGCCGTCGCCGACGTGAACGGCGCCCACTGGAAGGGCGGCGATGGGGAAGCGGAGGTGGAGATGTTGAATCCGTGGGTAAGGGTGGGGAGAAGGAAGGTGGTGGTGGGCCCCACCACTATAAAATTAATTCTAAAATAAAAATATTATGGTGGGCCCCACTATTATAAAATGATGTTAAATAATATTAAATTAAAATGATTTTAAATGCACCGTAATGTAATTTTACAGTGAATGGGAATAACTACACCACAGGGTATTATCTTGCAGATGATATTTATCCAGGATGGGCAACACTTGTAAAGAGTTTTACATATCCAGCAGAGAATAATTTAAAAATGAAGTGGTACAAAAGGCGTCAAGAGTCTGCAAGAAAGGATGTAAAAAGAGCCTTTGGTGTTCTTCAAGCTAGGTGGGCAATGATACAATCCCCAGCAAGATCCTCGAACTTACCGGTATTAGGTGATATAACGCATGCATGCATTATATTACATAATATGATTGTAGAAGATGAAGGACGTTCCATAACTAACTGGTCGCGTGAAGAGCAAGAACCAGAGCCAGAAAGTTACAATAACGGGGCACCACCATCATTTCAAACACACCTACACAGATTTAGATGCTGACGTAACCAGGACGCGCACCATGCATTGCGGAACGATCTAATAGAACATCTTTGGGCGAATAGGAGGATTACAGAGTAGTTTTATTATCGTTTCTATCTATTAATTTCGTATGGTCTTTTTTATTTTATTGTTTTACGTTGTTCTTTTTATTTTATTATTTTTTTATTTAGAATTATTTAATTTAAGTATTTAACTTGATCATTTCATACTTAACTTGATCATTTGATATTTAATTTCATTATTTATTTTAATTAAATATATTTACAATAATTTAAATATTTTTATTTAAAGTAAACAAAAAAAGAAAATGTGAGGTGAAAAAATAACGGTGTTTGTAGGAAGGATAGTGTTGGGGGTAAAAAATGTTTGTGGAAAGAATGGGTGGAGGTGAGTGAAAAGCTGATATGGCATGCTGATTAGAACTATTTGTAAGAAGAACGAGCTGTAACGTTGTGAACAGTCTCAGGAGGAGAATATTATTGTTAAAAAATAAAAATAAAAGTAACTTCTATTAAAATGAGTTAGTTGACTCACATTTTTTATACATAAGTCATTTAATATCAATTGATCAATTCATTTTATCATATTAAGGATTTAGCGGCAAAATCGATTGGTTTATAAGTTCCAGAATGCATCAATGGCGGATCGGGAATGAACTGTCGGTATTTAACCATGGTTAAATAACTAACCATACTATGGAGTTAAATACTTTATTAATTGAGAGGAGGGGTGACTTGTACTGTAGTGGGCCCACTCTTACCTGGGGGGACCTGCACATAAATACAAAGAGAATGAAGAGAGCGTCGGTCGCTGCCTCACTCGTTCGATCTTGATGTTATTTATGTTTTGGAGCCTATTGTTTTAAGTTTTACATATTGTGCACTATGGTTTAACTCTACTCCTTTTTGGCCACAAAGTTGTATGTTTTTAAGTGAAGTATATGAACGATCATTGTAGTTTTATAATTATCTGATTATATAATGGTATAGAACTATTTAGAAGTCACGTATATTTCTTTTTAATATAGTATTAGGCATGGTATTTTTATCATATAGCACAAATAGGTAATTGAAGGAGAAGCTAACTTGATGTAAAGAAATGTTATGCGCATGTGGTGTATGTTTAATCCGTTTAATTTGATATCGTTGAAAGGGAACTGATAAATACCTTCTATGAGGACACATAAGTATAGTATTTTAAGTAATTTTGTGACTGTTCAACAATTAAACTCGTTATGACTTATAATTTTTTTTTGTAAAATTTTAAAATATTTATCGATAAAGTTACTTTTTATGAAGTTTGATACTAGGTTCGCTAAAACTCTTCATATTCAAAGTACTACTTTTGTATTAAATTATAAAATTTTTAATAGGAATTTATGCAAATGAAAGGAAAAACATTCTTCAAAGTTTTATTTTGTGACATTAGTCTATATAATATATAAATATGAAATGGTATTAAGTAAATACAACATAAAAATACTTATTAACTCTTAACATATTGTTCACTTAAAGGAGCCGACTTTGTGGGCAGTCATGCGATTGCATGCCACAAAACTTGGTATACAAAGTCAAGTAAATTCATTAACCGTACGAGCTGAGTTTAAGGAGCCAAGTCATCTTTTCTACCTATTCAACATGCACTCAAAGCTTGTACGGTTTGGATTATCCCATCTCACGTCCATTCATTTAAACGAGTCAAACGAACATGACAGTTTATACCTTATGTAGCTTGTTTCATATTTTTTATGTAATTGCAATTTTATAAAGATATTAGACATAAAACCTTTATCTTTTATGTTTTATGGGCCCGTTAATATAGATCAATATACAAGTAACAAATCCTTATAATATAACTTAGTATGGATCAACAAATCCGATCGACTTTCTGATAACTACAGTACGATCATGGTACTTGCTTATTAAATATAATAGTTTTAATATATAAGCTTCTCGAACAAAAAAAGGTATAATTTTCTTTTCATATAATTATTAGTTTTTCTATATTTTTTTTCCGACAAAAATTCCCTAAATTTTCTAAAATAAATAACTACAACCTACCCCTCGCAAGATTTAAACGCTCAATCTTTTGCTTGCGTGACACCACTTAAACACAAGAAAGTCCCGTTAGAAACAACTGAACTGTAAAAATTACAAGCACAAGCATGACAATCGGATGAAAAAATATATATGATAAGAGGCGTATTGGAAACAACTAAAAACTTTAAGGGCGAAAACTGCCATTTGGATATAATAGGCACACATACACATGACAGCTAGCTCCCTATATATAGATACAGAGAAAGAAAGTGAAAGTCACACACTCCATCACTCAGATATTGAGAGCCAAAAACGTAGATTCGTATATAAGCTTTTTCACACCAAAAATGGCGGATTCAACCGATTCTTTCTCCATTGACATGGAAACCAGCTCTCCAGGTGGAAAGGTGAGAAGATATTATCATCTAATTCAATGTTTATATGTACATATCGAGCAATTGCTACATGTATCCATGTGTATTCTGAATTCGATCAGGTTGTTTTGAATTCTGATTGTTGATCAGTTGATGTTTCGTTAATTTTTCTGTTTTTGCTCATTACTGTTGAGTGATCTTCATATGCTAGCATAATTTTCATCGATTGATTGCATATCGGATTCCACATTTCGAGGAATCTGTTGAATGATCTCGAATTGAACGAGCTCTGATCAGTATGTATTACACTGTTAATATATTATCTACACTTTCTTCCTGCATATATGGTTCATGATGAAGGAGTTGAGTAGGATAATTGAGGATTGAAATTGATGAGCATTTAATTCAACTGACGAGTTGATCAGTAGGATATCTATGTGTATTCTGAATTTCAGGTGGTTTTGACTTTTGATAGTTGAGATTTAGTTTGTTTTTGTTTTCTCTGATTACTATCGAGTGATCTTCAGGTGCTAGAGTAAATTTCATTGTTGATTGCATATCGGATTCCACATTTTGAGGAATGTGTTGAATGATTTAGAAATGAACGAGCTCTGATCAGTATTTCATTGTTAAATTGCTTCTTACATGGTTAATGCTGAACGAGTTGAGTAGGATGATTGAGGATTAATATTGATGAAGATTTGATTCAAATCCATAGGAAGTGAGATTGATAAGCTAATAGCTATAGAAAAGTGCGAGATATGAGCATCGATTATTAATATTTAGATCTGGATATTCTAAAATAATAATGATATGGGGTGGCAGGGTGCATATGTCATGTATATAAAATTTAATAAACGCCTATTAAGGTCAATTTGTTTAGGCATAAATTTATTTTGAATCAAATACTTAAATATTATATTTGACTTTGAAACTTTGTTTACACAATGTAGCTAAAAATAAGCACCAACACACGTTTGGCTATTGACATTTAGGTATGTAAATTGTAATAAGTGCTCCCTCTCTTATAAATCGAGTGTTCAAATTAGATAGATTTATGAGTATATTAAGAGCAGTTAAAAATTGCTAAAAATGAGTAGAGGCATAAAACTTAACGTCTTAACCAAATGTCTTTTCTTAATGTGAAATGATGATGATGGTACGAGGATATTTGGTGGCTATTGGCTATATGCCCCTTTTGACCAATACTGTGGATAAACATATGTACAAAAGCAATTAAACAATGTGTATAATTATAAATGAAAAAGTTGCTTTATTTTGTCTTTTTGTAAACTAATGCCTTCAGTAACGCATCAATTTCAGGAGCACCTTATCGAAACGTCCAAAGGATTGATTTCTGTTGCCATCTGCGGGGATCCGGACAAACCAGCTTTGATTACATATCCTGATATAGCTTTAAATTGTAAGTGAATTAGATTCTTGTACTGCTTCAAGTGCTAATTAAGATGTGTTTATTTAAACTTTTAATTCATAGCAACGCATGATACACCTTATTTTTGTCATAAATGTGTTCTTTACTTGCTATTGGATTAGAATTTTGTGGGATACTCGGGTTATAAACTTTTAATGAGCTAGTATATTTCTTGAGCTTTCAGCATTTCATATCAGAGTGTCAATTTTCATGCATTTGCATAATAATGACTTAACTTTTGGTTAGATGTTATATGCAATGTGTCAACAGGTAAACCTAATAAAGTATGATAAAATATGATTAAAGTTAAAATGAAAAGAAAGTTTTGTCACCCTGGCTGTACTACTTGTTTAAAATTGGATCGGACAGGGTCAAGGCCAGACCATAAGTGAGGTAAAATGCAAACCTAGATCTAGACCACTAGTGGCCTGTCCGTATCAGCAGGTCCCGGTTTTGATCGGTTCAAGGCGGTTTGGGCATATCGGGGAGTATTCCATTCCTCCATACATTGTGTACTAATAAGGACATCTAAACCATCTTTACACTACATCAAATGTTACAATAAGAACAACGGTTTAATCTGGACCGGTTTTTGCATACTTCAAGGTCAAACGGATCAAAAGTCAATCCAGATGCTTAAAACATCCTTATGTATAGTATATTAATTTTTTATTATAAAAAGTAATTTCTTATTATATTTAATATATTAATTGGTTTTAAAATTAAGAGAGTTGACAGTTAAGTCTTGGTGATCAACCCAACCCAACCTAGAGTAAATTTATGCATTTTGATTTGTATTTAAATTGCCATTTGACCCTTTAAGCATGAGGGGTTGATTTCGCAGCTCCAACCTAGAGTTTATATGATAAATTTTGAAATAAAAAAAAAAGAAACAAAAGCTGCGACCTTTAAAATTGAAATTATAGTGTGAAATGGCTTTATGGTGAGTTGAATGAACAAAAATGCTTTTCCATCATGAATGATAAACTTTATGTGCCTGTTTGTGCAGATATGTCATGTTTTCAAGGGTTGTTCTTGTGTCCGGAAGCATTCTCTCTACTGTTTCATAACTTCTGCATATATCATATCAGTCCCCCTGGCCATGAGGTCAGCAATTGCTAACTCAACTGTATAGTTATATATTTTAATCGCGTAATATATTATGCTACATTATCATATACCATCTAAAAGCATTCACAGTAGGTGCTTCATTTTGATATGAGTGTGTGTCTTATATTATGAGTGGTGGTTGTAAGTGGTTGTGAGTGAAGGAGAAAGAAATTTTATGGGGATTGTACCGTGATTTTTAATGTTTTTAAAAGTAGTTGTGAGTGGAGGTGAGAAAAAAAATAATAATAAAGATATAAAAAAGTAATATTTAATTGAAAGACAGAGTAAAAAAGTTGTATGAATGCTCTAATATAATGATATTTTGATGATATGTTCATCGGAGCCCCACATACACCCACTTAAAATAAATAGTTAAACATACCCATGAGCTTTTGCAGTGGGGAGCTGCTCCAATGTCACATGATGACCTGGCATTATCTTCTGATGAATTAGCTGATCAGGTTGCTGATGTTCTTGACTATTTTGGGTAATCTTATTATTTTCTTTCTATTTCTTCTCTTTAGTTAAATTTTATAACTTTTTGGTTCCTTTTTTTTGAACGGCCTTTTGGTTCTTTTATAACTTTAAAGAAGTTTAATTAATTCGTTAATTTTTGTTTCAGACTTGGTGCAGTTATGTGCTTAGGGGTAACAGCGGGAGCTTATGTACTTACCTTGTTTGCTGTAAGCTTCTTCCTATGCACATCACATTTAGAACGTTCTTAATCCTGTATTTTATAATGTTTTACCGTCATCATTTGGCAAACAGATTAAATACACACGACGTGTAGTTGGTCTCATACTTGTTTCTCCACTTTGCAAAACACCTTCTTGGTCAGAATGGCTGTTTAATAAGGTTAGCTTCTCAGTATAAACCTTTTAATTCCAATGCCCCAATAATTTCGGGTGGATGCAGCAATGAGACTTGGTTATGTTATATCTCGAACAAGTTAAATAAAGAATTTAGCTGAAAATGCAAAGTGAAACAGATCTAAAGCTATCTAAACCGTGTTTAACATAGTTTTTGTAATAATATATAATAAACATAGACCAAAAAATGTTTTTCTCGGTCAAAGGCAATACAGTCGACCTGTCGCACAACAACAAACATATTAACAAATCTGGCCCATTACTAGACCCGTTTTAACATTTGATTTTTGACACCTTCAACTTTAAAATATCTTGCTAACCTGTACTATTCTTGTTTCAGGTTATATCTAATGTCCTCTATTATTATGGGATGTGTGGTCTAGTAAAGGAATTATTGTTGACGCGTTACTTCAGCAAGGTACAATATTTCCCTTGACAACTTCATAGTGGAAATTGATATTAAAATTATTATTTGTTTAATAATAGGAAGTTCGTGGAGGTAATCTAGTTCCAGAAGCCGATGTGGTTCAATCATGTAGAAGAGTAAGTACTTACCTTACTATCTTTTTTTCTTTATCACATGTGACTCGTCATTGATGAAACATAACATGTTTTCTGCAGGCCCTCAACGAGGTGCAGAGTCTTAATTTACTGAGATTTGTCGAAGCTCTTAATGGGTAAATTTCATTTTCTTAATGAATGTGTTATTTTTCTTCACTGCCTGAAATATCTCGTATAAAAATGTTTTTCTTATCTTTTATTTCTTTAAGGAGATCGGACATTTCAGATGAGCTGAAAAGACTGCAATGTCATACACTTATATTCGTGGGAGACAACTCCACCTTCCATTCAGAATCTCTTCATATGATTTCAAAATTGGACAGAAGATTTAGTGCACTTGTTGAGGTATGTTTTAAATGTGATACATAATAGTAGCCCACCTATATATTATAAACAAACAAACATATACTAGAAAACACATGCTTATATATTTATATAAAAACTGAGGTTAAAAGTCACCTTAATCGACCGGTGTATCATAAAAAACAACATCTTTTGGTGTGAACATTAGGTAGGAAGATGCGGGTCGTTGGTAACTGAGGAGCAACCCGACGCGCTGTTGATGCCGTTGGAATACTTCTTGATGGGCTATGGAGTTTACAGGCCATGTGAGTTGAATATAAGTCCTAGAAGCCCGTTGAGCCCAACTTCAATCTCCCCCGAGCTTTTTAAGCCCGAAAACATGGGCTTAAAGTTAAAGCCCATTAAAACTCGAGTTTCTACGAATTAAAGGAAGTCAAGGAACCAACGAGACAGAGAAGAAGTATTAATTAATGGACACGTGTAGATAGGAAGTAAAGAATAGAGTAGCTTTTAATTGTAGTCCCATAAAAATGCAAGGTTATATCACATTTTTCATTTATCGGAAAATAACAAGGAACTGTCTTAAAAAAGTAAGAATTGTTCATGATTGGTTGACGGTTTTATCTAGAGTTCTAGATTGAGTTGTTGAGTGTTGATCGAGAAATGAGTCAACGACAAATCAAAATGGTCGGGTTGAATAGATAGTTCGGGACGATCGGTTTTAGCGGTTTGAGGGTTTAGCTGCTTTGTTAGAACTAATGTTTTTTTTTCTACAAAATGATTAATTTGTATTAAAATTTAAAGATTAATAAAATAAAGGTAGCTTGTTTATATGTGTGGCTGGTTAGTTTATAGGGTTAATTTTATATATATTCCTACAAACTTATAAAATATCATATATATCCAAATTAAACTTTTAATATCATATATATCTCTACAAAACAAAATAAATATTATATATATCCTACAATACCTTTTAAATATCACATATATTCAAAGCATATTTTAAATACAATATATATGAATAAAATAATCAAAATATCATATATTTATATTAACATATTTTATACATATAATATAAAATATAACCAATTTACCCTTTATTTTCTTAAAACTTTGTTTTACACACTTTAAACTCATCTTTCTACTATAGTTTTATCGTTCTTTTATTTTTTTTATTTTTTTGATAGAAGTTTGTATATAACTGAAAAGAAGCTATAAACAAATCTAACCTACATTAATACGACATCTATGAATAAAACTTTATTGTTAAGGGGTTTAAAAATGGATATTTAATCGAGACGACTGGGAAAATAGTTAAAAAAAAGTATAAAATTTAGTAAAAATCACTATGAAATTTAGTAAAAGATATAATAGAAAATGCTATAAAAATTGAGTCACTTATAAAAGCAATAAAAATTTGGTTGTAAAAACATAAAAACACCTCATAAAAAGATGAGTAAATATAAGTAAATATGAAGATTTAAAGTTTTAATAAAATCCAAATGGTTATATAATGAATTATTTTTATGCAATATATGAAATGGATACATATAATATTTTAATTATCTTAAAAGGATATATATGATATAAGATAAGTTTTATAAGGGTATATATGATATTTTAAAATTTTATTTGGATATATATGATATTTAATTAGTTTTGTAGGGATATATATAAAATTAATTTTAGTTTTTAAAAGAGTTTGTAATAGTCTTTAGAAGATTGATTTTAAAGTTTGAATTTTATATAGTTTTGAACTTTAGTTTAATATATCAGAATGATTAGCTTTGAAGTTTTTCCATTTTTGTGTCTATGTATTTTTTTCTAAAATTATAAATCGGTTATAGTGTTTATTTTGGTTTTTGAGAACGAGTCAATCATTGATCCAACTAATAAACCGATGGAACTGTTTACTCACTCAGATTCAGTTTTCAAGTTTTTAATAGCCTGTGTGAATCAAAATATCAAAATTTTATTCACATGTTAGAAAAATAAATGATTTAAAACGCAATAAATGTCATACGTGAAAGAGGTACATGGGACCCACCGGGTTGATGGTAGTTTATGTAGCATTCAATTTTCAGGGATAAACATCATAGTTGGACTAAGGTGTAGGATGTACTTTAATATTATTTAATTAAGTTACGTAAAGTTTTGATATGTTAAGCCAACCCAGGAACTCTATCGTGCATCGTTATGGTCTAGTTTAAACTTCATCGTGATCACACACCATTATCAAACTCGTAATACTCCGTCATGGCTCATTTAAGATAAACATCTTTAATTTATGGGAATGGATTATACGAGAAAGTTCAAATTCATAGAATTTTTTTTTATAAGTGTGAGGTTTGATAGAATTAAAATAATAATAATAATAATAATATCATTTAAAAAAAAATCATAAAAAAGATAAAGATGCTTCTAAATATAAATGTAAACGATACTATATGCTTAGATAATGGTTAATGCTTTTTAAAAAGCTTTTTCTACACAATTAATATCAACTCACGCCTTACTCTTTTAGTTTTTTAACAGCAAATGACGTTACTCTTTTAGTTAAAAACATAGGTAATGCTAAAGGTCCTTTCAATCATTGCCATACTAAGAAATTTGTGAGAGTTTTAAAAAAATTATGATGTTATGATGGAAATGTTGCTCACTTATAACGCTATCATAATCCATGAGGGGTGGTGTAATGACGTTTTTAACTATAATAATATTCTTTTAATGTCCCATTACGTTTAGTCTTAAAATTCCAAATCGATGACAACCGATTATGTGTCACACGACTTCAATTTAGGTTGAATACTATTTATCCTTACATAGAAACACAATGCATTGATGTCCCTCTGGCTCCCACGTCCTTCTTTCACTTAGGTCACCGAGGTTCTTTCACTTAGGTCACCGAGGTTCTTTCACTTAGGTCACCGAGGTTCGGATCCTAAGAGTTCTTTTTTCGAAAGAATTATGTATATCCTCCACTCTAGCAAAACATAATTTTCAATGCATAAAATACAATATTTTTTAAACATAATTTCAGAAAATATGTAATTTTACAAGTTTAGATAGCAAACTATACCATCTTAAGTTTTTTTTTCTATTTTTCATTGTCTTGTTTATATATATTTTCTGAATACTTCTGAATTGTAACAACTAAGGGGGTGTTTGTTTTTTCCAAAAAGGTCTGCGTGACCTCTTATGTCTGCACCAAGAAAACCACACGCAGACATAAGGCTCTGCAGTGCGTTTATTTTTTCGAAAACGTTTCATTAGAAAACGTCTGCGCGAGGTCTTCTTGGTGCAGACATGGTCTTATCACTTCTACAGTCTTCTAACCTCTTCTCTCTTCTCATTCACTACCCTACCCAATACTTTCTCATTCACTACCCTCCTCCCCCTCATCTCCACCGGCCACCGTACCCACCGCCGCCCTGCACCCACCTCCGGCCACCGACGGCCCGCACCCACCTCCGGCCACCGCTGCCCTAGCAGTCAGCACTCCTCCAGAAGGCCAACGCTCCACCTTCAACTTCGACCCAAACCACCTCCCCCCTCAAGTTCGCAGCCGCTGGCCACCACCGGTGGATGCCCGGAACCGAAAGCCAGTAACCATGGCTACCTTCTTCTCCACCTTCACCACTCTAAACCCTATCAGATCCAAACAAATCCTCCATCATCACCAACAATTCACCGTAAAATGCAGCTCGTCGCTTCCTCCGGCGGTTCAGACATTCTGAAATGGTTTTCCGATGAAAAGGGAGTCTCCTCCAAGTCTCCGGCGAAGCCCGGAACCGTCGTCGAAGGCCTAGGGTTGGTCGCTCAGAGAGACATAGCTCGAAACGAAGTCGTTTTGCAGGTTCCGAAGAAGTTTTGGATCAATCCCGATACGGTATCGGGTTCGGAGGTAGGGTGTGTAATGGCTTGAAGCCGTGGATTTCGGTTGCAGGTTAACTGCTTTATTGCATATCGAAGTGAAGCTGTTGGATGTATGATATTATGGGATTATGAAATCCTATTTGAAGTATTGGTTTTTCGAATTTGGGTGCTTGAATTTTCTGAGATTTATGAACTTGCAGGTTATCTTGTGTTTTGATTTGGGTTATTTTTATGAAGTTTTAGAGTTAAGAATTATCCAGTACGATATATGTAATCTGAATTTGTGGTTAATTTGGGTCTAATTATGTTCATTTGACTCATTCAGTTGTTGATTTTGTTATTAATATTGCACTTGTTGATGGTAATGTTGTTTAATTGGGTGTTTTGATTGAGTGATTGAGGGGTGATTTGAGTATGGTAGTGTTTTTAGTCTGCAGATGTTAAAAAACAAACAGTCTTTTTCTTGCAGACTGCAGACGTTTGGTCCACCTCTTCTTCTGCTACAGATGTCTGCAGATGTGATACGTAGACTGTAGACATTTTTCTGTAGAAAAAACAAACAACACCTAAATGAAACACACTATTATATATATTTTCTCTAGCCCCCCAAGTCCCTGGTTTCTTAATACTTCTGAATTGTAACAACTAAATGAAACACACTATTTTATGCACTAAACATAGATAACTTTTTAATACCTTAACACAATGGTACAAACTATTTTATGCATTAACCAAACAAGTAACAATTAGTGTGTGGGAAATGGGAATAGAGAAACCGTACAGGGTGGTGGGCTGGAGGAAAGAAAGAAAGAAAGCAAGCAAGCAAGCATTTATGATAGATCTCCCTGCAAGATTTCATCTTCATGGCCCCAAACCCTCCATTTTAGCTTACATCATCTTTTCACAAACCAGTATTCAGTACTAGAAACAAACCCTACTCACTGCAACCAAACAGTAGCCATTGTAAAGGTAAAGGTATGGTAGTATACTATAGTATAGTATGGTCATCCATCTTCAAAAACCAAAACCCACACAAAAGCAACCAACTTACCCTAACCCCTTACTCCATTCACATTCCCCCAAAAAATGGTTAAAAAAGCAACACTCTTTTTCAGTTTCTTGATTCTTGATCATCATCATCATCATCATCATGATAGAACCCTAATCCTACTACTACCACCATTGATTCTGCTATCTAATGAGTTCTTGAATAAGAAAGATTTTTTGTGTGATGATTGCAGGATTAGAGTTAGAGTGAGAGTGAGAGAGAGAGAGAGAAAGGGGTAGTAGGGGAAATGGGTCCCTTTTGTTTTGTTTCAGAGGTTAAAGCCTGCAACAGAAATGAGTGGCACTGCAACATTTATGAGAGCAGGGTTTCTGTATTTATTCATGTGTATCCTTTTTCAAATTAATAATGTAAGGTATGTGTAAATATGTGTGTGTTTTGTGTGTTTGTGGCTCTTATTTCTAGCTACTCTCTTTGGACTTAAACTTTCATGGGTCCATTTCCAGTTCCATTATTGTTTCCTATCATGTAATTCTACCACTCCCCCTATTCTTTTGGCTTTTTAGATCAGAAACAGACTTTATATGCTTTTAATGGTGTACTCATAATACACAAACCCATAAGTGACCTTCATTTTGATGACCAATTTGTCTTGTTTACTTTATAAAACCTGTGGGTATTCTTGTGTTTGCGTGTTAGCTTCAACTGGAACCAGAGGGAATAGTGATGATCATCATGATTCTTTACTCAACTTTCTGTTTCTTGGGTTCTGTAACATCATGGATATTAATATCACTATCTTTTTCTTGTCCATGCAAGGCATAATTCCCACTTTTACCATTATTTATTTCTTCCCTTTTGTTGTTGTTTTTATATTATTGGCTCAAATGCTAATAATAAGATCCTAAGCAACAGCAACTGTAGGCCACATGTCTCTTTATTTATCACTGTTTTCATGCCTTTTAGCATAGTACTCTGTTTGGGGTTCAAAGGGCAATTTCAAATAAGTTGTTGTTCTTTGTTGCACACCAACTGCTTGATTTGTGTCCTCTAAGAAGCTACTTCTGGTAGTTGCTAGTTAATCCTTTGCAGGGGTCAAGTGTCAACCACCCACATCAACAAACAAGATCCTATTCAAATCTCCATCCTGTTCTTGACTTCAAAACTCCAAATAAATATAAAAATATCATTTTTTATTTCCTTTTGGTGGAGGATAGGCTACTGTATCTTCTTCGTCTCCTCTTCAATGTTTGCAAGGTTGGTTTACTTCATCTGTGTTTCTATCTCCTTGATTTTGACTTTTAGTCAACTTTTAGTTCAGAATTTGAGTGGATTTTGACATCCCAGGTTCGGACCTTTATTAGAAAAGGAAAATTATTTGACCCACTGCTGCTTTTGCTTCCTTTTTCTGTTAAAATATACTAACTGCAAAAGATGTTAAATAAATTCTTGCATTTCTGGTCTTGTTTGTTGCTATTACATGATATTTAGTTGTAGAATTTTGGAAAAATGAAAGAATATCCTTGAGGGCCTGACACTAGACTACTAATCCATGCAAAAATTAATAATAAAATGTAAACTTGTGCTTAATATCATAATTGTTATGGTGGTGTGTTTAAGTAGCTATGGTCCTTTTTACATATTGAAGATATTTAAGATATGAAGAATTGTTAAATAGATTTTGGCACTGTTTCAACAGGGATATGATAGTGAGAGTTGATATTTGAGAAGTCACTTCTTGCCAGGAAAAAACTTACATTCCAACTAAGAATGTGTCTTCTGTTTTATCTTTATGATGCACCATTTTTGTTTCTTCCTTTGTTGGCCACTGTTTCTAAACAGGAAGTCTTGTATTATTATGTCTCCACTGTTTGTTATAATCTAGTCTAGAAAACAACTATTTGCAAGATCTTAAAGTTATGGTGTTGTTTTGGTCTTTTAGGTGATTATCCTTTTGGAATTGGAGTAATTTCATCCCAATTTGATCATGGAGAACAATGGATTCAGTATCCCAATGGGTATGCCTGCTGAGAATTACATCATTTCAGATGAAAACTTTCAGTCTGCAGCAATGGTTTCTTATGGTCAAAAACCATTTTTTGATCAAAACCACAATATTATGCCCGTATTTCCCGCGATCTCTATGATCCCAAATGAACCCACAAATGTTTCAGGAATAACAAATCCAACTGAACATTTTGGAAGTAATTTTCCTCCAAATGGTCATATGGATATACCCATTTCTGCTACTGCTCTAGCATCGCTTCTTGCCACCAGACATGGTCAACACGGTCAACACGAAAACTTAGATCACCCTCCTTTTGGTCAATCTCTTGAAGTTTCTAAAGGTGTTGTTCCAAACAACTATTACCCTGATAGTTATGGGACTTATGGATATGATGGCATGTTGAATGATATGAGTAGAAAATGGGAATCCAACAAGTTTATGGCACCTACAAACGAACGAATCGGATTTAATACGCATCCAAACGGGTGGATATCGGGCGATAACAACCCTAGTGTGAGTTCAGATGGCAATGAGCTATCTTTGAGTCTTGCCACTTGTTCAAACATAAGCAATCTTTCTTTACATGGAAGACAATTGGGGATTGTAGAACAAGCAAGTTCTTGCAACAGTAAAAATGTCTCTCTGGGGTTTGATTCTAACAACAATAGGCCAACATCTTCATCTGGATCAAATGGGTATCTTCACATGATGCAGGAAATCCTTACCGAAATTGCAAGCTATTCCCTGGGAAATCTTGATCATATGAGCTATAAGCAGATTAGTTTTGATGATTTCTCAGATGGAAACAACAAATTTGATCACCGGTTCGATCCGCTTTCGCAATCATACGGTGTTGAAGAGAAAAAGAAGCATTTGCTGGCTTTACTAGAAATGGTATGTAACAAGAATCAAGATTTTCTTGATTTCAGTCTTTACCAGATTATTTATTTAAAAGACTTAAGATTTGCAAATTTTACGTGACCAAGACTCCAGATGTTCTTGATTTTGACTTTTGAACCATTTACTTATCCAAAAAGACTTCTAATTTTCAACTTTTTTTTTGCGACAGAATCACAATTTTCTTCATTTTGATTTGTAATTTATCCAGTGGAACTTGAAATTTTTGAACTTTCTTGTGACCAAGAATCTTTCTTGATTTGATATTTAACAAGTTATTTATAAAAAAAGACTTCAAATCTTTACTTTTTTTTACCAAGAATCAAAGATGCTTGTTTATTTTAAGTTTTAACCAATTATGTATCCATTTTTTACCCAGAATGTATTTTTCTTAAGTTTCAATTTTAGCTAAATTTATCTACGAATAACAATATAGATTTTCTTGATTGTAATTATGTAACCAATTATTCATCCAAAAGGACTACAAGTTTCAAATTCTTTCATGACCAAGAAACATGTTACTTGATTTAATTTTTAACTATTTACCCATAAAAAATGTAAGGTTTGCTTTCATCTCATCCTTCTTAAACTCTACTCCGAGTTGGATTTTTACTGGGTATGTCTGATTTTTCACCCATCTAAAAGAGCAAATTTTTTAACTTTTATTTGTGATCCAGGTCGATGAACGATATAACCAATGTTTAGATGAGATTCACACGGTGATATCGGCTTTCAGTGCAGTAACCGAATTGAATCCTCAAATTCATGCTTGTTTTGCTCTTCACACAATTACATTCTTTTACAAGCATTTAAGGGAGAAAATAAGTAACCATATACTATCAATGGCTGCCGATTCTAACACGATGGAAGAAGAGCTTTCGTCTTTTATACCAAAACAATGGTCTCTTCAGCAAGTAAGAAGAAAAGATCATCAGCTATGGAGGCCCCAAAGAGGGTTGCCCGAAAAATCAGTTTCCGTGTTACGTGCATGGATGTTTCAGAACTTTCTTCACCCGTAAGCGATTTATAGTAATGTGAATTAATTTTATAAAATGGTGTATGATCTTGAATTTGCTTGCAGGTATCCCAAGGATGCAGAAAAACAATTGTTGGCTGTAAAAAGTGGATTAACAAGGAGCCAGGTAGGACACAGATCAAGTACATTTACCATATAAATTATTAATTAATGGGCGGGTCAAAATGGGTTCAGGTCAAAGCAACCAAGAACTTTTGCTTTGTCTATTAATAGTTGTGTCATATATGATTGCAGGTATCTAATTGGTTTATAAACGCTAGAGTTCGTTTATGGAAGCCAATGATTGAGGAAATGTACATAGAGATGAACAGGAGGAGGATTCATGATGAAGAAACAGCTAGTAACCACAGAAACCAGCAATATCATATTTGAATATGACTGAATTTGTTCTTTAATCTTGTATTCTCTGCCTACTATGGCAAAACTCAAGCCATTTTATGAACTTTGATATATAACTATATATTAAATGTTAATTAATAATTGTTTATATTGTTATCTACCACATGTCTTTACTACTTTTTCCGTCTAGATATGAGATAATCAGTTGTTTGAGTGTTTTAAACAAACAAAACAAACATACCTAGTAAAATCTCATTTAACGTAGGGTCTAGGTTTTTTTTTCCATCTAGAGGTGGTTGGATAACCCTGATAAGGGTTGAATAGATTCGGTTTGAAGTTGGGGGTTAACGCAAATAACTTTATATTACATTCTAGTTTTTGGCTTTTATTACATTCCACTCTACATCACATTCTTTGCTACAAGATAACTATATAACATAATTAGGGACACTTACCAGGGCTATAACCTAGATTAGATGCCTCCCATGGCAATTAATGATTTATTGGAAAGGTTTACAATCGAGTCAGCAATTACTCGCGCACTTGATTTCATGTAACCACCTGAAACGAACCTTTTTCATTTATTAAAAGCGGAAAACTATATATTTTACACAAAAGAGAGATTATGGTTTCTGAACCTGATGTCAGCATTACGAGTGGAATATTCTTATCACGAGCAAACTTGAATACCTTCTCATCTCTAATTGTTACGCCATGAGGACTAATCTGTTAAAATCTCAACATAAATTTTCCCACTTTTGTATGTTTTGATTTAACCGACAAAGAATATATCTAGCATTACCTTGAGTCTTCCTAACGGGTCACCGTCTAAAATATCAGTTCCAGCATTATAAATCACCAGTTCCGGATCAAATGCATTTTCTGCAACCTAGGATTTCATTCCAAGAATCAATGGCAATTAGTGTTGGCGGGAAAAACTACATTTAAGAACATTTTCCAGAATTAATGAATAATGATTAAAAATCAACATTTACCCGAAGTGCTTCATCCAACTTCATTAAGTACTCCTCTGTAGCAGTCCCACTCTGTCAACAACATATAATTATGTAGAGCCAGGAAGCAGATTAATGTAATAATATATACAAAATTCAATGAAGGAATCACTCACTGGAACTTCCACTATCTGATCAATATATCTCCGGGCCTCGTAATCCTATGTAAGATAAACATCATGGTGAAGAGAAATGAGTCCATTGTCTGTAAATATACGAAAATCATGTACAGTTTAGGAGGAAACTCACAAGTGGATAGATATAGGGATTAAACATATCCAGAATATAAACTCTTCCTGCAGGTAACAACATTCAATGAGTTAAAAGATTTGACCATGCATGTATCATGATATGAAAAGGACACATAAAAAGCGTACTGTCATCTGAAAAATCCTTTTCATGACCATTTCCTTGATGAGCATCAAGATCGATTATCATGACCCTGAATGTAGTTTAAATTTTAAAGAGAATTAGAAATATGACAAGTAACTAAGTAAGTATCATCATATGCAGTTTTAATATCCAATGACTTTGTAAATATTAAATACCGTGAAATATTTAGACGGATAAATGCAAAGTGAATGCAAAGAGATATGTCAGCATAAGCACAAAATCCTCCACCACGATCTGCACAACAATGGTGGAAGCCACCACCCACATTGATAGCACAACCTCGTTCTTTAGCAAGTTTAGCTGCAAGAATAGTTCCTCCTACCTAAATCAGAAGTAAAATTAGCATAGAACATATTAAATAACATAAAACCAAAATAAAAAAATAAAATGATGATCACACTATGTACCTGTTTACGGAAAGGATAAAGGACCTTCTTTTGAACAAGGCAATTAGGAAATACTGCAACAGGAGGGACCTAAATTCATAAAAGAGAGAAAAAAAAAATCAAATTCTTCAAAAACATGAGAACTGAGTAGAAAGCCAGCAAGTGAAACATTTACCAGACCTCTGTGATTATGGAGACATTTAAACTGCTTTTGAGACTATTTAAGTATGACTCTGAATGCACCTACCACACACAATAATCATAATAAGTTAACAAAAAGAGGGAAAGAAACGGTATCCTTAACATTACAAGGGATACAATTAATACCACTAGAAGATCATCCTTGGTTGCTTCTATAGGCTCAACTATACGAGTCTTTTCCAAAATGCCATTTGCAATGAGAAACCCGCAGATGCGACCCCATTTAGAAGAATCAAATGGGTGCCTGCATTAGTAAGACAATACATGAATATCACAAAATTAATATGTGAAACTGTAATACCAAGTTGGAAGCACGTAATACCCAATGCATTTTACATAGCTAATTATTTGAGACTTTTTTGATGAAGATATGAAATATATCTACTTTACACATACTCTATTCCTAAAAATTACCACAGATGCACTCTACAGGATTTGAACCCATAACGTTTCGTCGGATCAATTATAAAAAACATTTGTTGAATATATTAGAAAAGGATGTATGCTATCATTATGTTCATAGTTATACTCTTAACTCATCTTTAGAGAGCAAGTACATGTATGATGTATGTTCTCCCAATTGAGATGTATAAAACTAGCACTACTGACTACTTGTCATATAGTTTCATGTAATAAACAAATTTTTTCCCTTCTTGAGAACCGGAAAGAACACCTATCAGTCATGAAATTAGAAGTGACACTTTAATTCACAGTTAAACCGTTCAATGTTGTTAAATTTTCCCAACGAAGGAAGCATCATCTTCATCACTAACAATTAAATCCGCCATAACTATTATTAACTCCTAAAGCTTAACGATCAACATCTACAAGTCACTTAACACAGTCAGACTCAGGTATATACTTACAGTTTCTCAATTCCAAGAAAAGAAATGTCGTAAGAAGAGGAGTAGATTATGGGAGCCTGATCACCACAAAAGAAAACACAAAAACTATCAGAATCGTCCTGCAAATCTAGAATTAGTGAGTAGACTAGTTAAAAATGTTTTTTTGGTATTACAAATACAAACCTTAGAGAGAGGTACATCAAAATAGAGTTTAGTCGACAGAATTCGTTCCCGTCGAAGTGCATCGGCGTCTTCGGAGGAAGAATGAGCGGATGAAGGTCGAGTGGACATGTATTGTACCTATGGATGTTTAAGGTGAGCTATCTATTATGTATATAAACACAGTGTTATTTTAAGCAGAGATGTTTAGATTTGACTCGGTGGGTTTTTGAGCAATAAGTTTTCTTCTGAATGGGTGTGAATAGTGTGGTCATGGTTGAAAAACGGATAGGTGGGCTCGACTAAAATAACACCTATTATCTGAAGCAAGGTCGCACGTTTGTCGTTCAAAAAAACCTAGGGATGTTTAAATATACCCGAATCCGATACGTTCGGATATCTAAAAATTCAGATTCGGCTTTAGATATTGATTTTAAATTTTTGCTTTTGATGTACGATTATCTGAAATTTTAAAAATAATGTTGTTACTTTGTTAAATATTAAATGTGTTTTTTCATTTTAGGTTGAGACTCGTTAATATATGTTGGGAATATGTTAATGTATGTTAGTTTTTACATTATTTGTTTAAGTATATATCTAATTATTACCAAAAGAAATTTTAAAAAATAAAGTTCGAATACCCAAATAACTATCCGTATTTATATCCGAATTTAAACACCTCTGTTCGTATGCATCCAAATGAAATGTTCTTTGTTCAAAATATTTTTCATCTCGTGACATGGTTCTCATGAAAATATTTTTCTGTTAATTTATAAAATAATCAAATTTATTAAATTTCAGGCGCGCCGATAAGTAATAACTATGGTTAAAGAAAACGACAAACTAAACTTGTCGGATTGGATGTGCGGGTAAGAAAAACTTAATAATGATTGTTTTATTTTTTTAATCATTAGTTTGTGTTTAGAACTATAAAGACGGCCACAGTTATAATATTCATCTTTATATACTCTAATAAAAGGGTAAATTGAAGAGGCACGTGTAAGCATCACATTTATTTTCATCAAACTTTTTTTCGCTTCTCTCTCTTGTTAAATAACCACATTAATTACTAATAATATTATCTATTTATTTTTACATTATAATTAGTTTTTAATAAATTAGAAAAGATAAATTTTTATTAATGTTATTTCCTTAGAGATAGCTTTTTATAAAAAGAATTTTTTCTTAAAAATAAGACTATTTTTTACGTAATACTTTAAAATTGGTTTTTTAAAGTAAATTTTTTTATGAAAGAAGAATAATTAAAGTAGTGAGTTATAGTAAGAATTTTTTTAAAAATGAAAAAATTTTAAAACGTTATTTCAAAACAAAATCTTTAATTTATCTTTAAAAAAACAAAAATATTAAAAAAATTATATTATTGTTCTATTACTTATAGATATTACTCATACACAATTTCAATCATATCATGTCTTAGTCTATCTTTTATAATTAATAATTTTTATTCTATTTAATATCTTATTTATTCAACTCGTGTAATACACGGGTTTACTAAAGCTAGTAAAATAGACATAACTAAATATTTTATAAGAGAATTAATAAAGGTTAGGCAGTTAATTTGGTTTAATTGACTGGTTTTAAGTTTCAAACTGAACCTTTTTAAAGTTAAAAAAAAGTCATTATTTTGCTTAAACAATGTATCTTGCGTGTACCGACTATTTTAGGGTCAAATATGAACGATGTTCACTCGGTGAGGCTTGTTATTGTTTTGGACTTTCGGGTTATCGTTTCTTCAATTCAGGTTTGATGTATCGACGACTACATTTAGTTCAGTTTCAACTATGACGAGAAAGCGATAGTACGTTATTGGTGATTTGATCACAAACATTTTTTTCGTCTTCTTTATGATGTATTGATGTGTAAAGGTAAATTTAAAATAGACAAATTAGTGATAGTAAAAATCACATTTAACGTACCATCAGCTTAAAGATCATGCAACTCGAATGTAAACCATGTAACATATATATTTAAATGGCTTGACTAGTTTAAAAGTTAAAACGAATTAAACAAGTCATTAACGGACTATTGATTTTACACGGGTCCTGATAAAGTTGTAAATCAGATAATGATTCACAAACGTGGCATCAAGATAATCCTTTTTGTAAAACTCAAACATAATCCTTTTATAACCTGTTACACAAAAAATAAATAAAAAAGCATTGATAACTTGTGTAAACAGTCATGGATTATATGGTGATTGACTGATCGGCTAGTGAAGTGGAGCGAAGTAATAAGAATCAAAGGGCTTGCAGCTTAGTCGTATAAAAGATATGTCTATTCCTATGCGGTCGAAGGTTTAAGTCCCATAGTGGACTAAATGCGTATATTTAAGAGTAGCGTTAGATGGTGTGTGAATTAGGAATTCTATAAGGACATAAGTAACCAAAGTGCCAGAAGAACAGAGAACCTAGACATACAAACAAAAATAAGTTTTAAACACCCCCGACTGATCAACTATTCGCATATCAACTGTCAAACAACTTGTTACACAGAACTTGCATACCCGAAAATGAATGCAAACATGAAAAACAGTCATAAGCTTATCTGGGAAAGTCAACCGAGTCAAACTATTCGCTTATCAGAACAAAAAAGTACCTCAGGCTCCATACTTAGGCGCCTTCCAAAGCTTAAACGCAACTTCATGAAGAAATCTATCAGCTGGTATCGTAAGGTTTCCACCATTCTGCATCAACATTTAAACAATAAAAACAGATAAAGCATTATTAAGGCATGCATAACATCCTACAATCTTTCCTTGTGTCTATAATCATTAACATATTAGTTTTGAGTTCTTTACCTCCATAAAATCTTGAAAAAAGAAGGTTTTTACTGTATCCTTTCGAGTAACAGCATCTTGCCATTGAGCAAACAACATTGGGCAATAATCTCTGTTAAATTACAGTAAAATTAATACAATCGTGAAACAATAAAATTATGTGAAATCTTTTTTGTAACATCTAACTTATTTTTACCTTACATTACTCCTCGGATTGCTACCTTTCATTGTGTAACTTTGACGAGGATACAGCGATTCAAAACCCGATCGCATAACACCCTTTTTATTCAAACTCATAAAATTGGATTCATCATCGTTTGAAATTTCCCCATAGCTTAACACAACAGATAAATGAAGCCGAGAACCTATCTGTGATTTAGGTTTTGCCTTGGACATTATCTCACCAACTAATGAATTAATATACTCTGTGTATTTATTAATTAAACCTTCTTCATGAGCTCCAATGTGTACAAAAACTAAATCAAACTGATTTGTATCTAGAACTTTATCTTCTTGTAATCCAAGCAGGTTCAGCAACTTAACGGCAACAAGATTGACAGGCGAATTAACAAGTGAGCAATTGTTGTTAATCAACTCATTTGACTGTAGCACCGTAAGGCCAAGTTTGCCTCCACATGATTTTAAACTTTTATTGTCAGTAATTAATGCTGCTTTTACTCCCATAAACCTAAAATGATCAAAAGCCGTAATGAGTATCTAGTAAGCAAAGGAATTCAGTTCCTTGACGGATTTGTATGATTGTTAATATTGTAATATTACCTCTCTGATATAGATGGTGTTATGCACTTGTCTTGTGAGCCTGCACTCTGGAAAAGTATAAAAAGAACCAATGAATATGTCTTAAGTTCAATAGACAGCATACTATATGTTCTAGTGAAACAATATTCAGAGGATAGAAAATCTGACTAAAGTGGTAAAATCGTCATATGCATCCACTAAATTCAGAAACTCTCCAATGGTTCGACCATCCGCATTTTCTGAAAAATCACGTCCAAGTTAATCAGTAAAAATCCGAAAGTATTAAATAATACGTGCAAATTACAAAGAAAAGATGAACGTGTCTTGAAAGCAAAATAGATGAAGTAGTGAATGAACTACACATATGTTGCATGCACGAACCAGAAACTATAGAGAAACCTAACTTGGGAATACTAATAAACCCTAATAATAAGATATTAATAACTACATAGAGAAAAACTTATCAATTGCATTCCTTTACTACTAAAAAACTATAAAAAGAGAAGCCCCAGACTACCAAATTCATATCAACAACATGCATTCGTTAATTTGTCATCCGGCTGTCTTAAAGAATGCAACCAACAGTGATTAAAATTTAGTTGATACAACTGATGTGGTCAAAGTGAAATTTCAAAATGTCATAAGTATCCAAATAAATCAAAGCAATGGTGCAAGTAACCTTCATCTCACAAAGTCACATGCAGTGTCATTTAGTTCTTTACAGTATCATCTGGTGTTATCCCATTATAAACATAATCCTAAAGCATATACAACCTACAATTACAATCATGCTGATTTAAATCACATGAAAATTGAAATCATAACAAGTGAGATCTTACCATAATAGCTAAATGTGACAAGCATAAAACTTAACAGCATGAAAATATGCAAAATAGCCAACCAAAACACCACACCAAAAACCCACATAGAAAACAAATGTCCCCACGATCTCTGATAGCAATTTCAATCAAAGACTAAAGATCCCTCAAATTATAAAAACATCATAAAACACAACTACTGTTCTTTTTTCCGAAATCAACTTACCAAACAAATTGGGCACGAATTCAAACATAAGACACCCAAATCTATCCACATTAAGAACAATATACTGAATTATAGAGTGAACTACAATAGAGATACCTGTAGCAGGGATATGTGGAAGTGATAAGAACCCACATAACGATTGAACTGCTAACGAATGAAGATGGGTATGATTAGGGTTAACGAATCGAGCTACTCCGTCACCGTATAACACCAATCCTCTGCTGGGTTTATCGGCCATTTTGTATCGAACGATTGAACTCCGATGGTGAAAACTGAAAAGGGGTTGCGGTGATTCTCAGATGGTGGGTTCAAACTTCTTAACACCAGGAGCTATTGTATATTAGAAACCGAATTGATTCTTCAAATTTAGCATATGCAACAAAGCCTCCGATCTCTTACAAGTTTGTTTACCACTAGACTTGTGATTGTAGTAACAATGTTTCATCGATCTATGTGCCAGCTGAAACAGCTGTTGATGAAGATACCCAAACTGCTGTTGTTTTTCTTCTTTAAATTCTATCAGCCCACTTCTGTTTCATAGATGTTGGTCTCCATTATCCAGTCCACTGATTAATCATAGGCCTCAAATGTTTGAGCATTAGCCCACTGGTGAACTAGTTGAGCCCAATTGATGCTACAAGTCCAAACAGAAAAGCAAGACTTTTTTTTTTTTTTGAGTAAATTACATTTTTCGTCCTTTAGTTTTGTAACAAATTTCAGGTTTCATCCTTAAACTAAAAAATTACAGTAAACATCCTTTATGTTTAAAAAAACTTGCACGTTTCGTTCTTTCCTCTAACGGACGTTAAATTTGGTCGTTAAGTCAGATCACGTGTCTTGCACATAAGGGTAGTTTGGTCTTTTACCCTTTTTAAAACTCATCCTACTCCACCCCACTACACACATCTTTCTCTCTCTTCCCTCTCTTTCTCTCTATGTTCACACATAAAGTACCACCACCATCTGCCCATCGTCACCGCCACCACCTGCCCATCGTCGCCACCCACCCACCGCCACCATCCGCCACTGCTACCTTTTAAGGTATATGTTCTTTGGGAGGTCTTTAACCGACCTCACACATCTCTCTCTCTCTCTCTCTCTCTCTCTCTCTCTCCACTCTTTATTTCTTTTAATATTTACAAATCTATCAAAAAAACCAAAAACTATAAGATTCAAGATATTGTTTTTGAAGCACAAATTGTGGAGTTAAAGATCTTGGCTGGTTGTTTTTGTGTGTATGTATATATACACACACACATATATATATAGAGAGAGAGAGAGAGAAAGAGAGATAGTGAAATAGATAGATAGAGAGAGAGAAAGAGAGAGAGTTAAGGTGGGGGTTGGGTGGATGGTGGCGGTGGGCGGGTGGTGGCGGTGGACGGATGGTGGCGGGACGGATGGTGGCGGTGGTCGGGTGGTTGTGGGCTGGGGTTTGATGGGGGTGACGATGGTGGTGGAGGGTTTTTGAATGTTGAGACGGTGGTGGTTTTTGAGTGTGTGTAATTGATTTTGAGTTTCAAATCATAATTTTAGGTTGAATGATATGATGAAGATGATGATGATAATGAGAAGATGAAGATGAAGAAGATGATGATGAAGTGGGGGCGATGGTAGGGACTGTGGTAGATGATGATGAAGAGGGTGGTGAAGAAGACGGGGTTGAGGGTGGTGGTGGTGGTGGTGGATGGTGGATGGTGGATGGTGAAGATGGTGAATAGTGAAGATGTGGATTAAGTGGGTCTAGTTTTATTTTATTGTTTTAATATTCATATGGATTAAAATAACTAAATTGCCCTCATGTGCAAGGCACATGACCTGATTTAACAAACAAAATTAACATCTGTTAGAGTAAAGGATGAAACGTGTAAGTTTTTTTAAACGTAAAGGATGTTTACTGTAATTTCTTTAGTTTAAGGACGAAACCTGAAATTTGCTATATAGCTAAAGGACGAAAAGTTTTTTTTTTTTTTTTTAATTTCATTTCGATTCATATTCTTTTTAGTAACTTTGACAAGTTTTCTTATAATAAATTTTATATATAATATATATAATAGCGGGTAACTATATGTGCTACGGGATGGGTTGATTCTATGTAAAATAATCACGTCGTAAAGTTATATTCGTATTTTAAGAAAATGTACTTTGTTAAGCGTTGACGAACATGACGGCCAATTTTTAAACAAATAATAAATATATATCTTATCAACCTATTTGTATATCAAGTATGAGCATAAAAAATATAAATTAATTAAAAAAATTAAAATTAAAGGAAAATTTAATTTAAAGAAACTTAAAATTAAAAAAACACTAAATGAAACTACTATTCATGATCACACCGTTTAATCTACATGCTAACATGTGTAAGGTGTGTAATTGGACACGCAATTATATGTTGTTATATAGGTATGATGTATAATTATAAACATTAGTTTTTACTACCCGCGTGTTGCGACGGCATCGTACGTTACGGGGTAAAGTATAAACTAATAATCGAACTAATCTGTCTTCGAATTCTCGTCGAATCGTAAAGTAAACTCGAATTTATACATGTGAGTGAAAACGTATTATACTTAACCCGCATTTTCCCAAACAAAATTATGTAGAAACGTGTACCAAGTCAAAACGCACATTAAGAAAAGCGCATAGATTACAATCGTCACAACTCGTTTCCAAACTAAATTTACGTTGAAACGTAAAGTAACTCGGAAGTATACCGTCAAATGAAAACGTTTTATATTTGACCCGACTCATTTCTGAATAAAACTTATGCCAAAGCGTAAGCGAACGTTGAAATGTAAATCATCTCAAAGCGTATATAAAAGTATACACGGAAACGTTTTTATATTTGATCCGACTCGTACCGACATGTACCTAAAAATACGAATGTAGAAATTAGTTCTTTTAAGTTAAATATGTACCGGGGTTAATCTGGAATTAAACTTAGGGGGTCAACTTATCATTTGGGTTTAAGCATAAATAAAAACTAGGTTTTTACCGGTCGTGCGTTGCGACGGCATCGCACGCGGCGTCATAAATAGTATAGACTAACAATTGACTCGACTTGTCTCCAGATTAAATTCACGTCGAATCGTAAAGTAAGTTGTATTTATACAATTGAACGAAAACGTATTATACTTCACCCGCTTTTTTCCAAACAAAAATTATGTTGAAACGTAGACCACGTCAAAGCATACACAAAAAAAAACACATAGGTTACGAACGCCTCGACTTGTTTCCAGACTAAATCTACGTTGAAACATAGAATAACTCGAATTTTATACAGTCTAATTAAAATATTTTTTAAACCCGACTCATATTCAAACAAAACCTACATAAAAAGTAGACGAACATCAAAATGTAAATAATCTCAAGATGATATAAAAATATGCATGGAACCATTTTATACCTGACCTGACACGTACCAACACGTGCCTAAAAATACGAACATAAGATATTGATTTTTTAAAATTAAAATTTTAGTGAGGTAAACTAAAAACTTTACACTTAAGAATGTCAAAATGACGTGACAAAGTGACCATATATATTTACATTCAAGAAACTAATATAATTTAATTAAACAAGTATAATTCAATAAATAAACATTATTATTATTATTATTATTATTATTATTATTATTATTATTATTATTATTATTATTATTATTATTATTATTATTATTACTATTACTGTTCAATTCCCTGTCAATTAATATGGGAGTAACAAGAAACTAATATAATTTAATTAAACAAATATAATTCAATAAATAAAAATTATTATTATTATTATTTTATTATTATTACCGTTCAATTCCCTATCAAAATAGGAGTAATAACTATTTGCGTCCGATCTATATACCTAAAGCCTAGCGTTCATAGTGTGAAAAGTAAAATATGTATTGTAACTATTGAGTTGCTTTTTAATATTTTATATAATGTGATACATAATTATATAGCTACTAGCCTTATTAAACCCGAGTTTTATACGAGTTAAATAAATAAAATTAAACTAAATAAAATTATTAGTTTTATTTAATTAAACATATATAATTCAATAAATAAACATTATTATTATTATTATTATTATTATTATTATTTTTATTATTATTATTATTATTATTATTATTATTATTATTATTATTACTACTACTACTACTACTACCGTTCAATTCCCTATCAATATAGGAGTAATAACTATTTGTGTTTAATCTATAAACCTAAATTCTAGTGTTCATAGTGTGACAAGTAAAATATGTATTGTAACTATTGAGTTGCTTTTTAATATATTATATAATGTGATACATAATTATATAGCAACTAGTTTTATTAAACCCGTGTATTGCACGGGTTGAATAAATAATATTAAATAAAATAAAATTATTAATTATAAAATGATATACTAAGACATGATATGATTGGAATTACGTGTTAGTAATAAAATAATAATATAAACTTTTTAAATTTTTTTAAAAATAAAATAAACATTTTGTTTCAAAAATACGTTTAAAGAAATTTATTTTAAAAATTTCCTTACTATAACTTCCTATTTTAATTATTTTTTTATAAAAAACTACTTTAAGAAATCCAATTTTAAAAGATTATGTAAAAATAGTTTATTTAAAAAAAATCTTTTTATAAAACTATTTCTATAGAAATAACATTGATAAAAAGATCATTTTTTAATTTATTAAAAAACTAATTATAATATAAAAATGAATAAATAATATTATTAGTAATTAATGTAGTTATTTAATAGGAAAGAGAAGCGAAAAAAGTTTGATGAGAATGAATATGATGCTGACACAGACACCTTATTTACCCTTTTATTAGATTAAGAAGATTTCATATACCTCATAAAGAAAATAACCTTTACAACAATTAGTCTCCTTTTAGTTTTTACTGTTCCATACTTTCGTATTGAAATATATGGATTAAACTTTTAACTATATTTCAAAAAAGAAAATTGGAATTCATAAATCCAAAGTATTGAATATCAGTTTATATTAATCATAACTAATAATTTGACTAGTAGTAATCATAACATTTGATTTTATTACTAATAACAGTCTAAAACTAATTGTTCGTTAACACCGTTAGACTTTTATGACGTATTACGTGACATGAGTCATGACGTCAAGTACAAGATATGTACAAGTAAAAATATAATAACATAACTCGATTTTTTTAAAAGATCATTTATGAAATTATTCAACGTAACCTTTTAGTCGCTAGTTGGACAAAAAAACGTAAAAATTGAGGGATATAATTATATTTTTTTTAATTTTAATTATGAAATACCCCATGTCGTATGTCACACCACAATCAACATCACATGTCACGTCATAAAAAACTAACAGAGTTAACGACTAGTTAGACTGAGACTGCCATTAGTAACAAAATAAAAAATTAAAATTATTACTGATCAAATTTTTAATTGAAATTAATATAAACTAATAATCAAAAGTTTGGATTATTAAAGTCTGTTAAAAAAAAGTCTAAATCTAACTTAAAATTGAAAGTCATATGTAAAAAATATCATGACGTAACATGTCATAAATATCACCTAAATATCTTATATAAAATACAAGAAAACTTAGGTGCTGTTATCATTGAAAATTTAATGAATATTTTCAACATCATTCATCAAGAAGATTGATACGACGTGTATGAAATTGGTCCAACCCTCATCTTAGTATCTCACCCATCATCACCTCTCCCAGATAATTGGAGATTACGTTACATGAGTGATGACGTTAAGTATAAGTATAAGATATGTACAATTAAAAATATAATAACATTATTCGATTTTTTTAAAAGATAATTTCTGAAATTATTCAACATAACTATTTTATCGCTAGTTGAGTAGTTTGGAAACAAAAAAACATAAAAATTGAGGGATATAATTATAATTTTTTAATTTTAATTATAAAATACACCATGTCGCATGTCAGCCACAATCAACGTCACATGCCACGTCATAAAAACTAACGGAGTTAACGACCAGTTAGACGGTGACTGTTATTAGTAACAAAATAAAAAATTGAGATTACTACTGATCAAATTAGATCAAATTATTAGTTGAGATTAATATAAACTAATAATCAATAGTTTAGATTATTTAAATCTAATTTAAAAAACTAAACCTAAATCTAACTTGAAACTGAAAGTCATATGCAAAAAATATCATGACCTAACATGTCACAAATATCACCTAAAAATCTGATATAAAATACAAGAAAACTTAGGTGCTATTATCATCGAAATCTTGATGAATATTTTCAACACCATTCATTAATAAGATTAAGAGGACGTGTATGAAGTTGGTCCAACCCTCATCTTAGTATCTTACCCATCATCATCTCTCCCAGAAATTAGGAGATGATATTTATGTGTTGATTTGACATTTGTCTCCGATTGTCTTTTGATGGAAGGTTGAACGAGAGAAAAGCCAAATGTGAAACAAGATCGGCCACCCCAACACATAATAATTGATTAATTTCTTTAATTACCCAATAATATCCATCAACAGTATCAGATTCAACATGCTTCACAAACACCTAATCCAATCTATCCATTGTGTGCCACATGTTTCACAATTTGCCTAATTGAATCTTCATCAATTTATGCCACTTGATTCTGTTTTAGAGTCCTTGATAGCACGTCGTTGGCTTTGATTCTTTGATATTCAGAGTAAAGACACCAATCAGCACTCATCTTCACGTGTTCCACTGACATGATTATCTTTTTGCAAACTGAAAGTGGGTGTCGTAATCTTAAAAAATCACCCACCACCTGTGATCTCAATACTACGCTATTTTCTTTTTGGTGTTGGAACTATACACATAGTCATATTTGGTCCCTTGATTTAATCTATATTTTAGTATGAAATATATATCTATAATTTTTTTCTACAACAAACCCATACAATGTGTAAGCTAAATCATATGCTACTTCGTAATAGGTTTGAATCTCTTACCACTTGGATATAATCTTTATTCAAAAGTGAGGTTAACGTATATAGTTTTGGTTTAAAAATATATCTCTGATTATAATATTGAAATCACTATAATTTTTCTTATCTTTAATTGTATAAGGAAAATATAAAAGTTACTTCATTCCATTTTGTATGGCTTACTTCAACCATAAATTATAACGATAAGTGGCGGATCTAGAAGAAAAATTCAGGGGTAACGTAAAATTTTTTTTTACCATACATTTATTTAACAAAAGAAAAAAAAAGACGATAATAAAGGGGTTCGAAGTTAAATCATTCAAATCAAATTTATTTGGTATTGAAGGAATTGATCCCGAATAAATTAAAACTGAAGGAGTAGTTGACCCAACGTCATGATTAATTCGTTGCATATCATTATTAGAATCAATATTCTACTCTTGAAATTTTCTTTTAAATAAAATTGCCAATAAAAACTTGTTTTTTCATCTTTCAAATCTCTAATTTTATAACAACTAACATAAAAAGATTACAAATTGCATTTGAAAATAACATAATTCAAATCCCAAATTTCAATATCAAATCCGTACTTTATATACCTAATTTCATAAGCCTAAATATTAGAGATTGAGGCAAATAACCATTAACCAATATCCTCCTCTTGAAATATTTCAAATCACTAATTTGTATAAAATATAACATTAAAATATTAGAAATTGAACAACATAAACTCTAAATCCTAATTTCATTGTGTAATAGAGTAAAAAAAACTAAAATTTTTACCTGAGTGGACGGCGAAAGATCATAGGTGGATGGTGGCAAGGGCCACCGCAGCAAGCGAGATAGGTAGGCGGTGGTCGGCGGGTGTGCCGGACGACCAGCATTTCAAGGCTTCAGCTGCAGAGGGGTGGTCGGCCGGTGTGGGTGGATGGTGACTATGGGAAGTGTCGACAGCCGATGAGTGTTTATCTTTTTTTTATATTTGATTTTTTTATTTGGGCTAATTAGTTATTAGTTTTGGGCTTTATAAGTTATTTGATGTTTTTGGGCTTAATTGTTATTTTGGGTTTGTTGATTATTATTGTATTGGACTATTGAGTATTTTAGGTTTATTAGTTATTTATTTTTTATAAAATGTGATATTTTTTAATAAAATATTAGATAATTTTTCTAAAATTAAATTTTTTTTATGAAGTGTTGAGTTTAAAAAGAATTTTGGGGTAACGTAAACTGTAAATTTTATTTTTTTACACAAATCGTAATTTTTTACACTACCCGCTAAAAGTTGAGGGGCAGCGGAGGCTACCCCTTCTATAAAGGTAGATCCGCCCATGATAACGATTATATATATAGATTGAGTAATGATTTTTTATCTTATTATATTTATCAACTAACTATTCCTTTTTATAATGAAGAGATTAAAGAAAAGAAAAATTAAACTAAAATAAAATTATTTAATTGAAAAAATTAGATATAAAGAATAACATGTAAAAGGTTATTAAAAGATATAACAGAATTTGATATAGATCTTTTAGTTAAATTATAAGCATATAAATAGCAACTTCATGTACTCTTATGGTAAATACTTTATAGTTTGATTGATCTTTATTCTTCATTATATCAATACTTTATAGAATGAGCTCAAATCATGACGGGAACGTACCCCAACCCCTTTGGGAGTGAACCCACAATTAGAAAAACCTTTTAACTTAAAGCATTCACAATCTGTTTCTTAAATTGATGTGAGTGTATTTCTAATATTATATGATATTGTTATAAGTGGTTATGAGTGAAGAATATGTAAAATGTACCATGCAATCTATATTTTTAGTAAACGCTCTTCAAACCCCTATACTATTTTTAATATATTTTAAATGATTGTGAGTGAAGAAATAAATAAAAATAATGTTTTTAATATATCTTATCTTAAAGCATTCACAAATTTTTTTACAGTGTCTAACTTTGAAACAGGTGTATAGTTTAGGACCGAAAGCATAAATTTCCACCCTACTTAACTACTTGATGACATGTGAGGCCAGTGTATCCCCTTAACACCTTTTTTCACCATTCACCACCACCCCAATTCGATAAACAAGAAAAACAGAGCATTTTTGCTCTTTCTTCTTTATTCAGTTGAATATTCTTCATTTGAGTTTGATTCATTCAAGCTCATTATCATCATCAATCACACATAATGGAAAGTGCACGCAGGCTAGCAAACAAAGCCATCCTCAGGCGTTTAGTTTCAAAAACCAAACACAGCCCATCAACCCCTGCTCTATACTCACCTTCACGGTATGTTTCCTCTTTATCTCCTTACATATGCAGTGGCACAAACGTTAGATTTGACAAAAAACTTAATGGGTTTGGTTCACAAGCTCGAACCATATCAGTTGAAGCATTGAAACCAAGTGACACTTTCCCACGTCGACATAACTCTGCTACACCAGAAGAACAGACCAAAATGGCTGAATTTGTTGGTTACCCTAATCTTGATTCACTCATTGATGCCACTGTGCCCAAATCAATCCGTCTTGAATCGATGAAATACCCTAAGTTTGATGAGGGGTTGACAGAATCCCAAATGATTGCACATATGCAAGAATTAGCTTCTAAAAATAAGATCTTTAAGTCTTTTATTGGTATGGGATATTACAATACTTATGTTCCTACTGTTATTTTGAGGAATATTATGGAGAACCCTGGTTGGTATACTCAGTATACACCATACCAAGCTGAGATTGCGCAGGGGCGGCTCGAGTCCCTGCTCAATTTCCAGACCATGGTTACTGATCTGACCGGTCTGCCCATGTCGAATGCTTCGTTACTAGATGAAGGAACTGCAGCTGCTGAAGCTATGGCTATGTGTAATAATATTCAAAAGGGTAAAAAGAAAACCTTTATTATTGCTAGTAACTGCCACCCACAGACAATTGATATCTGTAAGACTCGGGCCGAAGGGTTTGATCTGAAAGTGGTTACTTCGGATCTTAAAGATTTTGATTACTCGTCCGGTGATGTGTGTGGGGTGTTGGTTCAGTATCCGGGGACTGAGGGTGAGGTGTTGGACTATGGTGAGTTCATTAAGAATGCACATGCTAGTGGGGTGAAGGTGGTTATGGCTAGTGATTTGTTGGCTTTGACTATTTTGAAGCCACCTGGTGAGCTTGGGGCTGATATTGTGGTCGGTTCGGCTCAAAGGTTTGGTGTTCCGATGGGGTATGGTGGTCCTCATGCAGCTTTTCTTGCGACGTCCCAAGAGTATAAAAGAATGATGCCGGGAAGAATTATTGGTGTTAGTGTTGATTCTTCTGGGAAACCGGCTTTACGTATGGCGATGCAGACCAGAGAACAACATATTAGGAGAGACAAAGCAACCAGTAACATCTGCACAGCTCAGGTAATATTTTAATTCTGTAATTGGGTGCTGTTGTTAATGCTTATGTAAACAAATTCTGCTTTTTGTTATCTGATATCTAGGGATCAAATCAAAGGTTTGGGATTATCAGTTTTGTTGTATCTGCAACAAAACTGATTATCCAAGGGTGAAATATAATTATCTACTTCTCTTTTAACCTAATTCAAGAGACTTTTACTCCATACCACAAGACTAGCCTCCTTTTTTTCATAAATAATTTCTTAGTCTTTAATGTTTTTATAAACAGACTCTGCATTGATTATTTAATTGTTTAGGGGTTATATTATTGTTTTGAATAATCAGTTTCATTATAGCTGCAAGTAAACTCTTTATCAAAGAGTAAAACAAAATCATCTAATCACTCCTTTTTTGAACCTGATTTGAGAGACTTTTACTCCCATACCAGTATACCACAAGGCATGGCTCCTTTTCACAAAAAAAAGGAATCTTTTTGATCATTCATTGTTTTAGATTCTTAAACAATCAGAAGTTAGCCAACACACAAACAACTGATTATCATTATCTGATATTTACAACTTCAAATAGCAAAGCACATCCAAACACAGTCTCCTGACACCTGTTTTATTACAATGGATTATCCGATCCTGATTTTTCAGAATCAAACAATCTCTTTCAAAACACATATCCAAACACGCCCTAAGTAATTTTTATTCTTATAACTGAATGCATGATTACAGACGTTTTCTTATTTGTGCAAAAGTTATTCAGTGATTAACATGTTCATTAGCTTCTGATTTGTTAGTGATTCTAGGCATTGCCTGTTTCTGATCTAACCATTTTTTTAAATATATAGGCATTGCTTGCGAATATGGCTGCTATGTATGGTGTTTACCATGGACCAGAAGGCCTAAAGACCATTGCCAAACGGGTCCACGGTCTAGCTGGCACATTTGCAGCAGGTTTGAAGAAGCTTGGGACGGTACAAGTTCAGGATCTTCCGTTTTTTGACACTGTGAAAATTACATGTGCCGATGCAAATGCAATTGCTGCAGAAGCTTACAAGCATAAGATGAATCTTCGTATCGTGGACAAAAACACTGTAAGCATGTTTCCAAGATGCTATCTACATACTCACTTTCTTAAAACTAATTCTCAAAAATCTTCTTTCAGATTACTGTTGCCTTTGATGAAACAACAACTATTGAAGATGTTGATACTTTGTTCAAAGTTTTTGCATTGGGGAAACCTGTGAGTGTCCCCCTTATCCTTACATTACAGATATTGTATACATTTTTTCTACAGAAACTTGAAGGTTTTTTTTTCTTAGGTGACATTCACTGCTGCATCTATTGCACCAGAGGTTCAGGATGCTATACCTTCTGGGCTTGTGAGGGAGACTTCGTATTTGACTCATCCAATATTCAACATGTATGATTCTTTCCTATATTATTGTATTCAAAACTTGAATTCTGAGATTCAAAATTTAGTTTTTAGTTGAAATATAGAACAATAACATTTACCATATTTTACATGTTGTATACATGATGATGACTTATAATTATCAGAGTAATAGCGAACAAGTTCTCATCTTTATAACAAATATTTAATATATGTACAGTGATCAGTTTTTTAAGTACTTGCATTAATTTTTATTTCATTTCTTGATTTTAGGTATCATACGGAGCATGAGCTACTAAGATACATTAGCAAGTTACAGTCGAAGGATCTGTCATTGTGTCACAGTATGATTCCCCTGGGATCTTGTACCATGAAGCTTAATGCAACTACAGAGATGATGCCTGTGACATGGCCAGCCTTTGCAGATATGCATCCTTTCGCTCCCACCGAACAGGCAGAGGGTTATCAGGTAACCTTAATTATTATTTCTTTTAATATGAATTACTTCTTTTTTAGAAAGTCAATGTATGTATTGTAATCTTTTTTAAATTTTTTTGTGTTGCCAGGAAATGTTCAAGAATTTGGGTGACTTGTTCTGTACCATTACTGGATTTGATTCTTTCTCATTGCAACCAAATGCTGGTGCTGCTGGAGAATATGCTGGGCTGATGGTTATCCGAGCATATCATAAGGTATGCGTAAGATAGTTGCTGACAGTGGTCAACTTTAAATGCCAAATTATATAACTGAGTTGTTGACTTTGGTCAACTGTAGGCAAGAGGAGATCATCATAGGAATGTATGCATTATCCCTGTGTCAGCGCACGGAACAAATCCTGCTAGTGCTGCTATGTGTGGAATGAAAATTATCACTGTGGGAACCGATTCCAAAGGTAACATTAATATCGAAGAGGTGCGTAAGGCTGCTGAGGCGAATAAAGAGAATCTGTCCGCTCTTATGGTAAGTAATTATTGATTAAAAATGATCATTTGGTGTGACCAAATGTGTACTTTATTTATTTAATTGGAGTTCAGGTTACCTATCCTTCGACTCATGGAGTTTATGAAGAGGGTATTGATGAGATTTGCAAAATTATTCATGACAATGGAGGTCAGGTTTACATGGATGGAGCGAACATGAATGCACAGGTATATTAAAGCCAAAAATATCATCTCCCCAAAAGTACATATAATTTTATAAAATTTCATAATATTTTTTGTGTTGTTACAGGTTGGTTTGACAAGTCCAGGGTGGATTGGTGCTGATGTTTGTCATCTAAACCTACACAAGACATTTTGCATTCCACATGGCGGTGGTGGTCCGGGAATGGGTCCCATTGGTGTGAAGAAACACTTGGCACCATACTTGCCTTCACATCCAGTGGTAAGTACCAATATCAAATTTCAAGTTTCAGAGAAATAGAACAGAAGTAGTTATGTAAATGGTTTTCTTTATGTAAATTAATTGTACATCTTGATTTTGAAGGTGTCGACAGGTGGCATACCGGCTCCTGAACAGAGTCAGCCACTTGGTACCATTGCTGCAGCCCCTTGGGGTTCTGCTCTTATCATGCCTATATCATACACATACATTGCCATGATGGGATCTCAAGGAATAACAAATGCATCGAAGATAGCTATCTTGAATGCAAACTATATGGCGAAACGTCTTGAGGTCTCAATTTCTTTCCTTTACTATTAATCAAAATATCATCTTGTTATTTAATAATAGAAGGATCAAGTCTTTTATTATCAAAAAGTATTAAATGACTTCAACTTTTTATTACATTGCAGAATCATTATCCAATTCTTTTCCGTGGTGTGAATGGGACAGTTGCCCATGAATTCATTGTTGATTTGAGACCCTTGAAGGTACTTTTTACGAGTGATTAGCTTAATTATGTTTATAAATTTTGAGATCTCTGTATTAAATTCCATCATATTCAGACTACTGCTGGAATAGAGCCAGAAGATGTTGCCAAACGTCTTATAGATTACGGATTCCATGGTCCAACAATGTCATGGCCAGTTCCAGGAACACTCATGATTGAACCCACTGAAAGTGAAAGCAAGGTATGGTACAGAGTAAAGTTTATACTGATATTATGAAAATAATTTTACTTAAAAGTATGGAACTTTAACTTATAGGCTGAGTTGGACCGATTCTGTGATGCTTTAATCTCCATTAGACAAGAAATAGCAGAGATTGAGAAAGGAAAAGTTGATCTCAACAACAATGTCATCAAGGTACTTTTTTTATCAGTTTATAATTGTTTTGGTATAATTTCTTCATGAATTTGTTAGTGATTTGATATAATTTGTCTGTAGGGAGCCCCTCACCCACCACAACTACTCATGGCCGATAAGTGGACAAAACCATACTCTCGAGAATATGCAGCATACCCTGCTCCATGGCTTCGCGCTGCTAAGTTCTGGCCTACCACATGTTCGTCTCTCCCTCTCTCTCATGCATACTAATAAATGATCATTTTTTATAAAAGCAAGGGTCTTCATCATATTTTATTACAACTAATTATCTGCTTACGATTATTAGAAATCACATAATCAGTTTCAAAACACATATCCAATAATCGAAACACACTTATACAAAGACACATGTTTTCATGTTTTTGAGAAGATATAATTTTCTGTTGTGTCTTCGTGTTTTAACAATTGACTATGGTGGAATTGTGGTGACAGGCCGTGTAGACAATGTGTATGGTGACCGTAACCTCATCTGCACCCTTCAACCGCCACAAGAGTATGAAGAGAAAGCCGAAGCTACTGCTTAATTATTAACATATGAACCATCACATGTGCTTCAAGGTTCTTTCTTAAATATATGCTTCAATGTGTTCTTGTATATGTGTGTTTCATGTTCTTGCGCCTTACGCCTGCTGGATTTTATGATACTCCTGTAATCATGACGACCAGCTGCATTTATAATAGTCATTCTGATGTATAGCTTTCACTTCTTGTGAAACACACCTATTTAGGTATCAAATCAAAAAACATTAGCAATAAAATCAAGCAAATATATCTATAAAATCTCAACATATAACTATTAAATCAAACATATGGTCAAAATTAAAACTTTTTAAGGGATTAAGGTTAATTTACTCAATCATCTTAAAGTGGTACATTGGTTGATCAATGATGCCTTTTGATCTTTTAGCTGGTTTTTGTGTATTAATAGGTATCCCGCGCTACACGGCGGGAAGTTCTTTTTTACTTGGCTTACTTATAGCTGCAATATGCAATTGAATATTGCTATTGGAGTTCGATGTATAGCTCAAGCATAGCATTAAGATAGATCGCATACATGTGATCACCAATACATCATTTTAAAGTAAAAAACCGGCTTATGTTGTGAGGCACAGTAAGTAAAAGACAAAGTCTATGAGGCCTTTTGTGTGTCTGCTAACCAAAAACATTATTCTTGAATCTTAGTGATACTGATACTGTTATGGACTTTCATTCTTGATTTTCTTGGCCTTACAACACAATACTAAAAAATTTCGTCCTTCACCAATGTTGTGCAAGGATTCAGGTTGTAAATATTCTGCAATCAAAATAACATCTCACATTCAATAATGGTTTCAACTTTTTCATTTCTTTATATTAAGATAGTTGACAACCGATACCCTTTATTCAGTGGCTTGTATAGCGTTTACCTGCAGTCGAACAACACATTCTATGTTGACGAACATATTTAAAAGATCCCCTCAAAGAAAGAATGTCTGAAACAAAACAATTTAAGTGAACATTAGTACACCAATTCACATGTTATGCATACTTATAGTTTCACCGGTTACAAAATGTAGGCTATATTTAAAACAGAGGCCTAATTGTATGTTTGGTTTGCATTTTGACTTGAATCGATTACATTAGCAAACAGAGAAACATGCAATCCAGGTGGAGAGTCATCAAAAGTATTTTTAATGCATATTATTATAGTTTCACAAAGGTGCTCATTGTTAATAAAATAAATTCGGATATAAACACAAGATTGTTAGTGAATCAACAACTGTTTTGACCTCTACCTAAATAAATTAAACTCGTATGTAGGTCCTTATTATTTTGGTAGTTTCTAATGTCTAATGTGACAAATGTTTTTTAAGTATGGTGTAATATGTAAGAATACTAATTTTTGGGAGGATATCATCTCTGGTAACGCATAAGCAAACTATTCAAGCTATCTATTTCTAGTGTACCCTAGCAAATCGAATAGTTGCCTCTTAGCAAGTGTAGACATGTAACTAAGACTATAGCTTTTATAGTTTTTATAGCACTTGTGTAAATGATTCATAGCATCTGTTTGTATTGTACGTGATGGGCTTGTTAGTTGCCTTTTTCCAAGTGGAGGCGTTTCAAGACTGATGCAGAGATGTGTTGACTGCTTTTGTTTCTAAATATGGAACTGTTATAACTTGCTTATGTGCTTCTGTAAATAATATATAGAATGTGTAATGGCAAACTAAAAAAGTATAAAGGTAGTTGGTAGAACTATGATTTGAATAAAATGGTTTGTTTACCTTCGGTCATGATAAGTGGTGCAGCAGGAGGTTCTTGTGGAATTAGGAGTCGAGCTGCCTTCGGGACAATATTGACAATGTCGAGGATTTGGTTCCTGACAAATTGTGTTAACCCCGGTTGTACTTGATTGTGAAAAATCAGCTTCATACTCCTCAAATGATTATTAAACTACTGTTAATTAAACTAATTATTTAAAACAGGAATATATAAAATTTGTTCTAATTTCTTTTTTGTTACACAATAGAAGGCAAACATAAAATGCTGACATAAATGCAAACATAACTCATCATATCAGTTAACATTCGTCTCTCACCGATCTTGAACAACTACCATCTCTCTGTATAAACCACAGATAATAAAAAAAGAAAATATATAAAGTCAAAGAAATTGAACCAGAGACCCCACAAACACACACACACACACACACATATATATATATAATGCTATAGTCTTTCTTTTATCGGGATGCTCTGTCATAGCTGAATGACAACTGAATGAAATTATTCGAGTTATATAAAGGAAAGTGTCATGGTAAAGTATTAAGAAAATATATAAACGGTGGCATGTTTTTTTTTTTGAACGGCCAACTAATTAAAGCCCGGCTACCCGGGGTACCCCAATGGCGAAAAGGCACCCCATACGCCCGCGATCACAGACAGCGCTGGGTAGCCCAAGCCCACCAACCACCAATTCCAGGGAAAACCCGCCACCCGAAGGCCCACTGCGGTAAAACCCGGCCCACCAACAACATTTTGTTGCTAGTAGGACTCCAACTCACAACCTCCCCTAGAGGAAGTCATAAGGCTACTACTCAACCAAATGGTTGGTGGCATGTTAAGTGGGTGTTTTGTAAACACAACAGTTAATTACCAACCTTCATGCAAGTTTTCACGTATGTATGATTAGCAACAAAACCTTAACTGATAGTAGCAACAAAATAGCTTGCAGCAGTGAAAACTCTTAATATTTGTTTGAAAGTAACATACATACATGAAGGTAGAAGATGTAAGCTTCACAATCAAAAGCAGCCAAACTTATAAGGAGCAAACCTTTTGAAGGATATGTTATAATTAGATATAAGATAAACGGCTAGTGATATATATGAATACAAGTTTTTCATGATGCAAAATGAATAAAAAATTTAATAGCATCTGTAAGTAAATAAAAATGAAAAAGAAATACCTAAAATTAAAATGCATGTAATATACAATGAAGAAATAAATTACTAAGATTTTAAACAAATAAGAATTGTTGACTAAGTTTTTGAACTAAAAAACAGTAAGATGCACTTGATGTAAAAAATCAAAACAAATCATTTTAGCTGCTTGTGAATATGATTAATGAATCTGTTCATTTGTGTGCAACACCTAAGCATCAATTTGAAGACGACATCGCCCTAAGGACATACCTTAACTACAACGCATCTGTTAAAAGCACCAAGTAATTGCGTAAGCGAAGTTTTGGCATGTGTACGAACGTAGAAAGAGTAAAAACATCATATATATATTTTTGTTAATGCATCAATAGCAACCAAAAAACAAATTAAATATTTGTTACAATGGTCAAAACAACCATGTGAATGTCACAATCAGAAGCTTATTAAATTGAATCAATGTTTATAAATCCAAAGCTTTTTATACGGTTACTTGTTATGAACCGTTTGAGTTCCATAAAGGCTCATTTGAGGGTGCTTTTGATTGAATCATCTTAGGCAAGTAGAAACATTAGCATTTTGTTTACTTTTCCCCCTTGCATAAACACCAATTTGGGGTGAAATTGGGTAGAACCAAAACTCTTGCATTTTCATGGCATAAAGGAAGACCACAGTATTCAACAGGATGTAACACAATAACTGAAAAATCGAAGAACTTACCATGTAAATCGAAACAAAACAAACCTGTGTACAGATGGACCGTCGTGAGAAATAGTTGCTGCAATCACGTAGAAGACATAATATAGAAACATAGATGTATGGCATTGAAAAGGTGATTGATGATGTCATGATGGGATCTTAGAAGGGGTAGACATGCTTCAACATATGACCACCGACATCAAGAAAGGCTACACTATGCTTCAACGACAGTAAATTATTGTTCATCTCAATTTCAATTGTTACGAAGTTTGGCTGATTCCTCACCACTCCTTATCGCAGATGATTGGCTCTATCCACTAACATTACTCTTCCGTCTTCAACGTAGGGCATCCGGCCAGAGGCATGTCCGACACCTTCATCCTCTGATTCTTACCCTCCGCTCTATCTGATTCTCTTTCTTCGACATCCAAAAGTTGTAGGAAGAACGTATAGTATTCTAGAGGGTAAAATGTTATTTTTGTCCGGTAATTTATCATTTCAATTCAAAATTTTTTTTTTTTCTTATTTCAGTCACTTTAGTTTACCAAATATTATCGTTTTCATCCATTCTACTAACTCCGTTAAATATGAGGGTATTTTAGTTTTTTCTAACACCCTAATTATCCAATTATAACAAATTAATCATTTAATATTCAATCAAAACTAAAAAAACATATGAAGCGACTAGTGAGACCGGACGCTTTGATTTAAAAGTTTCGATTAACTCTAACTCATGTTGTTCGATTGAGGTCTGCTGTGGGATTTCAATTGATCTTCGCGTTTTGTTTGAACGTGCACCGTTGTTTGATTGAGATCTACTGTTGTCACATTTTGTTTGATTGAAGTCTGTTGTTGTGACGTTCAAACAAACGTGACAATACGAACATGACAACAACATACCTCAATCAAACAAAACGTGACAAAAGCAGACCTCAATCCTACATCAGCCCTCAATTGAATAAAGGTACACGTTAGAACAAAATGTGAAGATCAATTGAAATCCCACAGCAGACCTCAATCGAACAACATGAGTTAGAGTTAATCGAAGCTTTTAAATCGAACCGCCCGGACTTACTAGTCACTTCATATTTTTTGGTTTTAATTGAATATTAATTGATTAATTTATTTTAATTGGATAATTAGAGTGTTAAAAATGACTAAAATACCCTCATATTTAACTAAGATCTTAATATGTAGTTTTAATAGTAATATTGTTTTTAAATATACATCTACAAGCCCTTATACATTACATATACACTTGCAGCAACTTTTCAACATGTAACTTGTTGCTTACGATGTGTTCCCGAGTTCCCTATAGGGTTATCGACTCAATTTCGCTAGAACCTTGCATACTTTATTAAAGTAGGGTTAATATTATAAATAATTAATATACTTTCTTATAAGTAAATGTTTAAAGATTTTTTTTTTATTTTGTTGATTTGAGCATGTAAACTTTACTAAAGTATAAAAAATATGTCAAGTACAATGTGGTGTGAACATTTTCACCAACGTTGTCACCACCTTGTACCACACCTTCCTCTCCGCCACCATATCCACCCCCTCCACCAACCATATTAACCATCATCTTCTCTGCTACAAATCTTGAACTCTCAAAACCAGCAAATAAAATACTAAAGGGAAACGCCATGGTTGGTTGCTAAAATTAGCAGAACGTGTTCTATGTTGCTATTATAAACAAAAAATGTCCAACTATTATGCACTACACAAGCAACTAGGTAGATTTACATGCATCTATATTCATGTGTGTGTGAATATAGATACATAGATTGGGGTGTTGAGGGGGGAGGGTGTTTTGGTTTGAACATGTGAAAAGGATCAAAAGTATGACTCCTCGCTGATTTGAGAATACTAGAAAAGGAACACAACGTATTAGTAAAGCTATTTAGATTATACCAATGTTTTCGTAGCTGGACCTAGAGGTGGCCAAAAAAACCGGTTTGGCAACCGTTTCGAAAAAAAAACCGAAACCGGTTTGGGTGTCAAACCGGTTTGGCCCGAATCGGCCCGGCACGTCGGTTTCCAAGTGGTTTTCAAACCCCTAATGTTCAAACCGGTTCCAAATCGGTCCTGTTACAAACCGGTTTCAAAAACTAGCCGTTATATAACGACTATATAACCGTTTTTTGGCCGTTTGAGGTGATTTTTGACTGTTTTTTGAGTTTTTTTTACCATTATACCCCCATTAGGTTACTATGTATATGTATTGGATGTTTTAGTTGAACCACAACAACTTAAAACGCTCTCTACTCTCAAAATCTCAAAAACGCTCAATACTTTCGTGCTCTTAAAAAAAACTCTCAAATGGTTTCATAAAGTGCTCAATCATCAGTTGGTTGTGATGCATCTTCAAGCAACGTGGTGTAGCAATCCTTCCTAAGAGTAGAAACCCTGAAATATAGTGCAATTACGATTTATGTCAAATGACCAGCAGTCCGAACAAAGCTCGTTGCAAGTTTTGCCATAAGTTTTTCAAAAAAGATGCAAACACAACCTTGAAAAACCACATTGCGCATAAATATTGTATGGCGTTGAAAGATGAAGCGTCTCAAGGTCAAGCTTCAATGACAATGAAGGAAATGTTTGGGCTTACAACATTGATGCGGTTCGGGAGAAAATGACGCATTTTGTAATTCAAGAAAGCTTGTCATTCAAACATTTCGATAACGAACGATTGACTCGACTCATTTAACGAACTCTCCAACCATGTTACACTAATGTAAGTCATGCTACTCTTCGAAGATATTGTTTAAAATTATGAAAAAAAGCTAAAAATAAATTAATGTCTTATTTTGAAAATTTACAAACCGGTGTTAACTTAACTAGTGATGTTTGGTCAACTCCTTACGGTTCACCGGACTTGTATATTTGTGTCACCACCCATTGGGTTGAACCTGATTCGTGGCAAATGATAAAAAGTACGATTGCGTTTGAATTGTTTGATTATCCTCACACCGGTGAAAATATTTTTTATTTCATTGACAAAGTTATTAAAACGTATAAATTAGAAAACAAAATTTTTTCTATATCTTTTGATAATGCGTTAAATAACACGCTTGCCATAGATCATCTAAAATTAAAATATAAATCAATTTATGACGGTGTGTTTTTTTATAGTCGATGTGTTTTGCACATCATAAACTTAGCCATTCAAGACGTTTTAAGAACGATTGAACCTACAAAAGATGGTTTTAAAAGAATGTTACGTGACATTTTTAGCAATAACTAAAGATATAGTAGGTATAGCAAGTTTTGTAAAGACACAAATTCCAAATGTTTAGGTCCAAATTGGGACGTACTTACAAGATGGAATTCCGCTTGTAACATGTTTGAAAAGGCTATTGAATAAAAAGAAAGTTTAATAGTCTTTCATAATAGTTTGGTGAGACGTGGAAAGGCAAATACTTACCATCCATCGGGTTGTGCTGTTATTAAAGAAATAAGCAAAATGTTTCAAAATTTTAAATCGCAACTACTTGTCTTTCTGGAGTTTATTATCCAACGAGTATATTAGTACTTCACCAAATTTATTTAATGACTTCAAAATTAAATGAGATGTCGTTTAGGGTAGACCTTATTCGGATATGATACCCCCAATGAAAGAAAACTTAAAAAGTATTTTAAAGAAATGCCTCTAGTTATTACATGTGCCGTTGTATTAAACCCTTGCTTAAATATGTCCGGGGTTGAAACTTTACTTGATAAAATTACTTCTGATTTGCATTTAGAAGAAAAAAACCCATTTTATGGTCAAAGTTTAAAAGTTACTTTTAACCGACATTTAAAAAAATTGTATGATGTTTATTTATTAAAATATGGTGAAACATCACATATCCATGAGTCATTGAGGCAGGCGGCACATGCCGAAAGTTCAAATGATCCAATGTTTGCTTTATATAATACTTTAAGTAATGAATATAATAAACGTCAACGTGGTAATACTTCGAGTAGTGAACTCAGGAGATATGGGGGAATAAATTTTTTATCCACCATGACTCCATAAGATTTTATGAGTTTTGACTTGTTGGCTTGGTGGAAAGGTAAGAAAGATCAATTTCCCATCCTATCCACCATGGCCCGAGATTTACCAACCGTCCAATCTTCCGCGGTAGCTTCAGAATCTGCTTTTTCTGTTAGTGGCAGGATTATATCGATAAGACGAACTCTACTCACTCCCCAAGCGATTGAAATGTCAATTTGCTTAAAGGATTATTTGCTTGAAGGATTATATCGATAAGACGAACTCCAGCCTGGACCGATTGTCTATTTAATTCACAGCAGTTGAACCACACTCAAGAATCGGATGACGTTATAATTAATTCTAAAATATATAAATATAACATAATATATAAACACTATATTAAATTGAGAGTCTAAAAAATAAAAGAAATATATTGGTTTACTCAGAGAATTTGTTACAAGAGATTCTAAGTTTATATTGAGTGCGTATAATATTTTCTAGTAGAGTCGGTCTCAAACACAAATCATTAAGTACTTCAAAAACATCATCATCGTCATCAGGTGGAGATGGATTCAGGTTAATAGATGAATCATTCAATGATCTTTTTGTTTCACTTAACTTATGACATGTGGTAACATGAAGAATCCTAAAAGGTTAACACCCATTTACATTAGTTACAGAAAAAATGAAGTAATGCTCACTTTTTTTATGTTGAGAGCCACTCCTTTTATGTAATGTAGAAACCCTAATTACAACATGACTAACTCTTAGACTGTTGTGCAATAGTTTTTGACTTTCCAGGCTTCCAGATCCAGTCTCTCAACTTCTATCCTTTTGATCTTTCAAGCTCTGGTTGAACTTAAACCTGAAATCATAAGCCATCGGTATTCAATCAATCAATCGATCTTGCATTGCAATATTCCAACATTATAAAGTTCCAGATGCCTTTTGCATGACAAATATTAGTTGGATCAGCTCAATACAAATGCTAAGTGGTGACGTGGTTGTATATGTTTGTGTATTAATATTGGTGACGTGTTTCTTATTTTGTAAAGCACTTGATGAGATATCTCGATTGTATGAGTTTAATGTCTATACCATAAAAAGCAGAAGTCAACTATTTAATGCATGTCGTGCCACGTCACGTCAATGTATATAACAGGTAATGTAGGTTGTAATTCAGGTTTCAGCTATATAAAATTAAATTTGAGTTGTTTAGTGTTTTACAGACGGTGTTAAGTAATATAAATGAATAAAAATAAATTTTGATTACTAATTAGAGTCTCCACTTTTATATTTTCATCTTTAATTTAAGTATATCAAAAATCTCATTTTGTAGACTATTTCAATATTTCTAAGTGGTTTCTTTTACATATATATAAAAGCTCAACACATCAACCCAAGACCTAATACCTTCGACAAGTTAAAAGGCTGAGAAAACATCAACCGAACTTTAAAACATTATCACTCAAAAGAAACACACGTGAAATTTATATTTCTTTTATGACCTGTAAGACCAGCCATGTTAGGTGCGATGCTATTGAACTTACCTTGTCCTGTTGTCCAAGTACTTGTCGTAGCAGATGGATTGCTGGGCAAATCTTCTTTGGCAGTAGTAGGATCGAAAAACCTACTGCCAAATGAGTATTCGCCCTGTAATACATCTATACCTTTTAAAACCTTTCAACTCATTCGTAGTTTGTTAACCAACACTTTTCTGTTGAAAACTATTTATAGACTAATAATTTGATGTACATATTCTTATGCATATAGAATATCCTCTAAATATTTCCTTTTGTACAACAAGTTACGTACAACATGCATACAAGATTTTGTCCCTTAGATAGATGACTACTGGTGGCGAACATTAACATCTTACTGACCTTTTGTGTTTCAAAGAGACAATGAAATGTAATGGTAAGAGATCGAACATGGTATCAAATTGCATGCATTGGCTCAAGAAATCTTGCACAACCGTTCTCCACTAAGTTGATGTAGAATGTGAGAATTTGAAGTATATGAAATCAGCACGTAATATGAACTTAATTTAAGATATGTTCTTACTTTGATGTATGGGGAAAATGGAGATAGTAAAGAATGCTAGTCATGTCTTTAGGAAATCAATATACTAATAGTAACTTGACATGACACGTGACAGCATCACAATTACCCTCATCAAAATTTTCCCGTCTCTCTCTCATATTAAATAATTACTTTAATTATTAATAATATTTTTTAATACTTTTTTAGATTTAATAAATTAAGAAAGAAATCTATTCATTAATGTTATTTCTAAATAAATAAATTTTTAATAAAATAATAATTTTTTCTAAAGCATAAAACTTTTTTAAAAATACAAAATATTTTAAAATTGGTATTTTTAAAAAGTTAATTTTTTAAAAACCAAAAATAATAAAATTTAGGAGTTATAATAAGAAAATTTTTAAAAATGATATTTTTATATGGTTTGTTTTAGAACAAAATGTTTATTTTTTTGAAAAAAAAATTAAAAACAAAATTTTAAAAAGTTGATATCACTGTTTTATTATTTATAGTCATTTCTCATATGTAATTTCAGTCATATCATATATTTGAATATCATTTTATAATTATTAATTTTTATTATATTAATATTTTATTTATTCAAACCGTGTAATACACGAGTTTACTATATCTAGTAAAACATATAATAGTAGTATATGAGATACTTGTTTTGCAAGCTTTTGTCTTTCTAAAATTATGTACAAGAAATTAAAAATATGTTTTCTTATTTTTGCAGTTTCCTACTTATTTTTGTCTTCTAACTACGCGCGCGCACATTATAATTATACAAGATATAAATATAATTAGTTTTATGTGCATAGTTATACATTGCAAATTTACAATTACACAATTTATACATAAACACACACACATGATTACGCAAAAGACAGTATCTTCTGTATAATCACATGTCACAATTATATGGCTTGTATATATAATCACACGCATATATTTTCCATCACACGCTAAATCAAACAATGTTAAATAATTATGCAACCTATATATATGTAACCACACATGTTATCTTATCACCTATCAATAATAATTTAAGAAATATTCATTTATAAAACAAATATGTGATACTATATTTAAATTAAATATAATAAAATTCTAGATTTTTTGTATAACTTTTCTAAAAATATAATGAACCAGGTAAAAGTTATCTACATTTGAAGAAAATGATAAAACCAGATTTAATCCAAAAAAATATCAACAAAAGAGGTTTTCTCGTTTATACACTTTCAGTCTCTTCTACCATTTTATTATTAGCGATATTGCATGTTATCATCTACATTTTAATCATCTAAAAAACTTGATCAATTATCTAAATTAATCGACTTCGCACCAAAAACAAAATTCTTATTCAATCCTCACACTGTTTATAGTTCCACTCGAATTCGAAATTTCATTAAAATGTTTGGAGGCGTGGCTTGAGTTCAGCAATTGACAATTTCAAAATATTGTTGATATAGACGACATTTAACAATTTACATTTATTTTGGTTACAAAAGCAACCAATCTTTTAATCATTTGTATATAAAACAACTAGCATAACCACCCATGTGTTACACAGATTGAAAAAAATAAAATTAAAATAAATAAAAATATAAATTATAAGTGATTATTAATAAGTTTGTAATATACATGTATTTAAAGATCGATTAAATAAATGTGTATACATGTAAATTAAATGAAATGATTAAATAAATAAAAAACAATAGTAATGTTTATAAATATCTAAAACTTCTTTGTATACAAAGTTTAATCGGATTCAATCAACAACTTCTCAAACTTAAAAAATCATACTTTTAGAATATTCTCTTGCATTGTGTTGTCCTATAATTAAATATGTAAAAAATTAAGGATATATAACATATATGTTTTATAAGATAAATATTAGAAAAAAAGATAACAATTGCATTAGTTGAACTATACCTACTCTTCAACTACAATAAACTCAATAGAGTAAGTTTCTACCGTATTATTATACATTGACTATCTTCATAAATAAATCACAGCATGATATGTTGAGATCTTTTAAGAAAGTTAATTCTGATATTGATTATATTTTGTTGAGCAAGGTAATTTGATGGGTTATCAATAACGTATAAACCAGTATACATAAATAAAAAATGAACAAAGTGATAGTTATGGTCGTAGGACAAAAAAATATCAATGTTAAGGTTTATCATTAAAAACTTATTTTTTAAATCAAAGTGTACGTAATATTATAATTCGAAGCAGTACGAAATAAAATAATGATTGTGTAAATAATGGAGAATTAAGAGAAGTTTTTCATGCAAAATACCCGGACTCTTTGATCATAGGAGAAGTTATTTAGTATATTTTTCAAATATATTTGATAATAGAAGAAGAGTAAATAGAAAAAAAAAATTGTTAGTAAAATTATGATATAATGTTATAGAATACATGTAAATATTATATGATATTATTAAAATATAAAAGATTTTTAAAATTTGAAATTATTAACCTAACATACTCAGATTGATTGTTATTATTTGAATGTAAAATTTGTGAACTACATATTCAATTTGAATATTCAAATTGTTAGTTTTAAATTTTGACTAATTAGTTAGTAATTTTTAGATAAATCTCGGATTAATTGCAGAATGAAATTAAAAATTAAAGTTTTTAGATTTTCATTTTATTCATTAAATTTTAAAATTTAATTTTAGATTGTTATTTAATTAGACATTAAATATTATTTAAACATGATTGTGAGATTCCTTTTATTCATATTGCTAGTAAAATGTCACGTGGCAATCGTATATTATGAAGATGTCATGTAGCAATGTATTGCTTAAAATCTTGTCACGTGTCTTAACCCTTTTTTTTATTATATATTGAGATTGAGATGAGATTGATATGTTTTCCTCAACAAAGGGTGTACCTTGGCATATCCAATACACACACAAACATTTATACCGACAACGTGAAATTGTGAGAAGCATCTAGATCTCAAAAGAGTAAAAAGATTGCGAATATGATCTTGAGCAAGGTTCGATGGTCCTATCAAGAATTGAACCTTAGCATATCCAATATATAGTTTGGAAAAAATAATAATAATAATGGTCGTTTGACGGTTCAGTTGACTTGACAATTAAATGAAGCATGCATCGTCGATATCTTTGCATGGCAAAACAACATTATTCGAATAATTTACGACAATATTCACATATTCTTTTCACTAAAAAGGAGCATAAATAATACAACAAAGAGGTCATCAAGGACTCCACTTTTTAGGTTGTGCACTTTTTCAAAAATAACTAGATTTAAACTCGCGCGATGCATTGCTTTTGCGGGGTATGTTAGTTGTGTTGCGACTTGTGACAGACATAAACGTAGTTAAGTACACAACTCGGATTTGAAGATCGAAACATGACGGTATTGATTTTCATCGACCGGTATCTTTTTAACGTTACCAACATGTAGTCATGTAGCCAATTGATACAATCTACGATAAAAAAACTATATTATTTTGAAATAACTCCGTTTTAACAAAATTTATGTCGGGACGATGTTGACAGTCATAATGTTGGTAGTCAAATAGTCATAAATGAAAAACAAGTTGTCAAACTTGAGTCACGAGGTTATGACGCATGACGCTAACCATTGGGGTTGTATAATTCTCTATTCCTTTTATTTAAGTAATTTTTTTTTAAAATACACTAATACTATATTTATTTACTATTAAGACATCCTGATAATAAAATAATGCACTTTCCAACCACAAGTTGTGTGTTCAAATCTTGCATATTACCGGTAAAAAACATTAGTAATATATTCACACATCTAATTATAAAATTGTATTATGTATAAATTGTATTTATACACAACACCTGTGGGGTATCTATTACGCAATACTCATTGAGTACATGGGCAAGCAAATATGGTAGTGTTATAATAAAAAGGATATTTAATCTAAAAAGTTTAAGAATAATTGTAGGCTTGACACGTGTCCTATTATTGTTTTAAAGAGGATAGCATTTTGGTCATTGTACAAAATAAATCAACTCATTGTGTCATATACTTTTAGTGTGTCATTTATTTTACATCATTTGTTATATGTATTCATTATTATATTTTACGTCTTAGCTCATTTTATGTTATTATTGTCATTGTTTTTATAGATTATATAAACTTGTTATATATAATTGTGTTTTACAGTTAGAAGTGCACAATTATATACTTTCACCAATGTATTTATCAAAACTCATAGTATAAAAAATAACACAATATGTTATATTTGTCATTATTTTGTATATATTATATTAACTTGTTATTTATCATTGTGTTTTATAATTAGAAATACATAATGATTTTATTTCACCAATGTATTTTTTAAAACTCATATTATTCAAGATTATACAATGACGATCAAAAAACATAATGAAACATTGTGTTATTTTGTCATTGTTTTTAATGTATTAGATTCATAGTTGTTAATTTATTATTGCGTTTTACATATTAGAGATACACAATAATGTTATTCTATCATCATACTTTTTTAAAACTCATCATTAAAAAAACACAATAGTATTTAGAAAAACACAATAACTAATAAAAAGACACAATGAACTACACTAAAAGATACAATAACGAGATATGAACATAAAATTATTAAAAAATTATTAAAATTGTATATATAACAATACAGTATTCATTTTAAAGATAAAAAACACTCGTTTTTATGGTGTAATTTTTATAGAAAATAATATCGTACATAAAAATTAGAGTTAATTACACGGACAGTCCTTGTGGTTTGATAGAAATAACAAGTTTAGGTACTAACTTTTTTGAGTAATAATTTTGGGTTTTATGTTTTTAGTTTTGTAACGGGTTTAGGTATTAGCACTAACGTTCGTTAATTTTTCCGTTAAGTTGAAGTGAAATGACTTTTTTACCCCTTGACTATTTATAACAAGAACAATTTATGTAAAATAACTCTTCTGAAACCTCAAGGGCTGTTTATGCGAACTACCTAAAGAATAAACATGGGGACCATTATTGTAATTTACTCAACCCACAAATTACCACCACTGGCCACCTCAAATACGCCACCACCACCATCAAAGCAGCCTCATCATCGGAGTATAGTCACTATTAAGGTCATACGGTCACTTCATCATTGAAATGGAGTTCTAAAATCCTTCTTCAACAAAGATGAGTAAGGATGAAGATGATGAGAAATGAAAATAGAGTTCAAATGGTGGTGGTTGATGAGTTAGGCAGTGATTATCGAGCTCAAATGGCGGCAGCCACTTGATAATCGAACCCCTCATCTCCACATCACCATCATCATCTTAAATTCGTCTTATGCTATCATCTCCCAACCTTGTAATCGCCGGCAATTATTAACATAAACACCATGATCATCGGACTCGTGATTTTTGATCTATGGATCTGTGTGACAACTATCGGTTGGTTGGTGAAAATGAAGGCTTTTAAGCAGAAATGAAAATAGAGTTCAAAATGGCCCCTATGATTATATAAGAATATTATGGTATTTTTACACTTATTTCACGAAAAAATCAACGAAAGTTAGTGTTAATACCTAAACCCGTTACAAAACTGAAAACATAAAACCCAAACTTGTTACTCAAAAAAGTTAATACCTAAACTTGTTATCTCTATCAAATCACAAGGATTATCCGTGTAATTAACTCTAAAAGTTATGAACGTTTAAAAAAAAAAGAAACTAATAAAAAGTCAACAAAAATAACTATTACTAAAATACCCTTCTAACAAACTTTTACTACAAATTGATCTAACTAATGAGTAAAAAGATGGATGGTTAACATTACTTTTTGCGCTTTTTAGTTTTAAAGCCATTTGTATTTGAACATTTCTCTAACGGATATCGTGTATGCCCCTTTATGATTTTATATAATTAAATTAAAAGTTACGTATAGTACTTCCACTTCCCGAAAACTGGTCTTAAATTCACTTAACAACTGACTTGAAAAACACAATGCCCGGCAACACTTCTAATAATTTAAGAATTATAATAATAATTTGTAGTTTCTAAAAACTTTAACATACTACTTTGATATTTTTAAAATAATACTATATATTAATATATTCGGTAAATAAGTTTAGGTAATGATATCAATTTATCTCATCATATCTGTTCTAAACTGTTAATATTCTAACACTCATCCTATGTCTATACACTTGCCGCAAATGTAACAATTCAGGTTTTCTCTGCATGTTAAGATTTTTTACCATCCTTGCATGTAATAAAACTAGTTGTTATAAAACAAGTTGCGAAATGGTGTTTGAACGTGTTTCTAAAATTTAGTGTTGTAATAATTAAACAATTAGATAAATCTTGATTATAAAATATTAGCAAGATATAATGATAACATTTGTTAGGCGTTTTAGAATTATATAATCAGTTTCGTTGCAACTTTCTCATGCAAGTAAGGTTACTATGGACTTGGTATGAAACTAATAATTTATCCCCAGATAATCAAAAGTAAAATTTACTAATCCAAACATTAATAAGTGACAAGTCTGGGCAAAGAGATACCAAGCTCCAAAACTCAGGTTTGTTGAATAACAATCAGTAACGTATATCACCTGATAACATATCCATCTCAAACCCATAAAAAAATTCAAAACTAATTACTAATTACCCGAATACTCGTCTCGTTACCTATCCTTAGCTTCGGGTTTCTCTCATCCCTATTCATAGTTCAAACCTCATACTAGTAAAATTAGATCACATGAGTCCAAAGTCTGATTAGAATTAAAGAGCTACGAGGTAATATTTTGCACATTTGTACTATTATATGAAGCCATTAATATTAATACTATTTACATTTTACAACATTAGTATAAAGGTAATAAAACAAAGGCATCTTTAAGCCCAAGCTGCAAGTGAAGCCATTAATCCAGCCCCAATAAAAAGTGCAACAAAAGACACCATTTGATCCCTCAAATTGCTCATCCTCTTACTCAAGAATTCAGCAGCAATTAAGTCCACTAAAGCCATATAAATTAAGATCCCAGCAGCAATGGAGTCAAGGACCCCTTCAATAATCAGAGCTCCAGGGCTATTATGATTATAAAACGAAGACACACCCATCCCTATGCCCACACTTATAGGAGTCGTTACCGCGAAAAAGCCCCCCATTAGCGTTGAACGAAGGATCCCGAATCTTGCTTGTGAGATGCAACCTGCTAATGCAAATCCTTCAAAGAACTGATGGAAAGATAATGCCCCGAGCAACGGTCTAATTGTACATGGACTTTGTGATACTCCTAATGATAAACCGATTATGATTGAATGTGACACGATTCCAAGTTCTAATACCTGCATGTAGGTAATGTTGAGTAAGTTAGCTTATTTTTGGTAAAGTACACCCACAAGATCCCACCAATACACTGCTAACCAATAACACCAGGTAAAACACAACTTGCATTGTGCAGATAACCTTCAAGAGGGTTAAATGCGGAAAACCAACACTTAGCACTATGACACCGTCTGTAATAATTTCAAAACACGAACCCAAAAATCACTAACAGATTACCTGTGAAACGACAACATATCTCACAACACCATCTGTATCATCACCAACCGCATGCTTGTGAGAATGACTCTCTAACTGCTCGTGTAATACACCATTTTCATGGATATGTGTATGATGAGCATCATGACCATCCATACCTACAATGTGAATCCCATTCTCACCTCCATCCTCATCCAAACCACCCTCTTTCACCAACAACGGAACCACCACCGAATACAAATCATCCACCTCAGTTCCAGAGCTCTGAACCTCCTTTTCTTGTTTCCCCTCATAGTACTGAGTACTAATGAAGTCAGCAAGCAATGTGATCAAAGCAGCCATCATTGCAATGAAACCTGCAAATGGGAAACTGGACCACGGGACTTTAGGAAGACACGGGTCGGATAACGCTGACGTGGCATCTGGTAGTATGTGCACGAAGCCTGTAGCCAACACGACACCAGCAGCAAAGGCTTTCGTGGCAGAAAAGAAACCTGAATCCGATCTAAGAACACGCCATTTCTTTCCAACCAATGGGACAGCTACCCCAATGACTCCAGCCAACAGTATTGAAGCAATGGCCAAAAGTTTAAGAACGAAAGCACCGTTTTCGTCCCAACATGCTTCTAATTCTGCTGACCCACTGCAACTGCTGGTTGACATTGCTATAGAAAGATTGCTGGATGTGAAGCCTAATGGATCAATATTAATTAAAACAATATCATTTTTAGTACTCAAGGCAACAAATTCATATAGAAATGCAACACATTCCCCAATTGTAAATATTGATCAAACTGTATCATCAAATTGAAACCTAAAAAGTGAAATTTGCTCATAAAACCACAGAAGAATCATGAGCAGATAAGCAGATTTCATAATCAATCCCCAAACTCCCAAATCCTAATATCAATTTATCATAAACACAATTTGATTCTAATCAAACACTCAAAACTGATCAGTAACCAATCCAAACACCCCTTAATCGGCAATCTGAACTGTAAACGAAACAAATGGTAAACAAACAGGGGCGTAAAAACATTAACAAATCCTTAGAAATCTACAGAATCAAAAAGAAATTAAACAAATACTCGATAGATTGTGGTAATTACCTGGAAAAATCGGAGCATGTGTTATGATTTAGTGCAAGGGGAAGAGAACCTGATAAACAACAAACGTTAGGGATTTAGAATCGATAATTGTGAATTAAGGATAAGAGTTAGGAGTGTAACTTGAAGCGGTGACATAAATATGCGATTATTGATGAAATTGGGTAAGAATGGGATGTTATTATTGGGGATTGAGGAAGATGGTGAACACACGCTTTCGAAGTTGACTTTGGTGAATATGACGAACTAATTTAGAGGGATTCGGTGTTTGTCGCTAACTTCGGCAACCTCTCTTGATTAATTTATGTTGATGATTATAGATTGAGAATTTATTATATAGTTTTTAAAAGTTTTGATTAACTTTAATTTAATTTTATAAAGTACTCGATAGGTAGGTTTATAATAAAAAAATATTTAATATAAAAAGTTTAAAAAGGATTTTTGGTTTATCACGTGTTATTTTATTGTTTTAAATAGAAGAACATTTTGATCATTGTGTCAAATACATTAGTTTATTGTGTTAAATATCAGTTCATCGTGTCATATATTTTAAATCATTTATTATACGTAATCATTATTGTGTTTTACGTTTCAGATCATTTCATGTTATTTTTATCATTGTTTTTATAGATTATATAAACTTATATTTATCATTGTGTTTTACAAATTAAAAGTGCAAAATAATATACTTTCACTAATGTATTTATCAAAACCCATAGTGTTGAATGTGTTATTTTTGTCATCATTTTTTATAAATTATATAAACTTGTTATTATCGTATTATTGTGTTTTGCAATTAGAAGTACACAATGATGTTATTTCATCAATTTCTTTTTCAAAACTCATATGTTCAAGATAATAAAACTATATAAACTTGTTATTACCATCTAACTATTGTTTTAAAAATAAAATAAATGTTTGTGTGTGAGATAGAGATAAATGTAGAAAGAAGAATGAGATGTGAGAGGTTAAACAAGTCTGGAGATAATTATGTAGATGCTATTGTTAATGATCTAAACATATACAAAATATAGAAGTATGCATCGAGAAATGAATTCCAACCTCTTAACTCCTTATTGGGGTGTATTTACTACATGGAATTCGATTGGGAAATTGTTTGAAGGCGAAGTACGTGAAAGAAAAACATTAGAAAGGTTTCATAATCGTATGGGCTTTAAAAATCGGGTTATAAACTTTCCTACCAAAGTTGGAAGGTTAATAGAAAATAAACCGAATTTTAAAGTTTTTAATACCGCAACTATATTTTTTTCAGAAGTTTATTATCCCTCACCAATTATATGTAATGTGTTTTGATTTAATAATTTTGAATTCAAAGGTTCTTTTTTCAACAAATGGTGTTTCCAATAAAAAAAAGGTTTGACTTTTTAAGAGATATGCAACACGTTTTTACATGTTCCTCAATATTAGACTTTTGTTTAAATATTACCGGGATTGAACATACGATGAAACAAGTAGCGAGTGATTTGGAATTACACGACAAAAATCTTTTTCTTTTCAAGTAACAATTAAGTAGTTTCTCGTTTAGGGACACGAACATAAGTCTTTTTCATACATTAATAAATGAAAATATAAACAAGCTCAAAATACCACCGTAAGCAATGAGCTCGGTATATAGAAACTCATTTTTTATCCACCATGGGATTTATAATTTAGCTTCGTGAAAAGAAAGAAAAACCCAATATCTCATTCTCGCTGCCATGACAAGTGATCTACTAGCCGTTTAAGGTTTTACTGTAGCTTTGGAATCCGATTTTTTTTTGTTAGTGTCAAAGTTTAAGTATATGAAAAAAAGGCTCAAACCCACAATCAATGGTAATGTGGGCCAATCTTTGGTAGGGCTCGGGGGCCCCGCCTCCTTGTTTTTTCGGTCCAAAGTGGAAATTTATAAGTATTTTGTCCGAAAATTTTATACGTATTGAGTTCGGCCCTCCTGATCTGGTTCCCGTGACTTTCATCCCCCAATACTTACGTTCAATCTCCGCCACTAATTTGCTTGAGGGACCACTTGGACGCGATGAAAAGTAGACAAGACAAAACAAGTCTTGATAACGAACTCGCCGTTGAAGAAGAAATACACGAGGTTAATTTTAACAAAATAATAAAACATAAAGTTTATTGAGTTTGTGTTTTCTTTTAATTAGGAGTAAATTGCATGGATGGTCCTTGTGGTTATGTTAAAATTTTAGATTTGATCCTTAAAGTCTAATTTTTTTGAATATAGTCTCTAATATTTTTTCTCTTTCATTTATGATCCTTAGGTCAGTTAGTCAACGGTTAGTGATGTTAAATATTGTTAAAATTAACATTTTACTCGCATTAACCATTTATTTAATTTACCTTTTAAACTAAAGTATTATTTTTATTAAAGAAAGTTTTATAATTTTGTTTTTTTTAAAGTTTAGTATTTTATGTTTTTTTATTATTTCATTATTAATATGTTTATTATTTAATAAAATATGTTTTAAATACACAAATAAAAATAATTAAAAACATGTTTTCTGAAATGTTTGGATTTTAAACCGTTTATTTTCTAAACGTCATTCTTAAAACCATTTAGTTTTTAAATGTCTTTTTAACTAGTTGGTTTTATAAAGTTTTTTTTTTTAATATTTAAACAAAAATTTCTCAGAATTTTAAACATCTTTTTTGAACCAATTAAGTTATAAACATCTCTTTTAATATTTTTTTAAACCATTCAATAAACAAATATTTTTAAAAATAATATCTATAAAATAAATAATTTTAGAAATTATAGTTAAAAAACCAAATGATTTTAAGAAAGACAATATTATTAAAAATACTTTTAAAAATAGAAAAGGTTTAAGTAAAACGTTAAAAGTCAAAAAGGTTTACAAAAAAATTTATAAACCAAACATTAAAAAGAAGACTTTTTTAATTTTTTTTTATATTTTTGTATTAAATAATAAACATATTTATAATAAAAAAGTAAAATAAAATATAAATTACATTGATGATCCATACAGTAAAATAGTCATTTTAAAATTTTAACATTATTAACTGAACTAATAGGTTAGGGACCATTAATGAAAGATAAGTATAAGATTAGGGACTGTATTCGTAATTTTAAAACTTTAAGGACCAAATCCAAAATTTTGACCAACCATAGGGACCATCCGTGTAATTTACTCTTTAATTAATTTAAAAATATATATTTTAAAAAACATATTTTTTTAACCTATACTGGTTAATCGATTCAATTAATAACCTAATAAGTTAGACCAGTTAGGTTTTCTAATAACCCAAAACCAGTTATTAACCTAACTGTTAACCGGCAAAAATAACCTGTCAGGTTAAAAACCCGAAACTGATTTTTTCACTTTAAACCAAAACTAGGATTAAGATCCTCGCGTTGCAGCATAGGCGTAAAACGTGCTAATTAGTACAAATGGCACACTACCGTCAATAATCACCGACACCTAAAAAGCTCGTATAAAAAAAACTTAAGAATAAAAATAAAACCGAAAGAAAAATAGACGTAAAAACGTATCACTACGTAGGCGAAACGTAAAACATATAAAACAATAAGTAAGTCGATGTAAGACCAGCGCACTGCAATGGGCCGTTAAATGAGGAAAAAATAAGCGTAAAAACGTTAAACCACGCATGCACGCTGCGGCGTAAAAACTGGTAAAATTTAGATCGAAATATAAAACGAAAAAAACTATAAAATACGAAAGTATATGAGATCAAAGTTGAAAGTAAAAAAATATATATCAAGGCTGTATCGTAAAGATATAAAAATATTATGTTAAAAGTGAAAAGTTAAAAAGTAAAAATAAAAGAAAAAATGAGTGAGAACCCACTAAAAACATATATAGTATAACTGAAGCAACTTTGGTAATTAGTATAAGTTGACCTCTACGGCTGTTCTAAACCGTCATAATATAGCTCGCATAAGCCCAATAATAAAAGGCCCACCAACACAATACCATCATCGGTTACCCTGGTTCTCCTTCTGCTGCGATAACGCTCCCGTCACTGCGATTAAACACCCGTCGAGCATCGTCGGCCGCCAGCAGTACTCAGAGCATCTAACGCCACCGTCGAGCATCGAGGTAAGTTTCTGTTACGTTATTTGATCCCTTTAACATTTGCTTTTGATATACTTTTTAATCCCTAAGATTAGATCTACGGTTGTTTAATCCTACCGACGCATGGATTCATTGGTAATATATCTCCACAATTTGCGTATTTTCGTTGTCGGTTGTTGTTCATACTTCAGGGCTGCGCTTTGTGTGAATGATTTGTGGTGGTTGATTCGTGTTTAATCGCTCACTTTCATGACCTAGGTTTATTCTTTGGTCTTTGGTAATATCTTGCTTGTGCAACAGCCAATAATTCATGGTTAATTCTCCCTCTGTTGAGATTTACATTATTCTATGTAATTGAATGTTCAAGTTAGGGTTTCTGTGAATCCCAACATTAACATGTTCCCTTTTAGTGGTATCCCGTTACTCTTCTTGTTCTTTGCTGGCCTTTTAGCTCTTTTTCTTTACCCTTTTTTTCTCGATTTAGGGCAGTGCCATTAAGTTCTATAAGGATCACGTTGCACAAGTTTTGGCTCTCTTCTACCCTTATTTGCTAATTGCTATCTGTTTTTTTGGCTATGTTGTGTTTAGTAGATTGGTTACTTTTGGTTTGGTTTGAGGAGAACCTAATCAGAAAAGCACAACTATAACTTTTTAATTTAAATGTATGAGCTGATTTTGTGTCTTTATTATTCAGGCTCTAACAATTGAAGTTAGGGTTTCTGTGAATCCCAACATTAACATGTTCCCTTTTAGTGGTATCCCGTTACTCTTCTTGTTCTTTGCTGGCCTTTTAGCTCTTTTTCTTTACCCTTTTTTTCTCGATTTAGGGCAGTGCCATTAAGTTCTATAAGGATCACGTTGCACAAGTTTTGGCTCTCTTCTACCCTTATTTGCTAATTGCTATCTGTTTTTTTGGCTATGTTGTGTTTAGTAGATTGGTTACTTTTGGTTTGGTTTGAGGAGAACCTAATCAGAAAAGCACAACTATAACTTTTTAATTTAAATGTATGAGCTGATTTTGTGTCTTTATTATTCAGGCTCTAACAATTGAGTTGGGCTTATTAGTATTTAACTGAATGAGTACAGGTAATAGATGTTTGATAAAATGTCTGAATGAAATCTTGTTGTGTCATGAACTCAATTTACAACCATTTTGGTTATCAGGTTGATTACTGTTGCATATGTTAATAGGTCTACGTGATAGACTAAACATAAAAAAACTTGATCTTGTATCTTTTAAACTTTGATCAATTTGTTACCAATCATTTTCTCAGTTTATAAATCTTGCTGGGGGTCATTTCTCAGTTTCGAGCATTGATTACTTCTTCTTGTAGTCTGCTAGATTCAAAAGGTGTTAAACTTATGACAAAGTTGTTATGCTGGTAAATGCATCAGCATACTAATTTCTTATCTGCTTTGATTTTGCTGCTAAACGGCAATATATGTCAAATTTTGTTTTCCTAAAAATTCAATGCTTCAACAGTTCACTATTCTGAGGGACAAAGTAGACCATTTATGCCTCTACTTTTTTATAGACATATGAATCTGTGTGTTATCTTGTAAACATTTCCATAATTCCATGTGATTTTCCCTCAAAAGGGTTAGCAGATCTAAATTATAGCTTTTGTTTACAGGGTAACTTCTGGAGTATGGTAAACTGGTATTTGAACTAAGTTTTCCAGTGTCACTATTTTAGATTTTGAAACAAACTTTCCCCAAAATGTTGGGCTCATTGCCGATATTGCCTCTCCCAGCACCTCCAGCTGATGGTGACCTAGGTCCTCTGCCTCCATCCCAAGTAGAAAATGATTCCAAGGATGAGCATATGCAGGAGGCTGATGAAGGTCAAAATAAGTTAAATTCAGCCCCTGCATCAGTTGCCACACACACCCGAACAATCGGAATTATACATCCTCCCCCTGACATCAGAACCATAGTCGACAAAACTGCAAGCTTTGTGGCAAAAAACGGACCTGAGTTTGAGAAAAGAATCATTGTCAGCAATGCTGGAAATCCGAAATTTAATTTTCTTAATGGTTCAGATCCATATCATGCCTATTACCAGCACCGACTGACTGAGTTTCGTTCTCAAAATCAAGCACCAGGGCAGCAGTCATCTCAGTCATCCGATGCACCAGATACCGAGTCAGCCCCATCTGCTGCTCCTGCAGATGGCAATGATGCAACAGAGAAAGCCGATCCGTCAGCAAAGTTTAGACCCGTCAAGAAAGTTCTGGACCCCCCAGAGGCAGAGCAATACACAATTCGGCTTCCTGAGGGTATTACAGGTGAGGAGTTGGATATAATTAAACTCACTGCGCAATTTGTGGCACGAAACGGAAAATCTTTTTTGACTGGATTAACTAGTAGGGAGAGCAACAATCCTCAATTTCATTTTTTGAAGCCTACCCATAGTATGTTTATGTTGTTTACATCGCTAGCGGATGCCTATTCGAAAGTGTTAATGCCGCCTAAAGGGCTGACAGATAAGCTGAAAAAAAGTGTGACCGACATGACCACAGTTCTTGAACGGTGCTTGCACCGGCTTGAGTGGGAGCTGTCCCAAGAGCAGGCCAGACAAAAAGCAGAGGATGAGATAGAACAAGAAAGATTGTTAATGTCAATGATTGATTGGCATGATTTTGTTGTTGTGGAGACTATAGACTTTGCAGATGATGAAGATGATGATTTACCGCCTCCAATGACATTAGAAGAAGTTATAAGGCGGAGCAAGATGTCTGCGGCTGTGGAGGAAGAGATTGTGGAACCTGGGAAGGAAGTGGAAATGGAAATGGATGAAGAAGAGGTACAACTTGTTCAGGAAGGTATGAAGGCTGCAACTCTTGAAGAGAATAATGATGTCGATACAAACAAGGAAGAAAATGAGCCAAGAATGAGGATTGTGAAGAACTATAAGAGGCCTGAGGAAAGGCTGGCAGCTGCAGCTGCAGCAGAGAGAAACCCGACTAATACGGTTGTTTCACCAATCACCGGTGAATTGATTCCAGTCAACGAGATGTCGGAACATATGCGTATATCCCTTATTGATCCCAAGTATAAAGAACAAAAGGAGAGAATGTTTGCCAAGATTAGGGAGACTACACTTGCTCAAGATGATGAAATATCTAGAAATATTGTTGGCCTTGCTCGGACACGTCCTGATATTTTCGGGACCACAGAGGAAGAGGTTTCTAATGCAGTAAAGGCAGAGATTGAAAAGAAAAACGATGAGCAGCAGCAGCAGCCTAAGCAGGTGATTTGGGATGGACACACGGGGAGTATTGGCCGCACTGCTACTCAAGCTATGTCACAAAATGCAGCAGAAGATCAAATTGACGGGGTTTCTGATGGCCGGAATCTTCCTGGTCCTGCGGCACCTCCTCCTAGACCTGGTGTTCCTTCACTTCGCCCTCTACCTCCACCACCTGGGCTAGCATTGAATCTCCCTCGTGTGCCACCTGGTGCTCAATACTCAACTGTAACTCCTCCGCCTAGACCTGGGATTAACATGATGGTTACTCCACTACGTCCCCCACCACAGCCTATGCAGATGAATTATGGTCAGCAACAGCCTTACATGATGAATCGGCCGCCACTGCCAATGGGTCAGTCTATGACTGTTAATCCGCCTAGTATTCCAGTGCCACCACCACCTGGATCTCAGTTCACACCCCTTGCACCCCGTCCTTTCATGCCCCCGCATGGCATGCCTATGGTTCCTCCACCACCGATGCCCCAAGGAATGCCGCCACCACCTCCAGAAGAAGCTCCTCCTCCACTTCCTGAAGAACCTGAACCAAAGAAGCAAAGGCTTGATGATTCTTTGCTTGTCCCTGAGGATCAGTTCTTGGCTCAACATCCGGTAAGCTTCTTTTCAAAAATCATATTTCTATTTCACTTTAAGATCTGTTTATTCAAGCCTATAGAGCAAAAAGGGTGGGTTAAAACTGTTTTGGGTATAAATGGCTCTTGGGAAAAAAAGGAGGGTCTTGGTCTGGGTCTGGTTGGATCACTGCCTCACTGGTTATATGTTATTCTGCAGCGTTAAAACATCTTTAATTGCACATTCAGCACATATTAATTTTACTAATTATTGTGATCTGTACCATTAAAATTTATCTCTTCACACAATGGCCTTGTAATTGGGTAAAAATATTAAGTGCCTTAAACCTGTTCTATTTTGTTATCCTCCAAAAGAAGTTTAGGTTATAGTCTTAGAATTTTATGTAATCCTACTATATTATCTTTGTTTTTTAAAATTTCGATAAGATGGGCAAAAAAGTGTTGGTGAGTCACCTCAACCATTCCATTCTGACCTGCAAACTTTTAACTCCAAATAGAGAAGGAGAAAAATGTGTTGACCTTGTAATTGGGTAAAAATATTAAGTGCCTTAAACCTGTTCTATTTTGTTATCCTCCAAAAGAAGTTTTGGTTATTGTCTTAGAATTTTATGTAATCCTACTATATTATCTTTGTTTTATAAAATTTCGATAAGATGGGCAAAAAAGTGTTGGTGAGTCGCCTCAACCATTCCATTCTGACCTGCAAACTTTTAACTCCAAATAGAGAAGGAGAAAAGAGTGTTGACCTGTTTGGTTGCTAGTTTTGTCAATTTGGGCCATAATTTTGTAACCCCCTTGCTGTTGTATTTCTTCTTTTTTAGTGCCAACTGAAATTGTTATATGGTGTTGGTTTTGACAGGGACCTGTTCGCATCAGCGTGTCGGTGCCAAATGTTGATGAAGGAAATCTGAAAGGGCAAATACTGGAAATTAGTGTGGAGTCCTTGTCTGAGAGTGTAGGAAGTTTGAAAGAGAAGATTGCTGGAGAGATCCAGCTGCCTGCAAACAAACAGAAACTGAGCGGAAAGGCTGGTTTTTTCAAAGACAATTTATCTCTCGCTTATTACAATGTTGCTGGAGGCGAAATGCTTTCTCTCTCATTAAGAGAACGTGGTGGTAGGAAGAGGTAAGTAGTAATTTATGTTTCCTGGAACATTGCATTGAACCTACTTGTTGGTGCAGTATGGAGGATTATACAGACAGTGAATGGTGTTGTGTTATTGATTTTGATTCTGCTACTGCTACTTATAATATCTAGTTCTGCTCTGCTCCGCTCTGTTCTTTTGGTCGTTTGTTATGAGAAAATCACCAAAATAGTCGTTTTCTTGTGTATGTAAGCCCGAGCTTGTTCTGTTTTTAGTTTTTTGCAACTTAATTTATGGGTCATTTCAGAGACAGAGAAAACCCTTTAACCCTAATTCATAAAGTATTTTGCATTGTATATTTGATGATGATTTTGATTTGTGGACAAAACAAAGATGTCGATCAGTTGTGGACAAAGCTAAGAAAAGATAGCAAAACTGGAATGATGGACAACGAAGCAGTCTAGTCTGAGCCAGTATAGGCAGGGAAACAAACTGATATATGAAACCAAAACCTGTCCGACCTGGTTATCAAACTGGTTATTTTAACTGGATTCCAATTCAACCCTACTCGTAGGCTTGAGATCGGTTTTTAACCCTATTTGGTGAAATTGGTTTCAACGTGGTTTCAAATCCAATTCATCGCAATTTAAACCGGTCATTCTTTTCACTCAAAACAGTTTCAACTTGAATCGTATATAAAATCGACTTTTGACTTTTGTTGACCCAACCTGAATCGGTTTCCAAGCTGATTTGTAATCCTCTAGCTTGAGATTTGTCTTTGTCCTCCCTGACCCTCGGTTCAGTCTGGTTCGGTCTATAGCCTATGATCAAACCGAATACCCATTGTCCATTTAGCTGACGTATATTAGTAACTCCTGTTATGACATGGGCTCCAAATATATGTGCTGAATGTGAGATGGGGTGTCTGAAATCATTCTCAAATAACTCTCAAATAAGAATTAGAATTTTAATGAGAAGTAGGTGAAGTGAATTGGGATCTTAAATCAAGAGAAATTAATGGTTATGATAAGGAACATGGCGATTTCAAAATTAACTGGATGTACAAGGAAGAAAAAAAAAGAAATACACAATTAGTGACTTTTTATACTTTATCATTTTTCTAAACACATAATTTTTATATACTCTGTTATTTTTAAATAAAAATTAATTTTCTGAGAAAATTATTGGTAGGATTGTGTATCTTATTTTAAAATAAATTAAAATAGGTAAATATGATATATTAATTATAGAATAATGTATTGGTGAATTGGATTTTAATAATCCATACTATTAATTTGGCCGGTAATAATTTTAAGTTTCACTTTGGTTACCAATGGTAATCCCAGTAGTATAATTATCATACATTGACACTCAATTTATATTTATTTTAGTCTCGATTTAGCTTGTATGTTTTTACATTTCGTTCATAATCATTATTGAGAACGTAATTGAGTGTATATCAAGCTTAAATATTTAATAATTAGGTCAAGAAGACTATTGTTGGTAAAAAAAAGCGAAAATTGGGATTATTACCGGCCAAATTAATAGTATGCATTATTATGACCAATGAGTGATAGTTTGGATTATAAAAATTCAATTTGCCTAATATATATGGTATTTTAAATTCTCTTTGAGTATATTTAATAAATTTTAAGGGATATATAAAATTTTCATTCTTAGTTAAGCATATATATTATTTAGAAAGTTATAAATATATATGACATCTTGAATTTAATTTGTCTAAGAAAGTTCTAAGATTACATATGAAATTTCCTCACTTAACAATTTTGAGAATTTTGTTTTTATTTCCTTTTACCTAGTCTTCTTTATCTCTTGCATTATCTCTTAATCTAACCAATGACAAGTGAGACAAAACTTTACTCTTTTCAATTAGATAATTCAATTATACTAAAAAGGATTGCATACGAAGATGTGATATGTTTTGCGATGAATTTAAATGGGTCCACATTCATTCCCTTCCCTTCCCTTCCTCCTCGTCATCATCATCTTAATTGCTAATCCTATGAACACATAATATGATTATTTAACTTTTTTTTCTTTTTTTGAACGACAGGTTAATGATTAGTAAGTTAGTAATATCAAGTTAATAATTATTCATTAATTTCAGAGATTGAATTCATGACCTCTAAAATAAGCAAAACTTCTCACCTTCCTCTTAGATCAATAGTATTAATTTTGGGCCCGGTAGTATAAACTTTTTAATATATATTGAGTTCGTCCCGTAAAATAGTTTACTTTCGCCCCTGCTATGGTGTGGTTCAGGCTCCGCCGCTGGATGGAATCAGAGTTCATCAAGTCCATACAAAACCTTTTGATCATTGTAACAGCTCAATTCAACAAATTAGCCATAGTAGATTAAAAAGTAGGTAATTGCAATTAACATGTTTTATATTGGTTTTAATGGAAATAGGTGTCATTCTAAGAGCTATCCAAAACATGTCAATATTTTCGTTTTCTTTGTTTTTGTATGCATCTTCGGGTGAAATTATGTGTATCGATGCTATGTATTCTAATTTGTGTTGTGACTTGTTTAAAGTCAAAGGCACATAATTATTTTAAATATTTTGTCAAATATTCTTAAGTTGTATCAAATATTCAAATGTTTTTTCTTTATGACATCAAAAAGGACATTAACTTTTATAACTTAAACGTAATTATCTTACTTACACTTATATTCGTAATCGTCTTATTTACACTTATATTCTTTTTGTTTAAATTTGTAATTCTAGGGTATTAATATGTAAAAAAATGAAAAAAAAAGATTAAACTTGTTCATGTCAAACCATGCATATTTGTGTTGTATTCGAGTTCACAAGTATAAAACAACTGTTTCACAATTGTTTTCATTTGTGTTCGGCTTTGTGTAAAATTTGTGAGTTTGTATAGTAATTGACCCACCAACCTACAAACACGATACATTAATAGCCTAAATATAGTGTGCTTGATGGATATTTAGTCTATTCACTCTTCTCCCTTTCTTTATCTCTTGTTTTTAGTATAATGATTTTTTATAGAATTAGATATTACACAAATTAATCTACAACTCAATAATGAATGTCTTTTTGTGGATGTTGTCATGATATGATTCCCGATATTATCCTTATTTGTTCAAGATACAACACCATAAATCACGATAGAGTTTACAATGATCATGATGATTCATGAAGGTGTGGAGGTTCCACATATTCTTTCTAGTTACTATCTCATTAGATTTTCAAAATCTTTTGAAACTTACAAACATAAGCTTTGTTCTAGGGGTTTTCCTCAATTACTCTACATTAGTCAATTTAGTTATTAGATTTTTGTTTGTATAAATTCAGTAACGGATCTAGGAATTTATTCTTGTGAGGTCATTGTTTTTATATACTCAAAATTCATAGAAACAAACATAAAAATTATCGGATTTAGTCAGGTTTATCATATAATTTAAGTTTCAATAATTCAACAAATAAGTAACTAATAATTCAAGACGACAAGCATATGGAATTAAAAAAAAATTCACATCTAATTTAAGGTATTTACTATTTGATGATTCAAGGTTTGATGGGTTTATTGGATAATATTTATTCATAATACATATAATTCAAGTTTCAACAAATAAGTAACTAATAACCCTAATAGTAATTCATAGACTAGTAATCTATACACATATGTTATTATATCAAATTCATAGACTAGGAATCTATAAACATATGTTATTATATCAAATAAGTAATCAACGATCTAACAATAGCTAAAATTCGAGTTTCACCTAAACCATAAAAGTAATTACCCGTAAAAAAATATCAAACAATTAATCTTTGTTCTTTGAGTTGAAAAATCTTGATTCTTGAATGCTAATGTTCTTGTCCCTTCATGACTTATTTCAATCGACAATCGTCCTTGCCTAACTACCTCTTGATTGCAAGTCCAAGACTCCAAGTTAAGGGAGGTTTTATTTTTTATTTTTTATTTATGATTATTAGAGAAAGTTTAAGGTACAAAGTTGAAAAATCGTGTGAAGTGTGCGAAGTAATTCCAACCATTGATTTAGCAAATGGAAGGTTCAGATTAAAGATGAAATTATCACGCATGGAATGATGACTAGAGGGGTAAAATCGGAAATAGTCTACAGTTGTTGACTTTTTTAAAACTCCCTTTGTTTTTTTAAACGTATATAACTTTTTTATACGACGTTATTTTTAAAAAAAATTACACCATGAAATTAAGCATTTTATTCTCTTTAATTTGAGTATAGTATTGCTCTTCTTTTTTAAAAAATGAACACTTTTTTTTTAAAAAACGTCTATGTGTTGTGCGTATAACTTGCGTGATTATTTATTGCGTAATTATGAACATAACTTGCGTAATTATCATATAACTTGCGTAATTATAAATATAACTTGCGTGATTATTTTTTATAGCGTGAGTAATTTTTCTTTGCGTAATAATAAATATAACTTGCGTAATAATAGATATAACTTGCGTAATTATGAATATAACTTGCGTAATTATGTGTCTTTTGTGCGTCATTATAGAGTGGACGAAACTACCCCTCTGCCAAAAAACATGTGTCACGCTCTAGTGACTTCGTACGCTTCATACGAAAATTAGACTTTGTATAGTAACCGGTCCCATGATTATTAAGTATCTAGTAGGTATTGAAAGTGGGGTATTTTAATTTAATTAAATCATGGGTTTTACAAGTATTAGGTATTTAGTAGGGATGAATTTATTTAATTGTTAATAATTTAACTCATGGGATTTTTCAAGGTTTGTGTTTTTATATTTATATATTTTATAACTAATTAAGTCATCATTTAAAAAATATTATTGTCACTCGAAAGAACTTATAAATTATAATACATTTCCATACAAGTATGAAAATTCATTGTATTTTGATTACTCTGAGTGGATTCATTCTATGTCCGCACAATACATTATTTGAGTTAATGCTAATAAAAGTAAGGATTTTTCCATTTATGTTCTTCGACAACCGTTAAAGAGTGATGCAATGATAAACATTTAATTTATCTCTACTTGTAAGTTTTCTTGTGACAGATTTCTATAGAATAAATAGATAAATAAATAAGCCAATAAATAAATATCCTTGACATCTTAATGCCAATATACTAAGGGTGTGGATATTGTGACACCCCAAAATTATAAAACAACACCCCAAATTTCTATACGGGTCGTATAGCTCTATACGCATCGTATAGGGGGGTCGTATAGCTCTATACGCGGCGTATAACCCCTCTGACAGCTCCCTAAATTTTTCATCGTAGTCAATGTTGAAATTGGCTATACGCATCGTATAGCGCTATATGTGTCGTATAGAGGGTCGTATAGTGCTATATAGGGCGCGTAGCTCTCTGACATCCCCCCCTTGAATTTTCCTCGTTTTCAGTGTTTTCGACTTTATACGTCGCATATGGTGCCATACGAGACGTATAGAAGGGTGTTGATTTATAATATGGGGTATCTGTATAGTAGGACCCTATATATTATTAATCTTTTTCATGTACTATAATGATTAACTTATGGAGACTTATCTAATTCAACCAATGCCCCACATCGATATACAAAAGAGTACTACTTTATTAGATAACACCAAACAAGTTAGATGCTTAATTTGAATGATTAATATTTTAATAAATATAGTATGTATTTGAAGGCTTCATATGTGCCACTAGGTATAAAATACTACAATATAAAATTAGAAAAATGCTCATCATAAACATTACATAATTATATCAACACAGGTTGGTTTCCCCTCTAAGTTTTGAACTCTTAATTTATCCGTTTTTTTGTGTTAAAAAAGCAGTTTTCAATTACTTACTTTCAACTATACGTTTCAATACCAATGATCCTTAGCCTAACTGGTTATGCTAAGGTACTCATTACATGTAAATATTGTAAAGTTATGATTTAAGTCTCATTTTAAGCAAAATGTTCAGAGTTGAGTCAGTAGATTTTCTAAGCAATTGATTTCCTCCTGAGAGGGTTGGGGGTGCAGTCTCGGCTGAGAAACGAATAGCACCCGATTAAGATAACACTTATTCTTTAAAACAGGGTCGCACATTTGATGTTAAAAAAACTATACATTTCAATGACTTATAAGTGTAATTAGAAAATCACAACTATGTTATTTTTAGGATATGTTCATACAACAGTGTTTATTACTTTATGATAAACAATCTTTTATTTCTAAGATCATAAAATCTCTACTACTATATAATACAAAACTCATGGGTAGATTGTTAATTTTTAATTTTTCGTATGACGCCTAGAACAACTATTTAAACATATGCTATAAGTGTTTTATGCAAGTATTTCTAAATTGTCCTCATTCAACAAACTTATTCTAATTAATTCTTGAGTTAATGCACATGATTTAATTCATTATGCTAAGTATTACTTTATTTATAATAATTTAAATTAACATTATATTTATATTTTTTATTTATATTTTACTATTTAAATTAAGTATTATATTATTAACTAAATACTATTTATCAAATATTTACATAGTTATAATAATAATAATAATAATATTATTAATAATAATAATAATAATAATAATAATTGTTAATAATAATATTATTATTATTATTATTATTATTATTATTATTATTATTATTATTATTATAAGTATTTAATGCTGGTTGGAAAAGAGACACAGTAGCATCCGCATATCACGCGATCCAATTCATTATACATAATATATAGAAAGCAATAATAAATATCTTTATTATCTAACTATTTATAAAATATTTTAGAATGTCAAAATAATAATTTCATCTTGACCTTAATACACCTATAGGGTTAGTATGGTAATATTATGTTGGATTTTAATTTATTTTCTTTTAATCCATATGAATTCATTGAATTTAATAATAATAACAACAACAATAATAATAGTAATAGTATTTAAAGTAATTATAATAGCTATTTACAAAATAATTTTTTTAAGTAATAAGTACTAATGTGTGATAATATACAAGTTATCAAACTAAAAATATACAGCTCTAAAAAATGCTTTAAGGTTCTGAATCTAATATCGTTTTTTCTTATAATCATAAAAATATAATGATTTATAAAATCTAAATTTTTCGTTATGATATGCTAAATTATATCAACGTTTCAACATGAATTTTTTTTTTCAAAACAGAGTTGTCAATATAATTTTTATCCATAACTACGGATTGAATACTAATATACAAGTAATAGAAATCAAATGTCATAAATTTTAACAATCTGCGGCAAAACACGGGTTAACACAAATTATAAACCAACACATTTCACAGAGTAAAATAATACATTGGAAGGGAATATATCTCAGTTATACTCTATATAATAGACAAACTTTAGCTTCACTATACTTTTGCAAGTTTTGAAATTGACCACCAACGTTTTCACTAACATAATAATACTTTTTAATAAATAATACTTCATTTTTTAGATAACTGTTATTTTTTAAAGTTTTGTTGGTGATGTGTTGATAATAATCACAAGTCATCGGTGATAGTGTGATACTTATTTTTCTTATAGTGTATCTTTGTTGATTGATTTTTTTGAATTTTTATTTAGCTTAGCTAGCCATATTAGTTTTTAATATTTTACATTTAGCCTTAATTTTTGGTTTTCTAACTTTGACCATTAATTTAGGAATTTTGAGTTTGGCTATTGATATTGTTTTTTTTAGTTTGCCCTTTAAAATTTAGCATCTTAGAGTATTCACAATCCATTTTTTATTTTTATCCATATAATTACACTAAAAATATTATTTTTTCTCTCTTCTTTTTAATTAAATAATATTTTTTATGCCTACATCATTATATTTTCTCCCTCCTAAACTAACTTTTAAAAATATTAAAAAAATTATAAGGGTTGAACGGTAATTCTTTAAATTTACCAATTGAACCCGTAACATTTCTCTCTTCTCCACTCACAACCAGTTACAACCATTCCATATAATTTAAGGATTACACTCACATAAATATATCAAACGGGTTGTGAATGCTCTTAAAGTTTAGCTACTAACCTATTTATAGTGAACTTTTACTTTTATGAGTTTGGTGGCTAAAGTTGAGTATTTTTAAATTTCACCACCAAACTTTGATTTTATTGATTTTGACGAGTCGGCCAGATAGTAACACGGCGTTGCTTGTTATGACAATGAACTTAATTCCTCTGAGTGTATTTAAAGTACAAGATATCTCAATCCTATAAAGATAAAAAAATAATCAAATTCCATTATAAATATATTTTCTTATTAACATTTTTTACTCCTTGATATCATCTATGAACTTTTACGTATAAGAATTTGAACACACAATACTTTTATAAAAGAAGATGACGATCGCTGAAACAATTAATAAGATTGTTACTTTGTTATCTTAGGTCGCGGTTTCAAGCCGTGGGCAACAACTCACGCGTAAAAGTGTCGGACAAGACTGCATACATTAGATTGTGAAGCGATCCAACCTCTTTCCCGTTCATGTGCAAAACACGAGCTAAATCATATATTGAATACGTCATTTTAATACTTTTATGAGATACAAACACAAATACAGTTACGCCAAAACGCCATGAGCTCCATTATAATATATCCATTACAATTAAATATGTGGACTTTGGTAGACTAGATCTAAACAGAGAAAAATAACTTGATTATAAATTCATAATAATAATCCTGAGATCTTAATCTTTGCTTACAACACTCATCATCTACTATCGATGACGACAAGTGTCATCTTCATTCTAACATTTCTGGCACTTAGCTTTCACCATGTCCGATCAAACACTATTTCGCCGGAATCACTTCTCACATCCTCGCCGGAGCAACCGTACCGGACGGCGTTTCACTTTCAGCCTCCAAAAAACTGGATGAACGGTAAGTTTCCATTCCTAATTTTGACTTTTTTCTTCTCCTTATTCCTCTGTCATCTTCCTCTAATATCACGATGATTTCATTGATCGGTGATGATGAACATCTCATGGTGCGTGATTACTGGCGGATGATTCGACTGGTGCAGATCCGAATGGTGCGTAACTCTCACCACCTACTGTTGACTGTTGAATAAATTAGGTTTTTAATCGTTGTGAATTGTGATGATCATATCGTTTTTCTTCTGTTATTGACAAATTTACAGTATTGATTCTAAAATCTGCAAAAGTAAAGGCAATAAACAGTAATAGAACCAATGATTAGGTTTAGGGGATTTCCAATTGTCACTCGTATGAAACGAGTAGACTGCGTTTAAGCTTCGTATCTTCTTCGTTTCATATTTTTCATTTTGTATGATAAAATCATAAAATCATCACATCTGGTACCCTACACGTGCAAAACTTATGATCGTTTAGTTGAATAGTATACACTTGCCTTAGAGTGTTTTGTTAAATGATAATTAACGCTTAGAGTTTATGACTGAGTATAAGAGTGTCTAACTAATCAATGATGCATCCAGGACCAATGTACTACAATGGAGTGTACCATTTGTTTTATCAACACAACCCATTTGGCCCCCTCTTTTCTAATAAAATGTATTGGGCCCATTCGGTATCACATGACTTGATTAACTGGACCCCACTGGACCTAGCCATTGCCCCAACACAACCCTTTGACATCAATAGTTGTTGGTCAGGCTCCGCCACAATCCTATCCGGAAACAAACCTGTGATCTTATACACCGGAATCGACTCTGAAAACCGCCAAGTCCAAAACCTCGCAGTCCCAAAAGACTTATCCGACCCATATCTTCGAGAATGGGTCAAATACACCGGCAATCCTGTCATTAACCTCCCTGAAGGGATCCAACACGACGACTTTCGGGACCCCACCACTGCATGGCTTGCGGACGATGGAAAATGGAGGATACTTGTCGGAAGTCAGAAAGATAAGAAAGGAATCGCGTTTCTGTACCAATCTACGGATTTTATTAACTGGAGTAGACACGAATCACCGCTTCATGAAGTTGCAGGCACTGGTATATGGGAATGCCCTGACTTTTTTCCGGTGTGGGTAGATAGCACCAATGGGGCCGATACGTCTGTGATGAACGCTAGAGTAAAGCATGTGTTAAAAGTTGGACTATTCGATTATGCAAGAGACTATTACATGATCGGCGATTACAATCCGGTGAAAGAACACTATGCTCCTCAAAATGAATTAACTCTTGGCACCTTGAGATATGATTATGGGAAATATTATGCCTCGAAATCTTTCTTTGACCCTGTGAAAAATAGAAGGATCTTGATGGCTTGGGTGAATGAGTCTGATTCTGAAGCCGATGATATTGCTAAAGGATGGTCTGGAGTTCATGTAATATTCGATTATTAGTCACTTTCTCTTGCTTTTTCTTTGATTAGATGATGAATTGGGTAATGAAATGCAGTCATTTCCAAGGAGTATTTGGCTCGATTGGAACCAGAAGCAGCTCGTGCAATGGCCTATTGAAGAAATTGAAATGTTACATGAAAACGAAGTTGGTTTTCAAAATAAGATTCTTGACGATGGATCATTACATGAAATTACAGGCATAACTGCTTGGCAGGTATAAGCTGAGATCTTACAAACTAATTTTGTCTTAGATTCTTTTATACCGGTATACGGGTATGCGTGCTTAAGCGAGCCGAGCCAAACTAGCTTCAGCTTTTGCTTGAGCTAAAAGTTAAACGAGCTAGAGCTCTGAGCTAGGAAACCCTTAACGAGGTAAAATTTGGGCTCGAACTCGGTTCGTATAAAACTTGAGCTGGCACGATACCTTTTAAAATTAAGTAAATATATATTCCTTGCACATAAAACATTTAGGTTTTTTCCTTTAAAAATTGAGCTCTTTAACTTAAGCATGCTCACCTCGCCGGAACTCGGCTTACAATTTACATGAATATGCTCGACCTAGCTAAAAATTATACGATGCGATTCCAAGCGAGCTATTTTTGAGCCATTCTCGAGGCGTGAGCTATCTGAGCAGCTCTAAATTGTGTTTATGTCGTACTTGATATTTTACAGGCGGATGTGATGATTTCATTCAAGCTAACTAATCTACTAGAGGCGGAAAAACTAGACCCAAGTGCGATTGATCCACAACTTATCTGCAGTGAAATGGATGCATCAAAGAAAGGCAAATTCGGCCCATTTGGACTATTAGCTTTGGCTTCCCAGGACTTGAGTGAACAAACTGCAATCTTCTTTCGGGTTTTCCAAAATAATGGACGATACATTGTGCTAATGTGCAGCGACCAAGGCCGGTTAGTTTTCTTTAACTTTAATACCTTTATAACATGCCTACATGGGCGATGCAGCGGGTAAACACCAGATTACCTTCTAATAGAGGTTCCAGGTTCAAGTCCAACTTCCATTGCCTTAACCGGTTACTAAAAAGTTCTCTCCATTAAGTCAAATGCTAACCAATTAACTTGTCCAAAATCTTTCATGTTTCAGGTCTTCTACAAGGAACGGGCTTGATAAAACGACATATGGAGCGTTTGTCGACATAGATCCTCAACAAGACGAAATTTCACTAAGAGCCTTGGTGAGTAATGGGTTAACTAATTATTTATTCTTTTTGAAGTTTTGACTTAAAGATCCAACTAATGTAGTTCTGTTTTTGGTATATACAGATAGATCACTCGATCATTGAAAGCTTTGGAGGAGGAGGAAAGACGTGCATCACTGCTAGGGTTTACCCAACATTAGCCCATAGAGAACAAGCCAAGTTATATGCATTTAACAATGGGACAGGAAGTGTGGTGATCTCTGAGTTGAGAGCTTGGAGTGTGAAGAAAGCTAGGATTAACATTGAAGAAACTGTTATGTGTACAGATGAATAATCTGGTGAAGAAGATGGTTCATCACATTCAAGGCTCAAGGGATTGTTTTATTATATTGGAAGCAGTTAGTTATCCTGTTTAATAACTTGATTTGTATACTTAATCATGATATCTAAACTTCAATTTTAAGTAAATAAGCTTCCAATAGTTTTTTTAGAATAACAAATCTTTACATCTATGTACCATCTATTCCGCACAATTTGAATTCACAGCATTTTTATAAGAGGCAAACAACATACCGCTAGACCAAAAAGTTACAGATAAACGACGAAAACATTAAATGAAAAACTCTACTTCAAAGTTGAATTTAGTTTACTACTTACGTACTTTTGTTTGTTTTACGTCTCTAAGAGGACAGTTGATTAATTGGTGTATTTAGGACTGTAAACGAACCGAATGAACACGAACAAACATGAAACGGGTCTTGTTCGTATTCGTTTATTAAATAATAACTTGTTCATGAACTATTCACGAACGCTTATCAAACGAAAATTCTTGTTTGTGTTCGTTCATTAAGGAAATGAATCTGTTAATAAAACTGTTCACGAACACAAATGAAGGCAAACAAATGCAAGCGAACGTACACAAATATTCATGAACATTAATGAACACAAACGAAATTTTCTAAAACAAACAAATACAAACTATCGTATATTGATTTTATAATTAAAGCACAAAGATTATGTAATATCTATCAAATATTAAAATAAGCACTTAACATAATTATCTCAAACATAACTTTTAAATAAACGATCACAAACGAACATTAGCGAACAAATTATTGAACGTTTACAAACATAAATGAATGAACATAGCATTGTTCATGTAACGGTATTTTTTTGTCCGTGTTCGTTCATTTATTAAATGAACGAACATAAACGAACTTTCCGCCGAACGGTTCACGAACCATTTGTTAAACGTTCGGTTTATTTACAACCCTAAGTGTACTCAAAACCAAAAGGTTGGAGCTTCAATTCTTTAGGGTACATGTTGTGTATTTATCCTAGAAAATTTACAAATTACTATTTAAAAAACTTATATATGTTTTGTAGTTAGTTGATTATGAGAACAATAATATATAAATTAGATTTAAAAAAGTTTTAGATAATATGTTACATATTTCGTTAGAAAACATAACATAAGATATTGGAGAAATCCGTTATAGTTTCATTTTATATGCATTAAAAATATCTAGTATTGTCAACTTTTAAAACAATTTAACTTGTAATTTTATTATTTTATTTAAAATTTAAAAACATAAAATATAACAAACACTTACGATACAATATATATATATATATATATATATATATATATATATATATATATATATATATATATATATATATATATATATATATAGACTCTAATAAAGCAAAGTTTTTGAAGCCACATGACATTCTATTAAACCATCAATTTGACACGTGACACACTCTTACACCATCTTTATTTTCAATTCCCGCTTAAAACTTGATCATACTGTAATTTATTTTAGTTTTTTAATATATTAAATTTACCATACTTTTATTTAAATTACAATTTAAATTACAATTTAAAGTTTTTATTTACTTACCATACAGATAAACATTTTACTTAAATATATTATCATACTCACATACTAATTTAAATTATAATTTATAGCTTTCATTTAACCATTTATATTATGTCTTAAAAATTCCATTTAACCATATATTAATTCAACTTCTACGGTATTATTACTCTGTTTTATATTGCTTCATAAAATAAACTCCTTTAATTTAATGGATTTTTATTTTATGAAATTTTTGACTCATCAAAATTGATTTTCAACTGTATAATTAAGTGATCTAATTATAATATATTTATCAAATTATCAAAGTATCAAATATTTAAGGACTATATGGTTTTTTTTACCACTTGTCATTTTTTTAAACATTCTCATTTCATTTTTCCTCAAAAAGATATTATAGTAATTTAAACTAGGGGGTGCTAAACGGGTCGTGTTTTTGGGTTGTCGGGTCCGACTTGACCCGAAACCGAAAATTTTACCCGAACCCGAACACAACCCGAACCTGAAAATTGTGTCATAAGTGTCAACCTGAACACGATACGAAAATTTACGGGTTGACACGAACACGACCCGATTGAACCAAATGTTTTATTTATTATATTTTTTTTCACATATTAATACTTTAAAATTATTATTTTACAAAAAAGAAATACTAATTAATATAAAACAATTATATTTTAGTGATGAAATCTTATGCTAATTTCTATTTTAAATTCTAAATTTCAAAATAAAACACATAATAAACTTAATTTGTGACACACAATATATAAAATAAAATAAATAAATAAATAAAAAATGGGTCGAACAGGTCAACCCGCCAACCTGTTGGGTTGAACCCGAACCCGACCTGTATAGATAAGCGGGTTCACAGATTCGACCCGAACCTGTTTATAGTAAACCCAAACGAACAAATTTCGTGTTAAGTTTTTGTCGTGCTTTCGGGTCGTGTTAGAAATTCACACCCCTAATTTAAACATTCAAACTAATTTCTCTCTCCTAATAAAAATCAATTTTATTAATTGATACATTTCTCTCTTTTATCTATATTTTTTTAAAATCAAGTTATGTTTTTAAAAATAAATTTTATTAAAGAAATTAAAAATCACATCTTTTTATTAAAATATAAATAATAAAAAAAACAAAAATTTTATATAATATAAAATTTACTAAAACACTAAACCTTTTTTAAACAAAATTTTTAAATCCATCATTTTTTAAAAAATTATAAAAAGTATGAAATTTTCTAAAAGTACTTTTATTAAATCTTAAAACGAATGTTTAAAAATGAAACTATTTAGATAAGTGAGTTAAAAAAATAGTATAATTGTTTTATTTTTGAACTATTATGTATATATAATTTTAATCATATATTATATTAAAATATCGTATTTTAACTTTTCGTGTTTATTATTAACTATAATCCGTTTAATAAATAGTTTTCTAGCCTATCTATTTATCTATATATCTATCTATGTATAACAAAGAAAATTTTAAATAAGACTTGATACAATTGTAAGTTTATCATTCTAACTTTCTACTTTTTTTATTACTATTAATAATACTGAATACTAATAATATTACTCATACTATTTTTAAATAAAAATTATATAATTTAATAAATTAAAACCTTTTTTATAAAAACATACTTTTAAAAAATAAAATTTTTATAAAATACAGAATACAACAAACTTTTTTTTTTAAATTCATTTTTCTTAAAACAAAATACTTAAAACCAACATTTTTTTATAAAATAAAAGTTTAAGAAAAACATATTATTGTTTATTTACTTAAAATAGTTATTCATATGCAATTATAATTATATTTTATCTTCAAATATGGTTTTATAATTCATAATTTTTTATTACTAATTATTTAGTATTTTATTTATTCAATCCATATAATACACGGGTACCAACCTAGTATATATATATATATATATATATATATATATATATATATATATATATATATATATATATATATATATATATATATAATAAAAGTTTCAATTTACATAAGCATCCGTTTAGTATATTATGTTATAATTTAAGGGTGTGCAAAATCGGTTATTGGTCGGTTTTGACCTCTTCTATGGCTATAACTGCTTGGTCGGTAATCGTTTTTTTCATAACCATAACCATAATCAATTGATTGGTTATGCTAGGATCGGTTAACCGTCGGTTATGAATTGGTTTCGGTTAATTTCGGTGATTTAGAATTACCACATATCTGTTCTCTTTGGGTACATTTCATGTGACTTGTTTAGAACTTCGTGTACCCAACACGATTGTTTCATATGCTATAGTGTAACTTATTATTGAAGATATGTTATAACACGTGTGGTTCTGAAACATTAGTGATATACTCATATTAAGTCTCGCCGTTGAAAGATTCAAATCATTCTTCATAGTTTTTTAGGGAGAAAAATCTCGTTGCAACGGACGGAGTTAATCTTTAGTTATTTAGTTAATATACTAGTGGGTGAAACCCGCGCGTTGCGGTGAGGGTATAAATAATTTTAGGACTGTGTATTTAGCTAACTCTCTTTTATTATACTAACTCATATTTTGTTTTTTTATTTGATTAATATGCAATATTAAACATATCTATATTACAACAAGGATGAACAAATTTGTAAATAACAAGTTGTTTATGCATAATCACTTGTACCAAATGTAACAAAATTATTCTTAAGTAACTTAAAAATGAATTAAAATTACAATATTATCCAAAAAGTTGTATTATATAATAATATAGGTATAGATATTAAGATAACCTTAAATATAATAGTTATAATTTAAATTTAATTAGAAAATAATAAAGTACAATTATTTAAAGCTTAAAAAGATATACTAGAAATAAATCTTATGACATTACATATTAAAGCTTGCAACTCTTCATATGTCATCTTAAAAATGATATAAAATTACAAATCTAGTCATTGTTTATGTATTATATAGTAGTTAAGATAATAAGACTCGTACATGTTTGGTTATTCATGTACACATGTCCAGTAATGATGATGTATCATACACAAACACAGAAATACTCCTCTAATGAACAACAACAACAAAGTAGGTTTCTCAATCCTATTTGGTGCAACCAATTTATATAATTATCATATAATATACCATTGTATATAAACTCACTTACAAAGGTCGGTGGGTTTCACATATTTTAATCTTTTTTATCAAAAATTCTTCTGATTAAGTAAATGTGGTTCGGCTGTTTTTGGGTTTGCCCCAGTGGTAAGCAATGTTCATTAAGCGTAAATTACTTGCGTTCGATCCTTGCAAAGGCTGATTTGTTTTTTGCATTTAAAGTTTATACTTACGTCTATATTTTCTAAAATTTTTGTTTAAGATGTTCTAGTTATACATTTCGTCCAAAGCCTTTTAATGGTTTTATTTTTTTATATAAAGTTACAAGTATAATTAACGGTCTCACTGTTGTACGGATTTGCCAAGTTTTCGTTTCTTATATAAATCTCGGATGTTATGAACACACATCAAGGTTACGACTTTTCTTATATAAATTTACGTAGATAACAACGGTCTCGCCATAACATACGGATTTCTGACGGTTTCGTTTTTTTATATGAATTTTTGAATGTTATAATTGCATGTCAAGATTATAATTTTCCTTATATAAAGTTAATGTATATTATCAAGTGTCCACATTTAACATGCGGATTTCTGACGGTTTCGTCTTTTTATATGAATTTTTGAATGTTATAATTGCATGTCAAGATTATATTTTTCCTTATATAAAGTTAATGTATATTATCAAGTGTCCACATTGTTCATAGCACCATTTCAATGTGAGACTTTCTCATGTATTTAACCACTTTAATGTCATCGTGCGTACCTGTCACAACACATGGGTATACCTTTGTTACTTGTGTACACTAAACCATCAATGACTACCGCGTATCACCCCCAAAAATGACAAGCTAATTTTTATTGTCTAATACCGTCGTTTTTCCCGTCAATCCTCCACCGGCTACCACCGCGGTGCCGCCATATTACCACCGTAGGTACTGCCATCACTGTGTCGTTTGCCATCTATAACTGCCATGACGGTAATGGCCCCTGAAGTTTGGGTGTTTTTTGGTAACGAATCTAAAATATATTTTTTTCCCTTTTTTTACCAATGAGCTACTTTAAGTAATTTGACCAACGACTAAATTTGGATATACAAACGTTGACTATTCTTTTATAAAATGTTATACTACTCATTAGTCGCGAAAGCCCTGTTCTTTTTTTTATATGAAAACACTAAACAAGTAAGATGCTTAGCTAGATTATTAATATGTTAATAAATAAATAATGTATTTAGAGGCATCATATATGCCACTAGGTAATAAAATACTACAATTTAAATGATAAATGCTTAATTAGCATACACGTTACATAATAATTGTAACAAACAATAAGTTTGGTTTCACATTTAAAGTCTTCGTCCCATTTTTTTATAATTATTTATTTTCAACTATCTATTTGAAGAACGAGTATAAAAAGATCCAAAGAGGAAATAACTTGATCATAATATCTGGATTTTGATCTTGTTAGCAACACCTAGCATCTACAGTCGATTGATGATGACAAGTGCCAACTCGGAATCACTTCGTGCTTCCTCTTCAGAGCAGCCTTATCGAACGGCATTTCATTTTCAGCCTCCTAAAAACTGGATGAATGGTAAGTTTTTCTTCTTAATTTTGACTTTTTTTGTTCTTCTTCGGCTTGATCTTCCTCCTCTAAATATTATGATGGTTTCATTAATATGTGATGATGAACATGACACATGATCTATTGGCGGACGTTTCAATTGGCGTAGATCCTAATGGTACGTAATTCTAAACACCACTTGTCGATTATTGGATAAATCAGGATGTGTTAATCGTTGTAGTTGTCATCTTTTTTACACACATTTAATGCTTCATTTTTAGTTCTCTCTAAGAGTCTCAAGTTCAAATCTTTCATGTGTAAACATATTGCTGGCATTCAAACAAATACTTCACTTTTAATGTCCGGAAAATAAAAAAAAAACAACAAACAGTAATAGAAACAATGATTGGACTATTTTAAGCTTTGAAATTAGAATTTTGAAATTTAAGAAACAGAAAATAATATAATGTATTTAATTATAGAAAACTATTAATTATTTGAATCCGAATATTAGCATTGGTTTTGGAAATCGAGTGCTCTTGCGCCGTAGATGAACGGGGCATCATTTGTACATGTATCATATATGTCACATGATTTGAAATACAATCGGATAGTAGTCCGATTCAGAAGTCCAAATCGGTTTGGTTTGATTTTTGATTTTTCCAGTATGATTTGAATAAACATGTTGGGTGTTTGGTTGAACAATTTAATGGAACTTGAATATCAATTTCACATGGTAATGTGTTTAGTTCATAGAGTTATTAGATTAAAGTAATAATAAGGCTTATTCTAATCAAAATAACATCTATAAAGGAATTCAACAGTTTCTTAACATGTGAAGAAATTTAACCAAAGAACTTAGAATATTTGACCACTCACCATCATAGCATCTGCTCGCATCACAAGTGTTGCCCTCACTTTGTCGCAATGCCCTCACCGCCTACACCTCAGCCATCATTCAACCTTTGGTTACCCGGCCACCTTTTCCATTGTTGAAATTCTCAAACCCTAACCACTAGTCGAAATGGGTTGTGGTAATGACGGTGTAGGAGGAGCTGAATGTAGCAGCTATGGAAGTGGGCAATGAAAACAACAACCATTAGGCGATAGCAATAGTAATAAATTTAAAATTTTTAAGATTGTTTGATCATATTATAAGTTTGGTTCTCAGATTTTAAAAATTATAAACTTAGTCTAAACGTTTGAAAATTGATTGGAAGTGTGTCCTTACCATTAGTGTTTGTTATTTTTTAACGACCTGATAACTAAATTTGCATTATGATCAAAAAATACAGACTATTCGTGCAATTTTATTTAAAATAAAAAAAATTAAAAATCAAATAAAAGTTTAAAAACTAAAAGAAAAGTAGAAAATTAAAAAAAAAATAAAACTTAAAAATAAAATCAAATAAATGTTTATAAAATATAAAATATATTTTGAAAAGAGCATATTAAAGTCAAAAACCAAAAACTAGTTAAGATCCAAAAACTATCTGATTTTGTGTTTTTGTTTTTTGGATTTGGTTTTTCATAAGGTTTTTGAATTTTCCGGTTTAGGTATGATATATGTACTTCATCAAAAGTAAAAATAAAAATTTTTAAGCATACTTCTCTTTTTTATTAAAATTTTTTAAATCTTATACATTTATTTAATTTTTACTTTTATTTACTTTTTAAATTTGATTTGATTTTTTTAACCTTTATTTTCTTCTTTTTAATGATTATTAAATTTTATTATAAATGTTTATATGAATATCTTAAATTTGATTTTAATTTTTACTATTTTATTATATTATTTTAAAGAAAATTACACAAATGGTCTCTAAGGTTTAATCATATTACAGATTTAGTCCCCAAATCATTAAAACTAACTGACAATAACGGCGGGGACTAAACTTGCAACCAACTCGATCCGAAAACTTTAAATACCAAACTTAAAACACGGTTAAACGTCCATAACGACAATTCCTTGCAATATTCTCATGATTCAATGAGGTTGACTGGTTGAGTAAAGACTGTTTAATATCAATATTGATGCATCAACACCAATGTACTACAAGGGAGTGTACCACATGTTTTATCAACACAACCCAAACGGTGCGGATTTTGATAATCGAATGCATTGGGGACACTCCATCTCAGATGACCTGATCAACTGGACTCCACTAGAGCTAGCCTTTAACCCAACAGAACCCTTTGATGTCAATGGTTGCTGGTCCGGTTCTGTCACCATCCTAGGTGAAAACAATCCCTTCATATTATACCCCGGAAGTGACTCCAACGAACGCCAATTAAGTCCAAAATCTAGCCTTCCCAGAAGACTCATCCGACCCGTATCTTCGAAAATGGGTCAAGCAAAACGCTAATCCCGTCATTAACCTCCCTGAGGGGATCGAAAAGAACGAGTTTCGTGACCCCACCACTGCATGGCTTGGAGATGACAAAAGATGGAGGATAATTATCGGAAGTAGGAAGAAGGATAACATGGGATTCGCGGATCTCTACACGTCTGAGGATTTTTATAGTTGGAGTAGACATGAATCACCGCTTTATGAAGTTGCAGGCACTGGTATATGGGAATGCGTAGACTTTTTTCCCGTGTTGGTTAATAGCGAAGATGGGGTTGATACATCTACGATGAACGATAGAGTGAAGCATGTGTTGAAGGTCGGACTCAATTTTTCAATAGACTACTACATGATTGGTGATTATAATCCGGTGAATGAACGCTATGTTCCTCAAATGAATTAACGCCTGACTGCTTGAGATATGATTAAGGGAAGTACTATGCGTCGAAATCGTTCTTTGACCCTGTGAAGAATAGAAGGATATTGATAGCTTGGGTGGATGAAACTGATGATAAAGATTATGCTAAGGCTAGAGGATGGGCTGGACTTCATGTAATCATTTATTAATTGCCTTTTTGTTTCTTTTTCTTTGATGAGATGATGAATTTGGTATTACAATGCAGTCATTTCCAAGGAGTATTTGGCTGGATAGGAACCAGATGCAACTTTTGCAATGGCCTATTGAAGAAATTGATACGCTGCATGAAAACGAAGTTGGTTTACGAAATCAGATTCTTGAAGGTGGATCATCATATGAAATTACGGGCATAACTGCTTATCAGGTGCGACATAAAGTCTTAACAATTTAACTTTGTTTGGGGTTCTTTTATACTTGTATTAGAGCATTCACACTGGATTCATGATAAATATGTGAGTGTATTTCATATATTATAAGGAATGGTTATGAGTGGAGTAGAGAGAAAATATACTATTTATCTGTATATTTAGGGAATCACTGTTCAGTTCGTCTAAATTTTTTAATATTTTTGAAAGTGGTTGTGAGTGGAGGAGATAGAAAATGTAATGATAAAATATATAAAACTGTTATTTAATTGAAAATGAGAGAGAAAAAACAGTAAATTTTAATGTAATTATATGGATAGAGATAGAGAATTCACTATGAATGCTCTTAGGGAATGCTTTAGCAAGCTCGACTAAAAAACAAGCTAGTTAGGTTCAACTCGAAAACTCTTAATAAAATTACATTTGAGTTCAAACTCGGCTCGAATACGGCTAGAGTCGACTTGTATATTTTTGAAATTTTAACGAATATTATTTATTCCGCATATGATAGATTTAACAATTAAAAAAGATTTTTAACTTTTTTTCTATAAAAATTGGGCATCTTAAATAGTCGTACTTAACTTGAGCAAGCTCACATTGGCTTAGTTAATGTATCAAGTTCATTGATTTAAAATTTAATTGCCCAAGCCTTGCATGCCAAAGCCATCTTTGATGGGTGATAGAAGTTAGCAGGCATACTGGTGATCCAACTTTTAAGCAATCTTATATAGGCGATTAGGCTTAGCCGCTTTCATCAAAAGCATATTATCTTGACCATAAAGCCATAAATAGTCATCTTCCATCCAAACTTTGTTTCCGGTATCCACTAGCTAGTTGACCAAGACTAATATTTTGCTTTGTAATTTCGGTATGAAATAAACATCACTTAAGGTTCTTTGCTTGCCGGTCTTGTAATCTATTAGTACCGAACCCTTTCCTCAAATTCTTACATCCGAGCCATCCCCAAACCTTTCCAACCCTTTTACCCTTGTATCAAGTTCATTAAATATAGACTCAAAATCCATCATATGAGTTAACGTTCCATTATCTAAGTACCACAAGGATTCATCATTAGAATCATTAGCATAAATTTTAAGTTGTACCTTATCTTCATTGAGTAAAATTGTTTCTTCATCAAACTCGGAAAGGGACATCATAAGTGTTGGTCCTTCGTTTCCTCTAACATTTAGGTTTGCCTCCGCTTGTTGTTGCTTGGTGGACTCCCACGAGTAGTGACCAAGGTATCACACGAGTAACATCTAACATTTCCATCCTTGATTTGATCATTGGGCCCACAGTTTTGAGTAGCGATCCGTGATGCATTAAAATTTTGGCTTCTTCCTCGACCTCGTCCAAAACTCCTACCATGAACTCTACAACGTCCACGATTATCGAACCCTTATCCACTACCACCTTGGTACTTTTGAGATTGATTATGGGAATTTTTCTCATGTGTTCTTTTTTTGCATACATGAGATTTGATTCTTTTTCAACAAGTTCTTCTTGCCCCTTGATTCTTTCTTTGAAAGCTTTGAGTCTTGCGATGCAATCTTCGACCTTCATAGTGCTTAGATCTGCAACTTGTTCAAGTGTTACAACTATGGCAATGTATCTCGCCGGCGTGGAGTCAAGAAGATTCTTTACTATTACCTTGTCGTCCAAGGTTTCTCCAAGACTTTCGAATTTGTTCACAAATTCACAAAATTTACCTGCAAAATCTTCTACCGAGTCTTTTGCTTCCATATTTAACTTTTCAAAGTCACGTTTCAAGGTTTGGAGTCGGGCTTATTGCACAATATCCGCCCCCCTATAAACCTTATCCAAAGAGCCTCCCAAATCTCCTAAGCACTTTTGGCTTTTGCGACTTATGCCAAGATGTTTTCGATAAGCGCTTGGAAGATCATGGCACGTGCAATTTTGTTTTTCTTCGTGTCTATCGGATCTTCTTTTTCTAGATCAACTACTTCCCATAGGTCTTGTGCGTCGAGTACAGATTCCATCATCATGATCCACATATTATAATTTGTACTCGACAACTTTGGGCAGGTGAGACTCGAAGACCCGCTTTCCCGCCACACTATAATGGCATGGTTCCCTCGAGCAACAGGCATAACAACTCTTGCGTTATTTTCAGCCATGTTGGTGTTGTCGTATTCAAGTTGTGTTTTGCCTCACAACCTTGCGATCGTGAATGGCTTTCACCACGAATCTCTTCTCGATCCGAGGTCTTCAACAAGCGACTCTAATACCAATTGTTGGAATAATTGATATCAAGGTAATAACAATGTGAACACAAAAGAATTTTGTGGAAGGGACAATTTCCACGACATCCTTTTCTTTTATTAACGAAAACAAGAAAACGATTACAAAACTTGACTTCTCTCTCTTAAGAGATTGTAAAAGACTCAACCCTCTGTTTATATTGATTCATTTCTATTTAGATAAAGCTACCAACTTATCTAGAATTCAAATAAAACGATAAACCAAATCACAAATACACAGACTCGAATTTCAAATCAAAATTCTATCTTCTTTCCTTTGTCGATGGGCTATTGGATCTTTTCCAACATGCTTGAGCCCAACAAAGATTAATACTCATACTTACTGCAGCATACAATTTATACGTGTTTACTCAGCTTTACTAGAAAGTTATATTTGGAGCTAGCTCTTTCAAGCGAGGTTCGAAACATGAGTTATTTGAAAAGCGTTAAGTTTTATATATGTCGTATATGTTATTTTATAGGCGGATGTGGAGATCGATTTCATTCAAGCTAACTAATCTAGAAGAGGCTGAGAAACTGGACCCAAGTAGGATCGACCCACAGCTGTACTGATGTAAAGTGGATGTATCAAAGGAAGGAAAATTTGGCCCGTTTGGACTGCTAGCTTTGGCTTCCAGTGATTTGACTGAACATACTGCAATCTACTTTCGGGTTTTTCAACATGATGGACGATACACTGTGCTAATGTGTAGTGATCAAAGCTGGTCAGTTATCTTAACTCAATCATTTTTGTTATAATCTTAAAGAGGTGTTGCAATACTAGACATCTGCTTTCCCTCTAGTATTGGTCTCATATTCAAATCTAGTTCTCATTGGTTTTCCCCCTAAAGTCCTACCTATCCGACAGGTCCCACCGAAGTAGTTTTTTTAACAACTTCTAATGATTAAATAACTATCTTGATTGTGTAATCTAAATGCTAATTGATTGTCTTACTCAAAACCTTACATCTTCTAGGTCCTCTACAAGTAGCAGGGATAAAATGACATATGGAGCATTTGTTGACATAGATCCTCAACAAGATGAGATTTCACTCAGAAACTTGGTGAGTAATGGGTAAACATTTCTTTTCTTTATTGAAGTTTTTGACTTGAAGATCTGATATAGTTTTGTTTGAGATGTATACAGATACATCAGTCGATCGTTGAAAGCTTTGGAGGAGGAGGAAAGACGTGCATCACGGCTAGGGTTTACCCCACACTAGCCACTAAAGAACAAGCCAAACTGTATGCATTTAACTATGGAACAGAAAGTCTGATGATCTCTAAGCTGAGAGCTTGGAGTGTGAAGAAAGCGCGGATTAACATTGAATAAACTATTGGTTGCATATATAAGTATTCCGAAGAAGATGTGATGGTCATCTCATTCAAGGAAGCACTTATATATCCTGGTTAATTACTTGATTTGATTGTTAATCATGAAGACTTCACTTTTGAGTTAATAAGCTTTCAATAATTACACACAACAATTAAATGATAAATGTGTTAAATGAAAATCCCTGTTGCAATGTTGTTAATTTACTACTTATATTTGTTTTATAGCTAAGTTAGTAACCCGTGTAAAACATGTTTGAAAGATATCAAATAATTAGTAGTGAAGGTTTAGAAATTATAAAACAATACTTTGGTAAAAGATATGATTGAAATTACGTATAATCAACTACGTACTTTATGTAATAAAACATTTGTTAAATATTCATTTTACTTTCGTTTTACTAAATTGTTTTTTTAAACATTTGTTTTTAAAAAACCATTTTTTTAATTATCATTTTTATTTATAAAAAGTTCGTGTTTCATGAAATTACATTCTTTTAATGGCATCAAGTTTTTTATTGTTTAAAAAATCTATTTTTATAAATTTGGAAAGATTGTAAATAATATCAATAGTAATTATATAATTATTAAATAAGAGAGATAAGCGAGAAAATTTGTGTTAGAATGCTTAGAATTGTGTCATGTGTCATTTTAATCCTTCTTTTATTGTAGATATAGATAAAAAAAAATAACGAAAAAATGGTACTTAAATTAGACTGTAAAAGATTTTTAGATAATATGATACATATTAATTTCACTATAAAAAATAATTAGATATGATAAATATTATTTTTGGGTTCATTTTAAATGCTTTAAAATATCTTTTTAATAATGTAGACCTTAAAAAAAATAATTCTTGTTCATTGCGGTAAAAAAAAACATCAAATATAAGACACACTTACAGTAAAATCTTTATATTTAGTACCAAATCCCATTTTACAAAGTTTAATACTTATGTTATATATTCATCCACTAAAGTATATGAGTTGAATCCGTTTATATATAAAATTAAAACTAAGAAAAAAATAAAGAACCAGTTTTAAGTTAAAATTGTGTGAACAAGATAAATTGTTTCACGTACTTCTTGATACTATATATGATTATCTTTCATCTACCAAGTAAAAGTGATGATATGATTCTTGTAATTCTTTGTTTGCGCACTCTGGAAAACAATACTCAAAATCTATAACTTCCCCCATTTGACCTTGAAAGGGAAGCATATGTTGTAAATACAAATTTCCTTACCAACAACGCTCCAGCTTTGTGGTAGTGAGCCTAATTCCTGTTGAGAGTTACCGTGATAAATTGAGAGTCACGAAACGCTATCAGATTGAAACTATTTGGGTTCACACCAAATTTTCAATCGGATAAAACTCAATTCAAGAACAAGTATGATAGGTGCGTGAGAATTCGTGAACAAAGAAAACAAGAGTGACCATAAATTGATTCGAAATTAACATTTGCAGGGAAGGGATGAAACTGCCTCCGGCAGTTTTCATATAAAAAATTTATACTTTTTACCCTCTAATTTCACATGTGAAATTTCGATTCACTAAGGGTGCAGCCCCCTTGGAACCCTCTTCTTAGGGGCTTCGCCCCTTAGAAGGTTTTCAATTTCGAAGATCATTATACACTCAAATAAGCGTACACTTCGCACCTGCTAACTTGTTTGATGGATATTATGATCACATTGATCATTAGTCAATTCAATTACACTAAAATATCTAACAATTCCATAAGTTCATATGATATTATACAAAGATGAAGAAATCTAAAATATGCTAGCAACCCTAAAACATGAATCTTGCAAACCTGATGGATTAGTGTCAGATACTTATAAAAATATTTTTTTCTATGAACACCAATGATTTGTTAGAGTGATTGAAAAACAAAAACCTCAAAAAGTTAAAAAAAAAAAAAATAAGAGGTCGGGCTTCTACACGCAACTAGATTTGTAACTAGTGAAAGAGCTTGTATCGCAAACTATATGACTTTTCCCTTTTATATTACATCTACTTAACTACATAGTTGAATGAACTCTATTACTAAGATGATATTACAAGTATGTGCTAATTCATTAATAGTTAAACTTACACATCAACATTCGTCTTAAAATCACATGTCTCATCTTGGATGCACAGTATGCTTTATACATGAAAAAACCCTTTATACGTCGACTTTCGTAAACACATCAAGTATTGATCTTCACTTTCTTTTCTGTTACGATTCTAAATATTTCATTTCTTTTTAACTTTGGGCGGCTTGACCAATTATATAAAAGACCCAACGTAATATAAAAGCATCAACTATTGACTATATCATTAATAAGATACATATTATACATCTTCTAAGTCGCGAAAGAATTGTTTTTCTATAAGAAAACACCAAACTAGTTGATGCTTAATGTTGGATGAATAAAATTTTAATAAATAAAGTATATATGTATTTGAAGGCATTATATGTGCTACACCTGCCACTAGGTAATAAAATACTACAATATAAAAATGAGAATTGCTAAATTATCATAAACGTTACACAATAATAGTAACAAAGTTTGTTTTCTCACTTGTAATCTCTATCCAGTTATTTCTATGAAAGCAGCAGTCTATTTTTTTTTCAACTATATATTCTAGTATAAATAGACCTAAAGAGGGAATTAACTTGATCAAAATCGTCAGATACAAACTTGTAACACCCAACATCTACTAATGAGGAGGACATCGGAATCACTTCTTTCTTCTTCATTGGAGCAGCCTTATCGGACTGCGTTTCACTTTCAACCTCCCAAAAACTAGATGAACGATAAGTTTTTCTTTCTAATTTTTACTTTTTTCTTCGTAATTTTTACTTTTATTCTTCTTCTTTAATATCGTGATGTTTTCATTGATGTGTGATGATGAACATGACAAATGATTTGTTGTCGGATGATTCAATTGGTTTAGATCCTAATGGTACGTATTTCTCAACACCTATCCTCTATTATTGAGTAAATAAGGTCGTTAATCATTGTTGTCGTTTCTTTTTGATAAATGTACAGCTTCTATTTCAATATATAAAAAAAGAGCAACACATAGCTAGTAATAAAATCAACGACTAGTATTGGTAGACTAAGTTTAAGCTTTGAAATCAGAATTTTAGTTTTGAGTCATTTAAAGAATTTAAGATAAATAGTAAATTATTAAAAACATGCTTTAGGTATATAACAATTTGCAGGTGTGGTCTTTTGTATAAGTGGTTTATAATGTTTTATGTTTCTTACATCAATCGACGTTAACTTTTTCTGTTTAATTCAGACAAGTGTGTTACATATGAGGATGATGTAACATTAATTTTTAAGTCATAAATGACTATTCATGTAATTCGATGAAACTATTAAAAAATAAATTAAATTAAAAACTCAAAAATACAAGCATGATGATATAGCCATCATATGATATAGCCATCATCATCTTCGTTTAATTTGACAAAAGTCATGTAATCTTCTTTTTTAAAATACATAGCACCAACATAGAAAACAAGATCAGATATTTATTGTTTAAATAAATTACATATCCTTTTGTGTTAAAAAGATAAAATCACCCTCATGCATATTACACATGACTAGACTTAAGGAGCAAAACTAACTCTTATCCATCTCAAAGTGCTACAAATTATAGTTTACATATAAGATATTCAGCTTGATTTTTGAAGTGAATGATAAAACTTGCAAGTAAATATAAACGTAAAGGAGGTTTTAAAAAAAAAAGATCTCCTCAAACAAAATACAACTTAATAGTTCATGATTCAAAGAAGTTTTAGAATAATCAATGATGCATATTCAGGACCAATATTGTACTACAATGGAGTGTACCATCTCTTCTATCAATACAACCCATTCGGCCCTCTCTTTACAGTCCAAATGTATTGGGCACATTGCGTCTCACATGACTTAATAAACTGCACCATACTGGACCTAGCTTTCGCCCCGACCCAACCGTTCAACATCAACGGTTGTTGGTCAGGCTCGCCGCTGTCCTCCCTGGAAACAAACCTGTGATCTTATACACCGGAATAGACTCTGAAAACCGTCAAGTCCAAAACCTCTCCGTCCCAAATACACTGGCAATCCTGTCATTAACCTCCCTGGCGGTATTAAAAACGATGAATTCCGAGACGGACCCCAGCACTGGTTGGCTTGCAGACGATGGGAAATGGAGGATAATCGTCGGAAGTCAAAAAGATAAGAAGGGAGTCGCGTTTCTGTATCATTCTACGGATTTTATTAACTGGAGTAAACACGAATCACCGCTTCAGACACTGGTATATGGGAATGCCCAGACTTCTTTCCGGTGTGGGTTGATAGCACCAATGGGGTCGATACATCTGTGATGAGCCCTAGAGAAAAGCACGTGTTGAAGGTCGCGTTACATGATTGCATAAAAGACTACCACATGATTGGTGACTATAATCCGGTGAAAGAACACTATACTCCTCAAAATAAATTTAACGCTTCAAACCTTGAGATATGATTACGGGAAGTACTATGCTTCGAAATCGTTCTTTGACCCTGTGAAAAATAGAAGGATCTTGATGGGTTGGGTGAATGAATGTGATTCTGAAGCTGATGTTATTGCCAAAGGATGGTCCGGAGTTCAAGTAATTATCAATTATCAGTCATTTTCTCTTTCTTTTTTTTAATTGGATGATGAATTTGGTAATAAAATACAGTCATTTCCGAGGAGTATTTGTCTCGATCGAAACCAGAAGCAGCTTGTGCAATGGCCTATTCAAGAAATTGAAATGTTACATGAAAACGAAGTTTGTCTTCAAAATAAGATTCATGAACATGGATCTTTGCATGAAATTACTGGCATAAGCACTTGGCAGATAAGTCACGAAGTCTTAACAATCTAGCTTTATTTGTTTTGGGTTGTTGCATTAGGGAATGGTTATTGTGTGAGTCGAGTCGAGCCAGCTTTAGCTCGAGAGCTAAAAACGCAAGCTAGTTAGGCTCGACTCGAAAACTCTGAATGAGCTGAGATTTGTGCTCGAAGTCGGCTCAGATTAAACTTGAGTTGGCTCATATATTGTTGAAATATTGATGAATTTTATTTCTTGCACATACGGACACATATAACACTGAAAAAGTTTTTGTTTTTTTCCTATTAGTTGGGCTTCTTAAATGATCATACTTAACTTGAGCGAGCTCGCTTTAGTTGAAACTTGGCTTGAAATTTATACGGGTTAATTCGTATAATTTTCAAATTTTGATGATTCTTTTCTTGCACATATTGATAGATATAATAACAAAAGAAAAGCTTTTGGTTTCTTAAATGCTTAACTAGAGCAGCTCACCTCGACTTGAATTTAATACGACTCTGCTCAGTAGAGCTTGCTCGACTCATAAAATTTTGAAATTCAATGAACTTTTATATCTTACACACACATATATACATACATACATACATATATATATATATAACTACAACTTGTGAATTCTTAAATAGACTACTTGATTTGAATGGAATTCATGTTTTCTGCACGCATGGATGGATATAAAAATTAGAGAAAAAAATGGTGACTTATTAAATGGCCTACTTAATATGAGTGGGCTTACCACCTCTCGAACTCGGCTTGAGATTTATACAAGTCTGCTAATCTCAGATTGAAAATTATATTTCACGCGAGCTCTTTTCAAATGAGGTTAAAACAGTACGCTATAAGAAAAGCGCTTAGTTGTATATATGTCGTCATATCTGTTGTTATTTACAGGCGGATGTGAATATTTCATTCTAGCTGACCAACCTGGAAAAGGCTGAGAAACTGGACACAAGTGGGATCGACCCACAACTTTGGATGCGTCAAAGAAATCCAAGTTTGGCCCATTTGGACTGTTAGCTCTGGCTTCCCACGACTTGACTGAACAAACTGCAATCTTTTTTTGGGTTTTCCAAAATAATGGACGATACACTGTGTTAATGTGTAGTGATCAAAGCCGGTTAGTTTTCTTCATCTCAAGTATCTCCGTTAACCTTTAAGAGGTCGTCTAGTACTAAATGTCTAATTTTCCACCAGTATCGATAACTTATTATTATAGATTATTGTGTTTTTAGCTAAAGAATCTCACGAAGAATGGCTAGTTTTGTAATGTAAACTTAGTTGTGTATTTCTTAAACGACCCATCCTGTACCCATCCTGACCCGTATCCATCCTAGACCTTTTTCTTAATCGCCATCCCGACCCAAACCTATTCTGACCTAAACCCATCTTGACCCGACCACCAACCCAACCGGCCTATTTTGCCACCTGTTCTAATCGGTATCATATTCAAATCTATCTTTCACTAGTTCCTCTAGTATCGGTATCATATGAGTAAAAAAACTTTAGCTATATTGTATAATTCAAATTCTAACCTGTTATCTTGCTCAAAACCATACATATTCCGGTTCTTCTACAAGGAACGGGATCGATAAAACATCATATGGAGCGTTTGTCGACATAAATCCTCAACAATATGAGATTTCACTCAGATGCTTGGTGAGCAATGAGTAAACTTTTTTTTTTCTTTTTAAACTTTTTGACTTAAAGATCTAATTAATGTAGTGTTGTTTGTGGTATATACAGATAGATCACTCAATCATTGAAAGCTAGGGTTTACCCAACATTAGCCATTAAAGAACAAGCCAAGTTGTTTGCATTTAACAATGGAACAGAAAGTGTCGTGATCTCTGAACTGAAGGCTTGGAGTGTAAAGAAAGCTCATATTAACATTGAAGAAACTGTTGTGTGTACGGGTCAGTAATCTGAAGAAGATGGATCATCTCGCTGATCAGGATGCAGTTATCGTGGCTAATTACTCGATTTGAATTCTTAATAATATTTGTGAAGACTTAATTTTTAAGTAAATAAGCTTCCAATTGTTAGATATTAAAAGACTTGATTGGTCCCATTAAAAAGGTAAAATGCCAGAAAAAAAAAAGGTGCGCAAAAAACAATGGCTAATAAATGACCTTTACCCTATACATACGTGTATATGTGTGTATGAAAATCATAGAAAACTCATTTGAGCTCAATAATAATGCCCCAATAATAACATATTCCAATACATCACTCGTAGTTTGAGCGAGAGTAAATTGAAAGATCTAACTGAAAAATGATAAAAAAAAAAAAAAAAACTAAGATAAAGCGGTCTTTTGTCTTGGTCCTTGACTCGTAAGTCAAGAATTCTGCCAAAATAATTCATAATATTCTTGTCAAAAATGGTCAGTCGTCCTGTAGTCCCTGATGGAGATTGTAAGAAGGAAGTGATCGGCAAATAAGAGAGATTTGGTCGATTATAGGTCAAGAAGAGGAATTGGAGGAGCAACGACTCGAGTAGCAGTCTCGACAGAACGAGGGTTATAGATCTTGACGATCTTAAAGAAGAGAAAAGGGAATTGGATAGATCCTATAAAGAATATCTAAACATACCACCCTCATGATGAAAAAGAAATAAAAAAAAGATCAAAGAATCAAAGTGTCGGAGGAAAATGAAAGAACCTGTAAATTAAAAGGAATTATATTTAATCATAATGAGGGTATTTGTATTGTGATAAAGACTAAAAGACAGAAGGTATGTAACAAAACGTAGAATAATCGATTGAAATATAAGTAGGTAAAAAATGATCTTGATTGTTATAATATCACAATAATTAACACAAGATTAGTGTTATAACCTTAAGTACTTTAAAGAGAATTGCAAGAGCAAGAAGAAGAGAAATGTATAACTTATGAAAGTGTATACAAGAGGTGCATCTTCTCCTCTACATTGAGGTGATATTTATACTACAAAGATCAATCATTTTGGTAGACAAGTAAAACTATTTAGCATAGTAAACTTATCTACAAGTTTGACAAAGAGTTCATCCACTTGCTATGGTAATAATTCATAATACTCCCCCTTGGATGACACTTTTCAAACTTCAAGAGTTTAAGTACTGCCTCATTAAAAACCTTGCTAAAGAAAAACCCAGTGGGAAAAAACCTTAGCTAAGGAAAAAAGAGTGCAACTTATAACTCCCCCACAAATTGTCTTCTGTAGATCATCACATTGTGTGTACGTGCCGCATGCCAATATCATAAACATGTTTTCTGAAAGTTGTTTTTGGAAGTGCCTTTGTGAAAAGATCAGCTGAATTATTGCTAGATTGAACGTATCTCATTTCAACTTGTTTATCTTTAATAAGGTCTTGAGTGTATGAAAAGAATCTTGGTGGTATATGTTTTGTTCTATCACTTTTGATATACCCTTCTTTCATTTGTGAGACACAAGCTGCATTATCTTCATAGATTGGTGTTGCATTTCTATCTTTCTCCAATCCACAAGAAGTTAATATAAGTTGTGTCATAGATCTTAACCATACACATTCTCTTGAAGCTTCATGTAGTGCAATGACTTCAGAATAATTTGAGGATGTCGCAACGAGTGTTTGTTTCTAAGAGCGCCATGAAATCGTAGTTTCTCCATTCTTAAATACGTATCCCGTTTGAGATTTTGCTTTATGAGGATCAGATAAATAACCTGCATCTGCATAACCAACCAACCCTTCTTTTGAATTATTAGGATAAAACAAGCCTAAATCAATAGTACCTCGAAGATATCAAAAAATATGTTTAATCCCATTCCAGTGCCTTTTAGTAGGGGCTGAACTAAATCTTGCTAACAAATTAACTGCAAAAGAAATGTCAGGTCTCGTACAGTTAGTAAGATACATAAGAGCTCCAATTGCAGTGAGATATGGTATCTCTGGACCAAGGACCTCTTCATTATCTTCGCAAGGACGAAATGGATCATTATCAACATTGAGTGATCTAACAACCATCAGTGTGCTTAAAGGATTTGCTTTGTCAATATTGAAACGCTTTAAGAGTTTCTCAGTATAAGTCGACTGATGTACAAGTATTCCATTATGCATATGTTCAATATGCAAACCAAGACAATATTTGGTTTTTCTAAGGTCTTTCATTTCAAATTCTTTCTTTAAAAGAGCAATTGCTTTATTAATTTCCTTTTGCGTCCCAATTATATTTAGATCATCAACATACACAGCTATGATCACATATCCTGATGTTGTCTTCTTAATGAAGACGAATGGACAAATAAGGTTACTTGTGTATCCTTTACTTGTCAAATAATCACTCAAACGATTATACCACATCCGTCCAGATTGTTTGAGTCCATACAAGGATCTTTGTAATTTGATGGAATACATTTCCTTAGGCTTTAAGTTTAATGATTCGGGGAATTTAAAACCTTCAAGAATTTTCATATAGATGTTACTATCTAGTGATCCATACAAGTAAGTTGTGACAACATCCATAAGACGCATCTCTAAATTTCTAGAGACTGCTAAGCTGATTAAGTATCTAAAGGTTATTGCATCCATAACAGGGGAGTATGTTTCCTCATAATCAATCCCTGGCCTTTGTGAAAAACCTTGAGCTACAAGTCTAGCTTTATACCTTGTAACTTCATTTTTCTCATTTTGTTTTCGTACAAAAACCCATTTGTACCCTACAGGCTTTACGGCCATAGGAGTAATAACAATAGGTCCAAACACCTTTCGTTTGTTAAGTGAATCTAATTCAGCTTGCATAGCTCCTTTCCATTTATCCCAATCATGTCTATTTTGACAGTCACTAACTGATTTTGGTTCAGGATCATCATCTCCACTCATGATGTCACTTGCTACGGAATAAGAAAATATTTCATCAATACCTTCCATTTCATCTTGATTCCATAAGATATGTGTGTGACCATAGATAATTGATATTTCTTTGTTAGTTTCTGTCACACCCCAATCTTAACGGCGGAAACGTCGAGATGTGAGGGTTAAGATTGTTCATGCCACACAACGCTAATTTAAAATGACAATATTATTAAAACTCAATATTCAAGACATACATTTAAGAAACAGAATATGTTCCAAAACATAGGAATTTCAACGTTCAATGATAACAAATGCATTTTTATTTTATTATAGGTCCAGTCCTAGATGTGACATTATCTTCATAGCAAGCTAAGTAATATCATTTTCTGAAACATGTTAAAAATAAAAGGTCAACTTAGTGTTGGTGAGTTTTCCATAGTTTTCATACACACACACACACACACACACACACACACACACACACACACACACACACACACATATATATATATATATATATATATATATATATAAAGATGGTAATTCATGTCATAGGTTATTGAATAAAGTAACTAGGGATGAATGAACAAATGTAACAATCAAACCTTGACATATTACAAGATTACAAGATTAAACGATTAGCTAAGTGTACTTAGATTAACCAAGTAGGCTTGTCAGGCCCATAGATCTATGACGTCGCCAGGCTAGCAATAGTTAATGATTATACATATAATAGTCCTCACATGGTAATTACTAAAGTTCAACTAACCACGACAAATAAGATGAATTACCCATGTGTTTACAAAATTCAAATAAGTTTACAAGTGCAATTATCATAAAGTTAACATGCTTCACCCCAAAGTGTGAAAATATATAAAAGGGATATAGAGAAACTCACATGGATAATAGGATGAGCAAATAAAAAAGCCTTGTATAAAAATATTCCTAGGATTCGTTAACGTTTAACCTAAATGAACGACGTGTTAAGTTAATCATGGAGTTGTATTTATAAACCATTTAACCCATAATTTTTAAATCATTACTTAGATACAATTTGTTATTATTTTGGTATTTAAATGGTTAAATAAAAATTTTAATGATTAACCCTATTAATAAAAGTTAAACTTTTATTATTAAATGGTTATTATTTACTATTAAATAAAATAGTAATTTTGTAGGTCCAAAGGATGAAAATTTATTTTTAATTACGATATGTGTACATTTTAACTATGTACATATATGTTTTTTTTCTTAAAAAAAATTAGAAATAAATAAGTGTGTAACATTAAAGAATTATATAATTGAAATCATTAAAATTAAATGGAAATTCATTACAATTAGAGATTAATAATATGTGGTATTTTGTACAATTTTTTATAATTTTTAAAATAAATAAAAAAAGTATGAAAATTTCTTAATTTAAAATTTTTAGGAAAATATAAAAGAAAATGATTTTATTTATTTTCTGATTAAAAATAATTTTATATGATTATTAATAATATTTAAATATTTTTCAGAATTTTAAATATTACAAAAACCCTTTAAAAAATATTATAGCAGGGGGCCGGGGTCGAACCCGGGACCTCCTGCTAGCTACCCTTGTTTTAAACCGGTTGGGCTAAGGCCCAACTGGTGTTATGAAATGGAATTCTATTTTTAAAACCCTTTTTCCAAAACATCCCCAATTTTAAATCCCAAGAACCCTAATTCGAACGAATCCAAAATTGATCATCGATTCGAAGTTTTTACCCAAATTAATCATGGGGCTTTTGTTCCCCATGTGAAATAGAAGTGATTGACATTTTTAATCACCTGATTTGATGTTGTTCTTGATGATCGTATGTTCGAACGAAACCCGCGTCTGTTCTTGATTCAATTCGATGGGTGTGCGTGTGTTTGGTGAAATTGAGAGTTCAGAGAGTTTAGGAAACCCATTTCGAGCAAAAGCCCTTTAATTTATAGCTTCAATTCGATCCCGAACACATCCAATGGCTACAACATTACTGTCGGCCGTTTCAGGTCGATTTGAGTGGATTTTAAGTTGTTTCAGGTGAAATTAATCACCCTAATAACTTCGAAATGATTATTAGAACGTTTATCTTTGTTTAATTTGATTATTATTACACTTTAATGTGAAAACGGATTGAAACTTTAATGGAATTCGGTTTCGAATCGAAAACTTAGTAAATCGTTTGTTAATTTCAAATTAATCATAATTCCAAGTTCGAAACATGTTCGGTAGCCGGTTGGGTTTATTTTTATGTGTTAAAAAGTGAGTTTTTGGGGGTTTTGGGGGTCGCCAGAGTTGGCCGGAAGTTTGGCCGAAAGTGGCCGGGAAAACGGGGATGGGGGGTTGGGTTTAAAGAAAATTTCATTTTGGTCCCTGCGGTTTAAGAATTTACAAAATCAACTCAAAGTTTAAGTTTTGTATTTTATCATAATTACAGTTTTAGTCCCTATGATTTTAATTTTTATTTTATGCCCAAACATTTAATTACAAGTTTTAAAATATTTAACTCATTTTGTTTTTATTCATTTTCAAGTTGTAACACTTATTAAGATTATTTACTACTATTAGTATTATTATTATTATTATTTTTATTATTAACATTAACATTTTCTTTCATGATTATTATTTTATTATTATTATTATTATTATTATTATTATTATTATTATTATTATTATTATTATTATTATTATTATTATTATTATTAGTTATTTATTTATCTAATTGCATCTAAATTACAAGGATACCACAAGTTACACATAAGTCCTCGTATTTGCATTAATAACAAAGCAAGCCCTTACAAGAGATAACGACGTTAATCACACGTTAAATAAAAATACGAGAGGTTACAGTTTCATCCAAATCCTCCTCATGAGAGGTTTTGGTATTAAGCGTTTCATCAAGATCATTCACTTTATTGTCAACTTCCTTTTCATGAGTTTTTCTTTTTCGAGGATTTTTTTATCCTTGGAACCGATTGGTCTTCCTCGTTTCAAACGTCTCTAAGATTCATGAGCCATTGTGTTATCTATTTGCTTATTTGGAATCTCAACTCGAGCTGAAGCATTAGCAGCTAGTATATGAGACTTAGTAACTCTGTTTGTATCAGTAAATGCATCAGGTAATTGATTTGCAATTTCTTGCAAGTGTATTATCTTTTGAACCTCTGTCTCACATTGTTTAGTTACTGCATCAAGATATAATAATGAAGGAACATACCATGATACATCATTTTCTTGTTTTTTCTTTTCTCCCCCTAATGCCGGGAAAACTGACTCGTTAAAGTGACAATCAGCAAAACGTGCTGTAAATACATCACCCGTTAAAGGTTCAAGATATCTTATGATGGAAGCTGATTCATATCCAACATATATTCCCAACCTTCTTTGAGGACCCATTTTTATACGTTGTGGTGGTGCAATAGGGACATATACAGCACACCCAAAAATTCTAAGGTGGAAAATGTTTGGCTCATTGCAAGAAACAAGTTGTAAGGGAGAGTATTTAAGATTTGCCCTTGGTCTCACACGAATTAGTGATCCAGCATAAAGAATTTCATGACCCCAAATAGACACAGGGAGTTTTGTCCTCATTATTAATGGTCTAGCTATTAGTTGTAGACGTTTGATTAACGACTCAGCTAAGCCATTTTGTGTGTGTACATGAGCAACAGGGTGTTCAACAATAATTCCTATAGACATGCAATAATCATTAAAAGCATGTGATGTGAATTCACCAGCATTATCAAGTCTCACCCTTTTAATAGTATAATCAGGAAAATGTGCTCGTAATTTGATAATTTGTGCAAGAAATTTTGCAAATGCTACATTACAAGTTGATAACAAAGAGACATGAGACCATCTACTTGACGCGTCTATCAAAACCATAAAGTATCTGAATGATCCACATGGTGGATGAATTGGCCCACATATGTCTCCTTGAATTCTTTCAAGAAACAGAGGTGATTCATTTTCAATTTTCACAGGCGAAGGCCTTGTAATTAATTTCCCAAGAGAACAAGATGTACACAAAGGAATTTTATTTGATTGTGGGATCTTTTGATATTTTAATGGGTGCCTATGAGTGTTTTCAATTATTCTTCTCATCATTGTAGATCCTGGATGGCCTAATCTGTCATGCCATAAGTTAAGTGTTTCAGGATCACAAAATTTTTCTTTAACTGCCATATATGCCTGAGGCATATTAATGTGTGTATAATGTAAACCAGACTGAAGCATTAGTAGTTTTTCTAATATCTGATCTTTGCTTATGATATGCAAATATTTTTCAGTATCAACAGTCTTTGACTGAGTATCATATCCGTTATGATATATGTTTTTAAAACTCAACAGATTTCTTGTTGATTTTGGGGAAAATAAAGCATTTTCTATTATAAGCTTTGTACCATTTGGTAATGCTAAATTAGCTTTTCCCACTCCTTCTATCAGGTCTGTAGGTCCTGATATTGTATTAACGATTCCTTTTGTTGGTTTAAGCTCAAAAAAATATTTCTTAGACCTAAGTATAGTATGTGTGGCTCCACTATCCGCTATACATATATCTGTTTCATTTGTTTGATCTTGCGCTCCAATGATGTTTATTTTAATCTTGAAAGTACAAAAAAAATTAATAAGTGAATAACGACGATATTGTTATATTTTAACGAGAACTTTATTTAATCGAAAGAAAACATTACATGAAGAAAAATACATAATTAAAGATATGAAAACACTTAATTGTTGCATATAACTATTATGGTCAAGCAACATGTGTTTCAGAGTTCCATGTCAAAGTCTGCAGTGTTCAACTCAACGTTGAGATTATCAAAATTATCAACATGGTTCACTTCCTTCTCTTTCCTTTTAAGAGAGGCTTGGTATAGCTCATATAAATGTGGAGCTGTGCGACAAGCCTTTGACCAGTGGTTTATGCTACCACATCTAAAACATGAAGTGCCATTGTTTTCGGACCTACCAGCTTCATTCCCTTTGTGTTGGTTAAAATTGTTATTTTGTGGAGCGTGGTAATTGATTGTTCTTTAATTTCTACCACGGCCACGACCACGTCCACGACTATAAAAGTTACCTAGGTAATTATAATTACCCTTGAAAGAATGGTTGCGACCATTAGGGTAACTTTTATCAACAGAACCACGACCACGACCTCTTCCCCACTTTCTTCCAGAGTTTTTAGTAGCAACATTAACTTCTGGAATTGCTAATGATCCCGTGGGACGAGCTTGATGATTTTTCATCAAAAGCTCATTATTTTTTTCTGTTACGAGGAGGAATGAATTTAAATCAGAATATCTTTTAAACTTTTGCAACCTATATTGTTGTTGCAAGTTTATATTTGATGCATGAAATGTGGAGAAAGTTTTCTCCAACATATCTTCCTCAGTAACATTTTGTCCATAGAATCTGAGGGTCGAGCATATCCTGAACAAATCAGAGGTGTACTCGTTTACCTTTTTGAAATCCTGGAACCTGAGATTGTTCCATTCATCTCTAGCAGTGGGAAGCATAACTTCCCTTTGGTGATCAAATCTGCTTTTTAAATCTTTCCATAAAATATATGGATCTTCACAATTTGAATATTCAAATTGTAACATTTCATCAATATGCTTATGTAAAAAGACATCAGCTTTCGCTTTGTCTTGTTCCGAGCAAACATTTTCCTCTTGTATAGTTTCTAAGACACCCATGGATTTAAGATGTCTTTTTACGTGGGCCATCCACGGCATATAGTTTTCTCCATTGATATTAAGAGCCGGGAATTCAATTTTTGCAATGTTCAACATTTTTGTTTGCTAAACAAGAATTAAGCATATAGTAAGATATTTATTAAGAATCCATATATATCAATAAGCATTGCGATACAATAAAGCGGTAGAGCTATAAACAAATATAGAAATAAGAAAAGTTTAAATTCTTCAGGTGGTAGTTCAGCAATGGAGATAAGAATTAAAATGAGCATTATGGTTGCCAGTACTAAAACCGGGTGTATCATCTTTGAAAAGTTGCATTGGATAAACTTAAGAAAAGAGATAATCTGTTTATTGAAAATAGGTTGATAGTGGTCAATTTATAGTTTAAAATTATAACCGTTTTGTAACGGCTATGTACAACGGCTATATAACCGTTTATAACGGCTAATAACCGTCGTGTGTGTATATATCGACAATAATTTTAAATAAAATAGATAAGTATAATATTATGTTATAAAAACATATATGTAGTTTATAAAAACAATAGAGAATAAGAATGACAAGTTAGAATAAGACGTTAGTACGAATAAACATAATCAAAATGTTAGTTGTATAAAGTTAGTTGACATATAAAGAAATGTTAGTTGCATAACTAAAGAAAAAGTTAGATGCATAAGTAAATGTTAGTTGCATAAGTAAAAGTTAGATGCATAAATAATATGTTAGATGAATAAGTAAAAGTTAGTTGACATAAAATAAAATGTTAGTTGCATAATCAAAAGTTAGATGCATAAATAAAAGTTAGCTTGTTAGTAGTCCTATGGTTATCAAGATGTCCATAATATGATCTCCTTTATGCTTATTTTATTTATCTTAGTTATCTTCTCAATATAAGATATTATATATTATTACTTAATGAAGTCCTTACCTTGATTAATGGATGACTTTGTGCTTTATTGATCTTCTTGATTAGAGTTTAAGAGCTCTCGTGCTGATAACGTGTTATAATATCACAATAATTAACACAAGATTAGTGTTATAACCTTAAGTACTTTAAAAAGAATTGCAAGAGCAAGAAGAAGAGAAATGTATAACTTATGAAAGTGTATACAAGAGGTGCATCTTCTCCTCTACATTGAGGTGGTATTTATACTACAAAGATCAATCATTTTGGTAGACAAGTAAAACTATTTAGCATAGTAAACTTATCTACAAGTTTGACAAAGAGTTCATCCACTTGCTATGGTAATAATTCATAATATTGATGACTTTTTTAGCAAACAGGAAAATAAATATTTATGATGTGGATTAGAGGTGTACAAACCGGTTTTTGGGGTCAAACCGGTCCGGTTTCAACCAGTTTATTTTCAACCGGTTTGAACTCCAAACCAGTTCGGTTCCTAAACCGGCTTCAGGGCTAGGATATTCAAACCTATCGAACCGGTCCGGGTCGGTTTGAAAACCGGTTCGTGCCCAAACCGGTTTTCGGGTTTTCATTTTTTTTTAAATTTAAATTCACACAGTTTTCAAACGCCCAAACAGTGCTCATGTGGCCAAAACAAGCTCATGCGCCCAAACAGTGCTCATGCGCCCAAATAGTCATGCGCCCAAACAGTGCTCATGCGCCCAAACAGTTCTCATGCGCTCAAATAGTGCTCATGCGCCAAACAGTCATGCGCCCAAACAGTGCTCATGCGCCTAAACACTTAGCCAAATTTCAGAAGTTTTTCACACAATAAATTTTTCAAAACTTGTTCAATTGATCTAAAATATTATTTATTTTTATCAAAGATTATACATTTATATAAATTATTTATAAATATTAAAACATAAAACATAAAACATTAATTAAAAATATATTATGATTTATGATACATGAAAATTTAAATATAATTATTTATTTTTATCAAAGATTACATAAAATGTAAAATAAAGATACTATTCAAAACATATAAACAATTCAAATGACGTAAACTTTATTCTTCGCCACCAGAACCCGAGCTATTACGAAGGAACTCGTCATATGCCACTTCATCATCGGTCATTCCGGGTGTCAATCCATCGTCTACTTCATTTTCATATATTTCGGCTTCATATTCTAATCTCCTTCAAGTGAGCATTTGTCTTGTATTCTTTCAGCTGCATCCAAATAATCTTTCAAACAAATACACATTTCAACTGCTTAGGGAGTGAGTCGGGTTCTTCGTATTGATATAATCCTGCCACTAACAGAAAAAGCAGATTCCGAAGCTATCGTGGAAGCTTGGACGGTTAGTAAATCTCAGGCCATGGTGGATAGGATTAGAAATTGATCTTCCTTACCTTTCCACCAACCCAGCAAGTCAAAAATTTAAAATCTTGTGAAGTCATGGTGGATAAAAAGTTTGTTCCACTATACCTCCCTATTTCACTACTCGGAGTGTTACCACGTTGACGTTTATTACATTCATCTCTTAAAGTATTATACAAAGCAAACATTGGATCACTTGAACCTTCGTCATGTGTCGCATGCCGCATAGACTCATGTATGTTTGATGTTTCATCATATTTTGCTAAATAAACATCAAACATTTGGCCTAAATGTGTGTTAAAATTATTTTTTGCACTTTGAGCATAATATGGGTTTTCTTCTTCTAAATCCAAAGTAAAAGTAATTTTATCAAGTAAAGTTTCAACCCACGACGTATTTAAACAAGGGTTTAAGGCAGCGGCACATGTAATAACCGGAAGCATTTCTTTAAAATATTTTTTAAGTTTTTCTTTCATTTGTGGTATCATCCGAATAAGTTCTACCCCTACACGACAACTCATTTAATTTTGAAGTCATTAAGTAAATTTGGTGAAGTACTAATGGACTTGTTGGATAATAAACACCAGAAAGACAAGTAGTTGCGGTTTTAAAAACATTAAGCATTTTGGTTATTTCTTCAATAATAGCCCAACCCGATGAATGGTAAGTCGAAGCCTTTCCACGACTCACCAAAGTATTATGAAAGGCTATTAAACTTTCTTTTTGATCAATAGCCTTTTCAAACATGTTACAAGTCGAATTCCATCTTGTAGGTACGTCCTAATTCGGACCTAAACATTTGAAATTTGCGTCTTTACAAAACTTGCGATACCTACTATATCTTTGGTTACTGCTAAAAATATCATGTAACATTCTTTTAAAACTATCTTTTACCGTTTCAATAGTTTTTAAACCATCTTGAACGGCTAAGTTTATGATGTGCGCAACACATCGACTATGAAAAAACACACCATCACAAATTGGTTTATATTTTAATTTTAGATGTTCTATCGCAAGCGTATTATTTGACGCGTTATCAAAAGATATAGAAAATATTTTGTTTTCTAATTTATACGTTTTAATAACTTTATCAACAAGATAAAAAATATTTTGCCCGGTGTGAGGATAATCAAACAATTCAAACGCAATCGTACGTTTCATCATTTGCCACGAACCGGGTTCAACCCAATGGGCGGTGACACAAATGTACGAGTCCGGTGAACCGTGCGGAGTCGACCAAACGTCACTAGTTAAGTTAACACCGGTTTGTAAATTTTCAAAATAAGATATTAATTTATTTTTAGCTTTTTTCCACATTTTAAGCAATCTCTTCTAAGTGTAGCACGACTTACATGTGAGTATCGCGGTTGGAGAGTTCGTTGAATTAGCCGAGTCAAACGTTCATTATCGAAATGTTTGAATGACAAGCTTTCTTGAATTACAAAATGCACCATTTGCTCACGAACCGCATCAACGTCATAAGCCCAAACATTCCCTTCGCTTGTCATTGAAGCTTGACCTTGAGACGGTTCACCTTTCAAAGCCTTACAATATTTATTCGCAATGTGGTTTTTCAAAGTTGTATTTGCATCTTTTTTGAAAAACTTATGACAATAATTGCAACGAGCTTTGTTTGGACCGCTAGCCATTTGACATAAATCGTAATTGCACCATATTTCGGGGTTCCTATTCGTAGAAAGGATTGCGACCACCATGTTGCTTGAAGACGCATCACAACCAACGGATGATTGAGCACTTGATGAAGCCATTTTGAAATGAACGAGAGTATTGAGAGTTTTTTTTTGAATTGAACGAAAGTATTGAGCGTATTTGAGAATAGAGGGCGTTTTTTTAGAGTAGAGAGCGTTTTAAGTTGTTGTGGTTCAACCAAAACATCCAATACATATTTATACTAGTTTAATGGGGGTAAATGGTAAAAAAAACACCAAAAAACGGTCGAAAACGGCTATATAAGGGCTATATAGCCGTTATATAATGGCTACTTTTTTGAAATCCGGTTTGAAAACCAGTTTGGGAACCGGTTTGAAAACCGGTTTAGGCACCGGTTTGGAACCAGTTTGGAATCGGACCGGTTTGAAACCGGTTTCCACATACGAAACCTCCAACCGGTTTAGGAATCGGCGGTTCGGACCGGTTCGGGACCGGGTTGGGCCAGAAACCGGTTCCGGTTTTTTCGGCCAAACCGGTTCCCGAACAGGTTTTTTTGACCACCTCTAATGTGGATGGTGCATGGAAAAAAGGGAAGAGGTCGGCAACTTCGGTGATGACGACTTAGGGTTAGGCTAGTAGCCGAAGTTTATAGAATATTAATCGGAATCTTCAGCCGAAGACGGTATTTTCTTAAGACGGAAATAGGGATATAGAATGAAAAAAAACTAAAAAGACAACAAAAGGATTACCTTGAAACCGGTGGTGGCGGTGGCCGGTGGTGGAGGGTTGTGGCGGTGGCCGATTGTGGAGGGGAGGGGGGTTGTGGTGGTTATGACGGATTGGTGGGTGGTAGTGGTGGCGGCGGCGGTGGGTTGCAGTGGGTGGTGTTTATAGTTGCGAAAGGTGGCAGTGACTATGATGGTGGTGGTGGTTGGTGAGAGGTACTGGAGGTTTGTGGTTGGTGGTGGTGTTGGTTGTTGGTAGGAGTGGTTGGTGGCGATAGTGGTAGTGGATTGTGGTAGCGGGCCACCGCTGGCGGCGGGAAGTGGTGGTGGTGGTGGTGGGTGGTGATGGTGGCGGTGGTTGGTAGTGGCTATGGCGGTGGTAGTGGGGATTGGTGGTGGTGGCGGAGGCGGTGGTGGGAATGAATGGTGGAAGAGGTAACGGAATGGAAAAAAAACAAGTGGGTGGAGGAATGATTTTGAGGTGTTTAGAGGAAATGAGATTCCTTACGTAATCGGCAATCTATTCCATTGACCAACCAAACACTTATTTTTTTCATTTCCTCGTAATACCCAAACTCGTTAACAGAAAAATTATTCTCTTGAACCTAACAAAAAATTAACAGAAGTTAGTGTTAATACCCAAACTCGTTACAAATCAAAACTGTAAAACCCAAACGTGTTACTTTTTTTGCTTAGACTCAAACTTGTTATTTTTCATAAACCACAAGGACTATCTATGTAATTAACTCTTTGTAGATGCATTTCAAATGCATTAAAATATCTTTTTAATAATGTATTAATTTAAACCTTTTAAATAAATAATTTATGTTTTCTTTACGTTGTTAGAAAAACATAAAATGTAACAAACACTTACCGTACGTAAAGTCTTTATATTTACCACCCAATTCTAGTTTACACAAGCATCAGCTTAATTAGTATATTATGTTATATATGAGTTGAATCCATCTATATTAAGGATGTGCCTTAGAATACGAAGTTTAAAACAACATAAAAATTTAAAAAAAATTAAAAAAAAAAATCAACTTTAAGTAGTAACAGTGTGAATAAGATAAGTTGTTTCGCTCACTCTTAGATACTAAATATGATTATCTTTCATAAATTAAGTAATCATGTGTTGCATACACATGAAAACAATACTCAAAATCTATAACTTCCCCCACTGGACCTTGAACTAGGAGCATATGTAGTGGATATAGATTTCCTTCCCAATGATGTTCCAGCTTGACGATAGTGAACCGAATCCCTCTTAGTTTCCTATGAATCATAAAATATTAAGGCGTTAGATCGATCATACGACTCGAATCTATTTCGAGAATTGAACTATATGATGAACAAAAGGTGAATTGATATGATACCAAATCTAGTGAACCCTGTGACATGATCCTGCCATAACCAGAACCCTCATTGATCGAACCGCTGAGTTTCTTCTCTTCAATGCCCGATTTTCGAGCATTCATAATCTTATCCACCATCCTACTTCCAAGAATCTGCCCTCCATTGCCTGTTTGAAACATTCTACTACTACCCTTTTGAGCATTCATGGTGGTCATACTTTCTTCACTGGTTGGAGCCACTTTTCGGCCTCTGGTAACGCTCGGTGAACATGACTGCCTTCTTGTTGAACTCATGTTGGATACCTCAGGCTTCTGGCTAGAGATCTTGGGATTGTTTTGAGCAGTTTGGTTAACCATTCGTCCTCTTGAAGCCGAAGTGGATCGATCTGTTCTTAGGTTAGGTGGTGTTTCATCAGAAAAGCCAGGTAGTTGTGTTATCCGAGATGTTACTAGAGGCGAAACCCCTCGGGTTTTCTGTGTGGTTCTTGATTGATTTGAACCCGCGGGATTGAAACGGTAGTCTCTTTCGCTTGAAGGTTTTAAAATTGAGGGATTTGTGTTTGGTTTGTTAGTGAGATTTGTAACACTAGGCTTGTTGGCATTGGTGATCAAGGGGATTGGCGCTGTTTTTATGTTCTTTTTCTGATCGATGAACAAACCGCTTGACCTCGCGCTAGGGGTTACGGATCTTGCGGGGATCCTTGGTTTAGGATTTGTTGTTTTTGGATTTGTTGTATTAGATCCGATGTTTACATGTTTTGTTTCTTTCTCTTCTGGTTTTCCTGCAAACTGAGGTTGGTGTTAAGCCATGAAAACAATGATTAGAAGCTACAATATAAGGTTATTAGATAACTTAGATTAGATAACATCTTAAAACGGGTTCAAGTTGAAACTAATTAAATTTTAGTACACTTGAAACGGTAATTTTTGAAATAAAAATGACTTATAAGGTTATATGCAATGAAAATAAACTTTTGATAACTTCTCTAGTTTAACTTAGAATTTTTTTTACTTTAATATGTAGAAGATAAAACTCGACCCCAACAAACCTTTTTATAAGTATATGCGTCGAGATTGCTACCTTTAGTTTCAATAGTTATTTGTAAGGAGAAACATACAAGAGTTTGTTATATATACATACCCGAGAAAGTGGTTGGCTGATGGGCAATTCACGTTGAACCACGAGTTCGTGTGCGTTTCGTGTTTCCATCTCGATGGATGGAAAGAGAGGCGTGGCAGGAGGCGTCTTCAACCTTCGTTACGTATAGATACAAATGTTATTTACGTTATTTCAAAGAAGTTAAATAGAGGTGACAAAATAGGTAAATCATTTAAGAGATCAAACTTTTAACTTTAATACAAAAGAACTTTTGTGTCAAAAGTTTTACAACCTCTTAGATAAGCGATTGAATAAGCATTTATCTTTACGATTTATAATACTTCTTCGAATGGTTTTTTATGTTAATTAGAGGTTAGATCTAATTAACTTTGTTTCCTTTAAAACTTTTTTTTTTTAATTTTAACGGATTTCATGTGTAAAACATAATTCAAACCGCCCCACTAAAAGTAAATAGATCGAAACTGTCAGCTCTAAAAATTATAGTAGATGCGTATATAAAATTCGATGAAAGCAACTCACCAGTCATAGTCGTTTTTTTCACTTTCTCCTAGGAATCCTAATCCCGGTCCTTTCTTTGAGGATGACATCCCATAAAGTGGATAGCTTCCTGCATTCGAAATGATCTTAAAAATAACACCACATAGCAATCAAGATTTGACTTGATAAACATGCAAATAACACTCACCATTGGGTTCAAATTCGTCAGAAACAGGCTGAAGAAGGCTAACAACTCGGTTTTTGTCACGCTTATGCAACTCTTGAAACAAAAGAAGATCTTCATCTTTGTCTTTTGAACGATTTAACAATCGTGCACTCATTTTCCTTCGTTCACCACCGGTGCTCATTTCAGTTTCTTTGTTTGCCAATGCGGATATATAAAGCGTATTATGATTCTAGTTAGTTTGAATTGTTTTAAGGCTAGGGAAGATTCTATTGGTAGGTATAGACAAAGACTTGTATAGAGGGCCGGCAGTTTTGATGTATGTGATTTTTTTAATGGTGATGAAACCAAAGACTTGATGTTGTCTAGGAATGATGCATTTGGCAACCATAGGCATGTTTCTTTCAGTAACGTATATTATGAATATCTTTAGTCGAACTAGGTAGTATCTACCCGCGCTTCGCAGCGGGGTTTTGTAACGATATATTTCCATATTAGAGGGCTCAGAAATGGAGAGCCATTGTGGCTGCAAACACTCGTATACTTTGTCAAAACAACTGTAAGTGGTTGCAGACACTCGTTTGCCACACCATTAAACACTACATCTTTATTGATCATCATTGCCTGTCGATGGTTGATGCTAATTGTTTCTACTAACACAACTTGCATAACCAAGAGACGGACGCCTACACCCGGCGGAACCCTCGCAAACCCCGTCTCTCCTGAATCTCATTCCTTATAAACCTGAGCAAGGGTAAAAACGAGTAATACAAAGGCTTTGTGGCCAAAATAAGACCAAGGCATACCCATTATTCATTTCACTTGCAAAATTAATATTATGTAATCAACTAACTAATTCAAGTGATTGTAGTGAGAACAATATGACAGATTTGGAAGGCACAAAACGGCAAAGTTGTCAATAACAACAAAACTAGAGGGAAATCAAATAATCTAAACAGTCAAGTTGATGTAATATTGCCTTGTATTTTGACAACGCCTAAATGACATTGTAGTTGTACATTTTTATCTCGATCTAGCTTCTTGTAACTTTTTTAGTAATAAAAGTACTTTTGTTGCCATTAGCTAATTATATATGATTCGGTCGATCTGTTTGGCCTTTTAACCAATCAAATTTTTTATTTATAGAACTATACGTAGTGGGTATTTTGAGGGCTCCAAACATGATGACATGGATAAAAATAAGGCTCCAAACACCTTAGACTATACGTAGTTGTGCCCCTAGGGGGCGTCAAAGTTGCTGATGTGGATACAATTTGAGCGTTAAAGCCACTACGGCTTAGTTAAAGTGGGGCTTTAAATTTATTTTTAGTCAAACCCTTAACGGACGTTAAAGAGACGAATGAATTCATTTTTCTCACTTTTAACAATATTTAACTAAAAAGGGTTTTAAAACCATTACACTTGATTTAAAATTATTTTAATAAATTTATATTGCCTAGGTGTCATTTTAACTAAATAAACCACTATGCATAGTCTTACAAGCTAAGTAAAAAAGGTTTTAAATCCATAGGGCTCTAAGCTCTTAACGGGCGCCAAACACAATTTTTCATAAATTATTATATCAATAGGGGCTTCAAACATTAGTTAATCACTACATTTGATTTACCAATGATCCTTAGCCCAACTGGTTAAGGTGAGGTAACCATGATACGTAAATAAAGGGGAGGTCATGGGTTCAAGTCTCACTTTGAGCAAAAAAAATGCTCAGAGGGGGTTGGGGTTGGGGGTGTTGTCCCAGCTGGGAAACGGATAGGTGGACCCGATTAAGATAACACTTATCCTCCGAAACAGGGTCGTACATTTGCCGTTCAAAAAAAAATCAAAACATTTGATTTAAAAGTGGCTTTAGTGAAACGATTTTTATCTGCATGACATTTAGGTGATATTTTAACTAAACAACCACTATACCTAATCTAAAGGTATCACCGTCATGATCTTGTTATAGTTTGTGATTATGATGGTAAGTGTGGTAATATTAAATGTAAATGAGTAATATACTGTTATGTGAATATGAAACGTAAGAATACATAACAAACCTTCACTAGGTTCAAATCTTCTTTGCTGGTCAGCTGGCCTACTGACTTTAACAAAATTCCATGGGATTTTATATGCAATAAATAAATTAATTCTAATAATAGAACTAAATTCATCGAGATGAAATTTAAGAAAAGTAAAATAAGACTTTTAAAAATTAAACAATCTATTGAATATTGTTCTTTTACAAGCAACGTCATTGAAGTGCTAAAGGTAGCAAGAATCAAATATGATATCTCAATATTCGTTGTTGGGTCATTACAATGAGACTATTTCTTCTACATTCTATTTCTATTGACGGTATTTTATTATATTTACAAAATCACGTCATGGGTTACAATAAAGATTATTTTAAATCATGTATAATATTTTTATATCGAGATCAGTCGATACATATATGAAATGTTACATGTCATGTTTTAGATCCGTAGAATAAAAATACAAAGATAAAGATCAAAATGTAAATTCATACTTGAAATTTGATGAATTAAATATGTGCATGTGTTATGGGTGTATGTTATTACTCTTCTCAAATTTGTCACTACAAGAAACTAAGCATTTAGGGCAACGGCATTAGCGGCGACATGTCACCGCTATTGAGTAACGATCCGAGTTTGCACACCTGCATGAAATCTAACCATTGATAGAAGTCTAAATCTAACGGATCAGATTTTATCGTACTAACAGGCATTAGCGGCGACACCTTTAGCGGCGACATGTCGACGCTAATGACTGGAAAAAAAATTAGCGGGCTTATTTCCCTCGCTGCTGAGCCATTCTCACCCTTACTTTGACCTAACTCGAGCTCTCACTCTCTCGTCGCTTCAGACCAGTCACGACCATCATCCCCACCATCATCGGCCACCCGACAACCCCTACTCCTGCTGCGAAATACCCACCATTAGCAACCATCATCCGGCCGCACACCACCCAATCCTACCACCGTCGCCGCTGCAAGAAGCCACTACCTCCGCCGCCTTCGCCATAAGCCACTACCATCGTCGCCTCCGCTAAAAGGTATCTTTTTGTTGGTTTTTCGGTTTTGATTTTAATTTTGTATTTGGTTCTTAGTTTTGATTTTATTTTTGATTTGGTTTTTAGTTTTTTATTTAGAAGCTGTTGTTCAAACACCATCATCTTACAGGCTATTGATTGTTTGTTTGAATTAGTGTAGAGCTAGATTTCGATTTCACAACTAAGGTAAATAAAGATTTATGTTCTTTTTGTTATGCTATAGATCTGACTTAATGTTACTGTTATTGTTCTTGTAGCCATCATATCAAATAAATTTAGAAGTTTCTTTGACACACGAGTTGATTAAAACATGAACTGATCTAATTTACTGCTATTGTTCTTGTAGCCATCATACACTTAAATTATCTAGGTTTTAGTTTGAATGAGTCAAAATGAGCCAAGTACACTTGACATACTTAAAAACATTTTAATTTGAGATTAAACGGTTCAAAATGACATGGATGAATGTTAATAGACATGAAGTTGTATGTGTTAAGTCGATTAAAGTTTATTTGTGACATTTTGACCAATTTTAACTCAATTTATGATATTTTTAAGTATATCAAGTGTGATTGGGTGATTTTAACCCATTTGAACTAAAATACACTTAAATGATCTAGGTTTTAGTTAAAATAAGTTAAAATGAGCCAAGTACACTTAACATACTTAAAAACATTTTAATTTGAGATTAAATGGGTCAAACTGACATGGATGAATGTTAATAGACTTAAAGTTGGTTGTGTTAAGTCGATTAAAGTTCATTTGTGACATTTTGACCCATTTTAACTCAATTTATGATGTTTTTAAGTATATCAAGTGTGATTGGGTGATTTTAACCCATTTGAACTAAAATACAGTTAAATGATCTAGGTTTTAGTTTGAATGAGTTAAAATGAGCCAAGTACACTTGACATACTTAAAAACAATTTAATTTGAGATTAAATGGATCAAAATGACATGGATGAACGTTAATAGATTTAAACGTTGATATTTTGATCCATTTTAACTCAAATTAGTATGTTTTTAAGTATATCAAGTGTGTTTTGGTGATTTTGACTCGTTTGAACTAAAATACCCTTAAATGAATTAGGTTTTAGTTTAAATGGGTCAAAATATGCCGAATACACTTGACATACTTAAAAACATTTTAATTTTAGATTAAACGGGTCAAAATGACATGGATGAACGTTAACAGACTTAAAGTTGGTGTTAAGTCCATTAAAGTTGATTTGTGATATTTTGATCCGTTTTAACTCAAATTAGTATGTTTTTAAGTATATCAAGTGTGTTTTTGTGATTTTGACTGGTTTGTACTAAAATACTCTTAAATGAACTAGGTTTTAGTTTAAATAGGTCAAAATGTGCCGAACACACTTGATATACATAAAATTGGATATGTTACCTTATAATATATACTTTGCCAAAATGCAATAACTTATATAATGTATACTTTCTTTGTAGACGCAAATTGCAAGTTTGTTTCAAGATCCAACTTTTTTATCACAACTTAACATTCGAAAAAGGATTCAAATCAAGCTTACAAAGATAATTCGGACAAGGGGGATGAATAGTGTATCGAATGACTAGTTTGTGTTTGTTTTTTTGGTAGTTTTATGTTTAAGTTAAACAAAATATTTAAGCTAGCTACTTAACGTTTATATATAAATATTGTATGTCACTTATGAACTTTAAACTTTTTATACTATATTTGTGTTTCCGGAAAATCCAGATTTATTTTTATTTATGTATGGGTTTGTGAAACTGAAAATAAACAAATATATAAAAACAAAAAAAAAACAGTGACCAATAGCGACGACAAGGTCACTGCTAATAGTCTTTCCAGATTTTTTTAGCCAAATCTTTAGGGGCGCCAAAATCGCCTCTAGTAAGCTCATTAGCAGCGACTCATTAGCAGCGATTTTTCAATCATTAGCGACCAACTATTAGCGGCGACTCATTAGCGGCGACAAAGTGGACTATTGGCGGTGACAAATGTTGCCGCTAATAAGCGAAATCTTTGTAGTGTGTATGATTTTTATCTTAAAATCAGACACAAAAAACTAAAGACCCTAATTGGAGGATATAATCAGGAAGTGAGGTGCGTTTGATTTTGTGAAATAGGAGGATATAATGTAAGCATAACAAGAATATTTTGTGACGTGTTTGGTAACAAGTATAAAGAGATATAATGATATCTAAAAAAGAAATTAACGACTTTGCTAGAGAGGTTCACCTATTTTGACGATAGTTTGTGTTTCTTGTTTTAAAAATACAAACCTTCTTTTAATTTTCCATGCTTAAACGCTAAATCTATAACTTTGTGTATATCCTCTTTTATGTAATTTTTTTATTTGTTCTCAATTTATCTATTACAAAAAGTAGATTGAGGATACAAAATATATTTGTAGAAGCAAATAAATAAAAAAGAACATCATGTTTAACAATTTAATAAAAAATTGAAAATTGTGTGTATGTGGTGCAAGTTTAGATAAATATACTTTAAAATTTGGATCGAGATAATATATTTTTATATAGTTAAATTATATATTTAAAGACACGTAGCATAATGGTATCAACGTATTAAAATGGTGATCTTTCTTTTAAATGGTGAGTGTTCAAGTTTTATCATGAGAAAGATTGGTGTAAATTTAGGAGTAGTTTATTAAGTGTGTGAGTTTGCCGTTAAAACAAATAAATTGTACTTGTTGTTTGACTTAAATTTTCAAGATAACGTGAAGTTCAGAGAGTGTCTTAAAAAACAGTAAATATATCTTCTATAGGCATATGAGAAAGATCAAATGTAGTGCTTGTTCTGAAACAAAGTCTTGCAACCAACAAAATTACAAAACTTTAATAGATATGTTAAGTTAAGGTTTCTGAAACTGGGTTTAATATGAGTTTGGAAAATTAAGTAAATATAGGGAATGAAATAAATAAATATAAAGCAGAAGTTGTAAGCTAATCATTAAATAAAAAACAAACAAACCTACCTACTAAAATTTCACGTAAAATTTTAAAGCTACTAACAAGATTTAGAAAACCAAGATGGGAACCTGATTAATAAAACTATGATTTTCAAAACGTAGGGCGGTAGGCAGAACGGAGGCGGCGGTGAGAACCATAAACGACGGGAGAACCACCAACGGCAAGAAAACCTGTGAGGCACTTTCTCTTTCTTAAAACGGTGCAAAAAAAAACATGAAAAGTTAGTTTTAAATAGGTACAGAGGTTAAATCCGTAGAACAATAAAAAACTGTGGCCAATACCTAAGAAACAAAGAGACACTATTCCGGTTTTTTAATAGTATGTAATAATGTAATTAATCAAACATAACTAAAAGCTACAAACTTTTTTATCAAACAATATTCTAAAAAATAATATTCAATTCAATGAATTTGGATAACACAGAAAGTTGGGGATGAATGGTAAAGAAGATGCAGCTGTAGACGCTGCCTCAAGAAATCAAGACGCCCCTGTTTCTGAACGATTCATCAATAATCATCAAACATAGATCAATCGTTTGATTTCCCATGAGTATATCGACCAAATCAACGAAACCCTCATCAAATTAGGCCCAAATTTCACATTCAATTTCGAATCACAATCGATTAGCGAAACAGACGACGGCGGTGGCGATGGTGGCGGAGGGTGGCGGAGATGAGGGCGGCAGTAAGGGATCAAGATTTGAGGATTCGGGGATGGTGGTGATGCACTCGTACTGGTTGACCAATTTCCCTAGAGATCTAATGGCTGGTGCGATGATGGGTGGGATGGTGCATACGGTTGTAGCCCCAATTGAGAGAACGAAGCTGTTGTTGCAGACTCAAGAGAGCAATATAGCGATTGTTGGGGGGAAGCATAGGAGGTTTAATGGGATGATTGATTGCATTGTTCGTACGGTTAAAGAAGAAGGGATTTTGTCACTTTGGAGGGGTAATGGGAGCAGTGTTCTTCGGTATTATCCCTCTGTTGCGCTTAATTTCTCTCTCAAGGTAGCCCCTTTGCTTTGGATTCTTCTGTTTTTGTAGTTACATTTGTTTCTTGCATATGGAATTGTGCTCAAATTTGACTTCTTTAATGTGAAGCTTACTTTTATGAACTGATTTTGATGTTAAAAGAGCTAATAATATGTATGAGTAGAGGAACTATAGAAGGGGAGTGGCAATTAAAGGGACAATAGAAAGTTTCAAACATATAATTGATCTCTAAGAGTTAAGTAAAATGGTTTAAAATTGGAGACGTGTTAAGGCGGGTTTGACTTGTTATAACATGACAGAGGTTTAAAATGTGATTTTTAGACTTCTTGGCTGTATATTATAATGTGTATGAAAGCATCAGCTGGTGTTTGATCCATACGAGCGAGTGATCATTCTTTGATTTTGGGATTCGTATTACGTTTGGTGTTTGAAAAATGAAATGAACAATAACTTGAATATTAGAGAAGGTACTATAGGGGTGCTCAAAATCAAGATGAAAAACAGGGTAAGTATGTGGACGTGGATCTTTATTTAGATTTTAGTTGAGGTCTTGGAAGAATATGGTCAATGAACGTAAGATACTAGATGTATTTTACATGGGCATTTTAGTTTGCATTTTTTTTTGTAGTAACGAGTAAGCATACCTACAAGATTTCCATGAGATGGATGCATTGGTTGAAAAGCCCTGTGTTCTGGCTGTGTCTTTAAGTCATGATAAAGAGTTTTCACATTTTAATTAGTTTCATGTGCTATTCTTGTGTGGCTGGTGAAGATAAAAAGATTATTGGTGAACACAGTCGCTTTGGGAATTTTCACTTACTTCTTTTATTGATCATATTTAGTTGACAAGCTCTTCTAGATTAATAATATGTCGTCATGATAAGTATCTATCAAGAGGGAGGCAAGTATTTAAACTCTGTAGTCTTTTTTTCTTTTACTTTTTCTAGCATTAACATTCAAGTGGAATTTCTCATAGTGATGGAATCAATGGAACTTATAGGTGAAAAAAAAATGTTTATTGGCGAACACAATCGCTTAGGGAATTTTCACCCAATTACTTCTTTAATTGATCATTGTTTGTTGACAAGCTCTTCTAGATTAATAATATGCCAGCAAGATAAATATCTATCATGAGGGGGGCGAGTATTCAAACTTTGTAGATTTTTTTTTCTTTTACTTTTTCTAGCATAGCATTGAAGTGGATTTTTCCATAGTGGTGGAATCTGTAGAGTTAATGTAATGTTGTTGACTTATAAAAGTGTTGGTGCTTAATCACTAAACTTGGGATTAACTTAAAACATAAACGGGTCATTTACATATACAGAGTGTGACCATCTTTAAGTTATGTAAACATATGATAATTAAATTGCTTTCTAGATGTCTAGTTTCATTATACTCAAAAAAGATAGCTCAAGATTCCCCTTAAGCATGCTTTATTCAACAATTAGTTGCTAATTTAAGTGGCGAGGTTCACTTGACTGTGTGATAATGATCAAGCAGGGTAATGAATCATATAAAGAAAATAGTTATGATCCGGTTGAAGTTAGTTGGGGAATCTTTAAGGAAATGTAGGACATTTTGGTAGCTTAACTGGTAATGTTTCAAGGATACCTGTATCCGTTTTGAAATATTTTTATCCTGTTTTTATCTTTGTACATGGAAGTGGATATAAGAATAAGCATAGATTATGCTAACTGAGTGTAGTTAGGGGACATAATTTGGTAATATTTCTTAACATGTAAAACACATGCATTAATTTCTTTTAAATACCCAATCGCATATTACATTAGTGTGCACACAAATAGTATACCTGATAAGACTGTCCAACAAATTCACTTAACTTTTTTGTATGTTGCACATTTATGAATATATTGAACCGGCAGTCCTGCAAGCAATTAGATAACACTAAACAAGATTTTGTTTAGATGAATGCAAAAAAAAGAGTGACCATGCACATAATCATAAATGTGAACAAGATAACTGATACTTTTACGGTATTCAAATGGAATTAAAACAAATGGCCATAGCCCATAAGGTAGCTTTTTGTTTCTTGAAGGTGGTCATGTCTTCTAAGTGGTGTTTAGATGTGTTTTTGGAAGTAATCATGTTTTTTGAATAATCATTATCTGATAATCAGCTATAATTTTGTTGTTTAAATTGGTTGTTGAGTGTTTGGCAAATTCTGATTATATAAGAAAGGAACACATTAAAACCGGCCAAAAATGACATTTCTATAATGATAATGTTACATTATCTTTTGATAATTAGTTTTGTTACAGCTAGTATAAACTGATTATTTAATCACAAAAATCTGCATTCTGCAGGATCTTTACAAAAGCATATTGCGAAGTGGCAACACCTCTCAACAGTCAACTTTCATATCCGGTCCATCTGCTAACTTCATAGCTGGGGCTGCAGCCGGCTGCACCACATTAGTCTTAATCTACCCACTAGACATTGCACACACGCGGCTCGCAGCCGATCTTGGTAAAACACACTCGCGCCAATTCCAGGGCATCCGCCACTTCCTCACTACCGTTTGGGCCAAAAATGGGATCCGTGGGGTCTACAAAGGCCTCCCTGCATCCCTACAAGGCATGGTGGTCCACCGAGGCCTCTATTTTGGCGGCTTTGATACGGTAAAAGAAAAAATGTCAAAAAATGCAGTGTCTGAAGTGGCATTGTGGAAACGCTGGATTGTAGCTCAAGCTGTTACAACTTCAGCTGGATTACTTTCATATCCTTTTGATACTGTCAGGAGACGAATGATGATGCAATCGGGTATAGAACGACCCATGTATAGAAACACTTTGGATTGCTGGAAAACGATATACAAAACAGAGGGGTTTTCGTCGTTTTATCGTGGGGCCCTTTCAAATATGTTTAGGAGTACAGGTGCTGCAGCAATCTTGGTTTTGTATGATGAGGTGAAAAAGTTTATGAATTGGAGTGGATCATGATGTTTATTACAAGCTGTAGGAGTAGGTAGGATTATAGTGAAGAATACAGAATGCAACAGTAGGTGAAATCATACAGTTTGACGACAGATTTAGTTGGTGGCAAGTATTTTGGGAGATTTTGTTAACGAATAACTGTTAGATTGGGAACATGTCGTGTAGACCGACACGTCATCATTTTCCTTTTCTTTTTTGTTTTTTGTTGGAATTTTTTCGTTGGTTGTCGTAAAGTATTGCTGTAACTAATAAGTTATGACATTCGTCAAACATTATAATCGAACTCGTTATATCTTTTTTATCATTTCTAACTTTTTATATATTGTTATTTGATTAGAAAATGAGGTGGTGGCTGAAATAATGGTAAGGTTGTTTTCATCCAACTTAAAAATCATATATTTGAGTTATAAAAACAGTCTCTTGTAGAAATGTAGGATAAGAATACATACATCGTAAATACACCCCTTACCGGCACATGTGTGATTTTATGTGGTTTGCTAAATTACAAAATGAGGTGACATGGGTGTTTCCTTGTGGTATTGTATATTTGTTTATGCATTATTAATTGAGGTGCTTTTGGCTTTTAGCATTATATTCATTGGAGGGAATCTTACCAAACATTTGACACTTAACCAAATTAATAATTCTGCCTTTTAGATTGAGTGGTAGGGTGATATTCTTGGAAAAGTGAATTTGGGTCTCTTTTAATATACATAAGTTTGATTGTTAATATACTTTCATCATATAGTTTAAATATAAACATTAAGATTGTATTTGACGATGTTTTTACATATGTGTAAGACTGGATCGGATGATTTAAATGTCATAACCGTTCATATGTGTTGTATTTCTTATTAACATGTTAAAAATAGTGAAATAATGCTCGTAAGGATTTAAAATGTTAATAAGTTCATCAACTTTACTTTTATGTATGTCTTATTTAGTTAGTCCATAGGGTCTTTTGACTATATCTTGACAAAACTATCTCATTAGTAGTTTTTTACCTAATTAAGTTGAAGCCAAGCAAGATCGAATCGGTTTGGAATCTTACGATCCTATGGTGAAGATTGAGTTTATATGCTAGCGGATATCCTATACACAATTAACATGTGTTTTTTTTTTCTAAATAAAGTTCTAATATCTAAATTTTTAAGACTTTCTATTTGCCTTCTCAAAGATACTAATAATACATCTTCTACGTTAAATAGAATCTATAACAATCCAAAAATCAAATGGCTACCGAACAATATAAGTTTTAGTACACGGTAACAGAAAATTTTATCATTGAGCAATAACGAATTGTGTGACATCCGGTAATTTTCCGTTACCAAACTCCGTTAGTTCCGTTAAGTCTTGCATACACGTGTCGTGAACACACACTAGTTGTCGTTGAACGTTGGTGACTTAATAATAATTAATAATGATAAACAGATAATTATTCAACTAATAATGTTGGTTATTGATTGTGATTATGCGATTTAAATATTAATTGTGAATTTTATCGCGTAACGTGAAAACGTGTGTGTTTAATCCGTATATTTTGTATCTAGTGAAGATAATGCATATGATTATTATTGTTAGTTTATATGCTTATTATTTTAAGTTTAAACCTTTTAAAAAGCAATTAAAAGCTTAGTTTTAATAAAATACAAATTATAAGGGTTAAAAGTGTAATTATGGATTATTAAATAAAACAAAAATCCCAACCCTAGCCCCCACACCTTGATCGGCCGCGACTTCACCTTCAAACACACACACACTTCGGTTTTCATCAAGAACAAGCAATTCCATCCGATTTTGAACCGATTTCAAGCATCACAACAAGTTAGAATCATCAATTGCAAGCCATTACACGTTTAAAGGTTAGATTTTTACATGTTTTTGATGGTTTTTCATTATGGCCGAAACCCTAGTTCGAATATTGCAATTGAAGGTCGATTCTTGGTTGTTTGTTGATGTTATTATGTTAGTTAGGTTAGATTGATGCTAGTTAACGTCGATTATGCAAGAAAGCTATGATTTTGATACGTTGTTCATAGGTTACTAATAATAGTAACTTTATTTGCATGGATATGGTGATTTGATGATGAATTGATGTTGTTGATGTGTTTGTGATGATAATTGGATGTTAGATTGTTGATTTGAATGCTAGAAATCCAAGAATGAATGTTGTAGTTCATGTCTTACTAAATATAGTAACTTTTGGCTATGAAGGTTGATGAATTGTGATAACTGGATGTTGTTGATCATGTCTAGATGTTATCATGAGCTTGAATTGGTATATTGTTAATGGATTCATGAATGTATTGGGTGTTAGATAGATTTGGGATGCACTTTCCCAAAAGGGAAACTTTATTTGCACAAAATCTTGAATATGATGGTTTGAGTATGTTTGTGACGTTAGGATCATGCTAGTATGTTCATGGATGATTTCTAAGGTGGTAGAATGTATTGTTTGGGTTGTATGAATGTTTAGTTGGTTAGTTATCTGATTTGGCCTGTTGTGGGAATTCATGGTAATGGGTCATATGGGTATGTTAGGACTATTGTTGGTTTGTGGTTGATCATGGTTGAACATTTTGGATGATATGAATTCTGTTGAATGGCATGTTGATGATCATCATACACGTGTGCGAATCTGAGGCCCCTACTTAATAGGATTGGCAGGGTTTAGGGTGTGAAGTCGTGAGTGGCTTCACATGGCATGCCGTGCATGATTTGATTCTATGTATGATGCTTTGGTTGTGTTGTAGTTATGTTGAGCATGATATTTTTGAGATTCGCATGACTTGTATGATATCTGGCTGTATGATGATCTAGGTAGTAAATGTGGGTAATGAGGTGTCATATGTGATCAGCTTGTATGTTAACCAGGAATGATGTACTGTTATGCTTGTTTGAATGAAATTTCACCTATAATGTCACCAACGGGTCAAGCGAGTCAACTGGGTCAAATGTGTCGTGTCTTTCTAAAACCTTGAGTCCTTTGGTTGTAAAGCACTTAGGGTTTCATTATGATTCTGTGAACACGTACTTATGTACTCTTGTGTTCTAGGTAACCTTTGAAGGGTTGTCTTTGCACCTATCACCAGTTCTCTTTAGTCATTATCTTTACACACCAGGTGAGTTCATGCCCCACTCTTTTACATACTCTCTTTTGGGGGAGATAGCATACTGGTTTTACAAACGCTTACTTTGTATGAGTTGTGTATAGTATGATATAGTGTTGAATACCATGAAAGTCCTCACACTTTCGGATTGTTAATAATGATGATTAGCGAGAAATCTTGGGTAGTACTACTGGGTCAGACGAGCCCCGCCTGTGCGACTCGAGGTCAAACGGGTGCAATTTTGTCCTAACGAACATTTGTCACGACCTGGTAAGTCGTGACGGGAGGCAACAAACGCAACACAGTCAGCTTCGATCGCGAAATCACTATGGTTATTACTTGTGAATATAGACTAGCTATCTATTTCAATGCACTTCTTATGTTATGCAAATGTTATTGTTTATGATAAACGCAAACTCTTGAACTCACCAACCATTGTGTTGACATTTTAGTATGCTATTCTCAGGTCGTTAACTCTGCTTGCCATTAGGAGCACCACACGGGTCCAGCATGCATTCTAAGACTCCATTTTAAAGACATATTTGTTGGTTTTTATTTATGTGTGTTTAAATATTTTGGGTTGGCGCATGTTTTGCCAAATATGCATTTTTATATTTTGGGTTTGTCTTATTTACAAAACGCTTCCGCATGGTTTTAAAGTTTGAACTTTGATTGGTTTTATTTTAAATGTGACATATAGTGTCGTTCTGAGTAACTATTGACTGTGATCCTGGTTTGTTCACACGCCTCGTGGTAAAACTCCACACGTGGATTTTAAGGGTGCGACAAATTGTGTCATAGGAAAGAATGGTTAACCCACACGATAAACATTGGTTTCATCAACAAATTATTATTATATAAGTCTATTTTTTATATGTTATTCACGTATTCGACGATTAACTGATACCCGTTCACCTTATAGAATGATATAATAAAGAAATTTATATAATACTAATTATCAACTTAGTTATACATTATGAGTTGTGCCTTGTGTTTTGTAGATTGTACTTTATTTTGTTTTTTCTATTTTTTTTTAACCCTAAAAGTTTCAACCTTTACATTTAACAATAACACATTTTCTCACTTTCGACTTTAGTCCCATTAACTTTTGTTCTTTTACAGTTTTTTATTTTACATCTCGGTCTAAATTGTTCGAGTTAACCTACTGCAACATTCGTATGTGGTTTAACATTTTTATATCTATTTTTTATGTTTAACGGCCGCGTTGCATTTTATATTTCGTTCTATTTTATACACATTAACACACTGTAACGAACGTGTATAGTTCAACGTTTTTACATTTATTTTTAGTTTGATTTTATTTCTTTTGTTTTACGAGCTTTTCTGGTGTTGGTGGTCGCTAGCAGCGGTGTGACATTGATGCTACTTAGCACGGTTTGACACCCCCACCGCAACGCGTGGGGCTTGAACACTAGTTTTAATTCTAATTAGAAAAAGGGATTGTGAATGTTGTCTCTATGGGTGACGTAGAACAAGTGAAGACAGATTGTGCACCACCAAACCACCCCATTAAGGATTGGATCCATTTTGCTTTGCACTTTAACATCTTTTTTATTTCCACAATGCGCTTAAAAGATTCATTATTAGATTCCTCACATCATCTCTTTCTTCTATTCATTATTAGATTCATTAATATTTTTTCTAGGTCACCTATAACCTTTTAGAATAAATATATAGTTAATAATAAAGGATAGTAAAGATATGAATTTATTTTATTAAGTTTATTTATTATGTTTTTCATCTCTATATTATTGTTCATTTGCTTTTGGTTCCTAAAGTTTAAAGTCCATTTTGATAATTGAGTATTCATGAGTAAAAGATACAACATTTTGTCATGCATCGTGTGTTTGATTTAGCTCACACTTTGTTAATGGGCCGGGGAGGGTCTAGATCGCTTCGTAATCTAATGTACACAACCTTAACATACACTTTATGTAGGTGGTTGTTTCCTACGGCTTGAACCCATAACCGTAAGGTCATGTTGTTGTGTGTTGGAGTCGATTAGATTGACATCCAGTGCTTTTACGATGCATAAACCAACAAGAAGATTTACAAAAAAAAAAAAAAGAAAAGAAAAATATACCAATATAGTACTAATCATATTGATCATGTCACTCCGGATCCTAAGAAAAAAGTAACGGTAACCATTGCTTCTTTCCACCAACTAAAAATGTTGTCATTTGTGCGTTTATGCTCTGAATGGGGACTTAAGTTTAACACTTCGAATCAGTAACAATCCAACAATAAGTCAAATAATGAACAATGTAAGTACTAATATGCGATAATAAATAAATATAGATATTTTTGCAAGTTGGTCGATAAAGAATGTGAAAAGGGGGTTGTCTTTATGGGTGTCGAGACCAAGTGAAGACATATTGTGCACCAAACCACCCCATTAAGGAACCTGGATCCACGATGGCTAATAAGATTCATTATTAGATTCATCTGTTTATGACGTCATCTTCATCCCCTTAATCCATTATTTATTTTTCAGCTCACATCAATATCTTTTTTTTTTACTTTCTAATTTTCATGTAATTACTTGACTATTTATTGTTCTTTTTTTATCATTGCAATTGTTGTTCACTGTGTGACCATTGTTGTCTATGATTCATTGATTGCTTATTGATTCGTGTATATATCCATTTTATGTTTTTTTGTCTTCTATCATGTATTAATGCTTAATGTGTAATTTTGATTGCTTATTGCCATTAGGTGTTCATCCTTTATCATTGTAGACCATTGCTCATGACATGCTTGTAGTGTTGGTCTATTATATGTTGATTGTCTATTGATTATTGTGTTCTTTATTTATTGGATGTTCGATCGTTTTTGTTGGAGCCGAGAATATTTTTGGAAGCAACTTTTAAGGTTTGCGTACATCTCACTTTCTCTAGCACTCATCAATAGTTTTGTTATAGAGGATATTTAATGAGTGGTTAAAGTTATGGTAATATAGTTTCATTTTAGAATATCCCTTGACAAAAGAAATTTTAAATATACTCATCTTCTTCACCCACTATTTCCTCAATTTTTTTATAAAACTCAAGTTTAGAAATTTAAGAACACCAAATATAATAAATTTCTTAAATATATAGATTGAGAGTAAACAATATTATTAAAATTGAAAGCGACTCATCTATAGTTTGTCGTTTTGATCGATTGTGTCAATAAAAGAAATTGTATTATTCTAATATGTAACGAAATTGTACTTGAAAATAGTGTGATGACTTGTATTATGTTAATTTAGTTTTTTTTCATAAATTTAACTAGTGGACGCCATTTCATCATTTTGTCACATAGGTAACAACATGAGTCATACTTCCACCATCATTTTCAAAAAAGTATATATTAACAAAATATAAAACAATAATATATTAAACTAGACGAGAAATACAATATGTAAAACGTAAGAAAGTGTAAGAAAGTTGGGGAAAAAACAAACACGACCAACGATAGAATCTAGGATTCAAGACTATATTAAATCTTATAGTGTTATAAGGGGTTACACTACTAATCTAACAGCATAGGGTTCTTAGCCAATGACACTAAAAGTGCTTAAATTTTGTGATTCAAGTCTCGCTATAAGTAAAAAATGTTATGGTTTACCGTTTTATTTAGTGGATGTGTGAGTTACCGTTATATAAAATTACTAATCTAACCAATTAAGGTTAACTTTTCTTTCTTAGAACAGCTTTAAGTTTGTTCTTACTAATCACATATATCTCCATCTTGTAGTATTGAATCATATACCTCTTCAATAAAACGGAGACATCTTATCACAAAAATATCCCTTAGAGACAAGATTAACTTGTCTACTCCTATTGGAAATCCACAAGGGTTAAGTAAATATAACATCTTCAAATATCAAAAAAAGAAAAAAAAAAGAAAATAACCTTGTCTCCAAGGAACCTGGGGGTAGGGTGTTTAATGAATCAAATCATTTATTCTAATCGAAATTTTTAGATTCGAAAACTTCATGAACCTATTCAAAATCCGATCTAATTCGAATTGGGGGTATTCCTATCTGATCCAAATCTATCCGAATTCAATTCGGATAGGATTCGGGTAAAACCGAAAAATCAAATAATAGTTTTCATAATTTTTTGTTCGTGATTAATTTTTTCCTAAATTTTGTTTCTTAACATGACTACAGATCTTCAAGACTCTGACTCTCACCTCTCTAATTTCTACGATGATTCGATTAGGTTTGCAAAGAGTCAAAGATGGCAGAACCAAAGAATCGATTATCAAATAGTATTTTTATTTAGTGGATTAAGTGGTTAACCAGGCAAAGCATTGAGCTTTTAAATTTGGGTTTGTTAAAAGTGTATATACACTATACATCCGTTGAGAAAACCATATTTACATATTACTTAGCTAAAGTCTTATTCAAATAAAAACGAATCCGAGTTATCCATATTAAAAAATAAAATAAAATAAAAAGAAAATAAAATAAACTCAATCCGAATATCCGAATAAGAATTGAGATTGGTTTTTTTGGTTTTGTATTATGGTTATTTTGCGGTTTTCAAATATATTGAAAACACCTACTAATACTTGATAAATGGTTTTAACGGTGGTAAGTTGACAAGCACCAGATTTTCCACTAGAAAAAGTCTTATGTTCAAATATTATTAATGTTTCCTGTCATAACATTTTAACCTCTTGATAACCATATATCTGGCAAAAGCTGTAATTTACCTTATTTCGTTAGTTTACAGAGTATTGGTAAGTCATGTGAGTTTAAATTTTGTATCTCACCATAAAAAAGTTGAGTTTAATGTTTTCAGTTTCAAACAGAACTCATATATATGCATGTCGAAATTTCGATAAATTTTGTATCGTATGTGGTGAGAGTGAAATGGGAATTATATTCAGGATTAATATCAAATAAACATTTTGATTTGGAGATGAAAAGTTCATATGTTCTATTTCACTTTTTGATGCTATACTAATTCATCCTTTGGTATGAAACAAAATATGACATCTCAGTTTATGTGGCATTAAACATAAAAAAAAAAAAAAAAAAAAAAAAAAAAAAAAAAAAAAAAACATAACAAATTACCTAGAAGTGACTGAGTCTATTTTATAGGTCACAAAACATTGCTTGATTAAAAGGCAAGTCAATTACATTGATTAGTTGAAACAATTAAGATACTCAAAATATAGACAAATCATTATATGATATTATATATAATAAATCATAAAATTTATAAAGAATCATTCTAAACATGCTTTACTTTTCTTTCTTTACTTGTTGCACCATCATTTAAACTTGTCATATCACTAATAGACGGAACATGTTCTCACAATTTTATGTTTTTAGAAGAGTCCAATGAAAATTAAAGTATATATACACAACCCTTTTATAAATTATTGAGGAATTGTAGATGATGTCATGAGTGTTGAAAAGGCAAAGATGAAAAAGAAAAAGGTAAAGGGGAATTTGAGAAGATGTGTGGTTTGAGGCCCTCCCCTCGTATTCTCATTACCCATCACCACTTTTTTAGCTTCATTTGGAAATAACATGAAAGTGTCTTTTAGTTGCTGAACTTTATATCAGATTGATTTTTATTCCTAAATATCATTTATTAATCTGAACTTATAGTGGTTCGGTCTCACACTTATTTTATGAGACAAGAACCAATGTCACTAGTCATGGGCGGTTGCTTAACTGTATAATAATTTTATGCCTTAAAAGATATGTTCACTAAATAAATGATATGTAATTTAAAAAATGTATACTTAGTATATTATAAATAAGTAAATATAATACTAGAATTTAGTGATTAAAAGTGTAATAAAAAACATGATAAATATTCTTAAAGGTTGACGTTTATTTTAGAAGCAACCAAACTAAAATGACAAACAATAACTTTAAAACAAAAAAAGTAAACTATGAGCACAATTTAGAATTTATTAAAATACCTAGTTTTATATTAGACTCAACATGGTCTTATAGTCAAAATTATGATATTAAAGAATTTTATATGCATCAACGCTATCTTTATAATTTAACTAAAACTTATTATTAATTGAATATATATATATATATATATATATATATATATATATATATATATATAGTTTTCATACCTCCCACATTTCATTTTCTATCATTATCTTTATCTTACTCTCAAATATTTTTTTTATTATTTGAGTTAAATTCGATATTGCTTCTCGAGGTTAACAAAAATAACTAGTTTTCTTCAAAAGTTTAAAAACATCAATTTTAGTTCAAAAGTTTCATATTTTAAGATAAAATTGACTAAAATCAAAATAATTGATAAAACTTTTGGACTAAATTATAGATAACTAATCAAAATTTTGAAGGTGAATTAATGTTTTTATCTTTAAGAAGAAAATAGCTTTTTTTTGTCAAAAGAGAGAAACCGAATTTAACTCTTATTATTTTTTCTTTTTTTATACACTCACAAGAATTTGATAAAGGATGAATAGTAACCCTCTAAATTTTATGAGTTACTATTGCAATATTTTTATAATTTGATAATAAGGTTCAGAGATGATAAATCCAATGGAGATGTGTTTTTAATATATTTTTTTTAATTTTAATGATAGAGATAGAGTTGATGAATACATTATGAATGCTTTAAGTGTTGTGTATTTTTTGTGATGTTAAACATTTGTTATTTGCATCTAAAACAGACTTTTTTCGCATTTGGCTCCTCAAGGTTTTGAAAAGTTGTTATTTTCATCCAAAAATAGTAACTTTATTAATTTAAAATGTTAAACATGTAAATTGAAAATATTACCTTTAACATACAAAACAAAAACCCTCAATTCTAGAGGAATTGTATGATGATATAGGAGGGAGGACAACTAGAGACGATGATGTTTATTATAACACCCATTCGCAACAGGTTCCCGGCCGCCAATAGACACCAACTTCATCCTTTTCCCCTATAGATAAAAGTGATTCAATCGATGATGAAATGTTTGAAGACTAAATGATCAAAGATGTGATGTATGTTTTATGAATGGAACAATAATGCATTAATGGAACTTTAACAAAAATAGGTAAATATAAATTAGGATTTTGTGCTATTACAGAAACAATGTATAGTTACTCCTTTTAATGATGGATGTTGAAAATTTTAAACTAACAGAGCTAATGTTTTATGATGAATATGACAGCTTTTCAAAATCTAGGGGAGTCAAATACGAAAAAAATTTTTTTATGAAAATAACAAATATGATCAAACCACATTAAGGAAAACGACAATTCACTCTATATATATGTACTGGTATTTTATCATGTGATAACAAATGACGTGTTATAATATATTATTCAAAAATATTATTGTCATATAACTAATAGATTTATTTTGACTCGCAAACTTAATTAATTTGGTGATTATGCTTGCCACTGAACTTGTATTGAGTTATATGCTAATCCATTTTCATATAAATCTATAATAATTATATCACTAAGATTGTTATTAATAGGGTAAAATGAAAGTTAAGATTGTTATTACTTAAACTGTTAGTATAAATTATTATCGATCAAGGCGTCGTAGTTGAAAAATTCCATTTCCTTCTTTTAATTATAAGCTGATTAGACCCGCGCTTCGGTTTTGAACGTATACGCGAACGTCACAATTATAGTTTTTTGGGTTATTTTGTTTTTGGTGATATTAATGGCATAGGCATGTCACAATGATAGATGATAGTTACACATGCTTTGACTATTCGTTATTATATCGTTATGATATTATTACTGAATTTATGGTATTTGATAGGGCATGGATATCAATTAAAACAAATATATTAAAAATAAAAGCTCTTATCAATTAAAACAAATATGTTAAAGTAACAACTCTTATATAAAAAAACAAATAGGAAGGAAGTCTAGAAAAAGAATGAAGAATATGTTATCACTTTTCATATGATGTTTTAAAATAATAAAGAAATTATTAATTTGTCTCAACGTTTTATATTATATAATAGTAAATATAAAATATTCAAACAACTTAGAGAAATATAGTTAGGGTTTAAAAAATAAACTATATGAAGTGTGAAAACGATGTGGTAAGTGATGGTGAATCGTGAATTAAAAGTGGTTTATGCTTTACACGACCCACCGGTCCAAAATCTCCGTGACCGAGGGAGAGATAAAGAAAGTGCCACGTGCCAGTGGGGCGGCTACTTTAACTAATGACGTCATTGGCAACTACTAAAAATATAGTATTTTTATCATAATTTAATAGCAACTTCAACTCAATTAGCTTACATTATTGCGGGGAAAAAATATATATCTCGTATGGTTTTAACTTTTAAGTATCTTTCGTGTTTGAAAAGATGTAAGCATCTCCCTATTATTTTATGATTTAAGAAAATACAAAAGATATGTAAAAGTTTAAGTATATCCATCAATTAATTACTAATTATTATAGTATACTTTTATTAGAAGAATATATAAGAATAATTATCTTTCTAAGAAAATGGTTCCTATTTAGAAAATATATAGTATCTCAAATAAAATATATGATGTGATGTTTGAGGCCTTTGGTAAAGGTTCCATTGATTTTGTTACCTTGATCTTATTAAGGGTTATATAACTTATATGTTTAGTACAAACTACATTTTATCTTATTCAATTGATTAACAAGAATCTAAGAAAATCACGTAAAAATATTTGATGCATGTACAAGTTTATATGTATGGTTGCAGAACCCACCGGGACTCTGGTCGGTCGAGTTGGGGAGTTGCGAGTACTTGGCCTACTCGGAGAGTAATCGGACGTTGTAAAATTAAAAAGAAATTAGTTTTAAAAAATTATAATATATCAAATATCATAAGCTTACTAATATTTATAAAAAAAATACGTGAATATCAATATAAATTAAATGGATACATGTTCACATACTAAAATACTTCAAACAACAATATATATTTTTTAATATTATAGACGTAGTAATCATTTAATCCTCATCTTTCAAAGTATATTCATGAAAACAACAATCCAACAAAAATCAGTGAAAAACAATGAAAATCGGTGAAAAAACAACAAAAATCCGAGTTAGTCGAGGTGAACAAAGTTAGCCGAGTTTGACCGGTTCCGAGTAATACTGGCCGAGTTGATGCAATTCACCTCGGCCCCTTGTTGAGAATCGAGCACTCGTTGAGTACTCGGCCGCCTAAGCCAAGTTTTACAACGGTGTGTAATAATATTATGAAATTCATGCTCTGTAGATATAAAAGAAGGCCTAAATTTATCATTATTAGTTTGTGTGATTTTTTTAAAAGTGGTTAAAATAAAAAGGATAATAAATCCAAAAAGTATAAAAATTAATCTTAACTATCAATCTCTTAATTAATTATTAAGATCAACATGTAGGGAATAAGTTTGTTAAATTAACATTTTTGGCATAGTTATTTTTGTTAACATTTTTTAGTTCCCTAACTTTTTTAAATGTTCTCAAATTTTATATACGATATTAATTTTTTTTAAATCACACCATGGAAACAATCGTTTTTATCTTTAAAACAAATACAGTATCATTATATAAAAATATAATATTTTTTTATGTTTTTCAGCTTCATATGAAATCTACTAGTCATTGTGTACTTTCGTTAGTTATTGTGTTTTTCTAAACACTATTAAGTTTTTTTCTAAAATGATGAATAAAAAAACATAATCGTGAAATAATATTATTGTGTAATTATAGTATGTAAAACATAATATTAAATTAACAACTAATTAATCTAAAATAACACAAATATATATAAAACATAAAGCATAATAATAAAATGTCTTATTATATTTTTTGTTTGTCCTTGTATTATCCTGGACACAATAACTTTTAAAAAAAACATTGATGAAATAAAATCCTTGTGTACCTCTATTTGTGATGCACAATGATAACATAATAGCTACTTTATATAAATATAAAAAACACGACAAAAATATTATGAAATGATTTAAAACGTAAAACACCATGATGAATATATATAAAAATGATAAAAAAAAAAATATTTGTCATAAGGAATTGATATTGGACACAACCACCTGATGTATTAGACATAATTACGTGAATAATTGACACAATGACTAAGATATTATCTCGTCTAAAATAATATAATGATACATTTCAAGGCCAGAATTATTTTTATACTTTTTAAATTAATTATTATTTTTATTATAACCCTGCTCTATTTAATATTATAATAAAAATGAAATCAAGTGTAATTTTGTGATCATAATCTCGTAATAAGTGCACTAACAAATTGCATGTTGCAAACTCAAGGTGCAACATGAAATGACACACCACCGTCAATGAGCACTAATGCCGACAAAGCTCGAACTAAATATATAAAAAACGAAAAAAAAACCCGAACAAAAATAGATGTAAAACGTTGAACCACGAAGGCGAAACATAAAAGATCTAGAACAATAGGTAAGTTGATCTATGACCAGCACGTGCGACTGGGTAGTTAAATGGGAAAAAATAATCCTAAAAACGTTGAACCACACATGCACGTTGCAGATTGTTAACTCGTAAATTTTTGACTGAAAAACGAATAATGTTTAAAATATGAAATGTATAGGTGAAAAAAGTTGAAAGTAAAAAAATATTTGGGCTAAATTGTATAAAAATGTAGAAGTATTGGGTTAATATAAAAAAGTTAAAGATAAAAAAAGAGATGGGTACAACCCACTATACACATGGTACAACCCATGATGCATAACCAAGTTGATAATTAGTATTATATAATTTTAGTAATATGTATATTTTGTATACTTATCTATTTGTTTTTAGCACACTCATAAATTTTGCTTTTCCCTTTTAAATTTTAAATCTAGCATTTTATGATAATCTAAATATATCATGTAACGTGTTTTTATATCAATCTTTTAGAGTAAGGTTCACTCATAATGAAGTGGACGACATACAAATCTATATTTATACGTGTTTATTTTTCTATTGCAGCCTCATCGCAACCATGAGTTTGTGATGGTTTTGTTGTTATATAAAGTTTCACATGTTATGAACATTCATGTTTCTTTTTCTTACCTTTGACGCATGATTTCACAATAATGTTTCGAGGTTAGACGGTTAGTTTTTTTGACGGTTTTACACCCTCGCAACAAAAAGGTGTTAAAAGAAAACAATAATTATACATTTTGTTTTGCAAACTAATAATAAGGCAATAAGTTAGCGAGTCAAGGAGTGCTGTTAGTTTCGCATTCAGCTGTGGGCGTGACGTAAGCTAGGGGATTACTTTTGCTGGCGTTTCCACGTTGGAAGTCAAGATGACGTCAGATGCCATTATTATTGGGTCCCACCATTACCATGTGATTGGTTTTAACGTCAAATTTTTACCCGGCAAAACTCCGCTATTTCTGACCCCACTCCCTCAACATTAACGGTACTCACGCTCCTTTTCTATCACTACGATTTCACGAGCTCTCCGACCACCATTATAGATCTCATTTATTTCAATACATTTCCTATACGTATTATATATTTAATTAAAATATTATTCTAGATAATTATAATACTTTATAATCAGGTTAAATACATATAATAAATATTTAAAATTGTATTAAATTTTATGAAATTCTGTTTATCTTAAATACATTCTAGTGATTAAATAAACTGCCAGATGATGCTAATATTATTATTAAATGACTATTTGAATTTTGTTAACTCAAATTATGTTCAATTGGCTGAAAACAATTTATATTAACAGTTTAACTAACGACACTTGTAACTTTTATTTTTTAACCAATGATAATTCTAATGGTATAATATTCACATACTTACACTTGATTTTTATTAAATTTTACTAATAATGATGATTGTGAAAGAAAATGAAAAGAGCGCAAGAAGAGTTCAATGAAAATCAAATGTAAATCGAATAAAAGAAGATTATCGAAAGTTTGAAAGTGTAATTGATCAAACTGGTAGTATGAAATAAGTTCATTGTGAATTCTCACCATTCTGATCTTTATATATTGTTTATGTTTAAACAATTTACAATATAATAAGTTACATGTATATCTACATCACTATAAAATATATGTAAAACATCTTAAAACATGCAAACTTTTCATAAAAAAATATCGAGTATGTATCTCAAAACAAAAGCTATTTTTTTCAAATTAATATGTTATAAGGACTAAATCTTAATAGACCATGGTTCAAGCAAAATAATATATATATTAACAAAATGTTGGGATAAAAGGATCAGGTAAATACGCATATGGTTTCTGGTAATCGAGACATATACCTAATCCCACTCATTTGAAAACTTTAAACTAACATCATCCCGGACCTTGTATCTAAATACCTCTCAATACAGGTCCCAAATAAAGTTTAATAGCATTATCATTGTATTCAGATTTTCCCATTTCTTTTCCTTTAACAACTACTCACATACCTATAAAAACTTAGTTATGCCTTCGGGTGTACAAAAAAATTGGTTGGGAAAAAAAACCCGAAAAAATAGAACCGGTTTGGCGACCTGACCCGAACCGACGGTTTGTATACGAGTTTAAAACCCAGCACCAACAATCGGTTTCAAATTAAAAAAAGCGGTTAAACCGGTATAAAAACCGTTTTTTAACCGGTTTGTGATGTTTGAGGATTCTTGATGAAAAAACAGTTTGAAAAAAAGCCAGTTTGTACATATTCAAAGAAAACCGACCAGGTTTGAAAAAAAACTAGTTTGTACACCTCTATCCGCCACTAACGCCTTCGGTTGTAACTTGTAAATTGTAATACACCAACCAAAATCGTATTAAATCACAGTAACGAGAAAGGCACACAAATTCAACGATGTATTTAAGATTCAAGAAACGTGGCGAGCGCGTGATCCCCACACACCGGGATAAAAGTACGCAAAGCGTAGAGTCTACGTAACACGTTTACTTTTATGATGTAATCAATCACCCATTCCCCCATTTATAACTCCACCCTCACCCCCTTCACCACAACCACACACACACCCACTCACCACCACCACCACCACCACCGCCACCGGAGCTATGCAAGGCCTCCACAGCTACCGCCTCCGAGACGACGGCGGCGTCCGCCTCCGAGACGACGGCGGCGTCCGCCTCCGAGACGACGGCGGCGTCCGCCTCGAGCTAACTCCGACCACCACCTCCCCCCTCGCAATCGACACCTCAGAATCCACCGAAATGAGGATCCAACGCCTCATCGCAGAAAACCCCGTGATAATATTCAGTCGTTCATCGTGCTGTATGTGCCATGTCATGCGACGGCTCTTATCGTCGCTAGGCGTTCACCCGACGGTGATCGAGCTGGAGGAGGAGGAGATCGACGCCCTCACGGCGGCGCAACGCGACGGATCCGGAGGTGGCGATGCGGTGGCTCCGGCTGTGTTCATCGGCGGAGCGCGTGTCGGAGGTTTAGAAGGTCTCGTCGGACTTCACTTAAGTGGGCACCTTGTTCCGAGGCTTGTGGAAGTAGGTGTTCTCGAGTTGTAACAACCAACGAAGGGGTATTGTGGTAATTTTATTATATTGTTGTTTTTTTTTTTTTGTAATTCTTTTTTTGGTATGGACGTGGTACGATTTCATTTCGTAATTGTAAAAATGCAAATTTTAGTTGGGTTATTGTTGTTTAGGGTACAAGTATGTATGCAGAAGGTACATGTTCTGGAATCGGATTATGTGAACCGTTCGTTTGTGCTTTGTCTTGAAGTTGGGGATGAGATCTTGACCGTCCATTTTGCATGTTATGGAAGTGGTTTCTTCAGTTTATTTGTCTCACTTGCATATTCTATTGCTCCAATTTGCTTTTAAAAAATCGTAGCGTATATATAGTTACTTAATAATTTAGTATCGTCACTTAACAATTTAATATCATGATGAGAACGATATTTTCGAGTTTATATTCTATGCAATCAAATACAAATATAATTGTAACCTCATGGGATATATATATGTGCGTTTATTATCATATTTAGTAATTATAGGATTCAAATTTTCATGATCAGTATATTCAAACTAATGAGTGAAACAAAAGTTATTTACTTATAATAGTTTTATGGCCTCAAACATGTTGACAATGTATAGGAATCTAATATTCTTAGAAGCTAAAGGCCACATGTACTTGGTGAGTTGGTGGTTATTGTTTCTCTTAAGTATAATCATTTAACATCATTGCTAAAATGGCCCCTGTTCATCGCAGCATTCTTAATTAAAAGACAATTTAGAAGAAACTTAAAAATGATATATACAAGTATATACAGGAAATGTGTTTCCGGCATAGTATTGACTACACAAGATAATATGGTATTATTGTTTATTATATTTATTTATCAATTACTAATATTTCATTAACTATATTTTATATTCATTATGTTAACAAAGTTACTATGATTTATAGTATCTGTTAATTTTCATTGTATTAAAAGATATATCATCTATATCAGTTAGTTAAGAAATATTAGTGTGAAAGGTGAGGCCAATTAAAAATATATACAAGCTAAAAATTTCAGATATAATATTAGTGTGAAGGGTGAGTAACTCTATTGACACATGTGTACAGTGATGACGGATGTAAAGTTGTGTAAGAATAGTCTTTCATCATGTGTATACAAATAGTAGATTGCTGTATAAAAACTTAACATGCCTTCACTAGTTTACTTTTTAAGGTGTGACGGAAAGAATATAATGTTTGTTTTTAGGACAATATGTTAGATACGTGAGAAGATCTTCATATATGCATTTTTGTTGGATCATAAAATTATAACATACGTTTAAGGTCTTTGCATGCATAGGGGCAACATGTCAAGCTTTTGCGTGCACGGCTTGTTAGGTCGCCCCTTGTAGACTCATTTATTTAGATATATAATAAATCATGTATTTTAACACGTGATTCCTCTTTAAGCCCCATAAGTTATAGAAGCATATATGTTTGCTTTGGAATAAGATTCAACTTTATTTAGATACCTATATTGATCGTGTGCCTCGTATGGTGCATGTATTGGTTCTTGAAATGACCAAAATCAGATGCTTTTGTATACTATTGCTATGTTTGTCTCGCTAAAAGCCAAGGTTTTCGTAACATGTCGGCCAAGGTTTTCGTAACATGTCGAAACACGTGAAACTTAACCACAAGGTAGTGTATTCCTTGAGGTAAAAGACTGTTGCTTCTTGTACATTCAATAATGCTCTAAATGTCCAAGTTAGTTTTTACCATTTAAGTTTAGACATATCTAGTTAAGTTACAATATATATTAGCTTGTCACGTGATTTTAACGCTCTTAATCAAATTATAAAAGGAAATAATTAATAGCCATATTATTGTTAACATCTAGAAATTGCTTAATTTCTGCCCAATTGCTAACCTTGGCTAACATTACAACCACCACTTGTAATATTTTTTGATTTTAACCTTCATATGCGTTTTTAAGTTGCTCAAAAGAAATAATGAAAGGATAACAAAGAGAGTATGCATACATCCTGTGAAAGTTTACCGTTAAGGTTCAAATATAGTTGTTGAAGGTTTGTGACAGAGGGGAATTGCCAAGTGTGCCTAGTACGTCGTAAGAATGCACATCAGTACTTGAAGCATGCTTTGATGGGTTCTATGACCGTCAAGTTTATTGTAATGGACAAACTAAACATGCACGTCTCACATATGACACCATTTTATTCAACCTAGTTCAATTTTAAGGGCTTTCACCACGTTTTTACATGGTTTTGTGTCATTACAAAGTTGTAAGTCAAAATAAAGAAGTATGTTGTTAGTTTGGTCCTACCCATGTGCCTAATGAATGACCTAGAAATACCAGCGCGAGTAGATGATCTAGATCAACCCTTGAAAATATGGAACACCTCAAAATTTAAAAACACTCGATCATGATTATGGTGTATTAGTTGTAAATTAAGTTTGGTGTTGTGGAGCAAATGATGGAGGGCGTTACCCACGTGGCTTGACATGCTAGTCGCGAATACCGCAACACCAGGAAAAGAGATAGAGCCATTGGCTCATTAAAAAAAATTCAAAAAATTACATTTCACCCTATAAATACTACCTCATTTTTTATAAAAAAAAATCATAACATTCATATCTACCCTCTCTTCTTCATCTCTTGATTTTATAAAAATTTATCTCACTAGAAAATATCGCATATATAGAATGGTCCGTTTCAACCAAATTTGATCTTACGAGGGATAAAAGGTTAACAATGTGGAGGTGGGGTATGGGTGGGTACCAAAGAGAAGTGAGTTGTTTTGGAGGTTATTAAAGTTTAGGATTTTCAAATCATCTAACAAGGTTGAAGTATGAGGTTTAACATATTTGAAAGTACACAAAGAGAAAATCTAAGACTATAAATTAACATATCACGTAAACATCACCACAACAAAACCCTATATTAGTCATCACATAATATAGTTTCCTCTCATTTATCCATTTTCACATTATATGCATCAACAAAAACACATAAACATAGAATCACCTTTGAAAGCATTTAAACGTGAGGGTCTCATAGACGTTCCACCTTAGCTTGCCCCACTATTGCCCCCACAAACTTCACCTTTTCTCTAGGATTCCATATAGCACACACCTTTATATCTCTTCATCCTCTCATCAAAATAGCCAAGTGAACTAGTATTGCCACGTACAATTTGTGCTGAGGACTTGTTACTCTTCCTCTATCTTCTACACTTGCAGTTCCCTCTCTTCTCTACATCAACGTCCATAATGGTTAACGAAACCCCCATTTCACATGCTAGTACAAATACCTCACCCTTTTTTTTTTTATCTTCATCTAATGATTGAAGTCTTCTTTTCACTAGTTTTAAATTATAGACCATTCACACTCATTATAATAAAATTACAAATTACATTCATTTTATTTAAATTAATTTCCTATTTCCTACGAGCGTCTAGTGTAGCTAGCAAATCTTAGATAAATTTCATATGAAAGCAAGGTAAACTAACAAGTATAGCGGTTCAAACAACACATGAGAAACCTCTTTATTATGTAATCCGCATTGTCTCCTGTTGTATTGAGTTAGACATCCTGACTCAGGGCAGTAAAAGAGTCTAGTAGCACTCCTTTTTATTTAATTTCCTTTTAATTTTCCACTCTCTAATTTCGAAGCTATTAACTAAAAAAGTAAAAAAAAAATCAAACTATTACAATTTACGCTGTGTTCCCGAGTTTATTTAAGGAGCTAAAAGAAAGGAATCGGTAGGAAATAAAAAAATTATTGTGTTCTAGAGTTTCTATTTAACAAAGAAAATGAAAGGAAAGTAAGAAAGTTGTGTTCTCGAGTTCATTTAAGAAGAGAAAAAAAAAATGTAAGGAAAATAAAGCCTAAAATAAATTTTTTCAAATTGGAAGGAAATAAAAAAAAAAAAAAGGAAAAAAAAAATTCTTTTCTTTTTTTTTCAAGACACTCTAAGTACAACTGAAACTTCCACAAGAAGGAGAAAACATTTCCCCCCAAATTATCATCTTCACTAGACCCCCAAAACAACATCAGTAATCGCACCGCCAAAACCCTCCGCCCACACGGTTGCCGGAGTCCGCCGTCCACCGCCAGTATAATCTCACTCTTTCCTCCACTTCTCCTTCCCTAACACACACAATTCGTCGTCTGATTTTGAAAACTTTGATTAGGTTGCCTTTCAAGTTACTTGTTTTTTGAAATTTTATTTCCTCAATCTGGAAAAACTATGATCATTCTTTTAGTAATGTAATTTAGGGTTTCTAATGATCATTTGTAACTTGCAGCTGTCAATCTTTCTCCCGCTAGGTTTAATGGATTTGGACCCTGATGATGTTTTCCGTGACGACGAAGACGATCCTGAGAATGATCTGCTTCAGGTTTTATTCTCCATCTCCGTTTTTAGTGTGTTGTTTATTGTGCCTATTGTTTGGTTGTCTTGTAGTAAGTATAGAGTTTGATTTCACTTTTTATGTTCGTTCATTTTTTGTATTATATGAATTTGATATTGACTTTTGATATTTGTTTAACGCTATTGGGTTCAGGAAAGACAGTCAAGCAAAGAACTAGTGGTGTTTCTGGTGGATGCTTCGCCAAAAATGTTCAACATCACTTGTCCTGGGGTTTGGATACATCTTTCCTTACACAAATACTCGAATGTTGCGTTTTTTTCTTTCTATAATATAGTTTACAATTCATTGCGTTTTCATTATCTTAGTGTAATTAGAAGGGTGAAACTGTTTAATTCCGTTAACAACTACCTTGTATTGTAATAAGTAATGTGATTAGAATGAGGTTGAGTGATTCTTAGGGCCTTGGTGGCTTATTAAGCTAGTCTTTTATTTTCCTATTTTCCATGAAATTGGAAACTTGGAATGTTTGACTTTACAAGTAGTTTCGTGTAAGTGTTTGACTATTCACCAAATGCTAATAAGTCTTCAATAGTTCCAAACAAGGTTTCTTTTTGTTGATATAACTCCATATAACTGACAATGTGTTAATATGATAAGTGATGAATGTGTAATTCTGGATTGAAAAGTTTTAAATATGACAACTTTCATATTCTGAAATGAAAGTTGTTGCAGTTTCATGGACAGAAGGATGTTTTTGTTCATGTGAAGGAAGAAATCTGTTAAAGGTTCAGATATCTATTTACTCCTTAATTTCAGAGGATATTAGTAATTTTTATAATCTAATTGGACAGAGACTTTGTGTCCTCAAATTCTTATGATTTTGGTTAATAGCAATTTTCAAGTGATGGATTATATTAATTGTATCCAAATGCTTATGCCGTTCAAGTTTGTAAAATCAGTGTTTTTGTTGATGTCAATGTTCTACAGGAAGATCAAGAGAATGTATCTCATTTTCATGTTGCTGTCAATTGCATTGCACAGTCTATAAAGGTTCAGATCATCAACAGGCCATATGATGAAATTGCAATATGTTTCTTCAATACAGTAAGAACAGGACTCAAATAACTGAAGCATTGATACACATATTTTCCTAACGTTATATTTTTTTATATATAATTTTTAAATTTTGGAATCATATTGTATTAGCCGGTAACTATAACCGGCTATTCGGCTAATATATTGTTCTTGGCTGCCAAGCATTCAATGGAACTGAATCATCTCCTTTGATTCCAAAACATGATATTTGTTAGATTGTTGTTGAGCATTCAATAGTGGTGATAGAATTCTTATTTAATTTCAGTTTTTGAGGCTTCCAATGTTTATAACTTTTCATCGTTCTATAGCTGCCATTACATGGATTAACATGAATATAATTTGAAATCCGTTATGTTTTCTCATCATTTGAACTTTGGTATACCAACTTCTTTATTAAATCTTTACCCTCTGAACTAACTAACTTTTTTATGTATTTCAATGGGTATAATTGACAGAGAGAGAAGAAAAATCTTCAAGATCTTAGTGGTGTTTATGTATTTAATGTTGCTGAGAGAGAATATCTGGACAGCCTAACAGCAAGGTTTATAAAAGAATTTGATCGTGTAGAAGGTACGCTTCTGGTGTAATCTTACTAAATTCACACAATCATCCTTTTAGGATTCCAAAGTGTAAATATAATTTGTTTGATAGTTTATATTTATTGCTATGATTTTGCGCATTTTACTTGGATTTGGTTGGACATTATGTCTGTAATATGAATGCAGAATCCTTCAGTAAAGTTATCGGGAGTGAGTATGGTATTGTTCCTGGATCTAGGGATAATTCTTTGTACAATGCACTCTGGGTTGCACAAGCACTACTGCGTAAAGGGTATTTTTTTGTAAACCTTTTTACTCCAACAGTATGGATTCCCCACATTATAAGAACAATTTGATAATATCTCTTCAGATCTGCCAAGACAGCTGATAAACGCATCTTGTTGTTTACAAATGAAGATGATCCTTTTGGAAGTATCAAAGGAGTGACAAAACTAGACATGACTAGAACAACATTGCAGCGAGCTAAGGTAATAGTTTATTATTTTAAAAAGATAAAATAATGCTGTTATTAAAAAAAGATAACAATCAAAACAATTTGAGTTTCATTTAGTATTGCTAAATTCTTATTTTCAACTGTTGCAGGATGCACAAGACCTTGGAATCACAATTGAACTTCTTCCTTTAAGTAGGCCAAATGAAGAATTTAACGTCTCACTTTTTTATGCTGTATGTTGACTACATGAATATACGTCAAAGATTACAAGTTTTATAGTTACCTACTTATTGTTGCTTCAATCTTCAATAAATCAGGATTTGATTGGATTGGATAGTGATGAGCTTGCTCAGTTCATGCCATTGGCTGGAGAAAGGTATGCATGGTTTAAGTTATTTAGTTCTTGTGTTGTGAGTTTTAAGTGATTTAAGGCTAATAGGTGTTATTTATGAACATACAAAAAAATAGAAAAACACAAACATTGATGTATCTATCTTGAATGAGTGAAGGTTGACATTTAACAGAGAAAACAACGATAACGAAGTTATCAAACTTTTACATAGCTACATACATTTTATTTTAATAATTTTATTTTAATTCTTCATATTATAGACTAAATCAAGTTTTATAAGAAAAGCGGTTGTAAAATTTCAGATTCGAAGACATGAATAAACAATTAAGAAAACGCATGTTCAAGAAACGGAAAGTTCGTAGGATCAGTTTTATGATTGCAGGTGGATTATCAATTGAACTGAATACATATGCTCTCATTCGTCCCACTGTTCCAGGTCAGCAAACTGCTTTTATAATCCTTTCAACAAAAAATACAAAATGGAAAGTCGTGGGCATTGAGAACTGATTCTTTTTACTGTTGTTCCAGGGAAAGTTACATGGCTAGATTCTGTCACTAATCTCCCTTTAAAGGTAATTAATTACTTGCTTTTTTTGTATTTGATTCTTGAATTTGTGATGCTTGCTTTATAAACCATAAAATCTGTTGGTAATTTTGCATATAATAAAATAGCAACATATATGCAAAATCAGTTGGTAAATTTGCAAAAATAGTCACTGACCAGAACATCTATTTGAAGTAATTATTTTTAAACAAATTTGCTGATACGAACCCCACATTCCAAAAGGGTCAGGTCAACCCACCTAGACCCTATTCTTTCTCAGGTCAGTTGAGGGCAAAAGTAGTGGGGGAAGGCTGAATGGTAGTGGCTGAATATTAGGAGAATTTTAGAGGGAATTAACTACAAGTTTATGTTTAAATATGCAATTCTATGTTGTAGTTTAGGTGTGGAGTTTTTACTTGTTAATTAGTGTCTTGTATCTGGAGATTAGCCCTCTTGAAGTGGCTGTGTTTGTATTCTGTTTCAGTGAAATCAAGCCGACTAGTTTGGTTCTTATCATTTGCTTTCTAGGGGATTTCTTTTCTCATAAGATAAATCCGCCCATGGGTCCCACATTTTGCAGGGAGAAAGATCATTCATTTGTGCTGACACTGGAGCAATTGTGAAAGATCCTATAAAGCGTTTTCAAACATACAAGAAGTAAGTTCCAAATTTTGTGACATGTTGAATTATGTTGCAAATTTTACATGTTGGTTGAGAATTTGCAGCAATTTGTTTCAATGCCTTGTTTTTGATGTGATAATCTTAACCGACTATGCCATATACCTTTATAGTGAGGATATCACGTTTACGGTAGAAGAACTTTCAGAAATTAAGAGAGTATCAACAGGAAACCTACGGCTTTTAGGGTTCAAGCCATTAAGTTGCTTGAAGGATTATCACAACTTGAAGCCATCACTATTTGTCTGGCCTAGCGATGAGGTTATTTTCATACCTAAACTTTTGGCTATATTTAATCAAAGTTTGGTGTGATACTCTGTTGTTACTAATTTGTTGGATATTCTATGTGTTGTGTAGATATAGAATACAAATAAGCATTTGATTGATGTATAAACCAGAACATACATTGAAACTCTATCTACTGTTTTCATGTATCATGAACTTGATGAACACCGTAGAGTTGATTTTGATTGATAAACTTCATTAAGCAAATATAACACATGTAAGGTAAGAAACTATGTGAGATATCTATGTGCTTGTATAATGTGGATATTTTCGACGGCAAAAGAAATTGTTGTGAGGTGGCATCTTTTTAACAACCATGATAATTTTAAAAGATACCTAAATACAACTGCTAACATGACCAAAATAATTCACCTTAATTCCATATGTAAGTACTTTTATGTTTTTGCAGGAAGTTATGGGTAGCACTTGCATCTTCATTGCTCTTCACAGATCTATGATACGTCTCAAACGGTTAGCATTTGGAAATAATATTTTTCTATTTCAAGGAATATTATGTGATTGATCCACTTAATTAGATAGGTCTGAATGACATCTTATAGTTAATATATGTATGTTTCTTTTGGATTTAGTCAACGTCTTTATACTTTTTGTGATTTCAGTTTTGCAGTTGCATTTTACGGGAGTTCATCTCGACCTCAATTAGTTGGTCTGATTGCACAAGTAAGATATTTTCAAATTCATGGTTTAAACGGGTTTGATGGGTTGACCTGTTTGACTCAAGACACCCTTTTTAACTTGTTTTTTCATTCATTGCAAAAGATGAAATGAAAAAACACTATAACTCTTTTTTTTTTACTTTTCTATATGAATCAAAAATTCATCATTTATCAGTTACATATATGCTCCTATTCATATTGTGGGGTTCACATACAAAGGAATATGAGAGTGCATATATTTTGCAACTTGAAAATGAAATCTTTTGTGCTCATAATAAAATGAAAATGCTTGTGCTTCTTTTTTCTATTGCTTGTTTAAAAAAAATTGTGGATTTTGATTGAATGAACGCTTCATTTAATTGGCCCTTTAATTTTATTTCTTAGTTCTCTCGCGTGGTTATTCTCACCGAATATGCTGCTTTATTCTTCATTTTACTCTCGCTTGGTTATTCTCAATTTTATTTTTAATGCACAGGAGGAAATCATTGATAGTAGTGGTCAGATTGAGCCACCAGGAATGCACATGATATATCTTCCATATTCTGATGACATAAGACCCATTGAAGAGGCAAGAAAAAACCTTGGTTTAATTGTCATGATGCTTATGCTTTTATGGTGTTTTCAGCTTTCCAATTTTTTAAACTGTAAATATGATCACAATATACTTTCTAGAAATCATCAAAGTTATTATGTAACAAGCGTCTAGCATAAACATGCTTTAGTAAAGTGAGTACATTAATGATCATTTAAAATTATATTTTAGGTTAAACGTGAAATTTTATAATTAAATCCATGAGTCTTTTTTGATGGTTTCATTAGCATTAATAATAATAATAATGTTTTTTCTACTTATTGCAGCTTCATGCAGATACTAGTGGTGTGCCCTTGGCCACTGATGAACAAATCCAAAAGGCTGTTGCTTTAGTCAAACGTGTTGACTTAAAAGATTTCTCTGTCTGCCAGTTCTCCAATCCTGGTAAATTTTTATTAGTACGCATGTATGTAGGGTCGTGTTCATTTTATAAACCACTATTATGTTAAGAACCGTGTAACGCACGTGCATAACATATAAATTGAAGTAGGGAGAGAAACGATTACATAACCTCTTGTGTATCATATTTAAAGCTCGGTTCTCAACATATATATAAGCTAAAAATCTAATGCAAGTTAAACACATATTGCAGCATTGCAGAGCCACTATGCACTAGTACAAGCTATGGCCCTTGATGAAGATGAGATGCCTGAAATTGTTGATGAAACTCTTCCAGATGAAGAGGGCATGGCTAAGTAATATCTTTACACACACACACACACACACACACACACACATGTATACGCACATGCATACATATACGTATGCTTATAGGATTGAATGTGTTATTGCAGGCCAGGTATAGCTAAAACATTAGAAGAATTCAAGATTTGCGTGTATGGAGAAAACTACGATGAAGAAGATGAAAAGACAACCCATGGAAAGGGCAATAAGAAAAGGAAACAAGTTGCTGAAGAAGCGGTTAACAAGTGCGCGTATTATGATTGGGGCAAACTTGCTGATGATGGAAAGGTGATGTTTACTATTTCTGTCTTTATTCATGGGCATTTTAAGTATGTCAATTTTCTATTTATTCTTAATTAGTTGTAGTTTGTAATGCAGTTGAAGGATTTGACTGTACAAGAGCTGAAGTACTACCTTACAGCCAACAAGCTTACTGTTGCTGGGAAAAAAGATGCTTTGATCAGCAGGATCTTAACTCACATGGGTAAATGACACGCCAGCATGTCTTGTAACAAGATTCTGTCCTTAAATGTGTATTTTTCTGTGAATGGAACCGACTGTCATGATTTGAGTAACATATAGAAACCAACTTTTGGTGTCGCGAACTTGTTTTTGGTTCTATGAGTGGTAGGATGGTCACAAGTTCAAAACTTAAATGATCACTCAAACATGGAGTGTGAGTTGGTTTAGATGACTTTTTGCGGTTAAGGAGCTTTGTCAATGTAAAATGGGACAAAAGTCTACGCTTTCGCTAATCCATTTTCTAGATTTTCAAAAGATGGATTAAAAAACATCTCTTGCCTTGCATAAAACCTTTCAGTTTTTGCCTAATATCATATATTTTGTAGTATTACAAGAATAGTCATTCGTAATATTATTGTGAGAGAAGTCTTGCAATGAAATTTAGAAGTTGTACGTATTTGAAACTCAATGTCGTCGACCTTCACTTAAACTTGCAATAAAATGAATATGTTATTTTTTTATAGTCTATTACCATGTTTATATGTTTTCAGTTTCTTAAAATTTTATTTAGTTGATAAGTAGTTCCAAAGCTCTTACAATTGTATTAAAAGTGGACTACGCATCATACTTGATTATAAAGCAAGCCGGCTACAAACTATCAAAATTAATGGATCAACTAAGAGATGATATTTGAGCAAAACTTGTTATAAATCATAAGATCATACGCATAGCACACAGTTTTATTTGTTCAAAGAAATTATGGTATGACATATATGGCACACTTTCATACGCTTGCATTCACAAGTTTTCTATATTTTTATTTGGCAAATTAAGAGCATATACAGAAGATGTTTCAAATGTTTGTTACATACATAGAGATATCTAGATATAACTACTGAGTGATGCTAAATACACATAAAAACCATGTATCTTTTATTGCACCTTGGTATGTACAAGCAACTTCAACGGTTCAAAACTTTCTACCAGTTGCAGCAGATTAAAGCAACCCGGGTTGTACGCCAGGAACTCCAGGAGGAGGTCCAGGCAGGCCCGGCAGCCCATGTGAGTGGGGAGGTCCATGGTGCACCAATGCACCGTGTTGAATAGCCGGCCCATGTTGGCTTGGAGGACCGGGTGCATCAGACAACCCACATGGACTGTGAGGACCTCCTAAGTGTCCGAGTCGATGATCAACTGGGCCTGGAGGACCGGGTGGGTTAGATGCCCCGAATGGAGCGTGGGGGCCCGATAAATGTCCACGACGAAAATGCATCGGACCTGCGGGACCAGGTGGTCTAGACCCTCCAAATGGACTGTGGGGACCTGTTAATTGTTCAAAACGATCGTCCATTGGGCCTTGAGGTGGAGCCATCAAAGGAGTAGCTGGTTCTCGTTGACGGCCCAAACAGTTTCCGAAGAGCCAACAGCAACATAACAAGCTAAGGCTGCAACACGAATGACAACAAACATAAACAATAAAGAAGTAAAACCATGATAGTTTAATGTGTTTTAGATTTTTTACAAAGTGCAAGGTTAACTGTAAAAAAAAAATTGTTGTTGAAACAAGTAACATGCCTGAAAGAAAGCACACTTTGTGGAGCATTCTTTCAAATATTTTTATCTTCAACTATACACTAAAAAAGTTTCAAACAACAATTTTTTTATTTATTGTTAGTTAATTCAATCTAAACACAATTATCTTATTTTATTTATAAAACTTAAGTTAAATAATTTTATAGTAATTTAACAGTCGTAATATCTTTCTAATTCAGTCGTACTTGGTCATCCATTTAATCATAGATTATTTCGCCTTTTGTTATAGTTTACTGTTAGTAATGATTTCTTAAATCAATAGTTAAGGTTACATTTACTTTTGTTATTACGTTTCCAAATGTTTAACAAAAATAATTAATTACAACAATAAGGAAATGTTCGACTATAAAGTTTTGAAAAAAAATAGAAAGTGTAAAAATGATTAAGTTAACATGTATTTTTTTTATCAAGATTAGGTTGGAGGCAAAATTAATAATGTTCATCCTTCTCAAGTTTCACATTTTTCTAAACGCTCGTAACTTTTATATACGCCATTATTTTTTTTTTAAATTACAGCATAGAAACGAGCATTTGTATCTTTAAAACGCGCATACTGTTGATATAAAAAACAATGTTTTTTAACTTATTGTGTAATTTTTTCAGATCATTGTGTAATCTTCCGAATTAAGTAGGATTACACAATTATTTGATTAATATTACACAATGAACTGGAATTATAAAAAGTTTATATTTTTCAGTATTGTATTATTCAAATATCACCATTTAAACAAACACAATGCATAACACAATGGTCACATTAGACACAATGAATAACACAATGACCAGCACTAGATTCAATTATTAACAACAGACACAATGAGCTGCTTGACGAGAATTACATAATAAACTAATCAGGATTGCACAATGAACTGGAAAACATAAAAAAAAAAGTTTACACAATTGTGTTATTTAGAAACTATTATTTTGAAAAAACACAATGATCAGCGTTAGACACAATGACCTAACGAATATTTCACATTGATCTGACGACTATTACACAGAGCTGAAATAACGTGAAGGAAATCTTTGTTTTTTTTATGTATCAACATTATACGCATTTTAAAAATAAAAAACGTTTGTTTTATGATATATTTAAAAAAATTAATTGTGTGTGTAAAAGTTACGACCGTTAAAAAAAATGTGAAACTTGGATATGTTGCTAAGAACTAAAATACATTGGTCTATCGTTTATAGTTTTGAATGATATGATGTATAATAATCACTCTCATGTTTTTTAGTGTTTTTCTTTTTAGAATAACTCCACCAAACAATTATTAATATTAATAAATAAATTGTAAAAAATAAATTATCATATGTGATAGTGAACCCATTTATTAGGTCTCTAAAAGATTTATACGTACATCAATTTTATGAGAGAAATTTAACAAAGTACAAGAAATAATAATATAAAAAATTCAAATAATACTTCAATAACCAAAACAAAAAATTATTCGAGTAATAACACATATATGTACACCTAACTTAGGTGACCTAAGGCATGCTTAATTGAGACAAGAACAGTATAAATCTCTTTTTTTAGCATCTTTTGGATCTATAAATTATTTTCACTATTTTCTTAAATGGAACAAGCATCATTCTTCCGTGCTTCTAAGTTATAAGTAGCAACTATTTAAATTATACTACTTACTAACTTCTTTATGCATCATGAGTTGTAACTTTAGTTTTAGTTTGTTGTACTTATTTTTTGGTTTTTTATCTTTAATTCTTTTTCTTTTAATCTCAATATTTTATATCTTTTACAATTTAATTCATACATTTCTTACTTTCAACTTTAGTCTCCTATATTTTTCATCTTTTTAAATTATGCGTTTTGCATTCCGGTCTAAATTTTACAAGTTAACATACGCAACGTGTGTCTGTGGTTCAACATTTTTACGTGTATTTTTCCTGTTTAACGGCTCTGTCACTACGTGCTGGTTCTAGATCGATTTAGTTATTGTTTTTAATGTTTTACGTTTCAATTGTGTGTTTCAATGTTTTTACATTCAGTTTTATTTTTTTTCATTTTTATTTCATTTTTATACGAGTTTTTCCGGTGTTAGTGATCGTTGATGATGGTGTGACAGTAATGCTACTTGCCACAGATTTAGGCCCCCCTCACAACGTGGGGGGCATAATACTAATTATTTAGCATTTAGTAAAATGATAATTACTACAACAAAATAAGTGTGGTTGAGAAAAAAGTGAGAACTAACCAAGAAGAAATGGTGTTGCAAAAGCTACCAAAGAAACCTGTGGGAGCATAATAAGCATCTCCTGACCGCATCTTAAACACACCCTTTCCTGATTATGACTCATCATATTTATAATTCACATTCACTAGCGGCAACTTTTGTTTTCATGCACACATGCCAACACCCCCATGACCGGGGCCCATCTATACTTATCTTCTATTTCCAGCCCAATAGCCATCATATTGCATATTGTAGGGCTACCAACTATAAAGTTTTGTTGGGCCCAAATTTTGGCCCACCATGAAGGCAATTAGAGCTTGTTGTTCATAGATGTGTAGTTCAAAGAAAACAAATGTTTTCAATAATTATGTTTATTTTAAAGTAGGCGACCTCAGTAACATTTACACTGCTTTGAGACTAACAGGATCTTCTTCTCATCATATTCCAAAAAACAATACAAACAATGAAAAATAACAAAATGATTTACCTCACCTCACCTCTCCTTTTTAAAATTTTGAAAAAAATGTTTTGGAATAAATAGCATTTGCAGATTTGAATCCTTCTGGCTTGTGTTTCAGTCTTCAGGCATTCATTCACTTCTCCCGGGACCGACCCGAAATTTTGCTCTTTGATGACTTGGAAGTGGAATCACTGTTTTTCTTTCTCGGGCCAGGGTCCACCAACGGGCCGGACCAAGTCTGGATAGGTTCTTTGCCGTATGAAAAATTGGAACTGTATGGGACATCTGGTGGATCAAATAACGGATCCAGGTGCATGTGATTTGAGGAACTCATTGTGTACCCGAGTGCCCCGTCTTGATGAGGTGGAGGGAACTTCTCGCTCTTGCTCTTTGCATTTGCATGTGTGATCAACCGCCGCCTCTGCCAAAGCATTAGAAAACAGGTTAAATGTTGCCCAAGGTCTAGTTTAAATGCATACATCCTAAGTCGTTCAACTCAAATATATTTTGTTTTTTATTGTAATAAGTGTTTTTATAATCATGATTAACACATTCCACCAGTATAAATAAAAGACAAAACTATTACATCGTCAACCAAAACCCTAAATAACTAGTTTCACCTCAAACCCATTTTGACCCATTACATAACCTGCCCGTCCAGCCCAACTTGTCACCTCTAACATAACGGTAACATCCACCTAATGCCTAAGTGCAACGTTAGCACCATAACCCGCAGGCTAATATCAAACTGTTAACAAGAAAGATGAAGTTAGTTGACATACATCAAGGTTTGTTTGCAGTTCAGCATTGGCTTCAGGAGCAGGCATTGCCCTTGCAGATCTTTCACGTGCGCGTGCTTTTCTCACACCATCAGCATTTGATTTACCAACAGCTCTCAGTCTACCACAATAAGAGGTTCCCAATCCGAGTTGATAAATAATTTTTCTAAACTCAATATATTTCTTACGAATTAGATTACTGCTTACCTTCTAGCTTCTTCATCACGTAATTTGGCATCCATTTCCTTGCTGGGTGGATATTTTGGAAGACTTGAAGGATCACAGGCATATGGTTCTGTTGTAAAGAACTGGAAAAAAACATGTAATGGGCATCAGGACACGAATGACATCGATTTAAAGGAAACAATTATAATAAAATGTGTTGCAAGAAAAGAGAAGATACACTCACTTCACTTTTCAAAGCAGCTGTTGCGGTTAAACGTTCAGCAGGATCAATAGAAAGAAGGGTTTCAATCGTCGGGAATGATGATGGTGGAAAATCTTTAAACGTCTCTTTTATGCATCGTCTATATGACTGTTGGGGCTTAAACATTGTTGCATGTGGAAGCTTTAACCTTTTCCAATATTCTTCGGAAGGTGAACCACATAACCTGAAAATCTTGTGAAGCTGCTCTACCTTGAAAGGGGGTAGATAGTAATTCACATGAAGCAGCAGCAGAAATAAAAAAACTTAATAGAAAACCTGACAAATCCAATCAAATAACCAAAGAAACCAAAGAAACCGAAGAAAACAAGCCAAATTAAACCGATTTTTAAGTAACCCGTTGAAATTACCATCTCTAACTTCCAATAACTCCACAAAGTTATATAATTGCGAATAAAAAGATATTGTTAACTACCTCTGTACGTCCAGGCATGATAGGTTTTCCAGCCAATAACTCGGCTAATATGCACCCTGCACTCCATAGGTCAATGCCTACACCATAATCAGTAACACCAAGAAGAAGCTCTGGTGGTCTATACCACAAAGTAACCACCCTGCTAGTCATTGGCTGCTTGTGATTAGGATCGAAAAAGGATGCTAAACCAAAATCAGCAATCTTCAAGCCCCCATCATTATCAAGAAGCAAATTTGACCCCTTGATATCCCGATGTAACACATGGCGGTTGTGACAATGTTCAAGCCCAGACAACAACTGATGCATGTAACACTTGACCTATAAACATTCAAAAAAAGCTCACAGTTAAGAACACTTAAACAACATTGTAAGTTAATTTAATGATAGAAATTGAATCTAACCTGAGGCTCTGTAAATTTGATTGTAGGACTAGCAGCAAGCCCAGCCAAATCATGCTCCATGTACTCAAAAACAAGATACAAACTACACGACATTCTTGATGTCACCAATCCTTCCAATTTCACCACATTTGGATGATCAAGACGCCTTAATATCAAAATCTCACGCGCCATGAACTTCACACTCTCGGGCTCTAAATTGTCAAACCGAACCTTTTTCAATGCCACAATCTTTCCTGTCATCGTGTCCTTAGCTTTGTACACATTACTGTATGTACCTTGTCCAATCTAAACACAACATCAAACACACACACACACACACCAATCAATAAACAAATCACAAATCCATTGTAAATGTCATTTTCCAAAGTTAAATGTCAAATCATTTCTGTCATATCAAGTAATTGATCAACAAGTAATGAACAGATTTCATTTTCAACATACAACATTGCTGATAAACACTTGCCTTATCGATCTTCTCGAAAGTATCAGCTCGCCGGGGAGTCCACCCGTTGATGGCTTCTCCGGCGACCGCCGATAGCCACGCCGGCCAGCCGGCGGCAACCTGTTCACCGTGAATATTATCCGGTGGATTACTGAGCCTAGGATTCGGCTTCGAGCGCCTTCTATCACCTCTTGATCTCACACGCCGATCGTTACGTTGCACCTCCCCACCGCCACCGCCACCGTCGCCACCACCGCCGGAGTGAACATTTAAGCCACCGTCTCCACCATTCTTCTTCTTCTCGGTGGCGATCTCAGAAGACGAAATCTCCTTCCCAAATACGCAGCCCATATCTGCACACACTAAAAGCCCAAGCCCTAACCCTAGCCCTCATTTGTCATGACATTCAGCACCTGAATAATGATGCGTGTGAGCATATTCCAGCAGCAATGAATGAAGTGGAATAATGAGTTTTGATCAAACCCTAAATCGGTGGTTTTTGTTGGTTGCCCAACAAAGCAAAGGCAGCAATGATTTGGGGTATAAATGCCACAATGAAGGAACTGTAGAGCTTTAATGGTGATTTTGTTAAGGAATGAAATACTGTAAATGAAAGATGTGTGTGATTTTATTTTAAGTTGGGACGACTTTGATGGAGGGTTTGGTGGTGGATTTGCAGAGTGACAGACGGAGTTTGGGTTTCTCTCTCTCCGATTCGAAATATTCAGCCCCGTCAAAATCAGCCGCTCCATAATAATATTATTATTTTGTTTTCTATGAAATCTAAATCCTACAATATATTTTAAAGATCTCGTTCGTTTAAATCGAAACGCCATGTAGTTTTACGACTAGTTGCTTTCGAATCAAATTTTATATAGAGATTTGATAGAAATATTTATGTTGTAATGGTCTGTTTGTAATTTAGTAAATGATTATGTTGTTATGAAAATTATTGTTGAGTAGAATAAAAACGAGTATAAAAATAAAGGAGGTAGAAAACCGTGTTGTAACGATTCGACTTTTGATATTAAAACGTAGATATAAAAGCATGTCGTGACGATACATCAAGAGGTTATGAAAGTGAGCGTTAACAGAATAAAGGGGGAATATGCGGTTGACGTGTTTTCTACGTCTGTTTTGATTTAAATTATATTTAAAATCGAGCCGCTGCAAATACAACTAAAACCCATAATTAGAGCCATTTGCGTTTTCCTATTATCATTTAAGGTTCATCAATGTCATTAGAGTTAAAAGGTTAAAACTTTATTATTGAGGTGGTATAGCATATAAACGTTCGAGTTAAATAGGCATAAACTATGCATAGTTCAAAAACCTCGATTAGTTCCCCTAACACTATCAAGAAACCACATTTTCAAAAGCAATTGCATTAGAAATCCCTCAATGAAAGCCATCACTGACCGGTGAGATTCCTTTGATGAAGTCCATTACGTAAGTGGTTGCGGGTAATACGTTTTCTGACAGATTAACCATCGAAAACTATACTGGACAATAATCGGGGAATCAAACGCTAAGTATGTTTTAAAAGTTGAAAAATATGCTTTCACTGATTATATGAACTATAAATATTTGAATACACTTTAGTTAACTTTAATTTATCTTTGATGAATAATCATTCAATTTTGGTTTGTTTTTCGAACCAAATGCATAAAAACAAAAGGCCAAACATGCACACACGAGTGAGCAGATACACAAACACAAACACATATTATAGACTTAATAGCAACATAGCAACATTGGCGTAATGGCGTGTGTTTGGCAATTGTACTCGATAATATCCCGATCTAACACTTACATATTTTGAGTTAAGCTAATTTTGTAAGTTGGTCACATAATGACCACTTGAACACGCAACGTGATACTTGAATGTTTGTGAGGCACATGTGCTTAATCCGTTTTTAGGTGGTAACGTTTGATAAATGTAGTGATGATACGGAAATCATTACCTTTTATTTGTCAATTATTATTAACAATTATACATACATTAAATACACATGGCGGTCTTTGAGGGGTGTTTACTGTAGCAAAATTTACAACATTTATTGCATGTTGTACCACTCCTCAGCCAGCTCATCCCTAGCCACAAAGTACAACTCCGACCGTTCACAGCGCCATCGTCGTCGCAAAGTCCATCACGGTAACAACAATTTTGTGTACCCCCTCACTTGCTCCCAGTCGCCTGGTAAGGCCAACGACAACCTCCACCACCGGCGATCTCCCGTTGCAGAAACCGAGAATTGCCATCTCCACCCCTGCCATCAACTACGACCACTCCCGGCCCATCACCCACCACTAAGGCCGAGGACCGCTAGGGTAATTATACATGGTTTTACAAAAAAGTGACACTAGGGTAATTATAAAACATAAAAACCTAGACTCCTAGCTTACATAAGTTATAGATAAATACATTTTTTAATGCAATTCAACATGGTTTTATTTATTTAAATTACTTTTTTAAATAATTATTAATTATGTGAGCATTATTTATTACTTGATTTTTGTTTTACTTCATTCATTTATTTTCAATTTAGAAAACAAGTTTTTGTTTTATAATTTTATTAAATAAAATTTTATTTTAGTTAGATATCCCCTTTGTATTATCAACGCATGTAATAGTATAACTCTGTCGCAACGCGCGGGTACAATTTCTGGTTTGTGTTATGAACAACAATGCCATGTTTTCAATCACCCATGAGTAGAGTTGCACAAAACGGGTTTGGGCCGGACCCGGGCCCTGGTACAAACCGGGTTTGGCCTAAAAATCTAGAGTGCGTGTCCTTACAAAGTTGTTTATAATCTTGATATCTTCTTTTACTTTTTTTAAAAACGTCATGTAACATAAATCGAAAAGATGTAATAAAGTTATTAACATATTGCCCGGATAGTCCGTCTTGCACTACTAAATTAATAATATGTGCAACACAACGAGTATGGAAAAAATCACCGTTTGCAATCGGAAGATATTTTAATTTTAATTTCTCAACCGCGGTTGTGTTGTTAGAGGCGTTATCAAATGCAATTGAAAAAAGTTTATTTTCTAATTTAAAAGTACTTATTACATTATCTAAAAAGTAAAACAAAAATTCTCCGGTGTGTGGATGTGGAAAAAGATCAAATGCAATCGTACGTTTCATCAATTGCCATGAATTGGGATCCACCCAATGAGCGGTGACGCAAAGGTACGATTCGGGTAAACCGTGTGGAGCCGACCAAACGTCACTAGTTAAGTTTACACCGGTATTTAAATTTTCAAATAATACAATTAAATCATTTTTTGCTTGTTTCCATAATTTTAAACAATAACGTCTAAGTGTAGTACGACTTACGTGAGTGTAACGAGGTTGAAGCGTCTCTCGAATTAAGTTGGTCAACCGAGGATTGTCGAAGTGACTAAAAGGCAAAGCTTCTTGAATCACGAACTTCGCCATTCGATCTCGAACAGTATTAACATCGTAATTAAAGATTCCACCGTCTCCACCCAATTGTGTTTGTTGCGAATCCGGATTACTTTTCAACGACTTACAAAACTTCTTGCTAATGTGTTTGTTTAAAGTCATGTTAGAATCTTTAGCAAACAAAGCTCCACAAAACTTGCAACGAGCCTTTACAGACCCGTCACTCAACTCAACCATATTCCAATTGCACCAAACATCCATGTTACGATTGTGTGCAAGAACACGAACGACGGTTGGAGCGTTGGACGAACCTTGACCAACGGAAGATTGTGAGTGAGCCATATCAAGATTGAAGAGAGTGAAAGTGTAAAACGAGAGAGTGAACGTGTAAAACGAGAGTAAACGAGAGTATTTTTTGCGTTTTTTGCTTATATTTTTGCGTTTGAGACTTGGGTACTAAACCATATCAACCCACACCTATTTATACTAACTTATAGGGTAAAAGTGACCAAAAAACGGTCACAAATCGAAGGTAACGGCTATATAGCCGTTAAAAAACGGCCACTTTTTTTTTAAAAAAAAAAAAAAAAAAAGGTCGAAACCGGGTCCAACCCTGGGTTCAACCGGTTCCGGGTTGGGTCGGGTCGGGTCGGGTTCGGGTCGGGTTCTAAGAAATTCTAGAAAATCATACCCGGTTCCAACCCTACGGGTTTTTTTCGGGTCCAACCCGGGTATGCATATACCGGGTCGTACCCGTACCCGGTTCCGGGTCGGGTCGGGTCCACCGGGTCGGGTCCGAACCCGATTTTTATGCCCAAGTCTACCCATGAGTCCACGACTACAGTTGGACTGGGCCAAGTTAAAATGTAGTTGGGATGGCTGATTGTGTTGGAGCTGAGTTACACATATTGGTTAATAAATAAATAAAAAAAAGTTTGGGTAATAATTAAACCGGTTAAGTCAGCTATTGGCGAAGATTGGTTTCTTCAATACTTGGTTCTGGTACAAATCGGTTTGGAAAATTGAAAAACTAACCTATGGAACCAGTTAGATTATTAGCTGTTGTGGTTAACTGGTAAAAAAAAAGAAGAAAAAAAACCTAGTTTTAATAAAAATTACATTTTTTGATTAAAAAGTAATAAAAAACAAATAAACTACCATCCATCTTTTGTTTAACTAATTGAATGGAGTCAAAAGAACAATATTGAAGAGATTTGAGACAAATGCAATGTTTGTGTATGATGATCTGAAATTAGTTGATGACTGTGACAACCAGCAATTTCAGGTCAATACCCGGTCATGACTTGGTTATAATTACACTTGTACTACTTGATTTTCAATTTAATTACATTTATTAAAGTCGTTTTATGCATTGCAAACTTTCACGCATAACATTTCATGCATCGGTAATTCGGCGTAATTAACATTTTTACACGCGATACAAGCACACACGAATGTTGGGGATAATAAATATATATATACATACCAATAAATACTTTAAAGTGATTCAAAGTATTTTAGATTGCAAATTAAGTACATTGGAAAAGCTTAAACTCATAAATAAACCTAATCGCGTAAATTGATATATTACCCGGAACGAATCATTTTAACACGACTACTAGATACATGAGTTATTATTTATATATCATCAATATTAAAAATGTATGATACTATATGATTTCTTATGATAATCCTATGTATTTTAAAAAGTAACAAGTAAAATTATAAAAATATATAAAAATTACCATAGTGCAACAAATACCACCAAAATACGCAAGACTACTTAAAATCAAAACAAAACCCCCATTTCCCCCCTCCCTTGGCCGTCCACCCACCTATCACCTCACCTTTCTCCTTTGCGATTTTCACATGCAAGATTCCATGTTGATATTGTGTGAAGTTGGAGACTTTCCAATTAGATGAAATTACTTTTACAAGGCTTAAAGACATGAACCTCCATTACCACTTTTGTAATTTTCATTTTGAATTAAATTTATGCAAAAAAATGGTGATTTCATCTAGTGTGTGTTTAAAAGGGGCATGGGAGGCAACACTTGCAACCACAAATCACCAACATCACAAACACAACTCTTCTCCCTCTTTCTCCCTTCAAATTTTGGGCCAAGACTCCACCCCCACCATCTCATCTTATTTTCAACTCTTTTTCTACAAATCTTGGGTGATTCAAGTGCTATAATTGAAGATCAAGTGATTTTTTAAGCTTCCAAGCATCCTACAACATCTTCTCCACTTTTTCTTGCTTGATTCTTAGTTTAAGGGATCAAGTCTTTCTCTTTGCATTTCAATATCATCTTCTCCTTGCTTGTTTAAGGTTAGCACCTTGTTCCTAATCTTCTATACATCACTGTGATGTGTCCATGTTCACTAACTCATCCAAAGGTGCTCTAGCAAAGCTTAAAAAGTAACAAAACATGTAAGACATTTTCAGGCAGATTCATATTCTGAGTTTTAGACACCATAACTCGACCTAAACACAATCAAATGAACTTTTTTTTGAGCCTAACATTAACCTTAGAATGTCTAGTTTTCAACGCATCCAACCTTGAAATTTTTAGATAAGTATAACCCATCCAAAACGTACAAATATGATTAAGGTGTTGAATCTGAGTTTTTGGCAGATTAGATAGGGCAGAAAGAATGAGGCATAAGTTATGCTTAAAGTAATCAAATGAAGTCTTTCTTTTTGTGGTAACTTAGCTTAAGATGTTAGGTTTAAAATTACTATAGACTCTATTTGTAAAAGTATGGTTTGACTTCTCAAAAAGATGAAATCCATGGACATGTACAGGAAAAATGCTGCACTGACATCTGTTGCTTCATGACCCATTTCGAGGCACTTAGACTTAGTTATATATTACAAGATGTACCTTTTTGGGAACCTAAGACATAGAGCTAAATGTGGTAAAAATATAAGATTTTATAAAAATTCTTTGGATCATGAAAAGGGGATGACAACTTGGCCTAAAAATCCACCTGTTTCTGTCAAAAGTCTACTTTTATATAAAGTAAACTTTTGAAGGTTCTTGGTAAAAAGAAACTCATGCACATTGAAAGTATTATTTTATTATACCTAGTATAAAACTCATACAATACATTATTTATTTTTAAGAAGATAACTATGAAGAAAAGAATCTAAATAAAACATTAACGGCTCGGTGTATCTAACTAGTCAAGTGACGTTTTCAAATCTAACTTTGTGGATGAGTTATGCATGACCATCTAGGGTTAGTAATCATGACCTCATGAATATATTGTGATATTGTTTAGTAGATTCCTAGACCGATCATACGTACGGACTATTACTAGTGTTCACGCGTGCATTACAGGTGAGTTTGGCCCCATTTTACTTGTTTCCATTTTGGGGGAGATTACATGCAAATTACTATTTTCATGGACACATTTACTTGTCAATGATTTCACATATTATATAAGTTGTTTACTTACCGTATAAAGTCCCCTGTTATCGGACCGTTAGTTTATTTCCCAAAGCGAGGTAATCATGGATAGTACTATTGGGTTTGACTACCCCCACCCGGGTTAATTACCCTAACCTTGACTGGAGGTCTAAACGGGTGCATTATTTGCCTGTTCACCCCTATGCTTACGGTAGGCACAGGTAGGGGCAATCTATTACATTTACAGTCTAGCTTCGGTTGCGGTGCTTATATAATATTGTAGTATTGTATGATCGACAATCAAATCATAGAAAGTCTTGTGGTCCATTACACTGATTACTGTTACTTAAAACCTGTGAGCTCACCAACTTTATGTTGACATACTTCCTGCATGTTTTCTCAGGAAATTAAGGTTTGCACGAGGTTAGGCTTCTTTGGAGCTTATCGAATTCTAGGATTCACGCATGCTTTTGGGACACTATTTCTAAATTGTCTTGTTTGAAAAACAATTTACATTTTGCTACTGCTTCCGCTATGTAACTCTGAAAACAACTATGTATCTTTCAACGTGATTGCAACGTATGTTTTATCAGATCATGTAGTGGTCGATCAATGACTATGGTTTCCATGATGATCACGCCCCGCGGGAAACCGCTGTGGTTAGGGTGTGACAGATTGGTATCAGAGCCATTGGTTATAGGAAATTAGGTTGCATTTAGTGGACCTAGACTATAACTGTAGTTCATTAATTGTCTTTAACGTTTTATACATTAACTTAACTTATGTCAATTGTACTAGTGTATTGCCTTGTCATTGAGATGTCTTCAGCATCGATGCCGATCTGCATTTTTTATTCAGATGAGGAGTATGAGCCCACGTCTCCGACCTCTTCTGTAGGATCCACGTCTGCACTCCTGACTCTTACTCTCGATTCCCTGATTCAGCCGACCGGTGCTGTTGAGACCGAGACCTCTACACCACCTGTTATCCCTAGCTCCACCCCTACACCTGACCCTACACCTGTTGCCCCGGAAGCTGTACCCCCGACTCGATTCTCCGGGTTACCCCCTCCCCCTCCAGGCGCGTATTGGTGGGCGTCAACACCTGAGATTCATGCCGACCTCCCAGAGGAGCTCATCCCGGGAGTCGTGCGTATCATCGGCCCACAGCTGCCGATGGCCGTTCCACTGACCATGTCTCACATCTTCGTTGAGCCATCCCTGGGGTCTGCCCCTGTGGCTACTGATCCTCGGCCAGTTGACCCCACTCCCGAGACCACAGATCCCACCCCTCAGCCTGCTGACACCAAGGTAGTTGACCTAGATTCGGAGTCTATTGACCCAGTTTCTCAGACGGCCGATACTGACCCGGTCGATTCCGACCCGGAGCCCTCCGAGGCCACCCTCCAGTCCAGTGACCCCACCTCTCCCTCTGTTGATCCTGTTACTCAGCCCATTGACCCGATTCCGCAGCCCTCTGACCCGACTCCGCTAGCAGACCCTGACCCCCTCCACCTCGCCCCCGAGCCTGCTGACCCCACCTCTATAGCTGCTAGTCCCGAGCCGGTGGCTGTGGACACCCACCGTATCTTTGGTCCGGGTGTACCACCGCCTTCTTGCACACACTCCTACGAAGCGAGTTCATGTCCTGATTCGCCCTCCCACACCCGCTCGAGACTGTACTGTTGAGCCCGATCCTACGCCCAAAAGGTGCAGAATCGACATTCGTCGGTGGGAGTGGATGCCTAGCCGACTGGACGAGTGGAGAGACATCGAGGGTATTCCCTCTACATTTGAGGTGGGAGAGTCATCACGTGCCCCAGGCTCGATACCACTCACTCGAGAGCCAATGGAGCTCACCGTGCCTTTACTGGTGGCACGTTCTGCAAGGCACGATCAGCAACTACATGAGATACGGGCTGAGCTTACAGGAGTTCAGGAGACCATTGATATGGAGGATGTGGAGTGCCGACTGTTAGCGATTGAGGAGAGCAGATACCTTGATGATCAGGCCCTGCACACGATGCATGACCGACTCACTAGCGTACAAGAGGACATGGCAGCTATGACGCAGAGAGTGGAGGCAGCGGAACAGAGAGCTACTCAAGCAGAGCAGCGCGCGACAGTGGCTGAAGAAAGAGTGATGGTGATGGAAGAGCGCCTGGCATCCTCTAATGCATTGGCAGCCGTGTGTATGCTCATGGCCATGGCAGCTGTGCAGACAGTCATATTCACTCATTTATTCCATTGATTGCCTATCGTGAGCGGGCTGTGCTCACGTAATATTGAATATTAACTTCTTGTAGGAGTGTGTACTCTTAAAATATTTTGTAATCCGTACAATTTATTATCAAGTTATGTTATATTCTATATATTGCGTGGTTGCTTGGTTGTTATGATTGTTTACTTTTGGTACACATGTGTTTGACATTATTAAATATTGTCTTATCTTGCTTATCATTATGATTTGAAGAAACATGCCACCGCGAAGGAGAAACGTCAGAAACAATATGGGAAGCTGTACTCCCATGACAGCAGAGGCCATCGAACAGCTTGTGGAGCAACGGGTGGCGGATGCAATCGCACATCACGAGGCGAATCGCAGCGCAGGAGGATCTGAAGTAAATGGAGGCAATGCTAGTGGCGCAGGAGGTATTATAATGTCTGGCGTAACTAAAGACCTGAGATACAAAGTTCATTGTTAATGTTTAATTATTATTAATATGATTAAACCTACAACACAGGATCTGATGCCAACAACAAAGGTTGCTCCTACAAGACATTCCTGAACTGTAAACCGTTTAACTTTCGCGGTAATGAAGGAGCTGTTGGTTTGGTCTGCTGGATAGAGAAGATGGAGTCCGTTCAGCGAATCAGTAACTGTGCTGAGGAGAATAAGATGAAATTCGCCACTTGTACCTTTGAAGGTCAAGCACTCACTTGGTGGAATGCTCATGCCCAGACTTTGGGTATTGACGCTGCCTATCAAATCACTTGGGAGGAGTTGAAACAAATGCTGACTGATGAGTATTGCCCCCGAAATGAATTGCAAAAACTTGAGGTGGAATTCGGGAACCATACCATGAAGGGTGCAGAAGTTACAAGCTACACCACCCGATTTCATGACCTTGCTCGTCTATGCCCTCACATGGTTAACCCAGAGTTCAAGCGTGTGGAAAGGTACATTTGGGGCCTTTCACCCCAAATTCAGAGCATGGTGACCTCATCCAAGCCAGCCACCATCCAAGAGGCTGTCAGAATTGCTCATGACCTGACTGATCAAGCTGTACGCCAGGGAGTATTTGTGAAGAAGACGTTAGTGGAAAAGAACTATGACAACAAGAGGAAGTGGGACAACAATCATGGCCGAAATGCCCCGCATCAAAACCAAAACAAACAAGTGGTTGTTAGGGCTTTCACTGCTGGCCCATCTGAGAAGAAGACAAAAGGTGGGTATGCTGGAAACCTACCTAAGTGCGACAAGTGTAACTTTCATCATCTAGGTGCATGTAGGGATTACATGTGCCAGAAGTGCAAACGTTTTGGCCATGCGACTAAGGACTACCGAAAGCCCAACCCTGCTCCTAAAACAGGACACAATCGTGCGTGTTTCGAATGTGGTGTTACCGGGCACTTTCGCAAGGATTGTCCGAACTCGAAGCAAACTGGTGGGAACAACGCACGTGGTCGAGCTTTTGTAATTGGAGCTGGAGAAGCTCGACAGGACTCGAACATTATTACGGGTACATTTCTTGTAAATAATATCTATGCATCTATCCTATTCGATACGGGTGCCGACAGGAGTTTCGTGTCTAGCGAATTTAGTCCATTGCTTGAAATTACTCCTACCTGTTTGACTTCCAAGTATACAATAGAGTTAGCCGATGGTAAGTTGATTGAAACCGACAAAATCATACGAGGGTGCGCTCTTAGCTCGGCGGATCACACATTCGATATAGATTTGCTACCTGTAACCCTAGGGAGTTTCGACATTGTTATTGGCATGGATTGGTTGTCGGAAAACCGAGCGGAAATCGTTTGTCGTGAGAAGATCGTTCGCATTCCACTTTCGAGGGGAGAGACCATATCGATTCAAGGAGAAAAGCATGGTACGGTGTTAAGGATCATTTCATGTATGAAGGCCCGGAAGTAGGGCTGCAAACGAACTGAACGTTCAGCGAACAGTTCGTGAACCGTTCGGCGGGAAGTTCGTTTATGTTCGTTCGTTTAGTAAATGAACGAACACGAACAAGAAAAATTTGTTTGTTTAGTTAAACGAACGAACATGAACACAGGCCGCGTTCGTTCATTTATGTTCGTGAATGTTCGATAATGTGTTCGTTTATGTTCGTTAATGTCCGTTCGTGAACGTTCGATAATGTGTTCGTTTATGTTCGTTAATGTGTTCATTTATATTCTTAATTGTTCTGTTATTTATTTTTATGATTATTATATCAAGTATTTTTTTATATTTATGTTAAGTACTTATTTATTTTTGATTAATTTTGTGTAATGTTTGTAATAAAAATGTAAATTTTATTCTAAAATAAATTTATAATCAATTGTATCCGTTTGTGTTTATGAGCTTTTTTGTGTTCGTCATGTTCATGAACAGTTGTTTGTATTCGTTTGCATTTGTATGTGTTCATTTGCGTTCGGTAAGTGTTCGTGAATAGTTCATGAACATCTTCATTTTCTTAATGAACGAACACGAACAAAGAATCTCGTTCGGTAAGTGTTCGTGAACAGTTCATGAACAAGTTTATTTCTTAACGAACAAACACGAACAAGGCCTTGTTCGTGTTCGTTCGGTTCGTTTGTAGCCCTACCCGGAAGTACTTACGAAAAGGCTATCATGCAATCTTGGCGCACGTAGTGGAGAAGCAAACCGAGGAGAAAAGAATCAAGAACATACCCATCGTGCGAGACTACCCAGAAGTCTTTCCTGAGGACTTGCCCGGACTTCCACCTCAAAGGCAAGTCGAATTTCGAATTGACTTGGTACCTGGAGCTGCTCCAGTAGCATGATCTCCATATCGGCTAGCACCATCAGAGATGCAAGAGTTGTCTAATCAATTACAAGAATTATTAGATAAAGGATTCAAAAGACCAAGTTTCTCATCCTGGGGAGCCCCAGTCTTGTTTGTCAAGAAGAAGGATGGATCTTTTCGAATGTGCATCGACTACCGAGAGTTAAACAAGCTCACCATTAAGAATCGGTATCCTCTCCCTCGAATCGACGACTTATTTGACCAACTTCAGGGATCTAGTTACTACTCGAAGATTGATTTAAGTTCGGGATATCACCAATTACGAATCCAGGAGAAAGATATCCCCAAGACCGCATTTCGAACACGTTATGGCCACTATGAGTTCATGGTCATGCCATTTGGGTTAACCAATGCACCAACTGTATTCATGGACCTTTTGAATAGAGTGTGCAAACCTTACTTGGATAAATTCGTCATCGTCTTCATTGATGATATCTTAATATACTCGCGAACCAAGGATGAGCACGAGCAACATCTAAGGTTAATCTTGGAACTACTCAAAAACGAGAAGTTGTACGCCAAATTCGCAAAATGCGACTTCTGGATTCGAGAAGTGCAATTTCTCGGTCATATAGTCAATAAGAAAGGCATACATGTTGACCCCTCCAAGATAGAGGCCATTAAGAACTGGGAAGCACCTAAGACCCCGACTGAGGTGCGACAATTCCTGGGATTGGCAGGTTATTATCGATGCTTTATCGAAAATTTCTCCAAAATAGCCCAACCGTTGACAACCCTGACTCAGAAAGACAAGAAGTTCGATTGGGGTGATAAACAAGAAGCAGCGTTTCAATTGTTAAAGCAGAAACTGTGTTGCGCGCCAATTCTGTCCCTACCGGAGGGAACTGATGGTTTTGTGGTGTACTGCGACGCGTCACGACAAGGACTTGGCTGTGTCCTGATGCAACACAACAAGGTTATTGCTTACGCTTCTCGACAATTGAAAGTGCATGAGAAAAATTACACCACTCACGACCTCGAATTGGGAGCTGTTGTTTTCGCACTAAAGATTTGGCGACACTACCTGTATGGTACCAAGTATACTATATTCACTGATCACAAAAGCCTGCAACACATCTTCGATCAGAAGGAATTAAATATGAGACAACGCAGGTGGGTCGAGTTACTAAACGATTATGACTGTGAGATTCGTTATCATCCCGGAAAAGCGAATGTTGTAGCAGACGCTCTGAGCAGGAAAGAACGAACCAAAACTTTATGGGTGCGCGCGTTGGGAATGACGATCCATACGAGTCTAATGATGTGTGTGCGTTGGAATGAGATTTTAAGTGTTTAAACGTTAAATATTACGTATGATTATTCGTTTATATGCATGTGATTGAGTTGAATAGGTTGACTATGAGTTGGAAGTGATTTTGTAGGAAAAACAAGGAATTTGGAAGCTTACATGATAAAACAAGTCATTGGAGGGGTCAAGAAACGAAGTTTCAAAGTGCAGCAGAAAGGCTTCCACCGTAGCCTACTGTAGCCACCGTAGGCTACGCCAGCTCAAGAAAAAAATCAGCAGAAAGGGTCCCAGCGTAGGCTACGCTGGCTGGCGTAGGCTACGCCAGGACAATTTTTGAAAACCTATAAAATCGCGTTTTTATTATGTTTCAGCCACCACTTGATTCCCATTCGACCTAGAACGTTTAGAGACGAATTTTTGGCGATCTGAGATCAATTTTTCACCATTCCAACTCTCAAAAACAAGATTCAATCATCCGGAATGCAAATCAACAACGGTTTTGAAGATCATTCAAGAACGATGAGCGGCTAATCCTCTCGTGATCGACTTCGGGTATTAGGTTTTGTGTGATTAGGTTTTTGTTTTTGTTTAACTTTGTTGGATTAAACTTTAAAACCCGTTAATTCTTTTATGAGTTTAACTTGTGTTTTGATTATTTAAACAACGACGTTGGTAAACTTTTATTTGAATATCATTTAATCTTCCGGAAATTATATGATTGCAAGTTTTGGTTTCTAATTGAATTGGTATTGTGTATCAAGACCATTAAGTCCTGATTATCGATATCACTTAATCATAGCACGTATAGAGTCCCTATTAAGGATTTTCCTTGAAGTTAAACTAAACAATTGCTGAAAACCAAACCTAGAACCAAGTGGATTACTTTCTCTTATAATCGTTTTCTTAATCAAGTTTGATTCTTTCAAAGTTGTTTTCTTAGTTTATTTGTTAATTATTCCAAAAATCCAATTTTCACAGCACAGGGGCAATAGTTAAGTAATTTGTTAATTTAATTAATTAGTATTTTATAAATTAAAGTACACTACACCGACCACTAATTCCACGAGGATCGACAACCCTACTTACCCTAACTAGTTTAAGGTGAATAGGAACACACATTTTAACATCTTATTTGATTGATACTTCGACATCGATCAAATTTTGGCGCCGTTGCCGGGGAATCGGTGCGCTTGGTGTTTTGTTATTTTATTTGAAAAAAAAAAATCTTTTTTGTTACTTGTCTTATTTTATTTGTTTTTATTTTCATGTTACGCTTGGTGTTTTCAGTGTGCAGGTGACAGGTTGCATGCATACTCGATATTCGGGTAGGAACTCACCACTAGTATTCGATCCAGAGATAGAAAGATCAGCAAGGTATAATCGTGTTTTGCATCGATCAGGGTTACCAACTACATCAATTTCACAAGCTATCGATCAAGCAGCTGATAGTTTGTCTGATTCAACTCACATGGATAATCCAAACAACCAACCACCTCAAAATCCAAACCCTCTTCCCAATAACCAAAATCAAAACCCAAATCCACCCCCACCACCAAATAACAACCGCAACAACCTGAATCAACCACTACCCAACAATAATATGAATCAAAATAACCTTAATCAAGGAGATGACTTTGATCATGTGAGCATGCATAGTGTTCACACGGGTGATGAAGATTATGAAGATGAGTGGAATAACAATGAAGAACCCTATAATGGTGCAAATTATGATGCTTGGGATGGGAATTTCGGCGGAGGTAATGGACAAAATGGAAATAACAATTGGAGGAACAACCAATATGGATGGAATGCACCACGTATCAATCAACAACGAGGTGGAGTCAATAATAATTTCAATCAACCAAGAAGACCTCACAGAGCTCAAGTACAAGGTGTGGATAGCCATTTCAGACCGGCTATTTCTGAAAACCCGAATCCTATCGCACCTCCAAATCGTAGGGGAAGATCTTTTGATGTACGTCCTCACTACCTAACCATTCTTCCTGCATTTAGAGGCACTGCAACGGAAGAACCATATGTACATCTTGCTGAATTTGATGCCATATGTAGTACTATCGGTGGAAACCACTTCACACAAGATGAAGTAAGACTGAGATTGTTTCAATTTACTTTGAAAGATAGAGCTAAGCAATGGTTCCTCACTTTGCCTGACAACAGTATTCATACTTGGCAAGAGATGCAAAGGGTTTTCCTTGAAGAATATTATTCTATGGGAAAGACAAGTGATGCAAGAGAGGCCATTCGATCTTTTCAACAACAAGTGGGTGAGCAATTTCATGAGGCATTTACAAGATTCAAGGAATTGATCCGCATGTGTCCTCATCATGGTATTGAAAGGTGGGAATTGATTAAGGCATTTTCAGATGGACTAACACCGGAAGAAAGGAAATACTTGTATTCTACAAGTAATGGAACATTCTTATCTAATCATGAAGATATGGATTGGGAATTCCTAGAACGAATGTGCAAGAATTCCAAAGCTCAAGCTTCGGCTAGTAGACGGTCAAAGCCCGCTCCGGCAAGGTCAACCACCATTGATTATGAGAGTAAATAAAGAATTGCATCTTTGGAAAGACAATTGGCCAAGTTAGGACATGCGTGGACTAAAGATGTGGCTTCAATTGGATTTAATGTATGCAATGAATGTGGTGACTTGGGGCATGCAAGTGCAAAGTGTCCGTTGTTTTTAGGTCAACATGAAGAGGTGAATCAAGTATATGGAGAGAGAAAACAGTTTGATATGAACTCCAATACTTATCACCCTAGTTTGAGGAATCATCCACACTTTCAGTATGGAAATGCTTCAAACTAGATGAACCCTAATTTTCAAGGTAATAATCAAGGTGGTCAAGCTTATCAGAACCGAGAACAAGGGAATTATAATCAAAGTGGTTATCAAAGAACTTCATATTCTCAAGGAAACAATCAAGGAAACTACAATCATAGGGATCAACAAGGTAGTTCATCACGCAACTATCAAAGTAATTCTCAATCGGGACAACTTGGTGGTGAAGAGTCTACAAATGCAAAGTTGGATGCTTTGATGAACATGATGAAAGAGAATATGAAAGAGAACAAGAGAGAAAATGAAATTAGGGACAAGGCTTATGAAGCCTTAAATAAACAAGTGGGTCAACTTGCAGAGGATGTGGCTCAAATTAAAAGGAACCATGGAAAGCTACTAAATGATACCACGGTCAATCCTCAACATCAAGGAACCAACACAGAAAATATGAGAACTGTTCACATCAATTCGGTTAGTATCCTTCCTGACTCTAAAATTATTGATAATGACTTTACTTCTTTTTCACAACAAGTTACAGATAAGGAAGAGAAAGCCGATACAGTAGAAGAGAGTGACCCAGGAGCACCCATCATTCCAATAAAAGTGGGGAAGTTGAAGATAAAAAGAGCACTTTTGGATTATGGAGCAGCTGTTAGTATCTTGCCAGGTATGTTATATGATCAGTATGACTTCGGTCCTTTAGAGAAAGTTGACACCACTGTGGTGTTAGCTGACTTGACTCAAAAATGTCCTCGGGGATGGTAAAGAATGTTATAATCAAGTTGGGAGAATTTTACTACCCTGTGGACTTTATGGTGCTCGATTTTGCACCAGTGAGAACGAATGAGCAACCGAATGTCATATTGGGTCGACCATTTTTAGCAACTGCGAATGCTCAAATCAATTGTCGGGATGGAACAATTGACATGACTTACGAAACTCGTAAGTTACGTTTTAATGTATTTTCCAAGTCGATTAATTATTTTGTTAATCATAAAGTTTTTGTGGCAGATATGACTAACGTGTGTGTTCCTACTTATACTTCACATGTAAGCATGAACACCACTTTTAAGAATGATTTTGAGTATGATAGGGATAAGCATGTGGAGTTGAAGGAATTGGTGGATTTAAAAGAAAAGAAAGAGCCAATTATGAAGTTGGAAACAAAAGATGTGAAACCTAAAATGAAGAAAAAAGTTGGCGATCCACTTGATCCTATAAAAGACAGAGTTGAGGCATTAATGTTTGGGCCACAATACGATCTAGTTGAAGAACTGCCGGATCATTTGAAGAATACTGGAGTCAAGCATCCTACTCGACCACCATGAGTGGTCGCAGGTACGGTCTGGCTGAAGACCTAAAACTTAGCGCTAATCGGGAGGCAACCCGAATTTAATTTTTATGTTTTGTGTTTGATATGTCTATTTAAGTAGTTTATTTTGATAATCGTTACGTTTGTGTCTGGGTCGGTTCGGGTTGGAAAAGTCGTTTGTGTTGATTAATTGAATAAATTGATTTTCAAAAAAGAAAAAAAAACTCACACACTTAACTTAAATACCACACATTGGGGACAATGTATCTCAAGTGTGGGGATGAGGGAAAATTTGGAAAAATTTTATTGTTTTTAAGCAATCCAATCAAACATGAAAACGACAAGCATATCAATTGAGTTCTTGCCATGTTTGATGTAAGGGTCCTTAGTCATGGTCTAATTCTACGATAGCAAAAATAATTATGTTAGCAAGGTTTTACAAAAAATTAAGAACTGTCTAGTTAGGGTTAACAGGCTAATGGTGTAATAAAAACATGCACACACCGGCAACCCTAATTCCTACTTGGTGAGATTTTGAAGCTTACTAGATTGTTAGTTCACATAAAAAGTGTTTCAATTGTTGAGTGTAGGCCATATGATTCTTTGTTTTAGAACTTGTGTGATTTGATACATACCAAGACGGTGAATTTGATAAATGCACATAGATGATAGAGGCAAACTAGGATTCCCTTCTCTTTTAACACCATTTCTTGTGATACATCAGTTTACCTAAAATTCCCCCTAGTAGCCACTTTCGAGCCTTAAACCGTTTATTTTGACAAACCCATATCAATAAAACCCAAATCAAATTTTACCCAATGTGACCAAGTTACCACTGTTGATAACATTCAGACTAGCTTCAGTATTTGATTTATGATAAAAAATAAATAATAATAATAATAATAATAAAAATAAAAAAATAAAAATAAAAAAAAAAAAAAAAAAAAAAAAAAAAAAAAAGAGAAAGAAAAGAAAGATGCAAATTGTTGGTTATGGGTTAAATATGCACCCATGTGTTTGCTTTGTTTGAATAATAGTTATGTCAATAAGGATGTCAACAGTTGGTATTGCCTTAATTTATATTTTAGCCACACTCACAGCCAATCATTCCTACCTTAACCTAAGCCCAAAACCCGTAAGTCCTTTTGATGTGTGCATTGTCAATTTATTATCGTGGAAGTTTGATTGTCACCCAAGCATATGATAACAAAGTTTTATATGTGGACCTTTTGAGTGATATATTGGTGCAATTTTCACCGATCCAGAAATAAACTGAGATGAGTGACAAATGGTGAGGGGTGTGTTGCATGACAATAAAAGCCGGAAGCTTGTTAGGTTTAATTAGTCGAATTCTATTGTGAATTAAATGTAACGTCCTTTACTTGCTAGCCAAATATGATTATTGCAATTCTGGAATGGGCATGACTTTGGACTATCGCTAAGGCGTGCAAGGGATTTTGGTTTATAATGTTGTTAAATGTTTTGAATTAGATTTGCTTGAGGGCAAGCAAAGCTTAAGTGTGGGGATGTGATGTGTGTGCGTTGGAATGAGATTTTAAGTGTTTAAACGTTAAATATTACGTATGATTATTCGTTTATATGCATGTGATTGAGTTGAATAGGTTGACTATGAGTTGGAAGTGATTTTGTAGGAAAAACAAGGAATTTGGAAGCTTACATGATAAAACAAGTCATTGGAGGGGTCAAGAAACGAAGTTTCAAAGTGCAGCAGAAAGGCTTCCACCGTAGCCTACTGTAGCCACCGTAGGCTACGCCAGCTCAAGAAAAAAATCAGCAGAAAGGGTCCCAGCGTAGGCTACGCTGTCTGGCGTAGGCTACGCCAGGACAATTTTTGAAAACCTATAAAATCGCGTTTTTATTATGTTTCAGCCACCACTTGATTCCCATTCGACCTAGAACGTTTAGAGACGAATTTTTGGCGTTCTGAGATCAATTTTTCACCATTCCAACTCTCAAAAACAAGATTCAATCATCCGGAATGCAAATCAACAACGGTTTTGAAGATCATTCAAGAACGATGAGCGGCTAATCCTCTCGTGATCGACTTCGGGTATTAGGTTTTGTGTGATTAGGTTTTTGTTTTTGTTTAACTTTGTTGGGATTAAACTTTAAACCCGTTAATTCTTTTATGAGTTTAACTTGTGTTTTGATTATTTAAACAACAACGTTGGTAAACTTTTATTTGAATATCATTTAATCTTCCGGAAATTATATGATTGCAAGTTTTGGTTTCTAATTGAATTGGTATTGTGTATCAAGACACATTAAGTCCTGATTATCGATATCACTTAATCATAGCATGTATAGAGTCCCTATTAAGGATTTTCCTTGAAGTTAAACTAAACAATTACTGAAAACCAAACCTAGAACCAAAGTGGATTACTTTCTCTTATAATCGTTTTCTTAATCAAGTTTGATTCTTTCAAAGTTGTTTTCTTAGTTTATTTGTTAATTATTCCAAAAATCCAATTTTCACAGCACAGGGGCAATAGTTAAGTAATTTGTTAATTTAATTAATTAGTATTTTATAAATTAAAGTACAATACACCGACCACTAATTCCACGAGGATCGACAACCCTACTTACCCTAACTAGTTTAAGGTGAATATGAACACACATTTTAACATCTTATTTGATTGATACTTCGACATCGATCATCTAACTACTCAAATTCGTGATGCTCAGTCCGAAGCACTGAAAGAACAGAATTTGAGAAATGAATCTCTTCGCGGCATGGATAAGCAATTTGAGATCAAGTCCGATGGAGCTCGATACTTAATGAACCGAATTTGGGTGCCAAATTGTGGAAACTTAAGGGAACTTGTGATGAATGAGGCACACAAATCAAGATACTCCATCCACCCGGGCTCTGATAAGATGTATCAGGACCTGAAGAAGTTATACTGGTGGCCTAACATGAAAGCTAACATAGCCACCTATGTTAGCAAGTGCCTCACGTGTTCAAAGGTTAAGGCAGAGTACCAGAAACCATCTGGATTACTGCACCAACCGGAGATTCCTCAATGGAAATGGGAGCAGATTTCCATGGACTTCATCATAAAACTACCCAAGACATCCACCGGTTGTGATACGATTTGGGTAATTGTGGATCGACTGATAAAGTCTGCTCACTTCCTACCAATTAAGGAAACTGATAAAATGGAAAAGTTGATGAGGGTTTATCTCAAGGAGGTTGTTTCGAGACATGGAGTACCAATCTCCATTATCTCCGATCGAGACAGTCGATTTACCTCGAGATTTTAGCAATCATTACAAAAGGCCTTAGGTACACGGTTGGATATGAGTACCGCATACCACCCTCAAACGGATGGTCAGAGTGAACGGACCATTCAGACATTGGAAGACATGCTTAGAGCTTGTGTGATAGACTTTGGAAACCGTTGGGATACTCATCTACCCTTAGCTGAGTTTTCTTACAATAACAGTTATCACATCAGTATCAAAGCTGCACCATTTGAAGCACTATATGGAAGGAAGTGTCGATCACCACTGTGTTGGACAGAGGTTGGCGATAGTCAACTCACTGGTCCTGAGATCATACACGAGACCATGGAAAAGATCGCTCAGATTCAGAACCGACTCAAAGCCGCCCGTGACCGTCAGAAAAGCTACGCTGACGTGAGACGTAAACCATTGGAATTCCAAGTGGGGAGATAAAGTCCTACTTAAAGTCTCACCTTGGAAGGGAGTTATTCGTTTTGGTAAACGTGGTAAGCTAAACCTTAGATACATTGGACCATTTGAAGTCCTAGCAAGGATTGGTCCCGTAGCTTATAAACTCAAACTACCACAAGAACTTAGTAGTGTTCATGACACTTTCCACGTGTCAAATCTGAAGAAGTGCCTGTCAGATGAAACTCAAGTTATACCACTCGATGAGGTTCAGATTGATGAACAACTTTATTTTATTGAGAAACCTGTGGAGATCCTAGATCGAGAGGTAAAGAAGATGAAACGAAGCCGCATTCCCATAGTGAAGGTCCGATGGGATTCCAGGCGAGGACCCGAATTTACTTGGGAACGCGAAGACCAAATGAAGCTCAACTACCCTTACTTGTTTGAAACCCTCGCATCTGCAGACAACCCTAACTGAATTTCAGGACGAAATTATTTCTAACATGGGGAGTATGTGACAACCGGCAATTTCAGGTCAATACCCCGCCTTGACTTGGTTATAATTACACTTGTACTACTTGATTTTCAATTTAATTACATTTATTGAAGTCGTTTTATGCATTGCAAACTTTCGCGCATAACATTTCATGCATCGGTAATTCGGCGTAATTACCATTTTTACACGCGATACAAGCACACACGAACGTTGGGGATAATTAATATATATATACATACCAATAAATACTTTAAAGTGATTCAAAGTATTTTAGATTGCAAATTAAGTACATTGAAAAAGCTTAAACTCATAAATAAACCTAATCGCGTAAATTGATATATTACCCGGAACGAATCCTTTTAACGCGACTACTAGATACATGAGTTATTATTTATATATCATCAATATTAAAAATGTATGATACTATATGATTTCTTATGTTAATCCTATGTATTTTAAAAAGTAACAAGTAAAATTATAAAAATATATAAAAATTACCATAGTACAACAAATACCACCCAAATACCCAATACTACTTAAAAGCAAAACAAAACCCCCCATTTCCCCCCTCCCTTGGCCGTCCACCCACCTATCACCTCACCTTTCTCCTTTGCGATTTTCCCATGCAAGATTCCATGTTGACATTGTGTGAAGTTGGAGACTTTCCAATTAGATGAAATTACTTTTACAAGGCTTAAAGACATGAACCTCCATTACCACTTTTGTAATTTTCATTTTGAATTAAATTTATGCAAAAAAAATGGTGATTTCATCTAGTGTGTGTTTAAAAGGGGCATGGGAGGCAACACTTGCAACCACAAATCACCAACATCACAAACACAACTCTTCTCCCTCTTTCTCCCTTCAAATTTTGGGCCAAGACTCCACCCCCACCACCTCATCTTATTTTCAACTCTTTTTCTACAAATCTTGGGTGATTCAAGTGCTATAATTGAAGATCAATTGATTTTTTAAGCTTCCAAGCATCCTACAACATCTTCTCCACTTTTTCTTGCTTGATTCTTAGTTCAAGGGATCAAGTCTTTCTCTTTGCATTTCAAGATCATCTTCTCCTTGCTTGTTTAAGGTTAGCACCTTGTTTCTAATCTTCTATAGATCACCGTGATGTGTCCATGTTCACTAACTCATCCAAAGGTGCTCTAGCAAAGCTTAAAAAGTAACAAAACATGTAAGACATTTTCTGGCAGATTCATATTCTATGTTTTAGACACCATAACTCGACCTAAAAAAGATCAAATGAACGTTTTTTTAGCCTAAAATTAACCTTAGAATGTCTAGTTTTCAACGCATCCAACCTTGAAATTTTTAGATAAGTATAACCCATCCAAAACGTACAAATATTATTAAGGTGTTGAATCTGAGTTTTTGGCAGATTAGATAGGGCAGAAAGAATGAGGCATAAGTTATGCTTAAAGTAATCAAATGAAGTATTTCTTTTTGTGGTAACTTAGCTTAAGATGTTAGGTTTAAAATTACTATAGACTCTATTTGTAAAAGTATGATTTGACCTCTCAAAAAGATGAAATCCATGGACATGTACAAGAAAAATGATGCACGGACATCTATTGCTTCATGACCCATTTCGAGACACTTAAACTTATTTATATATTACAAGATGTACCTTTTTGGGAACCTAAGATATAGAGCTAAATGTGGTAAAAATATAAGATTTTATAAAAAAAATTTGGATCATGAAAAGGGGATGACAACTTGGCCTAAAAATCCACCTGTCTCTGTCAAAAGTCTACTTTTATATAAAGTAAACTTTTGAAGGTTCTTGGTAAAAAGAAATTCATGCACATTGAAAGTATAATTTTATTACACCTAGTATAAAACTCATACAATACATTATTTATTTTTAAGAAGATAACTATGAAGAAAATAATCTAAATAAAACATTAACGGCTCGGTGTGTCTAACTAGTCAAGTGACGTTTTCAAATCTAACTTTGTGGATGAGTTATGCATGACCATCTAGGGTTAGTAATCATGACCTCATGAATATATTGTGATATTGTTTAGGAGATTCCTAGACCGATCATACGTACGGACTATTACTAGTGTTCACGCGTGCGTTACAGGTGAGTTTCACGGCCCCATTTTACTTGTTTCTATTTTGGGGGAGATTACATGCAAATTACTATTTTCATGGACATATTTACTTGTCAATGATTTCACATGTTATATAAGTTGTTTACTTACCGTATAAAGTTCCCTGTTATCGGACCGTTAGTTTATTTCCCAAAGCGAGGTAATCATGGATAGTACTATTGGGTTTGACTACCCCCACCCGGGTAACCTTGACTGGAGGTCTAAACGGGTGCATTATTAGCCTGTTCACCCCTGTGCTTACTGTAGGCACAGGTAGGGGCAATCTATTACATTTACAGTCTAGCTTCGGTTGCGATGCTTATATAATATTGTAGTATTGTATGATCGACAATCAAATCATAGAAAGTCTTGTGGTCCATTACACTGATTACTGTTACTTAAAACCTGTGAGCTCACCAACTTTATGTTGACATACTTCCTGCATGTTTTCTCAGGAAATTAAGGTTTGCACGAGGTTAGGCTTGTTTGGAGCTTATCGCATTCTAGGATTCACGCCTGCTTTTGGGACACTATTTCTAAATTGTCTTGTTTGAAAAACAATTTACATTTTACTACTGCTTCCGCTATGTAACTCTGAAAATAACTATGTATCTTTCGACGTGATTGCAACGTATGTTTTATCAGATCATGTAGTGGTCGATCAATGACTATGGTTTCCATGATGATCACGCCCCGCGGGAAACCGCTGTGGTTGGGGTGTGACAATGACTATACCCACAAAAGTTCCAAAGGCAAGTTCGAGAATTGTTGTGATCAAATCATTACACTTAATACCTATCTATAGTAACATATGAGGTAAAAATAAATAAAAAGCAGATTTATAACATATATAAATGGCTATTTAGCTGTTATAAAATGGATAGTTTCACATATCCATCCGCATAACTAGTTTTTGATCGGATCTTTTAACCGGTTTCAAAATAAATGGTTTTTAACATGTCCCTAACAAGTGGTTCTTATGGCTAATAACAAAATTATACGTACCAGTTGATAACTGGTTTGGTTTTTGAGTATGTCAATTTGGTTGTGTCAAATAATCTTTTAAATGGTTTCAAAATAAAAACGGGTTTCAACTAGTCTCTAACCGGAGGTTCTTATGGCTTATAAAAATATATACGGTACTATTTAATAAGCGGTTTGGTTTGTGAGTCTGGTATCTAGTTGGGTCAAATAATTGGTTATCATGTGCACCTCTTGGAGTATCGAATACTCACCCTTGTTGGCTTGGAAGCCCACGCCCTCTTTCATATTGTGTGGGCAACTTAGGATTGAGGGGGGGGGGGGGGGGGGGGGGGGGGGGGGGGTGTAAGAGAGAGAGAGAGAGTACACAATACACTTATTTTTACTCTCATTCATCTAATACTCTCTTGACTATTCACATTCATCATTCTAGGGTTTTTACCAAAGTCTTGGTGAGATCCTGTTACTTTCGGATATTGTTCATCTATACTTGTTCATCACTTTTCTGGTGGTTTTTTTTCAATTAGGGATTATTTCACTTCTATAATGGTTTTGGGTAAAAATTAAAATTTGTTTGAGTTTTGGGTGTTCTGTAAATGTCATTTACGGAAGTAAAGAATTATTGTCAGAAATATGTACCTGTTTCGTAAATGGCGTTTACGAAAGCCCTTTAGTTTGATGCCACGTGTTCACGGAGTAAATAGCATTTATGAAACACCCAAAACTCTAACACATTTCAGTTCTTACCCAAAAATCTGTAAAATTAGTCCGAATTCAAAAAAAAAATCCACTTTGATATTCGTTTGGAAGTCTTTTTATAGTTTTGATACTTTTTTGTAGATCTTTTCATTTTTTTTTTGCAGTTTTGATACTCTTTTGCAAGTCTTTTCATAAGTCTTTCGGTTTAGATTATATTGTATTACAGATTTTGATTATTTTGATGTTTGAGTTGCTTGTATACTATTGAATATTTTCTAGATATTGTAGTTTCTTGACTATGAATTGCTTAAAATCATCTAAACAAATAAGGATAATACTTTTAAAGCATACAACGAAGAATAAATGAAACTATTAGTTGAAAACAAGCATACAACGTAGAATAAATGAAACTATTAGTTGAAATCGAGCAAATAACAAAAGAAATGAAATAACTCGGAATAGTTTTTTAAAGCTTCTTGTAAACACTGAAAATGGCCAACATGACGAGTAGAAGATAGGCCATGGAGGCGATGAAAGACAAGGCCATTGCGGCCATGACTTGGTGGCAAAACTTATCAAACACATTGCACACCTTGTCCCATCGCACATGTGAGTTGCCTTGGTAACCAATGAGACCAACAGCACCACTAGCACCGATGGCGGAGAAGAGGAGCGCCACCACAAGTAGATCTAAAATGGTTACCATTGCAGATACCTTCTTTACTCCACCTTTTGTTGCTAAGGTAAGGATCAAAGAGACTACCGTGTAAGAGCATGCTATTGCATTTGTGATCACAAAATACCTGTAACAACAAATACACCCAATTCGTTCTATTAATTGCATCATAATTTTATTCTCAATATTTAAAAAAAAAACGATTTTCATTTATTCCAAAAAGATATCACATAAATGCAACCAAGAATCTTTGGTGTAGCACGAATTGAATCTAAGTAGAAAGTAACAATATCACTAATATATTTTTATGTGTTATATTGTAACTCACACTTGTTTTTATAGGGATGGACCTTAGACAATAGTTAAAGTTATGACATCTGACCTTTTGGATTGTGAAAATACAAGATAAGGATATATACGTCGTATCCAAAGTTGGTCCAGTATGCCTCCGATCCACACACAAGAGAGCTTCTTGCGCTGAGTTTGCATGGTCGTTTTTTTTATATGTTACATGACACTCAAGTGATACTAATTAAACAAAATTCTTAAAACGGACTTTAGTATGAAAAGGTGTACATCAATTATGTCATATTAACTATTCGGTATGTTAGGAAGTGTCAAACATGTGGGAGCCAAAGCCCATAACTCATAAGTAATGTGTTTTGGGAATTCAATTTGGTAAATCTTACACAAGTCAACGTATTAATTCTACGCAGAACAAGATAATATATCTTTTGTTATCTTGAATTGAAATAAATGTACCACCGTTTTTTTTTTATAAACATATAACAGAACACAAATCAAAGATGTATATAGAGCAGAAAATAACGAGCAAAGGGGAGAATTACGTTTGGGTTAAATTTTTTATTTCATCGACGTATAATCTACCTCTATTAACTAACACTATCAAATTTGTTAAATTCAAACGCCACACTCACAAATCGAGAAAACAATTCATTTACCATCAAAATATGTTTTTCGAACAAATAATTAATTAAAAAATAAAATATAATAAGTATTGGAATTATAAAATATAATATAAGTATCAAATAAGACAATAAACATCATAAGGCTAGGTGTCTAATTGCAAGCTATTGGAGTCAAAGTACAGTAATGATGTTCACATTGAGTTTAATAGGGTTCAATCCCTACCCATAACCGATTGCGGTCAATTAATAGCGATGTAGGTTATAGATATAAATAAGGGATGTGAATCGTTATTTTAAAAAGATAAATTAAATTTTAATAATCTAAACTATGAATTATTGGCCGAAAATAATTAATACTGTCAAATTATTCGATAATAATTTCAACTTACATTTATGTTGTTAAGAACAATCTTAATAACATATTTATTTATCTATTTACACTTGATTTGCACTTGATTTTGTTCACCATGGTGATTGTGAATAAAATTAGAAGACACACAATATAATGAAATGAAAAACAAGTTAAAATCAAGTGTAAATCAATAAAAATAATATTACTTAGATTGTCATTGGTAAAAAAACTGAAAGTTTGAATTATTATCGGTCAATTTGATAGGTTGGATTATTATCGGTCAAGAGATCATAGTTTGGATTATTAAAATCCAATTTGTCTTTTAAAAATGATAAATAAACATCACAAAGCTGTAATCATTGTTTTGAAAACCTGACCAGCTCGGCCAGTCGGACAGTTGGACCGGAAATCGAACCCCATTCCGTTTCGATTCGGTGTTAGAACCGGGTTGGCGTTCGATCGGTCCGGGAACGGGACTGGTCGAACCGGGGGTCCGACCAGTTTAACCGACTTTTTATATATTTTTAAAAATTTCAGTAACCTTTTACATATATTCATTAAATTAAGAGTTAATTTCAATTTTGTTTCTCAAAATTTGACACAAAAAAATATTTTCTCTAAAACATTAGAATATCAATTTACCTTCAAAAGTTTTATAAATTATTTTAATTTTAACTTAAAAACATTATTATTTTGGATTTAAATTAAAACAACTAATAAAACTTTTAAATTGAAATTAAAACAAATTATGAAATTTTTGGAGAAAAATAGTTATTTTGGTTAAATACGAGGAGTAAAACCGAAATTAATTCTTAAAATAATTATAATTTTATTCGGTTCTCGTATCTGATCCGACCAGTGAACCAACAAGACGTCCCAGTTAACTGTCCGATCCGGATTCTAAAAACATTATCTGTGCTTAACTGTTTTTATGAAAATCTAAATTAACTTGCCTATAAATACCATCGAAAATTTTAAAAACGATCATTTGTTTTGTGTAATTTACCCGCGTAAATCAACGGGATTTGCAGATCAGAAAACGCAAAGGGCAAAAAGTACGTACACAAAAGCAGACATGTGAAGCCACTTAGCGGTGACCGGCAGGTTGACCGGCGGTAGCGACGGGACAATTGTGACGGCAACGGTGGTCGTCTGCTTATTTACTCCGAGAACCACCGCTGCCGCTAGAGTCAGCACCAACGCTAAAACCCTCACCGCCACATCCGTACGCCTCAGCCTTCCTCCGCCGTTTGCCGCCGCGCCGGTGATCTCCGCCTTGTATTGCATCTCCATGACTGTAAAATTTGTAAGTGTAGGTGAACGATGAAGTTTGAAGAGGGGAAGAGGAACGTTATGTGAACGGTGTTGCGTAGGTGTATGTAGTATATATAGGGGATCTGAGGGGGGTAGAATTCACTACTCCCACCGTCTCAAACAAAATACGGTTCTCATCTTTGATTTTGAGTTTTAGTTCCTATAAAACTTCTACATTTACATATTTACATGTTTGTTACTTATTTACTTTCTGATATCTTTGTTATAATTAATGTTAACTTAAGATACATAATTATGGCATCCTTTATTTTATCCACATTTTGATATAATTGTTTTAAAATCAGGCTACATTAAATTTTGATTTTGTTTAAACTAAAAAAGTTGATGATGATGTGGCGATGATTTGATATTCTTATATTAAAGAGATTTTTGGATGTTGAACGTTTTCTTATATGTCAGTTAACTTGTGACATTTTTTTTATTATATTTAAGGTCTCTTATTAGTGCTCTTCTAGCATGTTTAAATGTGTAATAAAGATATAATGTTTGATTTTTGAATATGTTCTTATTGTTTAAATGTGTAAAAAGATCCAGATCTAAATGACGTGGAATAACTAGACAATATAAAAAAGTGTTTGTGGCTACTCCTAAAATGATTTTTTTATAGTTGTCTATAATCCAAGTACTTATTATTTTTTCGTCATAAGGAGCATATACTTTAAATTGGCCTATATTAATGCCTACAGATATGCCATTTTAAAACTTTAACGAGCGGATATGATAAAATTCCAGTTTTAAGTTTTTATGCTCATATTTAAATTGACATTTTCATATTCTACATGTGTCCTGCTTCCAAATGTATGATAAATATAGATTTAAATAAAACAGATTTCTCAATTAAAATTTATTCATTATACATTTAAACATGTTTCAATACTCAAAATCATGAAACTCTAGTTCGGTTTCTTTAATAGTTCAATAGTTTAACATGATAGACGCCAAAACAATAAAACTTGTGCGAATTGTGATCTTTGACGATGATTATGATGCTCTAGTGATTCTCATTTTTTTATCTAATAGACGATCGTTTTGGAAGATTGCTACCGGTGTTTTAAGGTGTGCTTGAGGAATTTTTTATAGATCACCAAGACCTTATGGTGTTCGATCGGTATCCGTTTTGGTATGGTATTGATACGTACCGTTACTTGATAACATACGTTCTTCCCTCGCAAGTTGATTACTTGATATTTCTAACCGGGCTAGAAACTAAGCTCGTATTTAACTCACCTAGTCACCTAAAATTTAAATCAACTATTGGCTTGATAGGTTGGTTCTTGTTTTTTTTGTTTTCATGATTCTGTATATTTCTTTAAATATATTAAAAATAATAAGTTAACGCTAATCTTATGCAAGTCTAAAATAAAACAATATCAAGTTACCGATATACAAGAAGATAAAGCATGTTTAGACGAGCCAACATGTAAGCTTACTGTAGTTGAATTAGCTCACAAGCAAAATCAACTTGAGGTTTTATACGACTAAGCTACCACCTCGAACTCAACTCGAACGTTTATACTGTCTAATAAACGAGTTACTAGAGCCAAATAAGTTCGCAAGCCAAATCAACTTAAGTTTTATAGGAGTAAACTACCTCCAACTCAATCTCAGCTCAAACATTCACACAAACCAGTGAGCTGGAGTTCAACGAGCTATTTTATACAAGCCATTCCACGTTTCAAGCTACTAACAAGCCTCACACAATTTCCCATCCCCAAACATCACATATGGGTTTCCACCTTTCATAAGCTCAAATGAAATTTATATAAGAAGTTTAACCTAAACCCTTATCCCATCTATTAATTTTCTAAATAATAATTAGATTATTATTACAACTTCAAATACAAGAAACGGTTGGTGAGAAGGAACCAAACCTCAAACCTCAAGAACTGATAACATCCAAACAAATCAAACTCAATAATTGTCAATGAGCCAACCCCTTAAGTAACCAAGCTGTGTACAATAAAACCAGTCATTTGACTGGGCCAGTTTGATTCAATATCCACATGTGGAGAAAGAATTACATAAAAATAAATGAAGTTTTTGAGACCACCAACTTATATGGTGACTGTTTTACTTCCACATGATTAGACTTCAGGAAGAACAGGTGGGGCAATGGACCGGGTATTATACGAATTGCAGTGGCGACATTTCTGCCCCATTATGTGAAATATAACTTCAGAAGTGTCGTTGCAGTCGTTACAAAGAATCCAAACTTTCTTGTGCCTGTAATCTTCAGGCATAACGGTAGCCTCAATCTGAGAGACAAAACAAACAAAATTATAGAAAAAAAGAACCATCAGTAAATCTTGTCTAAAAGTTTGCATACAAACTACACAGTGATAAGAAGAAAAAAAAGCATAAAGCAATTAAAGACGACTGAATAACAGAAAGGGAAAATTACATGAATAGCCATTTTGACTAAATATATTACCAAATTAGCCATATATATATGTATATATGTTTTCTAAATGTATCAATTTGACCAAACTTGTTTACTAAAATAACCATTCATCTTTTTCTAATATCAAGATCAATTTGACCGTTACACACATTTCTATGGCATGGAAAAACAATCTTAATTGGACACTTGATACTTGGCGCAAACCTTGGCAAGATTTGCACCCATTGGGTCAGAAAAAGACTTTGCGGCGATTAGACTTGCAGCCAAAAGAATCATGACACATGTCCATCTTTGTGCCGATTGGCGAAAAGTTCAAGACTTTCATGCTGTATGATAAAATTTCATCATCTTGAGACATGTGGCCTATTTTAGTAAACACGTTTAATCAAATAGCTATTCTAGTGATTTTCCCTAACAGAGAACCGTTCCACAAGATATTGATTCACTGGACTCACCTCCTCATCTAGTCTTTTCCAAATCATAGACATATCCATCACTGACTTGGAGCATATAGGACAGGAGAATCTGTTAAATTAAAACCATTAAAACTTAGTAAATATAAAAAAAAATGCATTAATGAACCAAAAGAATCTTTGAAATACTTACTTATCACGGCTTAACATCTCCTTACAACATTCAGAGTGCATTGTGTGTCCACACTTCATGACAGTAGTATCTTTCAGCGAGTCGAATAGGTACTGTAAATGCAGTGGTGTAGGAATATTAACACTTGAATGTTTCCGAAACCCAATGAGTGGTTACAACTTACAAATAAATTTCAAAGGGAAACAAAAGAAAAAAACCTCATAGCAAATAGGACAGTGATGGTGCATAGAGTTTTCAACACATGAATGGTTGTTACGTAGTTTTATAGAATAGCAAGATCCTGTGAATTGAACAGCATAAACAGATAAAAGAACCCAAATGAAAATCAGAAATAGAATGTTGACAATCAGAGGTCAATGTTGACAACCAGGTGATCAAAAATTCAAAACCATAGTTACAGAAGTAGAAAGTATTGATGCATACCACACTTCTTGCAATGGAAGAAATTCTCGCAACCTCCAACTCTGAACGAAACAAATTGGTCAGAAATGGTATGAGAAACAAAGAAAATCAAATTAATTCGATAAAATCTAAACAATAAACATATAAATTTGATCTTCCTGCACATATACCACTAACCTGCAGATGCCACAATCGTCACAATGGAACTGCCCCTTGCTAGTCTGCAATGTTCAAAATAGCATCAGTGAAGAGGAAACATACTAATAGAATTCAAAAGGTGTATGAAATGACTTAGACTATACATCATCATCAAAGAATTTGCAAATTTCACAAAAATACTCCCCCATATTGACGCCACAATTCGTGCAAACACGAGCAACCTGAATGATGACAGAAATACTCATAAATACAATGAAACAGTAAACAAACTCAACAATCAATCAGTTCTTATATGAGTCACATAGACATACCGGCTGCTCAGTGTCACAAACAGAACAAACAACCTGCGGCAATCATCAATCTCATCACAAAAGTAAACCAAAAAACTACTAAAAACATCAATTCTAACTTCAGATTAAGCATTAATAGAAAAACAGATGCATAAAACGTACTTGCTTTACATCATATCGAACAAGATCATGCCGATCCGATGGACTACTCAACATGTTCTGAAGTAGAACAACAACATGATTTAACTATCAATTAGCAACCAATTAACCACAGAAACATAGATCTAATAAACTGTAGAATTGAATCGATACAAAATAGGTTAAAAACAATGAACGCATTAGATTAATAAGCATCGAATCGAACGAAGCGTATAGAGACGATTGAGGTGCGATTAGTACCGTAGCTTCGTTGTGACAATGGCGACAACCGAAGATCTCGTTGCAACAGGGAGCACGAATCATACATCGTCTCCGATAGTGCTTGCATCTAACAAAACCAATGGATTCAATCATTCAATCAAATAGATTTGAGTGTAATTAGCTATTGGAATCATAAGGAGGAAGAAGATTAATTGAGAAACATACCCATAACCCATCTTCCCAAAATCCTGGCGTTCCATCGGGAAGTAAGATCGGATTTTGCAGACACGATATGCAACGATGGTGATTAGCGAATGGTCCAAATTCTCTATATATGAACACACACAACACTTATATAGTTATATTCGGTATTAAATTAATAGAAATTGAATTTTAATAATTTAAACTATTACTAATTGTCCGATAATAATTCATACTATTGATTTAACCGGTAACAATTTTAACTTTTATTTTTACTTTTAACAACAATTCCAGTAACATAATTATTAAAAATGTACGATTGATTTCGACTTGATTTCGTTCTCAATAATGATTAAGAATGAAATGGAAAAATCATACAAGTTAAATCGAGCCTAAAATAAATACAAATCGAGTATGAATGCATGATAATTATGCTACTAAGACTGTTGCTAGTAATAAAAATGAAAGTTGAGATTATTATCAACAAATCAATAGTATGAATTATTATCGGTCAATAAATAATAGTTTTGATTATTAAGATTCAATTTGCCTTAAATTAAAAGAATACAAAAAGCTATATTATAAATTTATAATTGATTTAGCTCAGGCTTTGCGTCAAGTAAGATGCCGGATCATTCCTGATCTAATTCACATGATCTTATCTTATATTTTGTGTAAAAGTTGTTCTTTTATTGCTTAGCTTATGGTTTTAAAATCACAAAATGGTAACTTTACTTAATTTATTTTTAGATAATTAGTTTCATTCTAACCAAATATGTATTTGTTAAGAAAACAATGTTCCACTTGATTATATATAAAGAATCGATGAACTTTTATATGCCACATACATACACTCGCCCGCATGCACATACATATATTACTATAGATGTATAGAAAACCTGATATTTCAAAACAATACGATATATTTTGCGATTTTTTAGTTTTGTTTATGAAGGAGTTGCCGCAAGAAGTGGACATAACCCATTTGATGTTATTAAGCGTCATGAATTATTAATAGCTTTTATTTGGATCAAATATATGTGACTAATAATCGAGATTAATTAAATAATAATATAAAGCTCGTTCACATGTGACTTGTTATAAAAGGAAAGGTGTTGTGTAAGAGGAACGGATAAGCTATCTGACTTGACTTGGGACCCACCAACCGCCAGGCTCAACCAATGAACGGAAGAGGGAAGTCAATGTAATGATGTACATTGTGCAATATGCATTTTGGCTCTCATTCTTTTTCTTTTTTTTTAGAATACATTTTCCTTTCCATTTTTATCTATATTTAGAAAAAATAGATGCATAAAAAATAAGGTTAATAGTAATGCCAAAGACAGCATGAGGACGAATATTGTGAGCAAATCTATATATGTGAAACCTAGTCAAAATAATGCGTTATATTTACTATGTTGAAACAAATCTACATACATTATTTGATATTTAAATTAATAATAAAAATACAAGATAAAAGTATCCGAGTCATGTTTTGTTTATTTAGTTCGAGACCTAAAACATGCTATTATATAATTTAAACGTAGTAGATACGATGTTTTGTAGTATTCATGTAACGTGTTATATGCTTAGTAGTCTTGTACTACGTATTAAGAGAAAGCAAAATTAAAAACGAAAGAAGACCTAAACATAGCCAAATCTACTAAATATATATTTACTAAAATAAAGCCCGCATGATAAGTTGCGTTTGTGAACTTTATTACGCGTCTTGTGACAGTGACACTAACGTGACTAGACACATAAAAAAAACATATGAAGTTGTGACAACTAAGTTTTAGATGTCAAAACATAAATAAATATAGTTATATAGTAGTATCATTGTTTTTTTGTCGATGTTAGTCTTATTCTTTATAGTACTAGCACCTAAGTCAATACCCCCCCCCCCCCTTATGCCAAAAAGAATACCTTATTTCTAATACAACTTCGTTGTTAACAAATTTTATACCGAAATGCTAGAAAAAGAACTAAAAAGAGCCACAAATTAGGTTTTTTAATATTAACTAACAAAAGTTATTGAAAAAATCAAATTAGTAAAATAAAATTAATAGGTTAAAACATATCTATATCTATACTGTATAATAAAAGAATAATTTATGCACAACGTGCCATCTTGTTAGAGCACCCACCTCCTAGCTTATTTTCACGTCAAAATCATATTCCATTATTAGTTTTAATATCTTTTTTCAATTACAATTAATTAAGTTAAAACTCATACATTTATGGCATCAGTTTTATTCAGTTTTCTTACTTCAATCCTGATTTGAAATTAAAAATAAAAACATAATGATACATAAATTAACTTTAGAAATCGATAGTTGATTCAATAAAAAATTTCTAATATTTTTTAAGTCTACATGTATCATCATATTTGATTTCTTAAATAAATTTGTTTACATTAACTAATTGATTTCACTTATTAAAGTTACTATAAATGTTTGACAAGCTCGATAATTATTAATTTTTTAATATTTTTAATTATCAATTAGTAAATATTTTTACATTGCTACCTTTTGTGATTTTAACAAAATTTCTAATTATCTTTGAAATCCATATAATACAATATTAATATAGTATAAAGCAAAAAAATTAAAGCTATTAATCTTGATAAAGATGGTAATATTATAAATACAAAATAAAATATTGTATACAAAATATAATTTAAAGATTATGAATTACAAATATTTTTTTCATTTCGCATTTTCTCATTTATTCGGTTTATGTTTCACACAGGTTCTAACCTAGTGTTATATATATACTACAAGAGTTTGAGTTGAAACATTAGAAAATAGTGTTTATTTTGAGAATTGATGGGGGGTTCATTTTAAAAACAGGAGTGGTGATTAGTGTAATATGTCACCGACATTACTAAATGAGTTTATAGATAATATTCATTATTATATTTTACCATGTGATATTGGTATTGAGTTTTGTGATGTTAAGTTAGATGTACTTAATAAAAAGCATGAACCGACGAATCATCCGCGTTTAGATCGTAAAAGAATAAAGTCTCGGATCCCATCAGATTAACATCAATGTTGTTTGATGATGTCATTTTTTATTTCTTTTGACTGAGTCATAGCCAGTATGGGAAACCATTCTGGATAACGCCTTATCATTTGCCAAAGCGCAATCGATGGCGAACCGTCATGTTCTTCTTGGCATTGAATAGTAGCATCGAGTATAAGGTTGACACCACACACCCCTTGGTCGAAGACGTTTTTGTTCCGCATATTTACCATTGGATTACATTGTTAGGATACGACTCATGACTAACTTGCTCGTGAAATATCTTGTTGACACTATTCCAAAAGCATTCGTTATTTTTAGGTTTCCTACAAATATATAAACAAATTTAATATTATTGTTGAAAAAAAATAATGTTAGAAAATTTACTAGTAACCGGATCTTCGGATACTTTGATCCACGCTTTAGCCAAAACAACTTATTCCTTAGAGCATTCACAGTGGAATTCCTAAAAAGATATGATTGTGTTTCTTATATTATATGGAATGGTTTTGAGTGGTTATGAGTGAAAGAGAGAGAAGATGTTATTGTTGATTGGTATATTTGAAGAATCACTGTTCAATCCCTATAAATTTTTTAATATTTTTGAAAGTGATTGTGAGTGAAGGAGAGAGAAAAAAAATAATGATAATGGTATAAAAAGTATTATTTAATTGAAAAGAAGAGAGAAAAAATAATAACTTCTAGTATAATTATAAAGATAAAGATAACGAATCCACTGTGAATGCTCTTATGAGTCTATTTTGTTGAATTCCGAGTCTACGGACCTTCTCCTAGTACTTTCTTTTTCTGTATTATCTTGCTAGTCCTAGTCGGTGTAAGTTTCGATGGTGTTTGTTGATTGTTGTCTCGGTTGATTGTGATTGATTAGAAAATAACACAGGATCACACCAAGATCGGTATAGATTGTTACTTAAATAAAAAAAAAATAAAGTTTCATATAATATTACTAAATAGAATACATAAGATACCAATACAATGAAAAATATATTACCGATGGATCGTTTGGAGTGTATGGAGGTGACCCAAAAATGTTTGGAACTTTCATGAACGGTTGGTTCCACTCGAAAAAATCATGTGAGTTTTTTGGGTTCATGGTTTCGGGTAGAGATGGGAAAACCGGGTTTTGGGCCGTACCCGGGCCCGGTTACAAACCAGGTTGGCCCAAACCCGGGTACGAATCTGGGTACCCGGGTTCAGCGGGATACAAACCCTACCCGGTATACCCGGGTAGGGTCGGGTCGGGTTCGGTTCGGGTATGAAACCCGGGTTCAACCGGGTTTTGTCCTTTTTTTTTCTTTTTTTCTTTTCTTGTGTGTGTGTCGAACACCGGGTCGTATGTTTTCTTTTTCTTATATTTTCTTTTCTTTTTTTTCTTTTTATTTTTCTTTTCTTAACCGGGTTCACTTGAATGACAAAAATTTAAACAACTTAATATATAAATATATACAAATCCTGGGCAGAAAAGGTTACACTTATAATATGCAAATATTAAATACTTTTTATATAAAATATTTGAATGACAAAGAAATTTAAAAAGAACATGAAAGACATATAATATTAAAACAACTTAAAAATACATAAATGAATCAATAAAAAATAACAATATCGTCTAATTTTATCTACTACGAGATGCTTGATCAAACGCTAATTCTTCATCGGATATGCCAGAAGATACTCCGTCTTCTACCTCTTCATCATGTACTTTAGCTTCGAGTGTAATCTCGTCTTCGAGGCTTGTTTGGTCTTGTATACGATCCGTTACGTCTAAGTGATCCTTTAAACAAGTGCACATCTCCACTGCTTCCGGAGTTAGTCTTGTTCTCCGTAATGATATTACCCTGCCACTAAGAGAAAAAGCAGATTCCGAAGCTACCGTAGAAGCTTGGACGCTTAGTAAATCACGGGCCATAGCAGAAAGAATCGGAAATTGAGATTCTTTTCCTTTCCACCAAGCCAAAATATCGAATGCACGATAATCTTCGGTAGTCATTGTGGAAATAAAATCCGTTCCACTATATCTACCTAGCTCACTTGTTGGGGTGTTACCCCTTTGTCGTTTAGTCGTCACATCCCAGACAACATTCAACATAGTCAAAACTGGGTCTTTAACCGATGTACTAGCACTTGAGGTTGATTCGCTTGGCATGGTTATGTTTACGTTAGGCCCATATCTATTTAAATAAAAATTATAAATTGTTTTCAAACTGTGATTAAAATTTTCTTTTCCCTCGTTTGAAAAATTAGGGTTTTCGTCATGCATATCCAAATTGTCATTTATCTCATCTATCAATCATTCAACCCCCGCAACATTTAGAAACGGATTTAAAGCGGCGGCACACGTAAAAACGGGTGGTAAGTCCTTAAAATAATTTTTAAACTTTTCTTTCATTGGTTCTATCATTTGATTAAACATATTATTTTTATTTTGAAAAATTTTAAAATTCAAAGACATAAAATATAATTCTTGAAGCACCGAATAACTAGTGGAATAATAAACTCCCGATAATTTTGTTGTTGAGTTTTTAAAAACCTCAAGAAACTCGGATAGACGTTGAAGATTCTCCCAACCCGCATCCGGAAATGGGTCGGCTTCACCATTATCCGAAAGACTATTATGAAAAACTTTCAAAGTGCCCTTTTATTTTAAAGCACATTCAAACATGTGACAAGTCGAATTCCACCGAGTAGGTACATCCCAATTAGGACCTAAAAATCTAGAGTGCGTGTCCTTACAAAGTTGTTTATAATCTTGATATCTTCTTCTACTTTTTTTAAAAACGTCATGTAACATAAATCGAAAAGATGTAATAAAGTTATTAACATATTGCCCGGATAGTCCGTCTTGCACTACTAAATTAATAATATGTGCAACACAACGAGTATGGAAAAAATCACCGTTTGCAATCGGAAGATATTTTAATTTTAATTTCTCAACCGCGGTTGTGTTGTTAGAGGCGTTATCAAATGCAATTGAAAAAAGTTTATTTTGTAATTTAAAAGTACTTATTACATTATCTAAAAAGTAAAACAAAAATTCTCTGGTGTGTGGATGCGAAAAAAGATCAAATGCAATCGTACGTTTCATCAATTGCCATGAATTGGGATCCACCCAATGAGCGGTGACGCAAAGGTACGATTCGGGTAAACCGTGTGGAGCCGACCGAACGTCACTAGTTAAGTTTACACCGGTATTTAAATTTTCAAATAATACAATTAAATCATTTTTTGCTTGTTTCCATAATTTTAAACAATAACGTCTAAGTGTAGTACGACTTACGTGAGTGTAACGAGGTTGAAGCGTCTCTCGAATTAAGTTGGTCAAACGAGGATTGTCGAAGTGACTAAAAAGCAAAGCTTCTTGAATCACGAACTTCGCCATTCGATCTCGAACCGTATTAACATCGTAATTAAAGATTCCACCGTCTCCACCCAATTGTGTTTGTTGCGAATCCGGATTACTTTTCAACGACTTACAAAACTTCTTGCTAATGTGTTTGTTTAAAGTCGTGTTAGAATCTTTAGCAAGCAAAGCTCCACAAAACTTGCAACGAGCCTTTACAGGCCCGTCACTCAACTCAACCATATCCCAATTGCACCAAACATCCATGTTACGATTGTGTGCAAGAACACGAACGACGGTTGGAGCGTTGGACGAACCTTGACCAACGGAAGATTGTGAGTGAGCCATATCAAGATTGAAGAGAGTGAAAGTGTAAAACGAGAGAGTGAACGTGTAAAACGAGAGTAAACGAGAGTATTTTTTGCGTTTTTTGCGTATGTTTTTGCGTTTGAGACTTGGGTACTAAACCATATCAACCCACACCTATTTATACTAACTTATAAGCCTAAAAGTGACAAAAAAAGGCCAAAATCGATCCCAACGGCTATATAGCCGTTAAAAAACGGCTACTTTAAAAAAAAAAAAAACGGTCAAAACCGGGTCCAACCCGGGTTCAACCGGTTCCGGGTCGGGTCGGGTTCGGGTCGGGTTCTAAGAAATTCTAGAAAATCATACCCGGTTCCAACCCTAGGGTTTTTTTCGGGTCCAAACCGGGTATACATATACCGGGTCGTACCCGCACCCGGTTCCGGGTCGGGTCCGAACCCGGTTTTTATGCCCAAGTCTAGTTTCGGGAGTGTAAAAAATTGATTGTGGTTATAGGGTGAAAGTTGATTGTGGGTAAAAAATTATAAAATTGTTTGGTATCATAGTAATGAAAATGAAATTATCCTATATATGAAAAAAAGAGTGCCATGAACAGTGATTTGGGGTACTTTTGATGTTTCGCTTTCGCCTCGGTTACTGTGCTTGTGCTTTAAAGGTGAAGAGATGTTAGGCGGTGGCGGTTTCTTTCATGGGTGCCCTTTTGCGGTCGGTGGCCGTCCTCTAACCCTGTGACGCCGTCGTTTCACGTGTCTCTTCCTCCGGCGATCGTTGGGTCTCTGCTTTTTTTTTTCACGCTTGCGCTGCCTCACCCTTCTGCCGGCCAAGAGACGCCTATGTCGGCGGTTAGTGGTCGATGGTTTTGTTTATGGGTGGCGGCTCCGGTGGAGCTATCTATCGCCGCCGTCTGTGGATGGTGGTGCGTGTTTAAAGCGGCTTAGATCTGTGGGCTTTGACGTCGTCGGCGGTCTGTCGACCGCCTTTGGTGGCGTCTGTGTAACCCTCAGGTCCGGTTCTTCCCATCTTTTGCTTGGTGTTTATGGCTCCGATGGATCCATGTATCGCCGCCGTCAATGGATGGTGGTGCATGTTGAGGCTGCCTTAGATCGGTCCACTTAGATGCCGCCGGTGGTCTGTCGACCGCCTTCGGTGGCGTCCGTGTGATCCTCAGGTCCCATTCTACGCATCTTTTGCTCGATGATGACGACACCTGACGCGTCTGAGAGCCCTAATTAGGTTTTTGATGATGCGTTTTGATCGCCGACGTTGGTAATGTTACGGGGTCCACGGGCTTCGAAGCTGCTTTCGGCGGCGTTTGGCCTTAATGGTGGTGGTCTGACAGCCTCTGCACTCCACCTTGGAGCCTGTCGGCCCTGTTGAATGGTTGCTTTCAACGGTGTTTGTCTGAGGGCTTATTAGATATGTTATTTGGGGTTATTTTTTCAATGTTGCAAATATGGAATTTGGGCCTTTGTTGCTTCGTTCGATGATGATGAGGAAAGCCTCACCTGAGAACCGATAAGATGTGGTTTTCCAAGTCGTTCTATGATGATGAGGACGGCTCGAACCCACTTACTCCAGCTATGTCGTTATCTCTGTTATTTTGGGTCTCTTTTTGAATGTTTAGAACTTTGTTATTGTTCGATGACGATGACGCAATCATCTGAGAACTTGTTGGCTTCTTTGCGAAAACTGTTTTGTAGTCATTTGGTTTAGATCAGTTCGGTGTGATGATTGTACCCTCATCTAAGAACCTAATGAATCCATTGTCATCCCCATGATGTTGTGGGTAGTTGTTTTACTTTGAATGTGTATGAGGCTTTGTATTAACGTTTCTTTATGGGCTTTAAACGTTGATAGATTATACTATCTAAACGGATACATTGCAATGGTTAAAGTGCAACAGTCAGCTAACAGAAAACAACGAACGAAAAAAAAGGAAAAACAATTCGTTCAACGCGCGTATTGGAACTCAGCTAGTTATATTTAAATTTACAATAATCATTCCAACTGATACCGTCTTTAACAAGCCAATTTCATACTCTTCACGCTCGGTAAACAATATTCTTGCTCACGAGATGTGCCCTAAGGTACAATAGCAAAAAAAATACTTTGTTGTACCGTCAAGGATGATCACCGAGCCTTATATCTATCAATCTATCAATATATTAAATAGGTGTGTGTTTATTGTGTCTGAGAGCATATAAAGTCGCTCAAGATGTCCATGTTCTCAACTCTCAAGTTTCTTCTAGTTCATTTTCAACTAATGTATTTTATAGTCAGATGAAAAGAAACCTCTAACTCATTATTATCATATTAAACATAGAACAGTTTTTAATAGCAAATTGATTTATTTAATAATGAGTTAAAGACTCGTTTAATTCCTTAGATTAAAACTGTTCTATTTACATTGTTATCCATTGACGGTATTCGTGAGAAACCAAACAGAAGCATTGATCAGTTTTCTCAAATGCTAGACTATGTTAGTGGGAATTCAACAACAATCGCAAATGTTGCTAATCGAGCAATGGCAATCGCAACCACACATCAATTGAAACCAACGACCAACTAGCAGTAACTCGCCCCTCGCATCAATTGCCTAGAAGTGGCACCCCATGACCGCACCCATAAACGGGAAGTTTCTAGTAATCAAGCCCACCATTAGTCGTAACTGATTATTCACTATTAATCTGATTTCCAGTTAGCAACAAAAACAAAGCCAACCTTGGCTCAAGCCTCAAAAATGTAAAAAATTAAAGTACACAATCAAATCTATACATTTAGTCGCAAGTATAACAATGCTTTAAAGATTTAAAGTCCTCATTTATGTCTCTTTTTAAAAACAATAAGCCTTCTCCTTGTATGCAACTCCATTTGTGTTGTCAACTGTTATTGGAGTAAGATTGTGTGTATACTCGTAAAAAGTTAAGATTAAATATACCATTTATAAAATAATATATACACGATGACAAAAATTTGTTAATAAGAAAATATATAATTCAACACTAACAATGTGCATAATACAGCCTGGAAAGCCACGATATACCCATATCAATATTTGTTATTAGTTAAATCAAAAGTATCTGGAAAACAATATCTAAAAAATTACAAGTTATACATAAACAACACAACAGATTCTGTAACAAAATACACGAGTGTACCGCTCCACCTGAGGATATACATATACAAGGTTTTGTCCGTTAATTATTTCCTCTACTTAAATACAACAATATATTCCTCCCATTTTTCTTTTTGTTGATCTAACTTATTATTTTAAGAAAGCCACTTGCTTTCTCTCCTCCTTCTAACCTATCCTAATGTAACATTAACCAAACCAAAACAAAAACTTACACTGAAGAAAATTTGCTCCTACTGCTACCAACTTCTTTCAGGTCACCAAAGATACGTTGCCGGAAATCCGAAACCATCATCGGAAGTCCTTCCTGTAGCGGCACCACCGGCTGCCACCCAAGAAGCTCTTTAGCTTTTGAAATGTCTGGTTTCCTCTTGTGAGGATCATCTTCTGTGTTCGGCCTGAATTCTATCTTTGCATTCGGATCGATAGTATCTTGCACCACCTGCATTAACCGTTTTCATGATTTGTTGAGTTCATAGATACTATCTATTAATACAGACTAGAGTTTTGTTAGTATGAGCTACTATGAGCCCACGCGCCCACTAATAATCAGTTAGGTTTCTAGCGTTTCTTATGATCTCTGTATATTGTCACCTCACTTCAGTAATACTATCTTCAAGTTTATATGTAGTTATAGCGATCAATCAGGGTTACCTTTGCGAGTTCTAGCATGTTGAATTCACGTGGGTTGCCGAGGTTGAATGGTCCAACATGCTGGCCTTCCATTAGCCTCATTAATCCTTCCACCTGTTCTTCATCGTGTATGCACTTTGTTTCAATACTTGATGGATGTTAAATGTAGAAGACGAAGAAATTAGTAGGTTTTACCAGGTCTGAAACGTATTGGAAGCTTCTGGTTTGCTTTCCATCGCCATAAACTGTCATTGGCTCCTTTCTTAAAGCCTAATTGATGTACAAGACAGAACAACAAATTAGCTTATCAATATGGGCATTTTGTTCCACCTTTAGTGTAATTAGCAGATGAATTTCATGGTTGCTTTATATACATTTTTTCCTATAACTTTGTAAGTGTACTTTTTATTATTCTTTTTTTCAAGAAAAATGGGGTTGCACGCCCTTGAAAGGGGGTCTGGGGCATGGTCCAAGGCGCTGAATTGTTTTGAATTTACATAACTGATGAAACGTTACATAAAAATTTATCGATAATGATAACTGAACATAAGTTGTAAGTGAGATCAACAACACTTGATGCATCATTTGCAAGTGGGATCGCTTGATCCACCAGTATTAACTACTGCAACTTAGGTGATCAGCACTAACCAAGTTACTAACTTCAGGCCAATCATCAGCAATAATCGAGTTACTATTGAGAGGATTCTGGTGCTAATAGAGTTACAACTGATGAAATCAGATCACCACCAATGTTATAATCGTCAATTGATATGCTCTTTGGTCTAATTCACACATGATATTCTAGTACTCATTTTCAGAACAAAAAATTGCAAATTAATTTTGTTTTTTTCTTTAACTTATCAAATTAAAATTTCAAAAGCAACATTGAAATATTTCAGTTTCAAAGTGATCATTAGAGAATCCAAAGAGATTATTCCAAACTATAAATCCTACATCATGTAGAACTTGCATATAAGTTTTGTTGGCATGTATTCATAGTGCAATCACATTAAGGTGGGTTTGTGAATACAAACCTGAGCCACAAAATTGCTAACAACGCGCCCGTCATCAAGGCACATTCGTGGTCCATACGTGTTGAATATACGAGCAATCCTAACCTGCAAACAGTCATCAAAAGTGTATGATGAAGTTAGGATGGTGCTTGCGGATGTTGATACTATACAAGCATTAAAATTAACCTGATTAAAATACCTAATATAACCCGGAAACTATCTAGAAGATGATGAAAGAAACTTTTTAATACCAACATTAGTCCTGAATGTGGACCGAGTACTATGAAACTAACAGAGCTACGTTCTATACAAGAAACTAGACTATAGTTAATAAATTAGAACTCGATTTGCTACTTCTAGCCAGGTTTTATTAGTTTTTCTGAAATTGAATCGGTTTTTTTTTTTTTTTTGTTACAAACTGGTCCTGTTACTTATTTCGCCATTTTAAAGATCTATTTCTTAGCTTCCGTAATGTATGTGGTTAAGTTTGGAAGGGCATTAGAACCTCAATGTTAAGTCCTCTATGGTAATCCATGGTGAGGGTCTCTGCAACACGTTTTCCTTCATCATAACAGCTTCTAACACCTGCCCATAAACATACCTGAACTTGATTAACCAATGTATGAAAATCATGGTTTTAAAAAACGGTTGAGGCGTGCGCCTCGAGGCGAGGCGCCCAGAAAACGAGTCTGAGGTGGCGCCTCAGGGGGTTATTTTGTATGTGCGCCTCATATGGCTGAGGCGGTGAGAAAGGCTGTGCCTCAGGTGCGCCTCAAGGAGCCTCAGGGGATTTTACACTTTGTTAACGATGTTTTAAACTTTTTGTGTCAGTTTCAAACATTCCATGTCTTTTTAATGTGTGTTTTGATGTTTTTAATGAATCTTATGATAAAATTAGTTTGTATTTTATTTTTTATAAGATATATAATTTTTATATTTATTTTTTAATTCCGCATCGGGCTTACCACTCGGTTCGCCTCGAGGCTTACGCCTCATGAGGCGAAGGGAAAACGCCTCGAGGCTTGATTCCGTACTTTTAAACCTTGATGAAAATAATATATGTCACGATTGTATGTTTAAAACCAACAAAGGTGAAGCTACATTTACTATTTTACTTAAGATTGATAATCAAAATGTACCAAAGACTCACCAATGGGGTTAACATTGCCCCAATAGGTCTCAGCTTGAGGGTGTTCAAGGGGATCTCCATAGACCTCACTAGTACTCGTTAACAAGAATCGTGCATTGATCCTCTTTGCGAGTCCTAGCATGTTCAATGTTCCCACCACATTTGTCTTGTGTCTATTTCAGTCAAGGATTTTTAACATAACTCAAATAAAACAAAAAGGCTTTCCGCAATGGAAGCATCAGTCAGTGATCCATCAGTGATGATGGGTCAGCAACGGATTTTACTGAGGGAGCACTGATGAAAGCATAGACTCCATAAACATTGCAACTCATAAGGTATATTATGTATACAATAAACATGAAAAAGGATATAATTGTCTTGACTGGGTTGTATTTGTAATGGACAGGCGAAGCAGGGCAAGCAAGATGATAGATTTGATCAACTTCCAACAAGATGGGTTCAACCACATCATGTCGAATGAGTTCAAACCTCGGGTTCCTAAGGTGGTGGAGCACATTTTCTTTCCGACCAGTAAAGAAGTTATCAACTACTATTACACTATCACCACGAGCCATCAAACGGTCCACAAGATGGCTTCCCACAAACCCCGATCCACCTGTCACTAACACCCTCAATCTCTTCGACTTCAGCCCGAGAGGTATCCTCGGACCTAGCATTTAAGTAAAAGTAAACTTCAACTAATGTTTGATACTGTCAAAGAACAAACAACCTAAGATTTTAGTAACGGTATTGTATACAGAGGCGGAACAGAGGGAAGGTCATGACTCAAGATGTCTGCTGAACCCATGATCACTGAAATTTATCTGCTTTCTATAATTAAAAAAATGAGTGTTTTTTAAGGAAAATATGAAATGAACTCCTTAATATTAGTTGATATAGAAGAAATTATGATTGTCACTCACTATAAAGTACTGGTTGAGTCATTGTAGGTTCAAGCCATGACAAACTGTAGGTAAGGTTGTGTATATTAGATCGTGAAGTCTGTTCGGCTTATACATGAAACGAGAGCTAAGTCGAGTACCTATCGATTTGATGAATTGTAATAGATTTTACGTAATTCGTTTTCTGTAATAATTCTTTGTCTGTGTTATATGTTAATCGATAGTATCTTATACGATCATCATCATGATCAATATATACGATAACATAAACCCTAGACATAATTCATAAATAATACGAAACCAAAACGATAAGGAATATATCTGCAAACCGGAATTAACGTGATCGGAGTGGAGCTCGTAGGCTATCCGCCGTGGTACAAAAGTTGACTCAACAACGTGAATTGAATCGGAGATCTGCTGAGATTGCAACGTTGCGGACGACCGAACGACGAAGACATTGGACACGAGACCTGCAATGGCGATTCCAACGAGCACAAACAGAAGACGTTGTTCTCGAAACACGTACCGAAGGGCTTCTGCGATTGAGAACCTTTTAGGGTTGATCTGATCGTCGTTTTGAATCGTTTCCGGTGTCATGGTCAAATTTCGTGAGATGATTATAGGGTGATTTGATTGACGGATTTTGTAAGCTGGTGGAGGGAAGGGGGGAAAGAATGAGGGGTTGATTCGTACAGAGGTGGATGATTATGGTTTATGTGAGAGGAAGTCGATCAAACGAAGGGAAGGTCGAAATTGACGGTGATTTGTAAATGTAAATGTATGTTTATGAATTATGGCTCGTTGGTTTGTGCATGAACCCTCGCCCTTGCGCCAACTTAACCTTTACCAAAAGTTATAATGTTTTTCCTCACTCATAAATTTAAGACTTAATTACACGGCTGGTTCTTGTGGGTAGGCCTGATTTTATTTTTTCTCTTTAACTTTTAAAAATTACAAGGTTAGTCTAATAGTTAGTACAAATGTAACAAACTTGGTCCCTAAAGTGAAGGACGTTAAATTTGACTGTTAAATATTCATTAATGACTAGATTACCCCTATACTCAATTTCTCTTTCATCGATCATCATTTTCAACCCCCGCCCCCTTCATCGCTTGCGACTCATCTTTTACTGCCTGTGACTCACCTTTACCCGCCTCACTTCATCTACACCACCACCTCACTAGAAAGCCGACCACCACTATGACACCATTGTCCCGTCCATCTTCACCACTCTCTCTCTTCGGTACCCTGGTCAAAACCCTTCAGCCACCACCACCAAATCCAAAACGATGGATCTGGTTAGTGATGGTGGTCGGCGGTTTTTAAAGGTTGTGGTTAGTGATGGTGGTGATTAAAGGTTGAAGGTGATGCTAGTAGTGGTGGTTGAAGGTGGTGCTAGTGGTGGTTAAAGGTATTGTTGGTGATTGAAGGTGGCGGTGGTGGTGACGGTGATTGAAGGTGGTGGTGGTGGTGAAGGTGGTGCTGGTGGTGAAGGTGGTTGAAGGTGGTGAAGGTGGTTAAAGGTGGTGTTGGTAGTTGAAGGTTGAAGGTAGTGGTGGTGGTGGTTGAAGGTTGAAAGTGGTGCACTAATGCTAGTGGTGGTGGTTGAAGGTGGTGATAGTGGTTGAAGGAAGTGCTGGTGGCAACGCTGGTTGAAGGTGGTGGTGGTGGTGGTTGAAGGTGAATGCTTTGATGGTGGTAGGAGATAGTAGTGAAGATGGTGAAGAAGAAAAGGTGAAGGGGGATTTAGTATGGAAGTGCTGGTGGTGGTGGTTGAAGGTGGTGATGATGTTTGAAGGAAGTGCCGGTGGTGCCAGTGGTGATGGTTGAAAGTGGGTGCTTTGATGGTGGTGGGAGATAGTAGTTGAGATGGTGAAGAAGAGGGGGGGGGGGGGGGGGGGGGGGTTAGTGTGGTGGGCAAGGGTATTTTTATCATTTCACACGCACTTAACAACAATAATTAATATCCATCCACTTAAGGGACGAAGTTTGTTACGTTTGTAACAACTATTGGACCAAACTTGTAATTTCTAAGAGTTATGGACCAAAAATGAAATTAGGCCTAACCACAGGTTTCGCCCGTGTAACTAAGTCTAAATTTAACTTTGTTAACTATTCTTAAGAAATAACATGATTGGAACTTAATATAGACACATGAAATATTATTATAGCTATTTATTTAAACCAGCCAGAGTTTCTGTGTCTGTTACACGCATATTGTAAAACAAAGGTTTGGAACTCACAATTTTTTTTTTGAAAATTACACATTCCTTTTGGAATTCTTAAATATTATTATCTAATATTATACACAATGAACAAATGACATTAATTTGAATTTGTTAGTTATTGGTGACATCAGTTAAACTCATTAATAGAATCGGTGGTTGGATTAAATTCTTTAATTTTTTACCACATAATAGCAATCTATTTTTAAAACTTAGATCGGAGCCATTCAAGACCTAATAGATGTTTATAAAAATTTAGTCATGCAAACATAGTCCTAAATCATATTAATATCAGAAAAGGTTGAAAAATAAAAGAAAAAGGTAAATGTTAAAGATTAGAATTTAGAGATCAGGTAAAATTCAGAATGCCCAAGCAAATTACAAAGACCCAAAAACAAAGTTAGGAGGCCCATAATCAAATACAAACATACAGCGGTGAAAACAGGTGTAAGTCGTGAAGGGCGACCATCATCGTCAACCTTAGTTAGGTTCTTCAGGAGGTCAAAATCAGAATCAATGGCGTCGGGGTGGGGAATAACAGGGAACAAGGGCCGATGCTACGACTTCTGGATGGATTTCAGCGAGTGTATGTCTCGTTGCAGAGAACCCAAAGACTGCTCTCTTCTCCGTGAAGACTATCTCGAGTGTCTTCACCACTCTAAAGAGGTGCAATCTACTTCAATCCTATCGGATCCAATTCAATTCAGTTGAACCGAAATGAAAATCGATCTGTGTATGTTTATATTTGCTAACTTTAGTTGCAAATTGAAATGAATGACGCCAGATCGGTATATGATTGATACTGTAATGAAGGTGTTATGATTAGCCTATTTCAAACCCTACTTGATGATTTGCACTTTTAGCTACGTGAAATTTGCAGCTGGTTTGATTTTTTGATTAACTATATGATTCCACTAGTCGATCACACTATTTCATTACCAAAACCTAACCTTTAGAGGTTTTAATCGTCAAAACGTATGACCAGATTCTGCTTGCTTATGTTATGTATATATGCCTAATGGACATATAATGTAAATACTTCTTACAGAAAAGGATGTGTACTTGAACTATTGAAGTTTAAGTTAGATGTTGATGTGTATTCTGTTCATGAGTCCATCATCATTCTATCTATTGTGGTTACTAAGGTTACTCTTGAAGCTGAGTAGTAACAAATCTGACTTAGAAAGTAAATTTGCACCTTAACTTTGTTTTGGGCAAGGAAGGTGTCATAGTTTTGTTCGGTTTGGATGATTATTTTCGCTTGTTGGGTAGTTATTTGTAGATATAAGCGTATGGGACTGAAATTCTTTTGCTCATGGGAACTTTTTTTTTTCTTCCTCCGCTTCCGTTTATTGGAACGATAGTCGATACCTTAAAATGATTGACTAATCTTTGAGCTTCTTGCACCCCTGTTTTTGTTCATCAGGCATCACATAGCAAATCTTTGCTGGATTTGATAGCCTTTTCTGGTTCTTGCTTAGATCAGTATTTTTAATATACCATTCATTGAAGAAGTGTAGTTGATCAAACATTCAATAGCTTATATAATGCTAATATCAAGATAGTTTCTTGTTAAAGTTTGTAAGAAAAACTAAAACAACATTCAATATACATCTTTCAAAGTAGTAAGTACATATCATTTTTGAACAACTCTAGAGTCTAGACAGTTTCTAAAGTGGGCCTGAAATTTAACTGAGTCATATCACATGATCTTTAGTATAGAAGTCTTTAAAGATGAAAGTTTGGAGTTGGTAATTAGACGTGTTATCTATTTGTTGTGTATAAATAGTTTGTTAATTTAATTTGATTTTGACAACCCAACACACAACCAAGTCATGTAATGTAATAGCATTATGTTCATTATGCAGCTGAGCATGCCTGCACATACATATTTAGTGTATTTGTATTAACACTGGAATTTAGATCTTAGCCTGTTGGCCTGGTAAGTTATCTTTATAATGTATATTTGTCTTAATAGTAATTAATCATTTGGTTTTGTAAGTTTACATTAATGAGAAAATAAAAGAGAGAAGGAACCTACCTCTTTGTAATCTGGAATAACCTATTGTTTTCATCAGACTAATGTCCTTGTAATCTGGAATAACCCATTATCTTGTTGGTGACATGTATAGTTATATAAGTAATATGTTATATGCATATTATGTACGATTGAATTCTACGTTTTATACATAAAAAAATTACAGAAATGTTGTCTTTTCAAAGGTATTTCTTACTAAAAGGAACATGTGTAGTCTGATTTTCAGTTTAGAATAACGGAGAATTGAAAATTAGCATGTAAATTTGTAGATATGATATTGGATCTTTACTTATTGAAATAGAAGTAATGTTGACTTCAAATACATTCAAGTATAATTTTCATTTTTATATAGTTTCAACGAAGAAACCGGATTTATAAAGAGGAACAACGTCAGATTAGAGCTGCTGCACAGAAGGCAAAAGGTGGAGATGGAGATGGAGTTCCTCATCATTAGTGTAAAATTTTCAAAATTTTTGGTTTATAATAATGATTGAAGCGTGCAATCAATTTATTTTTTGAAATTTGGTGCAACTTTGACACCTCTTTGTTGTTCGAAGTGGTTGAGTACTTGTCACTAGCAACATGCTCAATACACTGTTAATTTGAATATTTGAAAGCAATATCTTATAACCTTAATCATAGACCCTTTTTTGTGTGTCTATATGGTTCTTCTAGTTCTCTACTCAAAATTGTTTCGTATTGAACACCCTCTATATATATGTATGTGTATGTGTGTATAGAAATGCATAAATTTCTGTTATCTTTCTTCTCATCTTCTGTTTTCAAACTGCTGATCTCACTGGTCCCACATGTTTTCTTGCGTTACAAATTATAATAATATCATACTCTAGCTACTGCAGGTATAAATAAATGAGTAGTTAGTATATGCTCATTGACTTATGAAGGTTTAAGTGACAATACATAGCATGTGTTATTGATTTCATTTGTTTATATAACCTTGTCACATTCATTTATTACATGTTAGGTCGATCGTTACGTAACCCTTATAATAATAAGTGTTTGCTTGCTTACCAGCTCTTTCATTTATGTTTATCTTGTAAGTTATAACCTATTTCATTTAGTGTATGAAACTTCATTCAGTTTCATCAACACCGATCATATCAGTTTCCCTCTGCGGAACTGCATGCTTTGTTCTAAATGTCATCATCTCAGTTATGTTAGAATTGGCCATTTGTTGCTGTTACTATTTCTCTTGGTATTTGGAAATCAAATGGGTTCAGTTTCCAGCATTCCAACACACTCAAACTTTTTCCGGGCTCTCCCGCGGGGGAGGCAGAGAGTTTCATGGTGTCAAAACGACCCCAACTTCTGCTCCAATCCTGAGAACCCATGGGGTGGTTCAGTATGCTGTTTTGGGAAGTTCTGTAAAGATGTTATGGCAGACCGCAACCATTGTGGGTGGTGTGGACATGTTTGCAGTTATGAATCTGTCTGCTGTGATGGGAAATGTGTAGACATTAGAAACGACCCTCAACACTGCGGTGGGTTTTCGAGAAGTGTCTTAACCCAGGTAGGTGCTCTTATGCCATGTGTAATTATGGCTGATAAATCAGCCATTTAGAATAAACTTGTTATTTTGATTTTGTTTTGGTGATATTCAACTTTGTGATTAAGGTTTGGCGACGAGATCCTCATGCAAGTAGATTCTCTTCACAATGTGTTCACCATTCTTGTGGTTTTGGTAATAAAACATCACCAATTGCTTACATGAATGGTTTGTGTTATTTTTTGCTTATTGTTAGTTTTGCATGGTATTCTTGAAATGGATTTTGACCCTACTATCTCAATCTCTGGCAAGGAAGTCCTCAAGACGACTCTAGTTTCTTGTTACCATTTTTACTTAGCGGTGGCCAGATTGACCGTAAGACATTTTCCATACAGAACAAAAGTGATCTAATATAGAACCATATAATCATCCAGACTAAACTATACAAAAAAAAATGAATTCATTAGCCATAAATCTAGTTGCAGGGTTGTCATCAGAAAAAACGTCATACTCACCCTCCACCTCAAAATACATGTAATCAAATCGGAAACAAGAATAAAGATTGCGGTAAAATAATCTTAACCGTTCATTCTGATGTAGATAACTCTCATGAAAAGGTGACGCGCGAGAATGGTGAAAGTTGATCGCCTCAAGTCTCTCCTTATATCATAACTAGGTCTTTTCATCCATTCATCTATATGGCACGTTTGCCTTTTGGATCTTCTCATCTAACAAGGTGGATGAGTGGCATTCCTGAACAAGACTTCACTATAGTCCTCTAAAGTAGGCTTCTTTAATGTATACTTGAATGTGGATACTTCCTCACTTGAAACCCCTTACTTTCATTTTGTTTTGATGTAGAGGAATCCTTTACTTTCGCATTATTCTTCCTCTTCTCAACCTCCATAAACCCATCTTTAGGATTTGTAGTTGTCGTTTCATGCAAGGCATTTACCTTTTGAACACAATCGTCAACAACCTAACCATCTTAGTCGCATATCAGTTTTGTAAAGCCATAGATTTCTTAGCCTCACAAATCACAAGAGCCAACAATATGCCCACATGAGGACCCTCATTTATACTCCATAAATTATTAAACAAGGAACACCAAGAAAGTTGCTAGAAGATGATAATTAAACTTTACATGGTACACCATAATGTAGATCATCACCGGCTGATACCCCTACTTATACCCTTTTGATTGGCTTTTACATACATCGTTCTCAGGTAATCTTATCCATTATAATGGGTTTGCTAATCTGGCTAGCAATTTTTCATTAATTATTTCATAAAGTGAGTTGCAAATTAAGAACTAAGAGTGTTGCTAAATGCATAGGGTCCCTATGTGAGAAACATAGAAGTGATGTGAGAGAAACCATAGAGATTTAGAAGAAAAAAATGAAATAAAAGAGATATAGAGGGGAGAGACATAAAGGTTTATGTTGGGGTGTATTTAAGATCACCCGGTTAACAACTAATTCTACAATGATCCAACCACCAAGTACCATCTCATAGCACACATCTTATTATTTTGTCAAGCAAACGTACACAATCCCCTCTACATCTATTCAACTCGTAAAATCATCATCTAGAACTATTGATTGAAAAATACATCATTTTATCATCAAATAATACCCTCTTCTTTCTTGGATATGAAAATGATAACTCAAGTTTTTCAACCGAATGGCTCTAGTACTAACTTACGCCACATACAAATAATATATTATGTAACCATACAAGATAGAAACTTAGCACATTACATTTCTCAAATTGGCTAGCTATCCAACTTAACAATACTTAGGATTACTTCATGGCACTACTTTTCAATCATGTATTGTAAAAATGTTTTAAAAAATGTATATCAAACATATTGTACCAAGGTGTATAGTTTCTACATTAAACGTTTATATACACATACCATGTCAACTTACCATGAGAAGGTGGCCAAAGAAACAAACATGATCAAAGAAACAAGAATTATCACACAAAAAACTCAACTCTAAAATCAAACAATCATCCTATGTTTATGGTTTTGACAACCAAAACAACACAATTAGTCTTCAACTTAAATCAAATACCAATTGATAGTCCAAAAATGAAACCAAACATTAAAACAAGAACAATAGATCCATATTCAATAGAACAAAAACCGGACATTTAAAAGCAACAACTACAGCATGTGTTCAAACGGGCTTGGAATGATAATATTTCTTAACACTTCACCTCCTTTAACCCCACACCAAAGTACAAAAATGTCGGGTCAGTAGCACCTTCTTTGTAGTAAGCAAAGACCATTGTTCCATCATCATGCATGCTCTCCCCAACAAAACTACAAAAAAGATCCCAAAAGTTAGCAATCAATGCCCTTTGCTTCTCTGTAATACAATCAGTTTAACACACATGCAAAGAAACAAATAAACAAAAGACTTACAACTGGAGGTCACTGAGCTTGGCTAGAAGAAACTTGGTTGCTGCCTCAATGTTTTTCTTGAAAAACTCTTGTTTCTCTTCATCAAGCTTAGGAGTAAGATTTTTTATATAATTCTTGATGTAAGAAACAAATTGCTTCTTGTTAAAAGCAGGTTGCTCCTACACATGCATTTTTTTTATTAAAATTTATATATATATACTCCTTGAGACTTAATAAGGTGTTATAATTAGATGAAGATATTCACCTGGAGTCTAAAGGTGTCAACAATGTCAACCACTTTCACGGCTTGATCATCAACACCCTCATCGTCATCAGCTCCTTCAGCAGAAGGGTTTGCACCAATGTCAACATCCACTGCTCCTTGAACCACCCACTACAAAAACAAGTACAGTTTATAACTTTGAACTAAATATGCAACACAAGATTTCCTTGTAAAAGATAGTACAAGAATCAAGGTATACCTTTCCCTCCACTTCCCATAGAATCCCATCAAGGATTTCCTTGTAAGGAAACGAGTCCGAAAGAAGCTCATCACCTAAAATTACAAATACAGATTGAAACTTTTAACTAAATATGCAACACAAGTAATAATCAAGGCATTTGAAATAAACCTTCAATAAAACTTCTTAAATATACATTATCCAAAGATGATCTAAAGCTTAGTTAGCTTTGTCTAATAAACTCAAGCCATTTAATGGAAGACAAAGAACACCACCTAGCTCTGCTTAACTATGTGTAGAACAAACAAGTAAAAAGGAAGATAGTTTCAAACACCATAACAAACAAACAAACAAACAAACAAACAAACAAACCCAGTATGTCCCACCATAGTAACCTATAAGCAGGGTCTGGAAGGGGTAGGGTGGTGACAAGTCTTTCAAAATAGTTTCAACATTCAAATAGCAGAGAATCCCAGTCATTCTGCTCATCACTTCATCCAGCTTTATAATAGATATTTGTTTGGAACACTATTACTTGAAAGGTTATTAAAAGCTATTAACGCCTATCTGTATAGAAAGATTGATAACCAAAGGCAATTTGTGAAACTAATAGGAAGATAAAGAACAGATTTGCACAGAGACCAAAATCTGAAAACAATGAAACTAGAATAATTTCCAGTATAAAGCTTCCATCGATATAACAACACAATTTAGAACCCGAACACGCTAACTAAAAAGGTTAAAACAGACATAAACATACAAAAACATGAAGTAACAAAAAACCCTAACGAAAACTAAAGCAGATCTAATATAACTACAAATCGGAGCATCTAATATAAAACCAACGGGTTTATTCATCCAACATATTAAATACGACTAGATCTACACAATTACCGATCAAACTATGCATAATCGATAACCAAGAACCTTAAGATTCTCAATCAAAAGGCTGTGTTACTGTGAAAAACAACTAAATGAAACAACATACAAAATATCTATGAGATGAATGAAGAGATTACCAGAAATCAGATCTTGATAGACCAACATGGTTGCAAGATGCTTCTCGGATCGATTGAATCAAAAAGTGAAAGAGGAGAACAACTTTGGGATGGGGAGAGGGTTGAAAGGAGATATACAGCGAGTATATATAGGGCAGGGTTTTGGGAGAATGTGTTGAACAGAGTTTTTGATGTAAATTACGAAAATAGGTCTTCAGATTTTTTAAATTGTCATTTTTACCCTTGTTAATTATTTGCTCATATGGTTGGTTGCAAAGCACTTGATTTTTCTTTCAACTTTTGATTAAGCATCTTTATTATTTATACCTTTAGCCTCTTTTTAAATACTCTTTTCATCTATTAAAATATATAAGCTTCAGCAACTATAGTAAATTTTAAATAAAGGTTAATATGTTATTTTCTTAATTCAAATTAAAGAATTTGTTTAACTTAATTAAGTATATTATAATATATATACTTATAACTCAATTACAAGCTTCAATTGCTAAGATCCATGGTTTTAAAAATAAAACCTTTATAAACCCTACATTATTATTTAGATTGAAGACCGACAATGATAATTAATCTAGCAAATAGAATAACTAATTAAATTTCACCAAACATGATAGTTAATCTAGTCTCGTTTAAAAAATAATAATAATATAATAAAAGTAAGTCACATCAATTTAATCGATTTAACAATTAATCAACTGATATCCAATCAATTAACACCTATTTAACCCTACCAATTGTTCCACAATAAGTTAGATATCAATAATACACTTTAAGTCTCACACTTTCATCAAATAAACAAGTAACTCATAATCAATCAATCATGATAAAGAGACTTAAGAAAATTAAAAACAGAAAGAAATCATACTTTTATGTAGAATAATAATTGGAAACTAAAACTATTAAGATTTAAACATCAAGAAACATCAAAACATCATAATTTTAACAATCTGGATTAAACATCAAAGTATAACAATCCATTGATTAAAACTACAAAAATCATACATGTACGTAAAACCCTAAGGGTTTAAATCATGACAGATTTTTAACACTTCGACATTAAAAAACCGTGGCCAGTTATAAACGTATACCTTATCGGACAATTCGCAATGGCCTCAGAGGATAATGGAAATAAGAGGTGATCTCAGGAAGTGTGGGCAATTGATGACTAGTGATGAGGACCACATGTATGTGAAAATTGGCAAGTGATTAGGAGGAGGAGGATCTGAGGAAGAAAATGATGAAGATAATCTATATTCGAGGGAGATAATGTTTGAGCGAAACGAATGATGTTCTCAAATATAATTTGGGTTTGTGCGGTAAAACAGATGCATCAGAGAGAGAAAACATGACCGTTGTAAACTTAGGTGCATTTTGAATGAATGAAACTGGATTATATTGTGGGATTTCAATCATTTCAGTGCTTTTATACTAGAAATTGATTTGAAATTAGCTAAATATTTTACTTTAAAATTTAATCTAATTTTGTACTTAAAAAGATTTGAACTCACAATAGATTTGTGAAGTTATCATCAATACTACTATATCATAAAGTTACGGCCATCAACATCATTTGATATAGTTACTTTTATATATATATATATATATATACCATAGTAAAACAACATTTAACAATAACTTAATACTTGGTTAGGTGGCATTGTTAGAAACCAAATAAAACCCTAACAACTCAGTGCTTAGTATGGGTTTTATTATTTTTTTCTCGCAACTCGTGACTTAGTCAGTGTTTTTTTTTCAATTGTAATCATTTAAAACTGAGTTTGGTCAATAATATATATATAATATTTTTCATATATAGTATTTTATGAAAATACTACATATATCATTGCGTCATGCTTTTATATGTTTGCTAAGTAATAATCGTTACAATGTGTTTTTATATCCACGTTTTCAAATTCAGTCATGTTGCATAGCTCCCCACGTGTGAGAATACATTCCTAATTCTTCTTAATTTATATGAATCAAGATTAAATAATAAAAAATAAACATCTATATGTATGAAATTTATAAAACACCACATGTTTTGCTTACTAAAAAATAGGTATTAATTAAATTGATATTATAATCATTTATCAAATATCAAATTATGTGAACAAATTAGTTCGTCACTAAAATTATTTTCATCCACCTACCAACAAATTGCAAAATACAAAATATCATATTTAAATAAATAACTACTATTTTTAAGAGGTTTCACAAGTGACCTATGTAATGTGAGGTGGTTTGCTCAAATGAGTAACCCCTTCATTTATTTATACATGATGTTATGTATTTCATATGTTTTTTTTAATCTAGAATAATCTATACAAACTATTCATGATAGCTACATCTACATGGAAATAATAGATGTAAGGGATTATGCAAGATATTGTTGAGCCATTTTCCTAAAAAAAATCATGAGCATGAAGCATCGAGAGTGCTCTAGAAAATTTTAGGATTAAAGAGTTATGATCTAAATTTAGACGAAACGACATCCTCCTTCGCCTTCACGACTTCCTCATTGTGTTTTTGTTGTGGTACTTGCTTTCCTTGCCCATGGCTCTCCCTTGAAGGTTCTTGTTTTAGCATCTGTGGTAACTACTTTGTTAATGGAGACCAAAAACTTATCAATTGCAAACAATTGCATTAAATAATCGATCAACTAACAATTACACTCTTGGTTAAAGTTGGGTGTGAATTTCCTTTCCATAACATCAAAGAGTGGAATTAATTGAGAATTTAAACAGGATTCTCAAACTTTATAAGAATTTAAGAAATAGATTGTTAAACAATTCTCACGCATATAATTTTTAAATCGATGAAAACAGTAATTGATTATAAAGCTTATGCGATTAGGAAGAAATAACAAAATACTAACAAACAAGTATATTATGATCTTAAAGTTAGGGGACAAGTGTTGCATGCTTACTACAATCATTTTTCGAGTTACATATAACTAGGCAACTAGCCACCCGTGCTTCATAACCTTAGCCATGATCATATATATTATCATCTAAGCCTTGTGAAACGGATGCGTCAGGTTAGGCTAGATGACAAATCAAAACGGATTTTGAACAAATTGCAGTTTACAGGTCAAGTGTTGTGTGTCATCTAGAACCTTATATATAATCATAATAAAATAACTAAATAATATATATTATGTTATATATATAATTTTAGTTATCTTTGAAATAATGTGTAAATAAACAAAATAATTAAATAATGATTACCTGCTAAACTAGTGTTTAAAATTTTGTCACAGCTGAGGTCGAGCTCTATTTAAGCGATGTTGATTTTTAATTTGGCCCGTTAATCATCTTGATTTGGCCCAGTTGTACAATTTAAGTTAGATCGAGATGAAAGTAGCTATAGTTGAATTAACCTATTTATTGAAAAATAGATCATGATTGTACCATAGTATTATCACGTGAAAAAGAAGAACCATCACACAAACACAAAGATTTAACATGGTGAAGCCAAATGACTGATCAAAAATCGATGATTTCTTTTGTATTCCAAGTGTTATCATATATTCTTTTCATGAAATCCTTGTTACTTATATTTACAAGTATTGAATACTATCAAATATAAAACACTAAGATCAGCCTCTAAACAAATTTCAAGTTGAAATGGATTTTAAAATTTCATAAAAATCTTTGGTTGAACAAAAAGACTATGATCTTAGTTAATAAAAGAACAAACTATTTACAGTTGTTGTGGCAACCAGCGGGTTGATTATAACATTTTTTATTCTTCAAACAACACCAACATCTTGATTCCAACAAGCTAAGCGGGTTGATTATAACATTTTTTATTCTTCAAACAACACCAACATCTTGATTCCAACAAGCTAAATAATATACGCATGTACGCATGCACATATATAACTATATATATAGCTAACCATGAATCATAGTGTCTGAAAGAATCAACACTAGTAAGAAAAAGTGACATGAATTATTGATGATAGCCATTGAAACTAGAACCCAGTGATCGTAATGTATCTTTTGTGATGATGATGGGAAGCACCAAAGTACAGTTTGTGTTTCATACCCTCATCATCTTTTATAGTGGCTACAAATGCAAGTTACCAGGGAAACCGATTCACAAAGTTGGTGTGATATTGAAGTTTAATTTCATCATTATTACTGAGAGAATAATTAAATACATATCCAATCAAACTTTCGGTCCCTCCCTATGTTTTCAGTCATCCCAAAGGCCCCAACCCCCAAATCTCGAACAATGCATTCGTCATGAAGTCATTTCTCATTGTCTGTCGATCCCTCCCGTAGATCCTTTTCTCTTCATCATAATGGTTGTTGAAGCATAATCAGTTGGGATGGACTTGAAGATTTAGTTAGACTGTTTATAATTGTCCTTAGCTATAAAGGCACAGTCTCAGGAACTATCCTCTTACAATCAAGTAATAAAATAGAAGTGTCAAATAAATTATACTCTATTTTAAAAGTGATGATGATGAATAGTTAGAATTTATAATTTATTTAGTTGAGAGATTAATCCTAATTCATTTATAAATCTGTTAAAGAAATTGGAAGATGGTGGTGGCGGTGATAGCAATGAAGGTGGAGGCGGCAATGATGAGGGGGATTAGTAATATGGAGGAGTTGCTGGTGGGTGTGTGAATTTACAGTTTAGAAAGAATTGACATTTTAATAATTTAGTAACAAAAAATCTCACTATTTTATGCTTTAACTTACTGTACTTAGATGATCAAATTGATCAACCACCCAAACAGACATTTTAATAATTCAATAACTAAAAACTTTCACAATTTTTTATGCACCAACTTATTGTACTTCAACAATCGAACTAATCAACCACCCAAACCGCCAACTTGGGATAAACAAAACAACGATAAAAGCTTATATAAACAGCATCTGATATTCTATCCAAAACAGCAATGGCTGCAAAGAAAGCCACTGCAACTTTTACAAAAGGTTCCCATGATTCAACCGGTATAGCAAAAACTTCTTCTGAGGATCATCTGAATAACCAACATTATTAACTGTAAAACAAACTAAACATATAACTACATTTTCAGTGGCTTAGATCGCAAAATGGAGCCTTAACAAAGTCGATCCATAAAGATCGGGGAGATATGTTACCTCATGCTTTGCCTGATATAGATTGTTATATACACCACATGCATAGAACACAAAAGATGTTCAGTCAGCTCTCAGTTTCAATATCTCCTTGGCAGTCCTCAACCTAAAATACGGCATGTGTTCCTACAAGAAAGCATGATTACAAAAGATTTAGGTTATGCTTAGCATCTGAAATCATTGGAATGAAACTTTCCATGCAAAATACTTACAAAAATTCATCTACTAAAGAAAATTAAAGGAAAAAAGAAGAGACAGATTATCATGTGATAAGTTATAGCTCACCTGCTTGAAGCAGAGGCCAAGACCCCTGCTATAAAAGTCTGCATATTTAATCATAAATACACCACAGTCAAACCTGATAAAAAACCAACTATGATCAAAAGAGAGAGACATAATGGTAAACTAGCAGAAATTGCAATGATTGATCAGATTTGAAGAAAAACAAGTTGAAGTATTACACACCCATTCTCCTGGTTAGGAAGGTCTGTAACGTATTCTTGCTGCCAAGAAGTAACATCAATGTCTTCCCCATTCTTATCTTTCACCTCATCGACAATGTACTTGGCCTGCAGAATATTAGCCATAAGTAATGCACTACATGTATTATTTATAGTTGGGGAATGTACATTAGTATATGCATATAAATAACTAACTGTTAAGTATGTGAAAAAAAAAATCGCCTTCTTACAAAGAGAGAATCTAGCAAGGAAAGATAAAGTAACAAAAACCTAAAGGTTGCAAGGGTTGATTTGGGTTGTGTTTCCTCTCTATAAGGTCAAATAATAGATTGATAAGTAAAAAAAAATATTAGTTAAAAGCCTAAAAGATCAAATGGGTCGAACAAATTTAAGTCATTGGACTCTAATTTTAATGCATACAACAATATAACCCCATGTACTCAAGATTGCACGTATTCTTGTAACAGTACAGCAGTACTGTTTCTCTAATTATAAGTAATGCACTTATTTTATACAAAACAAACAAAAACTGATTTTAGGTCAACCAAGCCCATTCGACCAGCAATAAAATCAACATGTTTCAAACTGAACCGTTTTTTGACCCATCAACTGACATGCCCGTCTTGCCACTACTCAAACCTAAAAATAGTGGGCAATCGATGACATTTGTATGCATAAGTGGTATATAAGAAGTTATTATCATACATACCAATACCCTCATTACTTGTTTATCAATTCCTCCAAGTGAGTCAAAATACTAGAATTTTTCTTCTTTTTTGTTGATAACAGCCAAACACCAATGTATTTCTTTGTGAACAGGGACAAATATCTGCTTATAAGATATGATCCAGCTACCGAATTTAAGAAAGAATAGCATGATAATTAGAAATAGAGGGAAAAGTTTTCCCGGAAAACATATTTAACATTACTTTGTCACACTCAAGGAGGCTGTATCCCGACTTCCTCTGCGTAGTCCATCTTCTAACTGACTTGTAGTCATATCCCGTCCTTCCGCTTATCAACTATTGTAGCAACAAAATGTTAAAATAAGAATCATGAAAGGCACCAAATGTTATATGAATTAAGACACATACACAATAGTGACGGAGATGCTCTGTGTATGACAAAGAACTTAAGATCTAGATTGTCCCCAATGCCCATTTAGAACTTTAAAAGATTCCAATAATTGTGTGTACTAGCACTTTAAGAACGCAAACAAAAATTACACTTTGCAATAATTTAGTTTGTTCATTATTAAGATAAAACAGATGATTCTATAATCAAGGAAATACAAATTCAAAAATTTTCAGACACGTTTCAACTACTAGTATCTATTTACCCTGGATTTAAAAATCAGTCAACTTTAAGCCACATATTGTTGTCAAGAAAAGGCCTGGGTGTCACCAACACAAATAATATATGAAAAGTACAAGCCATAGTTCACTCTATTGTTTTAAACATTGTGTTACTAATAAATGAAATTCATATCAGTGGCTTGATTTCATACAGCCCTCAATGTCATTGGTTATTCATGAGTAAGAGATGATGATGGAGCATTGACTAGGCATGGTTATGTCTTGTATTTTGTAGGGAAGGCCATTGATCGAGAAGAGAGTTGCAAAAAGAAGCAGTTTGATTTGGATGCATGCATTGAATATTTTATGGGGATAACTTCAAATATTATGGACCGACATTTTAGAAGAAAGATATTGATATCATTCTTAGTTATCCATTATACAAATTCTTCTTAAACTATTTTTGAACTGTGTTTACCTTTTTGGTTAAGCATTTCCTATTACACCTCTATGTTTAATACTTCACTTACTGCTCATCTTTATAGTTTATACAAAAATAGTAGAAAAATCAAAGAATCCACTCCTAAAGTCATCTGCACATTTATTAAAATAGATCACTTGCTTCCTTATCCTACATATAATTCAGCGTAAATTTTTTAGACCAAAAGGAATCAAAATATTAAAGCCAGGTGGTAAATTAACTTTCAAATATCCCAAAGTAAGAATATATCCTTGAAACCAAAGTACTCCCGAGATACGAGGTACAGAAGAATGATGTAAATAAAGCCAACAAAGAGGCGGAAAGGTATGAATTCAACTAACCTTCTTGTAGAAAAACGTGTTGAAGAAATGACATTTTAGAATCTTTTTAGGTTCCTTCTTTTCCCTCTCTTTCAGCAACTCAAGATAAACATTAATAACCCATAATATGGAAATTTTTAACATAAAAGATCTTGCTCAACAAGTTATGTTGCAGCTAAACGTAACATGCAAAAGTAAAAACTACCTCATCATTTAACCATGAGCCAGGTCTTAAACACCTTAGGACTTCTCCCGCAATTGTAATATTTGAATTCTCATGAGTGACCAAAACCTTCCCTCTACAAATTTTAAGCAACATCTTACATCAGTATCACAAGGCAAAACACACAAGGAATTCATTGATATAAGTGTAACACACAAACACAGCAGCATAGGCACACACGCATACACATACGTATGTACTAACTTCGTACATACATACTCGTAGTATGTACTACATACATGCACATACACACATTAAACCATACCGGCAAGAATTAGACATTGCATTAGCAACCATTTCCAGGTCATCCTCATCAGGGGATCGAAAAGCCTCAATTAATATGTCCTGAAAAAATGAATCAGTTTAACATGAGACAAGAATGACTCGTATAACTTCAAATCACCAACAGATAAGTATTACAAAACAGTTCACCTCGTCTTTCTTCGCCTCATCTTTCTTTGCAGGAAACAACTGTTTAGATGAAGCTCTCTTTTCCTCTACTAAACGGATATCAAAGCTCAATCTCCTTAACTGAGCATCTCGCTTTTCAGATGAATCATATAGCAACTTTTTATAATAAGGATAAAATGCATCTAAATCCAAAACATCAGACCTCTGGTTCAATGACAAAGATTCTAATGGCTTCCCATCTATCAAATCTAAAACCACTCCTGCAGAAGCAGAAGGCCGAAGAGAATTCACCGTTCTTCCACCACGTATATCCGGATTTTGTCTAGTATGTTCACTACAGCTACTATTTAACCTTTTGGAGCTTGCAGTAAATCCCTTAAGGAGCTTGAATTTCTCCAACAATCGGGGATACCTGCTGCGGATATGAACGAATCCTTGAAATCAAACTCTTCGTTGTCGCCGTATAAACCGAATAAGATGATAATTTGAGCTTCTTTGAAATGTGAGGATGGTCGTGATCGGAGGCGGATGGTGATGACGATTGAAATTCTGCGTGGCGTTTGTAGCGATTGTTCGTCAGAGCACCCATTTTTTCGATTGAGAAAACAATCTAGGGTTTCGGTAAAACCCCTTGAAATAAAGATTTGTGATTTGGTCGAATGAATGCTAGCATGCAAACAGGGAAATCCCTAGATACAAAGTGGAATTACACTTGAAGGTTTCAGTGGGTCTTGAAGGATATATGTTTTTTTTTCCTCTTTTTTTGTTTTTTTTTCGTATATATGGATAGTCAATTTCAAAAATACGTATAGATAACGTTTAGTATGCGAGAACGAGAACCGAAATAAATTGCACCATCGAGTGTAAGGTATGTTTGGGAATAACTTTTGAAAACTGACTTTTGACTTATTAATTATTAAAAAGTTAATAAGTAAAAAAAAATGTATGTCAAACCCAAAAATATTTTTCAAACTAACTTTTTATATAAAGTAAAAAATAGGTTTTAAAAATTAAGATGGAGTTACTTATTAACTTTTGAAAACTATTTTTAGTTTAATTTCGTATTATACATCTCTGCTATCTTCTATTAACTCTCATAGTTTTTAAATTATATTTTTTGATCATTTTATAACATTTTAGTTTATAAGCTAATTCAAATATTTTTTTAAAAATCTTTTTGAAAAATCATAGGTTAATAAGTTTTTTTCGTCAAAACTCCTTTTCATATGAAAAAAAAAAGTTTAAAACTCGTTTTGTTTTTTTAAGACATGGATTAAAATATATAAAGAAAAAAGCCAAAAAAAAATGGACAAATCCCACCTCTCTAATGATCGAATCTGGGTGGACATGGGGTTCACCATTCACAGAACACCCGTTAGCAATGGGATAACCGTTGCTTTTATGTTTACTCTTCGTATGTGGATTCTTTATTCAAAAGTCAGAATCTGGAGAAAAAAAAAAAAAAAAAACTTGTGTTTCAATCGTGTACTCGTGTGGTGCCATAATTATTATTATTAATAACAAGTTAATCTGTAGATTTATTTAACTTCTTACTACAATATATGTTGGTACCATTGATGATTTTTAAAATACATAACCAAAAATAATTCATAATTTATTTCTTATGCAGTTAAGAAAGTAAGTGATCGAACGACTATTCCTATTTCAAAAAGGGGCCTGAAAAATGCAGAGAAAGAAAAGTTCAAGTAACCCTAGCAATAATAAAATAGAAATTCTAAAATGGATAAACTAATCAAACTACATAGATTTAAATTAAGAAGTTTATCAAACTACGTACACTACTAGATAACAAACAATTATATACTTATTTGATTGTTATCATAATATTATTAATATCAAAATCCGTGTTACAAAAATAGCTATAACAAATACTAACTTATATGCATTCACATTTTTGTTTTATTAATTTTTATGATTGCCTGCTATTTTATAAAAACACATAATATAAATTTCATGGCGTGACGAGACGATCCCGTGGCAACGTGCGGAAGCCACTACTAGTTATTAATTTTTTTTTCAAACATTAGTTAATAAAGTATTACTGGACTCATTAACCGACTTCCATCACCCTCGCCCCATAAATCCACATGAGGCAATGGCACTCTCGAGTTTATCTAGAGTCAATGCGTGAGGTTCGAAGTACGATATCAACTCAAATATCGTGTACATCCCAAACCTTGGTATGGGCTCCCGATCATTGTCGTGTGCTTAAGTATTATTTGCAATGTTGACAAGTTCAAACTATGTTTTGCCTTCGAAGCATAGAAGTTTGAGAATACATCACATGTACTTTGTTGGTTCTATGGGCGATTACTATTCGTGTTTGTTTATGCGCATAAAATAAAAAATGTTATAGGGTATTCTTGTCTTGCTTTACCTTCTATCGTTGTGTTATTGTACTATTAGTCACATAAAGATGCGATTACGATGGCATTCATGTACACTTGTGATAAATAAAAAAACCACAGTTAGGATGGTAACTAGCACAACTCCCGTTAGAGTATTATATACAAATGTTTATTCGGTCTCAGTCGTTCTGAACATAATACCATCTCTAAAACTAATATGTTTAAAGCAATTGAACATAATATCATCTCTAAAACAAATACATTTAAGGCATTACATCTATATGAAAGGAAAACTTTCATAAATAGTGAATTTAATTTTTTTTTTTTTCATTTTGACCACATTTTGTTGGTATAGTGAAGACTGTTGTGATGGGTTTTTCTTTATTTATGTTTTGATGCTCATGATCGTGTCGCCGTCGGCGGCTTGGGTTGGAGGTTGTACGTAACCTATATTTTTGTGTTTTTTTGTTTCTTTTATTTTCCCTATTATTTTAGGTTTTTTTAAGAGTGCAGACATTATTATAACTTACGTTTATGGTCTGTATCAGAATAACCATCATTTTTACGTGTTTTAACGTCTGCATTTTAGTATTTGAGGTCGTGACGGAATTTCCGGCGCAACATGCGAGAATATCTAGTTTGTAGCCGGATAGAAGGAAATTGTAATTTTTATCTTTTTAAAGCGTCTCATACTCGTGGATTGTATAAACGGTTCCACTCGTACAGTCACACCAAACCTCTGATAAATTTCCACTGTAAACTCTCACCGATCAAACACGTAGCATCCAACGACATCATGGATATCCCACCGGAGATCATCACCAACATCCTCCACCGTCTTCCGGCGAAATCCCTCGGTCGCTTCCGGTGCGTCTCAAAGCACTGGCTAGCCCAAATCTCCGACCCCCAATTCATCAAACTCCACCACAACACCCACAATCGCACCCACCTCTTCTGCGACTCCGACGATGGTTCACTCTACACACTCCCCCTCAACCAACACGACGAAACACCAAAGAAACTCACCTTACAGCTACCTCACGCCGATGTGTTCATCTTCCATGGTTCTTGCAATGGTCTCGTGTTGGGGTCCGCTGATGACTTCGTTAGCGCCCATTCGCTCGTGGTGTTCAACCCCACGACTAAAGAGTTTGTGAAATTGCCCAATTCGAGCTATGAGATGGTTAATAATATGCTGGAGATTGATATCATGTATGGATTTGGGTATGATTCGATGAGGGATGATTACAAGGTTGTGACGATCTCTTACTTTCATTATAACTATCTGATACCTCCTGATTGTATGTCTGTGCACGTTTATAGCCTTAGGGATGATAATTGGAGGTGGGTGGTTGATTCTCCTTATGATCATTCTCATGGGAAGGGTTTGCCTGCTGTTTATGCTAATGGGTTTCTTCATTGGATTGCTAATAAGGGTTCTGATCGGTTTCCGGTGATTGTGGCTTTTGGTTTAGCTGATGAGGCGTTTAGTGAGGTGCCATCGCCCGATTTGGGTAATGGTTTTGAGGTTTTGTGTGAGAGTGATTGTAAACTTGTTGTTCTTGGTGAAAAGCTTGGTGTGTTTTTGGGAGATGAGGTGTGGGTGATGAATGAGTACGGGGTAAGGGACTCGTGGTCGAAGATTTTGATCCGTGGTCTTGAAGAAAATCCGATTGTTGAGCCGAAGGTTTTTTATGACAATGGTAAGATTCTGATGGTTAGTGGTAATCTAATGTGGACTGATGATGTTGAAGAGAAATCTTTCTGTGGAACTATTGATGTATCTAGGGATATTAAAGGGTTGAAGGTTAAAGGTGCTTATGTTGAAAGCCTTGTCTCGCCGAAATTTAGGTGAAACAATCAGGAATCGACAAATTCGAGTGGAGATTCATACGTGGAAGTAAGGTTTTTGGTTTATTTTTTAAGCTTGTTTGTTATACTTTAAGTTTGTATTTGCATATACTCAACATGAAATGGTTGTCAACTCTTTTCAGTATTACTCTTGAATCTTAATAAGTTGTCTTAGAATAGTTTAGATTGTTATAGATTGCTAGTAACAGTAGTTTTGGTTATGTTCCTTGAATATGGATCTTGTATGATGTTGTGTTGTACTTTATTATATGGTCCTTGATCCCATCTTGTATATTGTTTTGACAAGAGTTGGTGCGCATTTTCAGATTTATGGAGAGAACTGTATGCTCGTGTATGTGTAATGTGTTGTTTATCTCAAACATATTCCACCCAGTCTTTATATATCGTAAAGATTTTTTAATCAACATAATTTGATATCATGTTGAATTTTATACGAACCTGTTTGAAACAAAATGGTACTTGGCATACTGGTGAAATTAATGACCTTTGGTTTTAACCTGTCGGTGGGATTATGCTCTAACGTAGCATAATTGCATTGCATTCTTAATTTGGGGGGTTTATGATTATCTAGCCTACTAATTTCTGCTTTCTGTGTATTCTTGATGAAGTTTAAGACTTGTTTAAGTGGTTGGAGATGATCTTCATGTGTTCATGATCAAGTATATCATATTTGCATTGTATATAGTGAGCGACAAAAAGTTCCACCGTAAAAATGTTGTATTTTAGCTATGGTTCTAATTGGCTTTTTTTGTGAAATCAGCTGTGAAGGATGGTGACAATGTTTAAAAAGACGATTGATGGAGGTGACAAAGTGGGTGGCTTGGATCAAGTATAGTACCCGGTGGGTTGGATATGTAGGCTATCGGGTAAGGGTTGAAATGGTCATGTTGAAATTGGTTAGCTTTTTCAAACGGGTCAACAGCTTAGAGTATTGGGCGGTTGACCCGTTGCAAGTACCCTTTTCTGTTTTATCTTCTGGTCAACCGTGCAAAATGTATGTTTTGAACTCTGGCTCACAGGTCTGTGATTGTTGCTTTTGTGAACTTAAAGGTTCTTACTTTCTTTTCATATTTGCTTGTGTTCTCTATTTTTGGGTTTAAATTTGATTTTTCTTGTTTTGAGTTTTGCAATTCCGAATCATAAATTCTGGTGGGAGTTGAATCCTATATTTAGGTACTAGAGCTTTCTCAGGCATCCATGGAAACAAAAGAATAGCAGTTGAGCAAATTACAAATAGATACAGAGTTTCAGTACCTTTTTCCAGCCATTACAGTCGTTATAACAAAATAAGTCTTTTCTATCAATGATAATAATGAGATCATATCTTTACAGACCATTGTTCTTAAATACATGAATTGGTTAAAGTTGAAACCAAGTTTTATATTCATTAGTCATTAGATTTTGTAAAATCTAACATTTTTTATAACTTTGAAACTGCATGATTGGTAGGGATGCCAAAAACCCGAACCCATGATAGAAACTTGAATCGTGAAAATTTTTAGTCGGATTAGGGATGCCTTGTTAGGTTACTGTGCGGGTAATGGGAATTTTTATCGAATTCAAGGCCCTTTTTATCCACCTTGTGTGGGGGTTTTCATTGTATACATCTACTACATACTTTATATGCGTAACTTCTAAGTAATCACTACCCAACGAATGGAAACAAATGTATTTTCACTACGAGTGCTAGTAAGAAAATTATTGATGACCCTTTTCAATTTGTAACATGGGAGAAATATTGGTTGTTTCTACTCGCTGCAACCTTTCACCCCGAATCCTACTAGGCATTCACCAGCACCTGAAACCCACGAGTAAAGTGAACAAATGACACCCCCATAATTTCCAGCTCCCTCTCAATTCACTGGTTTTGGCAGACGAAGATGATTACTTACTTCTAGCCTTCGGTTACAGAATATCTTTGAACAATCATAAATTGAAAACATGGAAATATATGGGAAGTTGTTCAAATCGAAAGTTAAAATATGAAATTTTCAAACGGGATTTGAATTCAAAAAAGATTCGTTGAATTCAAAATTTTCAAAACTGAATTCAAAAAATATTAGTCGAATTCGAATCAATTTCGACCTTATTTGATTCAAATTTAGCCAAAAAAATCAATCTAATATTTACTTTCAAAATTCATGAAAACTCAGAGGTATTCAAATTTTAAACGATTAAAATAAAAGAAAAATGCAACATGTAAAACAATGTAAGTGCTAAAAAAGAAAATTAAAATCAAATATAATTATAAAAAGTTTAAATTAGCAATAAACTTTCAAGCTTCACGTTCACAAAATTTACGTTATTATTAGAGCATGAAATGATAAACAGTTATTTTCTAAGTGCAACCTGTGATTCTTATGGTACAACTTGGTTTCTGGCTTCATTTAGCCTGTTGTTCTTCCTTTCTTGCCGGAAGCTTTGTTGTCGCCTGTGATTCTTTAAATCCCTTTTCTGACATGCAATGTCGGTCGCCGCTCACACCCCGGTCTTTGTGGCTATTTTGGGTCGTCGATGGCGGCGAGTGGCTTTATCCCCTACTGTGTTTAAATGAGCAGTTATGTTTGGGGTTTACTGTCGATGATGATGAGTGTTAACTCATCCGAGGCTGATTGTTATTGTTTTGGTTTTAAGGATGTCGATTATGACGGTATCGAAGGTGAGGGTTGTTCTGTTGAGTATGTTGGTGTTTTGTTCTTTTTTTTTGCAGTGAACTCTGTGGGCAATCGATTTGATTGCCTGGGCATGGCTGCCGTTAATCGGATGCAAGTTCTCAGCCCGTCATAGTCATGGCGGTTATTGTGATGTGTCATCGATATAGTTGGTTTCCATTTAGTTGGCGATGATGATACCGAAAGATGATCGGTCTGTCGTCGTGACGTGGTAAACCGAAAAGTTTGCAGCACGACAGAAAACTTACATATCTGAGGCGCTTCGTAACACACTAGTTAAGATAAAGTGGTAACATGGTTTGGATATTTAGAAGTTGAAATGGGAATTTGGTTAAATCAATCAGACTTGGTTATCTTCTAATAAATTAAAGGTTTAAATAAAAATACTAAGATTAATTTACATATAAAGAATAATAAAAATATATATCTTTCAAATTCAAATTTGTATCAAATAAAAAATCGCAAACTCAAAATTTCATTGCGAAATTCTATATTAAACTACGAATCGAATCAAAATTGAATATAAAAAATGAAATCGAATCATGAATTACTGATTTACAATTCAAATATAATAGAATTTTGATTTTATGGTTTGGTTCGAAATTCAAATGTAAATTGAATATAAAGAATAAAAAGATATATATCTTTTATCACCAACGTCACGCGAAATGTCATCACGGTTCCCTTAGTTGGTTTTATTTTATTAATTATTTTCTTTAATTGCTAGATTTACATCAGCTGATTTTATGGTTTTATTCGATTTCACCTGTAAGTTCAATTTTTTCGTTGGTTAGTTCGATGTACGGCTTGGGTTGATTATTTTGTGTATATGCTTGAAGTATGACCCCCAACCCTTTTTGTTTATTTGTTTTATTATGTAGTTTTAGTAATTACTTTAATATTTTTTATGATAATTGTTGATTGAACAATTATCTTTTGTATAACACAAGATTTCACAACATACATCTGTCAAGTATATTTGATAAGACAAGATTTCATTAAAATATAATTAAAATGATATAATGATGTATTAATATTTAGTATATAATTTTTTTTTTATATTTGTAACGATGCAATATTTGAGCATGAAATCTTATGATTCTTTTAATATTAGTTATAATATTTTATTTTATATAGTTTTTATAATATAAAAAATTGGCCATTGAAAACCATTCATAAATCGGCTGGGGTTTGTGTGTAGTGGTAATGATAAAGGTGTTATATTCGAATCGGATTCGAAAAACTCGAAATTTGATTCGATTCAAGCACTGAATCGAAATTCGATTCGAATTTTCAAATTCGAATTCGATTTGACTTGAAATTTAAATGTCGAATTCAAATCGAATTACGAATTTGTGATTTTCTATTTGATTCAATTCGAAATTCAAAATAGAAATACACACACTTAACTTATTTATTTTATATATTAATTTAGAAACATGTATATGAAAAATTAAGAATAAGAATTGGAAGTTTAAAAAAATTTATAATCTATAACTTTAAATCCTCATTTGTAACTTTTATATTATTTGAAACTTGAAATATTTTGTATGTTATGCTTGTTTTTTTTTTATTTTGATCATTTGAAATTGTATTTGTTGAATTAATTTTGAAAATATTATTCAATTAATTATTTTTTTACTAAATACAAATCGAATAAAATCTAATTCGATTCGAATTCGAAATTTATTTCGAATACGAATCGAACTCGAATGTTGTTTGAATATTTTGAATTCGAATCGATTCGAATTCGACTTGTCTTTTTCGAATTCGAATTGAATTCAAATCATGTTTGAGAATTTCAAAATTCGACTTATTCGATTCGATGAATACCCCTAGTAAATGATTTTTTCATCTAAATAAAAGGTTGTGGGTTCGAGTATTGAGCGTGACAATTTATTCATGATTATTTAGATGTTGTATGTATGTGTAGTGAGTAAATGTAAATAGGTGCGTGAGTCGTCGTTAAAAATATTGATTAAATAATAAAACTTAACTTTGATAGCCCTGTTACACGATTTAGTTACATTCTAACTCGGAATTAAGTTTATAATTGTTATCATTATCATTATATATAATATTTAATTAATTAGTAAAATTCTAAAACAAAAATTTTGGAAGCTGAAAGTTTTTCATTTATATGTTACCAACTAGAGCTGCAAACGAAACGAACGTTCAGCGAACAGTTCGTGAACCATTCGACGGAAAATTCGTTTATGCTCGTTCGTTTAGTAAATGAACGAATACGAACAAAAAATTTTGTTCGTTTGGTTAAAAGAACGAGCATGAACACAAGCCACGTTCTTTCATTTATGTTCGTGAACATTCGATATGTGTTCGTTTATGTTCGTTAATGTTCGTTTGTTTGTGTGTTCGTTTATTTTCGTTAATGTGTTCTTTTATGTTGTTAATTTTTGTGTTAGTTCTTATTATAACAAAAATATCAATAATTTTTTTAATATTTATGTTAAGTACTTATTTATTTTTGATGGATTTTGTGTAATTTTTATGATAAAAATGTAAATTTTATTCTAAAATAAATATATGATCATTTGTACTCGTTTGTGTTAACGAACTTCTTTATGTTCGTCTTGTTTATGAAAATCTATTTGTGTTCATTTGCGTTCGATAAGTGTTCGTGAACAGTTCATGAACATGTTCATATTCTTAATGAACGAACACGAACAAGAAATCTTATTCGTTAAGTGTTTGTGAACAGCTCATGAACAAGTTTATTTTTTAAAAACGAACACGAACACGAACAAGACCCTGTTCGTGTTCGTTCAGTTCATTTCCAGCCTTATTACCAACACATGTTGATCTCTGATCTTCCACCTAGTCCAATTTAATTCACACAAATTGATGTTCAAGAATGGCTCTGAGGGCAAAAGTTCTCGATGAATCATCACCAACATTCTGCATTGTCTTCCACCAAATCTTTTGGTCACTTTAGGTCCATTTTAAAGTGTTTATTGTCTACATTCGAAATCTCAGTCAAAATACTTCTCAACCGCAAGCATTTCATTTTAGTTTCCGGCCATCATAAACATTTCATACATCAAAACTATATCATTGCAATAACCAGGAAAAGGAAAAACATCGAAAGGAGCTTGAATTAAAGCAAAGTACGTTGTTGATCTTCGTGGTGGCGCCTCATGGTGATTAAATGGGGAAGAACAGATTTTATGTTGATCAGAGCCTAAAATGTAATGCTTGTGGTAAAGGGTTTGGGTATTTATGAATCAAGGAGGTTTTGTGAGAGACAAAAAAACCCTTTGAAGTAAACATAACGAGGTCAAAAGATTCAACAAATTTATACATGTCAATCCGTTTTTTTTATTTATAAGACCATCCCTAATGGAATGTTTTTTATACTTTTATAGCCGTGTGACAGTTCATTGATGTTCCCAATAAGGGTGGTTTGTTTTTATTCAATGTTCATCCCCAATAACATGAAGAAACTTTAATTTTGTCAGATGGGTGGGAAGGGTTTGAGTGCTAATTTAAAAAAAAAAAAAATTAAATTTTGTATGTATGTAATGATAAAAACTAGTTCTCTCTCTCTCTCTCTCTATATATATATATATATATATATATATATATATATATATATATATATATATATATATATGTTAAAAACACTAAAATTAAAAGATTAAACTTTAGATCTCTCAATTTTACTTTTTGTAAATATCAAATTCTACTTAAACGAAAAATATTTAAATTTGTTAAATTTTCTCTTCAAGGAACATATAAAATATTGTTCTGTATATTCTACTAAGATAAAGGTGTTGGTAATTAAATATAAATGTAAAATAGGTGATGATGTGGCAATTCTTTATGGTGTTTTTAGGTATTCTTATTGGGAATGTTTTTTGATGTTTTCAATGTGTTTTCTGATGTGATGGCTGACTAAATATGTTTTCTAATGTTTGATAAGTTCTCTGTTGGCGATGCTCTAACAAATTTAACTAATTTATAGGCAAATTTATATTACTAACCTAAGTTGGGTCTTTTTGGGTTATGCCACCGTCTCTTTTGGGTTTTAAGATGGTCTGGTGGTAGAACGCTTGGGTTCTTCACTTTGACCCTCCTCAGGACACACATTAGATGGTTAATCCTTGACAGTGATTGGAGACGTCAAGTCAAAGTTCAAGCGTTATGCAATAGCTGGGGAAAGATCTTAAAAAATGTAAATTCTTCTTTTATCTTTTTTATTTAATAAAAAAATTATTTAGTTTTCATGATTTTTAACTACATGTTTTAATTGATCTCTCATCTACAATCTAAAGAAATACAAATAAGTTTAAGATAATTATAGATACTTTGATATACAACAATGTTAACCTTTATATTCAGTGTATGATTATTTTCTTTTAATAAAACATGAAAATTTTGAAGTGATAGTTAAATCAACTAAAACCACAAAAAAGATTTTGCTAAATGTACCTTTGTTTCTATGTTTTGTTGTTACATCATCTTTTAACTTAAATCAAATATGCGACAACTTAAAAAAAAAAAAAAAAAACTCTCAACCTCTTGAATGAAATTAATACATCTTACTACTACGATGTCCCCTTAGGGACACACTCATGACATAACTTATGTTTCATATACTTATATTATATTGATACCTTTAAAGTAGTAGCGGTAGTGTGATAATAATAGAAAAATATTGTTATGTAGGTAGCCACGTCAATAATGTACAACAATTAAAAAACAGGTGTAGTCTTGTGTGATAGTGATGAGATTTAGTTTAGTGGTTGGTTGGAAATTAAAAAAACTAATAGAAAAAATACACACACACAACACTCACACCCATGAAGAGCTTCACATTCTTGCCACAAAATCTCCATCACACTCACGATCACACAATAGGGGTTGGTGTTAACGGCGTTACATGCATAAGTGGCATCCCTTTACACCCTCACTATTGGATAATCTAAAGTAATGTTTTGGTACGAAAAAATGATTAGTGGAATAGATCGAACCGTCATAAGAGAATGAAAAAAGAAGGTGATCAGTTCGTCAATAAAGAATCATCATTATATTCCATTCATCCTTTTTTTCCTTTATATCAAACAATACAAATTAATAACTCATATAATTCCAACAAAATAACTAACATAACAATAAAATAATAATAATCTACTCCGTTCACCAATCTATTTTATTTTATATTTTTTCTTAACGGCAAGTTAGTTGTTAGTAAGTTAGTAACATTAAGTCAGTAAATACGTTCACGCCAGAGATTAAACCCATAACCTTAAAAAAAAAAAAAAAAAAAAATCTTTTCACATTCTCCTTGAACGAATAACCCAAAAAATAATTGACATCTATTTTATTATCTCTTTCATTCAATTACCCCAATCCCTCAATTTAATGTCCAGGGATGCCACGGGTTCTAGTGCCACGTGTATATTATTTTGCAACTCCAAACAGTAGCCACGTTTTCGAACACGGAGACAGATATAAGTTATAACATTAATTCCCTTAGGAAACAAATTTTCGCCTCAAACTCAAATCTGCTGAGGGATCCAACTGATCTCTCATCTCTAAACACCTTTGGCTGAATTTTACATCTATGGCGGCCTCTAAGCTCTATATCTTCTTTCTAATTTCCCTCTTATTTGGCCTAATTTTCACTCTAAGTGAAGCTGATAGTGCCGTTGAAGAAGCTGCAGTTGGATCCGGTGACTCCGAGGCTTTACGACTTGAATTGGATAAACTCACCTCCAAGATCCATTCACTTGGTTTGTTTAATTCTGTTACATCTATAACATCGAGTTTTGATTAGTAGTAGAAGTAATTTGTTGAACTTTATCTTGTCAAGGTAGTAACTTGTGGTGTACGTTAGTCTGTTAACCCTAGTTCCGTAGTGAGATTTGAAATTAGTTGGTCATTGGTTTAGTGTTTATCTGTTTTGAAGTAATCTGATAATGCGTTTAATTTCGTAGAATCGCTTGTTGACGAGAAGAATCGAGAAGTGAAAAGCAGAGATGAGATAATTGCTCAGAAAGAGAAGGTAATTGCAGAGAAAGAGAGGGCAATTGTAGAGAAGTCAGCTAGCATTACATCGTTAAAAGAAGAGGTAGCTTCACTTGAAGTAAGATTAGTAATGATTATTTGGGTTCAATATATGATTTTTCTACGGAAGTAAGTGAATTCTTATGGTATGATTAACAAGATCCAATGTTTTTTGTTTAACAGGTTAAAGGGTCCTTAGATGCTAATGAACAGGTCAAAAAAGCTCATACACGGGTTCTTGAATTGGAGGAGCAGGTTGGCATGATATATCATCTACCCAAACATGTCAAGATAACATTTGTTAAAAATAATAAAATTATTACAGGTGGAGAGACTCCAAATGGAGATAAAGATGAAGAACAACTTAAGGGAGGCCTTGGAAACTCGCACAAAAGATTTGGAAAAGGAAGTGGCTGATCTAAACCAAAAGCTTCATGATGTAAGTTGTTTAATACTGCACAACTCTTAAAGGAGATTTGCATTGATGTTCCTTATGTGGGTGTATCTTATGGTGGTGGATATTTTTTGCAAACCGAAGTCTAGTCTTCTTGCGCTCGAGTTTAAAACATGTGTTGCTTATAGTTGTTAAAATCCCCTATAATTCAATGTCAGTTTCCACTCAACTTTATGAAGAATAGAAAACATGTATGTTTGGACCATCTATGGTTATAATATAAACAACGTTTCTTTCTAGTTTGTGCAAATAAGAAGGTTACATCATAAATTCTGTTGCAATTTATATGCCCTATGATTTAAAAGTATATGAGCTAAGGAAGGAGGAAGGACTTCTATTGTCTGTAGGCTAGTTAATATTATTTAATATAAATTTTTTATGAACCTATGCTTTTTGTTAATTATAACTAATTTATTAGAATGAACCTTTTTAATGTTGTTTGCTTGAAGCGTGTTGTGATGGTCTTCTTGCCAAACCATGTTTTCTGTTAATGGTCTTTTCTAGTCCTGAGTTTGTTTAATCTTCTTTTTCATGATTAAGAGTTAAGACATAATCAGTTTGTGGGTTGGGTTAGGTTCAATCCTTATACTTTTTTGTCTCTAATTATATCTTTTGTTTCAGCTTCAACAAGTTGTTGATGAACAGAAGACAAAACTTCATAAAACTGAGCGTGCTCTAAAAATTGCTGAGGTTTGTCCACTGCAATGGTGTTTGGTATGTTGACGTGAATATGAGAACATACAATGTCTTTACATGTGTAATTATGCAGGAGGAACTTATGAAGGCTAAATTTGAAGCAACATCAAAAGTTAAAGAGCTGACTGAGGTAAAAACTGAAAGTTAGCTATCTCACAATGCTGTTAGGCTTTTACAAGTGTGCATGTTCCTTTACTGCATTTCTATTCAGATCGTGTGATTTTACCTGCATTTAAGAAACCTTATTCGGTGTTCTGTAAACGTATCCAGGTTCATGGTGCATGGTTGCCACCTTGGCTTGCAGCTCATTTGGTTGGTTTTCAGGTAGTTTTCTTTATATGTCATTTATGCCTAAAAGAATTGGATTTAACTACATTAGTATCTTGCAGTCTTATGCAGAGAGCCACTGGAAAGAGCATGGGAAACATGCTTTCGAGTCACTAAAGCAAAAGGTAATATTTGTACATTTAGCAGAGTAGTAGGCATTATTGCATGTGTCATTTATTAAAATTTTAGGCCCTTTTTGGTTAAACTGTTCATTTTGTCCTTATGAGAAGACATGTTAAGGTCTCATTTTGTTGTGGCAGGCTTTGGAGAGAAAGGCACACGCTGAAAAATGGGCCGAACCTCATGTGCAGACAATCAAAACTGTAAGCGACCTCCTGATTTTTTTAGTTTTTTTTTTCAAATTGTGCTTATGTATATTGTTGCATTATGTTAAAATTCATGGTGCAGATAGTTACTCGGTCTTTTTGTTTGTTAATACATGTTATTTGTGACTACTGTGAACTGTTTGCAGAATGTAATTCCTTAGGATCCGGCATGTTCATTTTTTTTGTTCATATTTATTCTTTGTTTAGTATTGTTTCTGAATAGTTTTACTTATATTTGATTTTGCATTTCTAAATATACTCAGAAATGGATCCCAGCTGCTAGGGATCGATGGACGTTGGTAGTAACTAACGTTGAACCACAACTACAATTACTAACCAAAAAGACCAAAGAGGTTTATATTCAATCCAAGGATGCTTTATCTCCACATGTGCTCAAATTTAAGGAAGTCGTGGATCCTCACTTTCAGGTTTGTTTGCTTTTTTCCTTGGTTATGAAGTGTTGCCACTACAAATCAGTTGATACTTCACGTATTTTGGGCATTTTAATACTTAAAAAAAGTTGTTAGAATTGTTAACTTGTGTGGAGAAATGTGCCATGAAAAATTACTTTACATATTCACACTTTAAGATGTATGGGGAAATTGACTCGATCTTATTTTTTTTACACCCCACGAATTCCAAGCGTGGACATTTCCCAATCTTCATGCTATTATTTCTACACATTATAAGCATTGATTTTTTTTTTTTTTTATTCCATGACATTTACAGATGTGACTAAAATTTAATAAATTTTGCACAATTCTGTAGATATTTTGTACATCTTAGTGTGTTCTAATTAGTAAATTACATGGTGACAGACTGTCAAGCAGGTCTCCAAGCCTTACATTGACCACATTACTACTGCAACAAAACCTCATCTTGATAAAGCTCGGGAAATAGTGGCACCTTACACTAAGGAGGCAGTTATTGCTTATGGGAAGTTTCTTGAATCAGCTACTAAATACCATCATCAGGTATTGAATACTAGTCTGGTATTTGCTTATTATTCACAAGCTTTTTTCGGATTCTGGCAATTCTGACTTGTACACATACAATGGATCGATTTGTGTTATGTTATATCTCTAGTGGGTCAAATGAGTTGAGCTAACCTAGTTAAACTGGAAAGGAAATATGCTAAATGGGTTGGGTGAAAACCATCTGAAATTTAATGAATGCATATATCCTTCTTAACTGCTTATTAAAATAGCTATACATTGTTTTCATAAAAGTATAGTTTTTTTAATATATTCAACTGACTGATTAATTTATTTTTTTTAGAAAAGTACAAAGAACGTTTGAGCCGAACCCACACTAAAAAGTTCCCGTTTGATCAAAACCCATTTCGACCCGTTACACAGCCCGCCCAGCTTGCTATACCTAGTTTTTTTTCTTTCCCTGTGTAACTGAATTAGATATCCAAGAGTCAGCATTGCTGTTCTTTACTGGAATCTGATGCCTTTTACAAGTTTATCTGCATATACTGCATACTATTTATTCTCTATTCCTGTGTTTTGGGCATATCATGTCTTTATTAAGTGATACATAAGCTGCTTCTTGTTTCAATCCTGATCACTATCTCAAAGTACTTTCCTACTGAAGGTGGAAGGCTTCGTTGAAGAAACGCTGAAAAAACATGAAATTAGCAGCGGTGTTGCAACTAAGGAGTTGGTTTGGTTTACAGTACGTCCTCACTCTTTCTCTGGATATATGTGTGTGTGTGGGTTCCCCCGATAGTAGAAAGAAGCGAAAGTTGAATGACTATTTTTTGTTGCAGGCCTCTGCATTGTTGGCATTGCCTATCTTAATCCTGTTCAAAACTTTGTCAGCAATATTTTTGTAAGTCCATCTGTTTTTTTATCTCTACTAAACATCGATGGAATAAAGAACTTCTGATGGTCATTTTGCACCTCATATCTTCTGACAAAAGAATATAAACCGTCATCCGTTTCTCTTTAAATGCAGTAAAAAGGCTAAAAGACCAACTCGCAATCCTAACCAACCACGTCGCAAGGCTAAACGTGCACATCCAGACAAGTAATTATACACAGAAGGTCAGTGATCTTCTCTAACCTGAACTTAAGCTTGTAAACATGAAAACGACTAAAATTTGTTGGCAAACTGCACATCTGTTCTATTAGTTGCTTTAAATTCATTTTGGTTATTGATGGATTGTTGTCAAATTACTAGAGCTTGTGTTCTCTTGCAGATAGAACTGATACTTTGTGCACGGAGAGATTTATGTATGTAAAGGCTGCTGTTGTATGTTTGTAATGCATAGAAAAGACCAGAAAGGAAGAATAGTGAGTATAGTAGAGGTGTGTGTATCATAGTCATTTGTGGATGTGTTGTAAGTTATTATTTTGCTTCAAATATGGTTTTAGGTGATTATTTGACTCTACTAGAATTACATTCTTGAACCTAAAGCTTCATTCTAGAGGGTAGGAGTAGCAATGGCAACTAGGTTGGGACCATGAAGGCCGAACTCACTCACCATCCCTGTATCTGTACCCGTCATCATTTTTTTTCATGTTTTTTGGGTTTATGTTATCGTGTTTCAAATCGTTACACCACATGACGACATTCTTAGAGATAATATTATAGATAATATTGGTTTGAATTATTTGAATTATGGTTTAGATATGTATGATCTCGTGTGATTGGTTTAGATTTACTTTTCTAGATTTGTGGTAGGGTGGTTATTGTAATCCTCTATTTAAAGGGGCTTTGTTCCATGAATGAGATCAAGAAAACAATCACAAACCATAAACACTTTTATGGTATCAGAGCTTCGGTTCTGACTATCAGCCCACCCTAGATCACCCTTAGGCTACGGCCACGAAACACCATGACCAAAACCGATGAACCTCCTACCCCACCGCCCGCCCCAAAGCAGACCGCCACCCTACATCCTTCTTACTCGGTCACCGATATACAATCCGAGATCCGCACCCTTGACGGCACCTCGGTCACATATTCTTCCCAGGTAAAACTGTTCAAGTTTCATTTAGTTGCATCTTCCTAGGTAAAACTGTTCAAGTTTCATTCAGTTGCATACCGCGTCGTAAACCACATTGACGATACCACACCACCGGATCCTAAAGACCCAGCATACCCAGCATGGAAAGAAGTCGACGGGTTGGTTTCGCAGTGGATTTAAAGCACTGTTTCCGATGACCTGCTCACCCGCATCCTTGATACGGAAGCATCCGCCAGCACCACTTGGTTGAAACTTGAGAAGATTTTTCTCAACACAATCAAGCCAGAGCCGCAACCCTTGAAACCCGGTTCGTTAACCTTACCCTTGCTGCCTGTACCTCGGTGGAAGATTACTGCAAACAACCGAAGGAACTTGCAAATCAACTAAACGATGTTGACCAACCCGTCCTGGAATCACGTTTAGTCCTCCAAACTCGTTCGCGGCCTTCCACCCGAGTTTGACGCTACAGCCTCGCTGATCAACTCCCAAAAGGCGGATTGGGATCTTGCTCGCACCATGCTGACTGATAAGGTGCTCCGACAGGCGGCCCGCCAACCGTAGAACTCTTCTGTTATGGTCGCCTCCACCAATCAGCCCTCTCCAACACGATCTCCACAACACCCCAACGTAAACCCCCTGGCTTCGGACAACACCCTTACCGCACCCCCTGGCTCGCTTCCGTCCTCTTCTCGGGGACGTGGTCGTGGGCGCAACAACCAACCTTCACGCGTTCGGGGCACCTGATGTCGCGGCTACCGGGGGAACAACCCGGGGCCACCATGGGCCGCAAACCCATCAAACCCGTACCCACAATGGTCCTGGTGGAGCACTCCACCTTGCCCTTATCCCACCCAGCCCAGTTGGCGGGCCCACCAACCTCAACACCATTCGCAGCTCACTTCACAGCCCAATCAGGCCCACCTTCCTTTGGCAATGCCACCGGGTATGATGCCCTCAACCCATCGGATCTGAGTCAAGCCTTCAGCACTATGCAACTCAACTACACGGATCTGAAGCTCATCATGGATACGGGAGCTGAACGTCATGTCACTGACAATCGAGGTATGATTCGCCACCATTACTCATTTAATGTAAATACTAAATTTTTGTCGGCAACGGACATTTACCAATTGAGGGTTCGGGCACCGGTTACCTTCCCATCCATAACTGAACCTACATTCTTCCCCGTATACTTTATAGTCCACATATCATAAAAAACCTTTTGCCTGTCCGTCGTTTTACTCGTGATAATAATGTCTCGGTTGAATTGGATCCATTTAGTTTTTCCTTGAAGGATCTCAAAACTGGACGGCTCCTCTCCCGCCACAATAGCACAGGCGATCTCTATCCGGTCACACCACCACTACTTCCGCCACAAGCTTGCTCCGTCACCACATCATCGTCTTAACGACATCATACGCTCCCTCCTTATACATGCCCGATTGCCCCCACCATTCTAGGTGGAAGCCTACCTACACAATATTCTCCCCACTAAAAGACTCAATTTTTACACCCCGACCTTTGCTTTGTATCTCCGCCACCCGACATACGACCACTTACGTGTGTTCGGGTGTGCCTGTCACCCGAACACTTCCTCCACTCAACCCTATAAGCTCCACCCGAGGTCCATTGGATTCATATTCCTCGGATACCCTCCAGATTTTCGCGGCTACCGGTGTTTTGATCCCACCACTGGCAAAGTCGTAATCTCCCGTCATGTAACCTTCGACGAACACACTTTTCCCACCACCTACTCTTTCTTAGATGACACCCTTCCACCAGGGTTCACCTTCTCAACGCCATCCAAACCCGCTACCCCGCCTCCCTCGCCATCCCAACCCAAACCACCGGTCTCCATCACATACTCCCGTCGACAAAAACAAACTACCATCGGGCCCATACCACCCCCCACGGTTGCCCAAACCACACTCCCTCCCTCTCGGCCCAAACCTTCAACCAACATCCATCCTATGACCACCCGCTCCAAAACCCATCAGACCCTTCTCTCCACCTCTATTTCTCCTTTCCCCAAGACCTATGCCACTGCCTTTACCGACCCTCATTGGTTAGATGCCATGCAAACTGAGTTTAGTGCTTTACAGGTAAATGATACATGGGAGCTCGTCCCTCGCCCACATGATCGACCGGTCATTCGATGCATGTGGTTGTTTCGGCACAAGTTCAAATCCGATAGATCCCTTGACCGTTACAAGGCAAGATTGGTCGTTAATGGGAAAACTCAAATAGTCGGCATCGACTGTGAATACACATTCAGTCCGGTTGTGAAACCAGCTACTATCCGGACCGTTCTATCTATTGTAGTTTCACAGTCTTGGCCTATCCACCAGTTGGACGTCAAGAACGCGTTTTTACACGGCATTTTAAACGAAACTGTATACATGCATCAACCCCCCGGCTTTGTTGACCGGCGTTACCCACATTATGTTTGCAGGTTGAAGAAGTCCCTTTATAGACTAAAGCAAGCACCTCGCGCATGGTACACCCGCTTTGCCAGTCACATTATATATCAAGGCTTTCGTAGCAGCGTCTGTGATAATTCACTTTTCATTTTCTCTCGAGGGCCACAGACCGCTTATTTACTTCTTTACGTGGATGACATTGCCCTTGCAACCTCTCGTATGAGTTATTACAGGATATCATTCGCATGCTCTCTCGAGAGTTTGCCATGACTGACTTAGGTCAGTTACATCGTTTTTTGGGTATATAAGTGACTAGGACGTCCACCGGATTATTTGTGGATCAATCACAGTATACTGACTTCATCTCTCATGCTTCTATGTCCTCGTGTAAGCCTTGCGTCACACCGGTTGACCTATCAGTAAAGCTAAGCGCATCCGATGGTCCACTGTTTCATGATCAGACTCTATATCGAAGCCTTGTTGGAGCTTTACAGTACCTCACTTTTACCCGCCCCGACAGTACATATGCCGTACAACAGGTTTGTCTTTTCATGCATGCCCCTCGTGACCCGCATTATGCTTTCCTCAAACGCATAATATGGTATTTACAGGGCACGATTGACTACGGTATTCGTATTAGTAAATCTAATACTCACTCGTTAGTTGCATATTCGGATGCCGACTTGGGTGGTTGTCCAGACTCACGGCGTTCTACTAGTGGAAACTGTGTTTTTCTTGGGGATAATTTAGTATCATGGTCCTCGAAACACCAACCCACTATTTCCCGGTCTAGCGTGGAGGCCGAGTATCGGGGCGTTGCTAATGTTGTGGCTGAGGCCACCTGGACCCGTGATCTCCTACTGGAATTGCATATTCCTTTACGACAAGCCTCCGTCATCTTTTGTGATAATGTTTCGGCCATATATATGTCAGACAATCCTATTCAGCACTAGCGCACTAAACATATAGAGATTGACATTCACTTTGTTCGGGAAAAGGTGCGCCTCGGACACATCAGGGTTCTACATGTTCCATCCGCTTTACAATATGCGGACATCTTCACTAAGGGACTTGCTCGACAATTGTTTCAGTCTTTTCGCTGCAGCTTGAGCATCGGACCTCCGCCCGCTCAAACTGCGGGGGAGTCTTAGAGATGATATTGGTTTGAATTATTTGAATTATGGTTTAGATATGTATGATCTCGTGTGATTGGTTTAGATTTACTTTCTTAGATTTGTGGTAGGGTGATTATTGTAATCCTCTATTTAAAGGGGCTTTGTTCCATGAATGAGATCAAGAAAACAATCACAAACCATAAACACAGTAGCATATCAGGCGATGAGGATATCAGTGGTGGTGAGGATAGGAAATAAGGAAATTAGTGACAAACTGATGAGCTTGAAATCAACAATGGTTTAATGGTTACTGTTTGGTTTAACACTGGATTATGTCTTCTTCATTTCTGTGTACTAATTAACTAAGAAATTGAACACCGTAGTTTCAAGTGAACAATTATGAATGAAAACCGCACTTATATTAATATGATTTTAAATAGTAGACGTGAAAATTACTTGCAAATAAAAAAATATCATGAGTTAAAAGATGCCAAAAGATATTGAATATTTTACCATCACAAAACCTTAATTGAAAAGGCTAATTTACTGTTTTTATATGATTAGAATTAATCATCCGCACCTGTAACTAAATACAGGATAAAAGCAATTTGTAATATATATCTTAAGTATATGATAATGTGTTCGATAAATAATTAAATCGAGGTTCCAATGAAACAATTAACGAGGGAAAAAAGAATTTTCCATCATTTTAAATGTCTTGGGAAACGAACCAGCCTCAGCTTGTCTCCTTTTCTTATTTATAAGTATTCAAATTACAGCTTGCATGCATATAGTATTGGTTGATTACAATTTTTTACACAATAATAATAATGCAGGTATATATTTTACTTCACATAAAAACTTACATAGATAGTAAATTAGTTTAAGCTCGTTCAGCCTCACAAGCATAATATAGAGCTCGGTACCAGGTTCGAGGCCATTCTTATTTATTGTACAAACTCAATATAAACTTGAGTGTGGGCTTAGGCTTTTCGCAAGTGGTTTAGCTCATTAATAGACCACGTGTCTGATTTTGGCCACTAAACATATCATATTGTTTGATGATTAATCGGAATAAAAACAAACCATATTTTTGCTAACAAGTACTTTTCATGTCCTAAAACAAAGAAAAAAGTAAAAAAGGTTGGTTAAACATACTTTTACTTAAAATTTCATCATACCCAATTGAAACATCAAATTAGTAGAATCTATTGTCTTTTGATGTTAAAAAGACCCAATACTACTAATATTACTTATGTGACCTATAAATAATATGTAATATGTAACAACAAAAGAAACTCTTAGCTTAGAGTTAACGACACCGTCAGAGGCTCGCTTGTTTTGACTTTTGAGTGGCTAAAACCACATGGACGTTTCCTCTTGATGAAGCTATTTCTTTTAGTTTTACTGCCGTTAATATATCATGAGTGACATTAAATATTTACATCATCATAAAACCTTAATAAAAAAGGTCGACTTATTATCTTCTATTATGCATATGATTATTACAATACATCATATATTACTTAAAGTATAGCTCTTATTATCATCTAAATATGTAACAAAAGTTTTTATAACATTTTTTTTTTCATAAGACCTAATTCCACCTAACAAGATAAACATCATACCACTAGATCATGACTATCTTCAACTATTTATCCAAGATATAAAAAGTACCTAGCATATATCTGGACATATATAACAATTTCTTTGATTAATATTAAAATGTCACCATGTGCCTTTTGAGAATTCCAAAGGTAACAATTAAAAAAAAAGGTTTCTTCAGTTTGAAGCTCTTGCATGACTGATAATCAAAGTTATCGAGGCCACCATTTGCAGCTCAGATTTACACAGAAAAGTAGAGCAGAACTTTTAGCTTACAATAAAATATGACCGCCAGGTAGCTTCTTGTGAGTGGTTAAAACTGAAACATCAGTTAAAAAATAAAAATAAAAACCTTTCCTCTCGGTAAAGCTATTGATTTTACTGGTGGCACGTCTCCATATTACACATTCACCTACAAACACACCCCACGCACCCACACCCACATCACACAAAAGGATTACATAACCACAACAAGAGATGAGTATTCAAATAATCAAATGGTTGCGTTTTCTTCCAAACATTAATTGATAACACAACGTTTATAGCACAGTTGGTGCAGAAGCATGAATCAAATGACAAGAATCTGTAATGAGATTACAAAATCCAATATCTTTATTTGGATTATTGGTGGTATTGATTTGGGAAGTGCAGATGTTAGCTGTTGAAAAGGGGGAGTGTAATGAGTTGAGGTGAATTGATCTGGTTAGTTGCAAGGTCGTTAAGACCCCCACCTCCATCAACAACACCATTGCCCTTTGCTGATGCAACCTGTAAGTCAAACATCTCTTCACTTTTGCTACAATTTTAACCACATTTAGATATAAAAAGATCAGCAGGGGTATATAAGAGCTTTAGGCAATCTTTATATCAAAAGATATATTAAAGGAATATGTAGGCAAACCAGATCTAGAAAATGATGCTACTTTTTATTTTTATATTTACAAGATCTTAAATGATGTAAGACATGGTAGTTACACTCTGGTCAATATTTAGCAAGTTAGATTATTTCAGCTTGTATATATATCTTTTTAGAAAAAGTTTCAATTTTTATGGATGAGTTCATTGACAATTGTTTGCAAATTTGAAAGGAACTGTAAAGTCATATGACAACATCTGCTTGTATGTTACAGCAGCAAACAGCTTTTGTGTTTGGATTGCAAAATGTGTGTGTGAAATAAGCAATACTGATAAGCAGATGGATGCCTTAACTGAAATTTGTTTGCAATTTTCAAAGGGGAGCTGAGAAAGAAACTTACCTGCTTTTCCAGTTGTTCATTTTCTTCAGTTAGCTTATATTCCTGTTCTCACAAATATAAAAGTAGATAAGCTTCGTATTATTGCGTTTATTCAAGCTCTAATCATTGTCGTTATGCTATGAAACAGGATAAAGGAATATTGTCTCATGGTAGCGAGGTGAATTGAACTTTAACGGCCTTGCAATTAACCAGATGAATTGGCCTCCACGTACATTAAATCAACCGGCTGGAGTCCACACATCCGTAATTCTGTTCAATTTTTCTAAATATGACCAGCAAGTCTTCATATAAGTTGCTTATATAAATGTTTTTATCCAACTTCAATTGCGCTTGACACGCCATCACTCTTTAAGATATATAAATGTTTTTATCTAACTTCAATTGCAGCAAGCTGCAAAAGGAATGTGCTATCGAAGGTGCAATGTCTATTGTTGTTTATCATCAACCCAGTCTGACATACCATTCGGTTGTGCTAGTTCAAGCGCCAGTGGGTATGTTTGGCACACGTGCTAAAATCTTACGCTATTTTTTTCCAAAAAGAAGCATTTCTTTATAATAAAAGGAAGCTTCATTCGGATTACAACTTCAGCTTTGATTTTATGAATATACATGCATAACAAAATAATTTACTCAAAGTAACTCTAAATATAAGCTTGGAACTTCTAAGAGCAAAACTACTCTTAAGACCCCCTTTCACGTTCATCACGTACCTAATAATATTAACTTGTATGTTCTTTTACGTCACTTTATGCTGCGCGAAACATTTTTGTAAAGTTGACAAATGCAGCTAATGCAACAGCTCCAAGCGAGCTAACTTTGCCGAGCAATCCTTACCCACAATAATAGCAGGCAACTAAGAGTAACAGTCTAAATCATTATTTGAGGTATTAATTATTTTTTAGGCAAGTGACAAGCCCTTCGGATTTTGGAAGGTTACAGTAAAAGGGATGTCGGTTGCTGTTGTTAAAAATTTGAAATTACCCTTTTATAAACCTATTACTAACATAGTGATACGATTTTAAAGACAATAAGTCATCTAATATTTACTAGTTTTACTATTTTAGTTTTGTCCATACAAATCATGTCTCCAGTCATGAACCTTAAGAGTCCATGCACAAAAATCATAGTAGGGGCATACCTTTTCTTTAAGGGTTGATATGTATTCCATCATCAGCTGCGTCTGAATCAAAAACCAAAATTACACTTAATAAGTCCTTAAAGTATAAATAAGTAGGAAATAAGTTGTAACTACGAAACACAAGATGTGCATGTATTTACCAATTAGAATGTTTTTACTACAAAAACCACTGGAAATGAAATCTAAGGCCTTGAGAAATCCTAGTGGTTGCTAAATTGTCATCATTTTTTATGAAATACTACCTCTGAATATCGTCATAAAGAAAAAAACCAAGCAAGCTTTCTTGAGTTCAAACTAAGATCCTATAAAAAGTGTTAGAAATTAATCTTGATGTCCAAGGGTGTATACGGGTGAACCAAGAAAAATGAGGGTGGAATTAGTTAACATGTAGAATATGTTAGTCAAGGTAAATATTAGGAAAGTATTGAATATTTTGGCTGTGAATGGGCTGTCATCCAGTTGTGTTTGAGCTGTGATTTCATAATAATTAAGGTTAGGAGTAGTATAAAAGAGGGTAATTGTATAGAGTTTAAGGTGTGGTCTTTTGTTCTTCATATTTATAAAAAGAAGTCGTGGTAGTTCCCACAAAATACCGAGTACTATCTTTGTTTTTCTGGGCCAATATTCTAACAATTGGTATCAGAGCGAGGGGAACGATTTCGGGAAGAAGATTGAGCATGTGAAGACGAGGAGAAAGATGATTGAGCTGTGAAGAAGAACGAGGCCACCCGATTGAATCTGTGAGGGATTAATCGTAGCCCGAACCTGTGATAGGTTCAAACAAGTCAATTGAGCAGATCCAAGGGGAAGAATAGTTGTGTGATCCAACTGCAGAAGGAAAAATATAAGTGATTCAGATTGCAGAAAATCTGTACGAGACAGATTGGGTTTTGTGTGAGGCAGAACGTAAGGTTGTGTGGAGCTGCAATCAGAAGTGAAGAAAACCTGAGCGATTTAGGTCACCACGGAGAAGATTTAATCTGTGAGGGATTATTCATATATGGGACAATCTGTGTGACACAGGTTGTGAGGAGAAGAACTCAAAAAAGCAAAAGGCAAGAAGAGCTTGTTGCTGTTTGCAGTCAAAGGAAACAATTGGCAAGTGATTTACAAGGAAGAAAACAGAACAGAAGCTGTGTGAGACAGCACAAAAGCTAAGTGAAGTAGATTTGAAGATCAATGATTGATCAAATTTTGAAGAAACATGGTTCCAGCGACTGGAATTCAAGACCAAGGTGGTACAACATCAAGATTAAGGGCGAGAATGTTAGAAATTAATCTTGATGTCCAAGGGTGTATACGGGTGAACCAAGAAAGATGAGGGTGGAATTAGTTAACATGTAGAATATGTTAGTCAAGGTAAATATTAGAAAAGTATTGAATATTTTGGCTGTGAATGGGCTGTCATCCAGCTGTGTTTGAGTTGTGATTTCATACTAATTAAGGTTAGGAGTAGTATAAAAGAAGGTCATTGTATACAGTTTAAGGTGTGGTCTTTTGTTCTTCATATTTATAAAAAGAAGTCGTGGTAGTTCCCACAAAATACCGAGTATTATATTTGTTTTTCTGGGCCAATATTCTAACAAATAGATGATTAATGCAAAATAATTGGGCCTATAGTTCTAACGGTATCTCTCCCTTGATTCTCTAGTTAATTAATATTTCATGAATTCTAGTTTTTTAATTCACAAAAGGCAGCAACACATTAGAGTTAGGTCACAAACTCTTCTGACAATGTCAAAATATATTATATATGTTCGATCTATTTGTGAAATTATTTGTCCAATTTTTAAACCCATGAATGGCTTTAACCCAAGCATTTAATTTGATGCTTAGTGTTTAATAACTATGAAAGAGGGCATCCCCATACATACATTTCTTAACCATATTATTATAATAGATCGTTAGACCGTCAATGGTCAAATTAACTCAATAACCACTACACCATATCCGCATGCATAATATGCACCATATAAACCCCTCACATACATTTCTTAACCATATTATTATAATAGCTAATACTCAACGTAGCGTTGAACCCCTCACATTGGAGTTGTAGCGTACATCCATTAATCTACCAATTTTTGAAATTTAATGGAACTAGGATTCACGTCTAAAGTTTGGATGTTAATATGTACGGGGTGGAACCCAAAGAACCCAAAACTATCAAAAGTTGGTACATCATTTAAACAAAAACTACCCTATCTAACTGACACAAACACGACCTTTTCAATGGGTTCACAAACCTATCTACCTACCCTAATGGGAGGGGGTGGAACCCTTTGAACCAAAGTATAGAGAAGGCATAAGGTGCATAGATACCATAGAGCAATCAAGGTCACATCGTTCAATAGGGTAAAATCAAGAGACTAGTCACGACTTGTGCAGGTTTGTCAATTATGAGTGACGTAGATCATATTTTGCGTCACAATTTATTCAGTGAACCTATGCTAGTTCTAGGTATATGTAGTGTAGGAGTCAAAAGTTGCAAACGCGGGAAGGTCGCTCTGAAATTGATCTTAGATACTATTTTCTACATTGTTAACTCAAACAACAAACAACATCAAAAAGTAAGAGAATAAAATAAGGACATAGAAGGGGTCTACATTAAAGCGAAGAAGCTTACCTATCTAACTATAACCCAAGGAGCACTTATCACACTCGAGACTCCTTTTATATGCGTGAATGATTGTAAAGTCCCACCCCCCTCTCTCTCTCTCTTCCTTTTTGGTGAGTACTTATCTTTTCTTAGTTTTTTTTCTTGAAAGATGATGCAAAGAGAAAAATGAACGACCGAATATAGAAAGCTTTGCTTCGGGCAAAAGAAACCGCTTCATGCAAGACATCTCAATCGTCTTCCACATTTTCCCGCCTCCCCCTGGTATACCTAGAGGTGAGCTTTTTAAGCCACAGGACTAAAAAGTTCGCAAAATGCACGCTCATGACAAAAGTGTAATATTAAGGAAAAAACAAAATAATATGACATTTATAGAAATTTTAGAAAATAAATATCATTCTACGAATATAATATATATCTAATAGAATTAGCACTTAGAAAAAAGAAAAGAAAAAAGCAATGTAACATTAGGCAATACTCAAGATACCTAAAGGATATAGAGAGTGTAGTTCTAGTGATAGTAGTGTCGAGTGTTGTTGAGTTCCCCTTGTGCCTAGCCAAAGTACATGCCTCCATTGATCCTTATCTCGTATCACGTCTCACGTTGTGATAATATATATCTAATAGAATTAGCACTTAGAAAAATGAAAAGAAAAAAGCAGAGAGTGTAGTTCTAGTGGTAGTAGTGTCAAGTGTTGTTGAGTTCCACTTGTGCCTACCCAAAGTACGCCTCCATTGATCCTTATCTCGTGTCTCGTCTCATGTTGTGTCGCCTCACCTAGGTGTGCATCTTGTGTGTTTTTGACTAATTACATGAGTGTGACCATGTACCCGTACATGGTTACTATGTGTAACAGTATACCTATAAACATATGTATAACAGAAAGCCAATCAATGAGTTGAGTAATATATAAGTGATGCTTCCATGGTATTTTTCATGAACGCTCTCGACTCAAACATGTATGTGTTCGAATTAAACTTGAATCTAGGTGATGAATTGGTAAACTAGGAATTTGGGGGATAGATTGGGTTCATATGTGAGATTGTTATGCGAGATTTTTTTTATTTTATTTTTAGGGGGGGGGGGGGGGGATATGGAGTTCTCGCAAATATTCTAGAATATACAAATCTAGAGGATTTTTAGCAGCCACAGATCTGGAAGTATTTAAACATGCATGTTTAGGAGTCTTTTATCAACATTTAACTAAGTAATTGTATCTTTATTAAGTTGGTAGGTTTGATCAGTATTTGAGTAGAAATAGGAGTCTTGTTTAATTAGGCTTTATCGGGTTTTCAGCAAGTCTTCTAGTCGATTATCAATAAAAAGAGTTGCAGTTTTTTTGTGCAAAAATTGTGTTTGTTTTGTTAGATTTCTTGGGATTGATTTCCAATAGAGCTTGGAAGGGGTTCTAGAAGGTTAATCTTTCAAAGGACCCATTATCTTTAGTACTAATTAAGGCATAAATATATAGCATAAGCACTACTAGCTAGTAGCAGCCTTAGTGCCAAATATCCTTAATAAAAAATATCCTAACATCATACACATATCACCTCAGTGTTTGCTTATAATTTTGGATCTTTTAGTGAACCCTAAGTTTCTAAAACACGGTGAACAACAATGAACACCTTTTAGACTAAACAAGAACCTTTAATTCTAGTGACATAATCTTCATTTCTTCACATAACGGATTCAGAGTATTTCATCCTCAACATCCATCTGAAGATGATAATAGTATATGACCAAGTTAACAGAGCCTAATAACTTTGATATAACAATAAGAAACAACCATGATAGATGACTCCCTGGAAAAGGGAAATGAATAACTACACGTATGTGCGCACAAAAAGTACTATGAATAGTATCTAAACCCAACACATACTACAATAAAACAGCCTAGGAACAGAATTGAACATAATCACCTTTCTCAACCGTGTTTGCACAAGAGCAGCATCAAGTTCTTGTTCTAGTTGTGTCATGTCATTCACAGAGAGCTCATCAGCGTTATTCTTTTCAGCAAGCCTGTGCAAAGAGTTTAATTTTATCTCTGCTTGATTCATAGTAATGGACTCATTTCCATATGCAACCATTTTGATCTTCTTTCCATTATTTGTTGGACCTTTGTTTCTAATATTACATGTTTGTGTGTGTGAGCTCGTGTAGACTTTGTTACCTGTCCACGGTCTGTAGAAGCTCTTTACATGTATGGAATCTTCCGCACTACAAGAGAAATAACTAGCTCATTAAGTCATCAACCCAATACATGTATAATAACGAGCAAAATTATTGGCATTGAGCAAATAGTTGTTTAAGACAATATTTCTTACTATATCATCGAGCGCTACATTGGTGTCTGTCCCTTCTGCTTCAAGGCATTTTCTCTTATATCTAGAAAGAATATGCTCCACACTGAAACAAGATTAGCTGATTAAATGTATAAGATGCAACACAGAATTCAGATATCTTCCACTGTGTCACACTCATTGATTAGATTATGCAACACTTTTAAACATTCTGAAACATTAATTGAATGCAGGGAATAAACTAATGATCAACATTTAAACCATTATCTGTTGCTCAAAAAATGTGCAACCCTTATAAGCAACTATTATATGCATCAGAAGCAATTGATACGTGAATCTTTAAGGGTTGTCCCCCAATTGTGCATCTCTTTCATCTTGTGAATATCCCAGTTTACCTTCAAGGGTTACATGGTAGAAGGACAAACTAAAATAAATTTCCAACTGCACTAAACCATTATGTAAGAGAACCTAGAATTAAGCCTTCCACAATTGCTGCCCTCGATCCTTAAGTCATTTCTTTCATCATTACCACTTGTTTGAGCTTTTTATAGCTCAACTTTTATAGCTCAACAAAAATTACGTAAACAAGAGTATACCACATACAAGCCGGGTAAAAAGAGCTATATTAAAATGTGTGATTACGAGATTAAAAAGTTTCACCCTATCAAAATTTCATATACAAATGGTTAACAAGAGATAAATATGTCCATATGTGAGTAACAATCAACGCAAGAACACCTTCCACGCCACCTTGCTTTACTTGGAGCGGAAGTATTACTAGACATGCATGGTTAATTAGACCAAAAAGTTAAATTTAATATTAAAGTTGAGTTTCAAAATCTTTTAAGGTTTAAATATTTCTAGCTAGAAGATGCTTTTTGTTTTAACTCTTGGGACTTGGGTTGTGGTTGTAATTAAACTTGGTGTACTTTCTAATTTCCCAAATCTTAAGCATTAAATTGATGTTATAATTCTTTGATTCATGAGTCCAATTCTAACAACTTCATACACACAGAAATGATATGATAAAACTTTCTTTTGCATGAGTCCAATTCTAACAACTTCATACACATACTACAATTCTCCTCTGAATATCTTATGCTTGTGTTATTATTTCCGGCATGGCTGCCCCTATCAATAAGCTAAACATTTCCATGTCTTGAGAAAAGAATAATATTTATAGAACTTCAACATGTTTTCTACAATTATGATACAAACAATTTTACACATATAGTCAGCAAAATCCCATTCAAAGTAGGGTTTGAGGCGTTGTGATAGGGTACCTTATAGTCAGCATAAAACCAGACGTACAGTACTCAATAACCTAAAAATTAACCTCCGTACACAACTGTGTACGTACTATAAGTAGTCTATAACCACAGGTGTAGACATGATTAGGAAACATATATATATATATATATAATTACCTAGCTAGAGAAATTAAAACTGTAAAATCTCAAGGAATAACATCATGTGTATATATAAGACAGACGATTCAATTCACCTGTTGGTACTTCCGCTGCAAGACTCATAAAGCTTCCCTCGGGCGGAGAAGACGATAACAGCAACATCAGCGTCACAAAGGACCGACAGATGACGAGCTTTCTTGAGCAAACCTGATCTTCTTTTGGAGAAAGTGACTAACCTGCTGCTTTTGTCTTCGATCCGCTTCATTTCGAGCTTCCTACGCCCCATTATTATTATTTCTTCTGGTGAATCGGCGATCTGCAAGTAAAATTACCTTTGGAATTCCGGTGGTGTGTATCTTTTATGTTTATCTTCTTCTTATCTCTTGCTATCTTTATTGTTTATGTAACCGATTACGGTGGTTAACGGAGGACGCATATATGTCAGGTGTTGTAATTCTATGAGAAAATTATTGTTGACTTTGACCGTAAGGCCAGCTCCTACTTGAATTAGAGGTGTATAAACCGGTTTTTTTCCAAAACCGGTTCGGGTTTAAAACCGAACCGGTTCGGGTTTAAAACCGAACCGGTTTTTGGTGATGGAGTCAAATCGGTATTTTTTTCAAACCAGTTCGCGCGGGTTACAAACCGGTTTGACTCACCGAATACTCGAACCTGTCAAACCGATTCGGACCGGGTTGAAACTGGTTTTTTTAACAAACCGGTTTTTCTTACCGATTTTTAACTTTTAAACCGGTTTATAAACCGGTTTTGAGTGTGGGGCTACCAAACCGGTATACAAACTGGCGGTTCGGGTCGGTTTGAGCCGGTTCGAGACCAGTTTGGGCCAAACTGGTTTTACTTTGAAACCGGTTCCTCTTTTTTGGCCGAACCGGTTCCCGAACTAGTTTTTTTTGCCCATGTCTCACTTGAATAGTCATCTCAGGTCACAATATCATTTTGACACGTGCTTATTCTAAACACGGTGCCAAAAAGCAACATTTAACTATTTTAGTAAGTTAAATTAAAACAATACTAAATTAGATCATATCTATTAATCGTTTTAATCGATAGTTGTGATCAAATTATAAGGAAAATTGTTAGATGTGTATTTAGAAATAGTAATTTATGTTAACTTTTTGCAAGTTTTTTTATTTTCTTAAACGTTCATAACGTTTAAGTACGATACTATTTTTCAATAAAATTTACAACAAAAAAGAGCGTTTTTTTATTTTTAAAACGAGTACAGTATTATTATATAAAAAGATAATAAATTTTTTAATGTTTTCAAGCTCATTTTCCGTCATTATGTATATAGTGAAGTTGTGTATTTTTGTTGGTTCTTGTGTTTTTTAATACTATTGTGTTTTTCTAAAATAATTAATTTTAAAAAAGTATAATATATGGTGGATAATATTGTTGTGTAGCTCTAATATGGAATACAGTAATAAATTAACAACTAATTAATCTAATATATTAAAAACAATGATAAAATAACGCAGTGTTTTATTGTGTTTTTTATTGTCATTGTGTTATTTTGAACACTATGAGTTTTGAAAAATAAATTAGTGAAATAACATTATTGTGTACCAGTGTTGTAAAAATCGCTAGGCGCTAATCGGGCGGTGGGGTACCGACTAGCGATTTATCGGGATTAACCGTTTTGGAATTTTTATATATAATTTTTAATTTTATATATACACACACATTTTTTATATGTAATTTTTATAAATATGTTTTGTTTTATATATATATAAACAAATCTGCCCGGAATTTTGAAATTTTCGCCGAAATTTTTGAAGTTGGCCGGAATTTCGCCGGAATCACGCAGGAAATTCGCCGAATTTTGCAAAAATGCAGATTAGGGGCCGATTAACAGCCGACTAGGTCAGATTAGGGCCGATTTTTTCCCGATTTTGACCAATTTGACCGACTAGCGATTTCTTGCTCCGATTAGGGAAAACAAATCGGTGAGGCACCGATTCCCGACTAGTCGCCGATTAATCTGCCGACTAGTCCGATTTTTACAACATTACAAGTACTTATAATAGTAAAACACAATGACAAATAACAATAAGTTTATATAATCTATAAAAACAATGACAAAAATAACATATTGTGTTGTCTTTAACATTATAGGTTTTGAAAAATACATTTGTGAAAATATATCACTGTGTACATTTAATCATAAAAGACAATAATAGATAACAAGTTTATATGATCTATAGAATAATGAAAAAATAACACAAAATAATATAAAACGGAAAACACAATGATAAATACATGTAACAATTGATCTAAAATATATGACACAATGAACTGATATTTGACATAATAAACACATAAGATACAATGAGCTAACATATTTGACACAATAACCAAAATGCTTTTCTCTTTAAAACAATAGAAGTACACGTATTTAGCATACAATCTTTCTTAGACTTTTTAGATTAAATATTTTTTCCACGACAACTATACCCTAAAACTAAAGAAAAAAGAATAAAAATAACAATAACAATAATAAATTATATTTAAATTCACAACAATAATAATAATACTAATACGTTATCTAAGTATTATTTTATTTAAGTACTTAAGTATACAATTACTAAATATTTTTATACTTACAAATAATAATAATAATAATAATAATAATAATAATAATAATAATAATAATAATAATTTCTAGAAGCATTTTGGGTATTTAATAACTTTGGTAGTTATGACCAAATTTGTTACTTAATAACATATTATATAATATGTTTTAAAAAGTAATTAAAATAACAATAAATATAATTAGGGTGAGGTTATTATAAAAATAAAAAAAAACTAAAAATATGAGAAGTATTATTATTTATTAGATCTTAGATTCATTTGCTAAGAAAAATTCAGTGGTATAATAGTAAATAATTAAATATTTAAATAATAGACTAACGGTATTATAGTTTTAACTAAATTTTCAAGTTCCACCTCTTGTTTTTAAAAGCCTCGTAACTTTTACATACATTTTTGTAATAATTACACCATCAAAAATGGCATTTTTTTATATTTATAACACGTATGATTTTGATACATAAAAAATAAAGTTCTTTACATGTAATTACAATACGAGTTCAAAAATGTGAGAAAAAACTTTGTTTTTTTATATCAACACTATACACGTCATTTTAAATATAAAAATATTCATTTTTATGGTATAATTTTTATAAAAAAATTAATTTCGTATGTAAAAATTACAAAACTTTAAAAAAAGATGAAACTTAAGAATGTGGAACATTACCAATTTTGTACTCAACCTAATTTTGATAAAAAGACACTTATCGACATCTTAATTTTTTCTACACTTTTTAGTTTTACAAGACTTTGTAGTTCAACCTTATATAATAATAATAATAATAATAATAATAATAATAATAATAATAATAATAATATAATTTTATTATTATTATTATTATTATTATTATTATTATTATTATTATTATTATTATTATTATTATTATAAGTTTAATAATAACAACAACAACATTTTTTTATTCTTTTAATTAAAATTTAATAGTATATTTTGTCATATTATTGTCTTTGTATCAACTTAAAAGTAGCATACTGTTAATTATAATACAATGTTTTTTATTTATAAAAGTTTTTATTTTAACACTTTTAAAGTATACATTTTAATGATATCCATGACCTATCTAATACCATATGTTCAGTAATAATATCATTATGCTATAATACCGAATCACTAAAGCATAGGTAGATATTATGAAAAACCAAGTACTTGTATCATTAAACTCACCAAAAACAAGATAACCTTAAAACTATAATTACGACATTCTCGTATAAGTTCAAAATCAAACCGCAGTAAAGCGCGGGTCTAATCCGCTAGTGTGTGCATCCATAAACAAGACATTTCAAACCAACTTATTAATGCTAATACAGTAATACACTTTACCTCGTCGAACTATTAGACGGATTTTAGTTGAATTTTGATTTTTTAATATGTGAAATAAAATACTTTTATATAAAAATAAAACATGCTAAATTATTTTGAAAAAAAGTACATTACTTACCGGTTAATTGCATGCTAGTATTATCAAAATTTAATATAGGATAATATATACTTCTAAAGAAAAAAAATTGTATGTAACACGTTTCACAAAAAAGTGAAAATACTAAAAAATGTTATTAACAAAATAAATGTAAAGAATTTTTTAAATAATAGGTTATATCACACACACACATATTACTAATTAGAGAAGAAAGCTAAAACTTCAATACTACAATTGTAGTAATTGCATGCACGTCCTACATGGTAGAGGTTTTAAGTTCAAATTAACCCTATACGTCACGAGTTTTTTGATGAATGATAATTTTTGTTGTTTAAGTTTCTGTTCTTATTAATTGTTCACAGTTTCATGGTTATTGAGTTTTCAAAAACATGGAATTTTTTGAAACTCATGCAAGATTATTGAGTTTTCAAAAATATCTTTTTTTCCTTTCATTGGTCTACCATTCAAAATCGCCTATTTATTCTTTGTTCTGAACAAGTCTCATATGGTGTTGAAAATTTACATATATGTATAACGTATGTATTACCTTGAAATATCGTGTAAATATATGCATACTACAATATCACATCTTCCATTGTTCTATAAATATCTAAAAACATAATGAATCCTGCAATCACTAATATTCAAACTTATTTAATTAGTGCAACAAATTTATGGTTGTTATAAGAGAGCAAGTAAAAACCAGGTTAGTTTAAATGATAATTGCAAGGTTTAAGAAAACAAAAGTTATAACAAATATACGTCACTAACCATAACTAGCACTCTAATTCTTAAAATATTTACAAATACACCCCTTTTATCTATATCCATTGACTAATCATAATCAATAGTTAAATACATGATTCAAGTTTTGTGCTACGTATTTCTTAAATAATATTTTTATCAAAGTAGAAAGATATAACTAATACACTAAACATGACTCATTAAACCAGTTATCATAAATTACAACCATAGACATCTTAATATAAATCATTATACTCAAATATGACATTTTAGTGTTAAGGTATAATAATATTTATGTGACAAGAACGATATAACAAATGAAAATGAAAGGATTAGAATATGTAATAGCCCATATTTTTTAACTTAGAATTTGATGTCATCGCCACACTAGCTTGTTTTGACTCTCTTTTTATTTATTTATTTTTTTAACTTTTTTGTGTGTGAATAGCAAGCTTCTTTTGACTTTTGAGTGCTAGAACTGAAACATAGACGTTTCCTCTTGGTGAAGTTACTGATTTTGCTGTTAAAATATCCTGCAAGGACATTAATATTTATATCATCATAATAAAACCTTGATAAAAGAAAAGTTGACTTACTGACTTCTAATATATGTATATGCTTATGATAACATACTACGAGAGATGTGTGCAACAGAGACGACACATTTTACAAAAAAAAGCTTTTGATAAGACCAATTTCATCTAATGAGATAAACATGATACCAATAGTTCATAGCATGTAACTACTAAATACATATTAAAAATAAATTAATTAGATTATAATAATCCCTTAATTTTCATTTATTGGTCGGAATAAATTCCAACTCAAAAAATATTAACAAACGCTCCAAACTTTAGACTTATTTTCTTGCAATGTTCCTTTACTAACTGAGAGTTAATCCGTTAGTTTTTTTATGACGTTGATTGCTTATGTAGCCAAAACACTAACCATAAAGTTGAAATTTACCATTAGTTCCATCAATCTGAAACTCCTGTACCATAAAACCCATCAATCTTTACCTCTCGATTTGAACAACTTGACTCGTTGAAGGTAGATATCAGATGACAACGGAGGCTAGACACTAAAAAATCGACCCAATGTAGTGTGGGCAGTGATAGAGTTGAAGATAAGCACAAAATTAACCACATTTCATCATAAAAAAAAAACAATGGGATCAACTCCTGATTAATAACAAATTATTAAAGAAAAATAAGCTTAAAGTTAAAAATATTTACAACAATTTTCTAAATTGAAATTAATCTCAACCGATAAATAAAAATTCGATAAATAAAAATTAGAATTATTAAAATCAAATAACTCTTTAAAAATAAATATTTACAACAATTTCTTTGATTAATATTAAAATGTCACCAAGTGTCTTTTGAAAACGGAAATTTTAGACACACCGTAGAGAATTTTGAGAAAGCCCGACCTATACGTGACGGTTTGAGCTAACCGTGACCGTTAGGTCAGGTGTAGAAACTAACCGTCACGGTTGGGGCTAACCGTGACGGTTAGGCTTCAGAGAATGTTCTGCACCTCGGGATTGGGTTAATTATTAGGAGGTGTAGAAACTAACCGTCACGGTTGAGGCTAACCGTGACGGTTAGCCTTCAGAGAATGTTCTGCACCTCGGGATTGGGTTAATTATTGGGAGTGTGTTCCGTTTTTTTTATTAGAGTTGGGTTTTAGGGTTTTGGTGGTGGTGTATATGTCACGGTTTGGCCAAACCGTGACATATTGGGTATAATATTTAAAATTTTTAAATCATACTAGTTTGTGTTTATTTTTATTTTATCACATGGTTGAACCTAATCGTGACATACGAGTTTGTGTTTTGTGTTTATTTATTTTATCATATTACGAGTATTTTTTCTGTTTGATCGTCATCGCGACAGTTTGTGTTTAATTTATTTTTATCAAATTACGAGTTTGTAAAAATCGGTTGTAATTATTAATGTGACCCTTGTGTTTTTTTTTTTTTTGACGTTACGACTTTGTAAAAATCGGTTGTTATAGAAATTATCATAAACATTATATACAATTACATAAGAAGTTGGTTCATACATATACAATTAACATTATCAAAATTACAAACATTGTATATAATTACCATTACAAACAAACAAACAAACACAACCAAACAAACACAACCAAATATAAAAGCCATCATAAATACAACAAAAGCATTATAACTAAAACTGCATATATAAATACAATGAGTTTGTACATACAAAAAGAAACAAAATACAAATAAAATATCTATCTAACCCGCCACGTCAGCATCTCTGCCCTGACCTGACCCGCCCGCGCCAGAGGTGCTAGCACCGTCATGGCCTAACCGTCTGGGTGGCGGTGACAACAACGGTGTACCGGAGGCCGCATAGTCTGCGGCCATGTGTTGGATGACCCACTCCATCATATCCTCCATACGCGTGAGCCGGTCCTTGATGTGCGTGACCCGGTCATCCATGCTCGTGACCCTGGCCTGCGTGTCCTGAAACATATCTACTATGTGAGCAGGCAACCGCACGGCATGATACACACGCTGAGGATGCTGCGGCGGTTCCTGGTAGTCCGGCAGCTGAATGGGCTCATCCTCCCCGCCACCAACCGGCTGGTGAGTCTGCTGAACCTGGACCTCGGCCCCTGCCAACTCGGGCGGGTCCACCAACGGCTCGGGCACCTATGCCACAAGCTCATGGAATCTCCAAACCTCCGAGCGATCCTCATCCCAGTGGCAGTGGCCTGGCTCGCTAGGCGCACAGGAGTCGCAGGCAGTGGAAGCTGGGACATGGCATGCTCGTATCCTAGGCCTCGAGCGATCTGCGCAACGATGCTACCGCCTACCAATGCCCCTCGCGCTTGCCTGTGATAGTAGCTGGCAAAGTAATCCGAAAGAGCATGCGCGAGGTGGCAGTGTCGGTGTCTGAGTAGACACCGGAGAAAGAAGAAGTTGGTGGTGTTGACCCTGTCGGTCCCCTCTCCACGTCCAGCGACCGACGTGGCGATCATTCGGTGAATGTAACGATAGAGAGGGTCTCGTATGTAAGAGACCCTCGAATCGCCACCGTAAGCTCCGTCACCAATCGCAAGCCACCAGACCTGATCCGCGTCATCTACCCCTTGAATCAAAGCCGTGGTGTAGATCGGCTCTCGGGTCTCCTCCTCGGTATAGAGGCCGCTGACGATAGCGAACCGTCTAAGGGACATGCGATGCAGGACCCCAAACATCCTTATATTCTCCCTAACGTGCCACCGCTGACGACACGAACACAGGACCTTCCACCAGTAAGGAAAATCCTTCCACATGTCGGCTTTGAAAAGGATGTTCCACCTTCTCTTGATATTCTCCCTAACATGCCACCTGTATAGGTTTTTAGTAGCACTCGGGAACACTGTGTCACACACGCTCATTAGGGCCGGGTCCCTATCTGTGACAATAACGCGGGGCTACACACACCCATCGAGCATATCTGTGATCCGCTCCAAGACCCATGTGAAGTTGTCTTGTCGTTCCCTCGATATAAATGCGTGCGCAATACAAAACGACTTCAACGTCAACGTAACGCCAATAACCTGAACAAATGGAATGTTGTACATGTTGGTCTTGTACGTCGTATCACATGCGGGAATGCGCGCCACATTTTGTACGAGGTAGGATGACAAAAGAAAACATCTTCCACGGCCTTAGTTGTTGGATTCTTCCTTGTTTCATACACGAACTTTTTAGATTCTAGCAAGTTTTCAAGTTCTTGCATTGGTGTCATGCCTTTTTTCCCCTCAGCCTATATGTCCTGAACAACACAGGCGCTGTCGGGAAACTGCTCCCTTACGGTTAAATGGATGTGTCGTGGCCGCACGTGCTGCCTGTGTAACTTTTTGACAAGATCAATTTCTTCGGCGGTCATCTTCCTAAGATGCGCGTGGCCCTCCTCGTACACAACAGGATCGTGGTTATGCGTCTCGTTTCTCAACTCCAACATCCAACTGTCACTCTTTCCTACGTACTTCCCTCGGAGTTTAAAGGGGCATCCTATCTTTATGCTCCCAGTACGCCTGCTTGTGCCGGTGAATTTAGGTTCACCACTACGATTGCATAAGAGTTCCACATCCTTTTTCCGTGACCGACCCACCACAATGACGCACCCATGCTCGCGTCCTCCCATTTTAGCCCACTTCTTCAAGTCCTCACGAGAATCAAAATGTTGAAAAAGTTATAAAGCCAAAAATAAAAAACAATATATAAAACAAATAAGTAAATAATTTAAACAAACCCATTGAAAACTCTTCGTACTTTGTCGGTTTTATAAGAAACCGTAGCCTTTCTTATCCGATCCTCATCCCCATCGTGCTCCGCGGTGTCCCCATGGTTTTCTTTGAGGTGAACCAAACCATCACTCTCATCTATGTCATTCCCATTAAAAGTATCTGACACATGTGTAACTTCTGTTTCTGACTGGTACGGGGGATGTCCGTAATGTCCTTGATCCGGCACTGTTTGTGAGTGGTACGGGGCATGTCCGTAATCCGGCTCTGTTTGTGAGTGGTACGGGTTCGGGGCATGTCCGTAAGAATGATGAGGGGGATGTCTGTACCCTTCACCGTAACCCGTTGGTCCAAATAATGAGTTGTACGCCACTTCAGCAAATGTGTTCGACGGATTGGTTTCCTCCACCCCCCACAAATCTGGAAGCTTCGGCTTTTGATAATGATCTCCCGAACCCGACATTGTTTTCGAATTATGTGTTTTTGGAACGTTGAAGTTTTTTTCGTGATGGTTCGTGATGGTTGGTTGCATGAAACCATAAAGTGGTAGGTTGGTTGCATGAGACTATATAGAAAAATCTTGACGAGAAACCGTCACGGTTTGGCCTAACCTTGAAACCATGAAGTTTTTTTCGTGATGGTTGGTTGCATAAAACCATGAAGTGGTAGGTTGGTTGCATAAAACTATATAGAAAAATCTGGACGAGAAACCGTCACGGTTTGACATGACGGTTCGAAGTGGTAGGTACTCGGGTTTCATGAAACTTTCTGAACTTTTTGTCAACATCAAATCTACCTCGTACCCTAACCGTGACGGTTAGGGCAAACCGTCATGTTTTGTTTAAGACCCGTGCCTCTTTATCAGTGTACTTTTGTTTGGAGTACTTTTGTTTCAGACCCGTACCTCTTTATACGTGACGTTTAGGTCAAGCCGTCACGTTTAGGTTTCAAACCCTCATGTTTAGGCCTAACCGTGACGGTTAGATCTGGTGTCTCTCCAAAAACACCTGCGGTGTTCCTAGCACCATCCTTAGAAAATCCCAATTGAAACAATTTAAAAAGAAAAAATAGATTTCTTCATTCTGAAGCTCTTGCATGACTGGATGATGCAAAGCTTATCGAGGCAACCATTTGCAGCTCAGATGACATAAAAAAGTAAAACACTAACTTTTAGCTTACAACAAAATGTGACCGCCAGATAGCTTCTTGTGAGTGGTTAAAACTGAAACATCAATTAAAATAAAAAATACACCTTTCTATTAGTGAAGCTATTGCATAATAGTGGTACCACATCTCCATATTACTCACATTCACCTATCAATACACACACACACACACAAAAGGATTATATACACACAACAGCTGCAGATGAGGTTTCAAATGGGTTTAATTATCTTCCAAACATCAATTGATAACAAACAATAATAGCACAATTGGTGCAGAATCTGTAATAAGATAATTACAAAATCCAATATCTTTATTTGGATTATTTGTGGTATTGATTTGGGAAGTGCAGATGTTAGCTGTTGAAAAGGGGGAGTGTAATGAGTTGGGGTGAATTCATCTTGTTAGTTGCAAGGTCGTTAAGACCCCCACCTCCATCATCAACGCCATTGCCCTCTGCTGATGCAACCTGTAAGTCAAACATCTCTTCACTTTTCCTACAACTTTTAACTACATTTACATATTAAAAGCTACAGATTAGCAGGGAAACATGTGAGCTTCAGGCAGTTTTCATATCAACAGAGAATATAAAAGGGAATACATAGGCAAACCAGATCTAGATAATGATGCTAGTTTTTTTTTTCTATATTCACTAGATCTTGCATGATATGATCTTTTAGAAGAACTTTCAGCTTGTAATCTTTTAAAAAACGTCTCAGTTTTGATGGATGACTTCTTTGAACTGTAAATCACAAGACAACATCTGCTTGTATGTTGTGACACAACCACAAACAGGTTTTGTATGTGGATTGCAAAATTTGTGTGTGAAATAAGCGAAACTGATAAGTAGATGGATGCCTTGACTGAAATTTGTTTTGCAATTTTCAAAGGGAACCTGAGAAAGAAACTTACCTCCTTTTCCAGTTGTTCTTTTTCTCCAATTAGCTTATTTTCCTGTTCTCACAAATATAAAAGCAGATAAGCTTCGTATTATTGCGTTTATTCAAGCTCTAAACATTGTCATTATGCTATGAAACAGGATAAAGGAATATGGTCTCATGGTGGCGAGGTGAATTAAACTTTAACGACTTTGCAATTAACCAGATGAATTAGCCTCCACGTACAATAAATCGACGACTAGATGGAGTCCATTAGCAATCAAGTTATCACCACACACTCGTAATTCTAGTCAAATTCTCGAATCATGACCCAAGTCTTCATATAAGTTGCTTATATATACATATTTAAGGATAATGTGTGTTGAGGTCACTCACGTATTCGACATTTCCACAAGGACACCCAAGTGAGCATTTAATTGGTTCCATTCTGGCCCAAAACATGGCTAATGTTGTAAACACCTTATGTTTTGAGAAAACAAAATACCATGTTCTGGTTTATTAAGAAGCAAAACATTTTATATATAAAAAACCATAGTATATTCCATTTTACAATATTTCAGCACTCTTTGCAGTATCTCGTATAAAAGAAACTGAATACGTACTTGGGTGACCTAGGAATGGACATACTATCCATAATTGGATGCAACATAATTATATAAGCAACAGTGTGACGCCAAATTCGTCTCCTTTTCATTCTTTACGTAATACTCTAGCATCCCAATATGTTATAGAAATAATGTTCAAAACTGTGGTATATTATTGCAGTTACAAACTTCAGCAAGAATAAATGTTTACCTTTCTATTTTTACTTGTCCAAAACCTCAGTTTTAATTAGAAACTGAGGGACTAAAGCACATTTTTCAAATGTTGAGGACCTAAGTATATCACAAAATTGCAATGTGAAAGTATGTAGAGTTTCTCAGCCACAACCCGATTTCAATGGAAAAGTCCGTTAGAACAGGTTTTGAAGATTTTTGTGTTTTTCAAAAATGCTTTTCCACAGAACACCACCAGTTTTCTGCATATAGCACACTCTTAATTGCCTTCACTGTCTCAGCTTTACATAACATTATTAGGAGTTAAATGTTTTATTATTGATGTATATGTTCCTTTACCTCAATTTATACTTAACTACTTTTGCATAACACTTTTGTATGATTATAAAAGGCAGCTTAAGGGAACAGCTCCAAGCGAGTTAACTTTGCCAAACATTCTTAACCTTAACTTAGCAGGCTTCTAGGGGAAATAGCCTGAATCATTTTTTTGATTTTATTTACATTTTTTAGTCAAGTGACAAGCACTTTGGAAGGTTAAAGGGATATCCATTGCAGTTGTTAAAAAATTGAAATCCATCTTAGTATAAGCCTATAACCAACAGAATGATATGATTTTAAAGACGATTATTGTATCTGTGTCTGTACAAGAAAATTTATCGAGTTCCCAATTCTACCTGTATTACAATCTTTACCACAAAACTGAATAAATTGTATATCGATAAAATTATGTACATTTTAAAAGGGTAAAGAATATTTACCAATTACATTGTCCATTAATAATATCTTTTAAAGGTACATGTTGTGGTCATTTATTTTGGGGCTGCGCGTGCGTTTACCCATACACTACAAGAAAGGAAACCTATCGCAACGAGTCGCTATAGACCCCCTTTGTAGTTGCTACAAGGATTTAATAACATATATGCAGAAAACTCATAGACCCACTTTGTTGTCGCTAGGGCTTTAATAACATACTCAGGTGTATATGCAGAAAACTCATAAAAGCATACCTTTTCTTTGAGGGTTGATATGTGTTCCATCATCAGTTGTGTCTGCATAAAACATCAGAATTAAAGTCAATTTGTAAACCCTTACCAACAACCAGTTCTATCCTCCAGGACAAATCTTTTGAATATATTATGTACCATAGGTAGGAAATTAGTTGTAACTAAGGAATACCATCACACAAGCCGTGCAGATATCACCATTTAAGATGTTTGTACTACAAAAACCATTGGGCATGAAGTCCTAGTGGTTGGCATAAAGTGCTTAGAGATCCTCAGACCAACCGAAGTTACATAGTGCAATAGTGCAAGCATGGCGATAGTGGTTTGTCAATTATCGATGAAGTAGACCATGTTTTGAACCATAAATTATTAACTGAATCTTTGTTGATGCTTCTATTTGTAGATGATTTCATAACTATTAAGTTGTGAAGTTAAATTGTTACCAGACAACCTAGCTGTTGCCACAGTGTAGGGCTCACAAGGGTTTGGTGGCATCGCCGATGCACCTGGGTGGGGAGCGCCCAAGAAGCAAAGGGGTCATGGGAAGCCATCCATAGAACAAATATCAAAATATGATCCCATCCTATATGGGAACTTTTACCTAATCCAGCCCACATAAATATATCTCTCTTATTAAAATCCATTAGGACTCTAGCATGGTGGTAGACTAGGTTGGTCCCAGTGATAAGTTAATAAGAGATATATATTTATGTGGGCCGGATTAGGTAACAGTTCCCTATAGTGAGCGGTTAAATCACGTAAATCTTGGGTTCTTTACTTTCATGCACACTTGTGCATTGCCTTTGTTACAGCTTCAGTGTTATCATAGTAGGCAAATTCGTAAGGCCAGTGTGGCTCGCCTTGGTTTTGAAAGGCGTGAGGTGCTCTATTGCAAGCCCTGGGCTTAAGGCGTGAGGCGAGGGTGTCTAGGAGGTAGTGCCAATTATTCATAGAATACTTATAAATTGATTCTAGATAGGATTTTAAGGCGAAGGTGTCTAGGATGCAGTGCCAAATATTCGTAGAATACTTGTAAACTAATTCTAGATAGGAAATTAATAAGTTCTACGTTGTTAATTTATAAACCAAACAATAAGATAATAAAATAAGTACACACTATGTACTACCAACGAACCTTTATGTATAAGTGAAGAAGTTCAGCTGTATCTAAGAACAACCCAAGGATCTCTTTTAGAGCCAAACTAGTCACAAACTATTTCTTATTCTTCAACACTCTTCCTATCTTATCTTTGCACGCTCGCACATTTGACCTCTCACTCTCTTCTTGTATTTATCTCTGATCCTAAATTCGCTCCCCCCTCCTCTTGTTGCTTTTAACCTTCTGACTCTCTTCTTATATTTATCTCTGATCCTAAATTCGCTCTCCCCCTCCTCTTTTAGCTTTTAACCTTTAAATACAAGTAAAGAAATTTAGCTATCTTAGTACAACCCAAGGAGCTCTTTCAGAGCCAACTTAAAACTAAACACAAACTATTTCTTATTTATTAAGACACTTTTCCTATTTGTCTTTGCGCACTCTCATTCGACCTCTCACTCTCATCTTATGTTTTTGTCTGGCCCTAAATTCACTCTCTCCTCCTCCTCTTGTTGCTTTTACTTTAACCCTCCCAACCTAAGATGGTAAAAATGACTAAAGCAACAGCCGGCAAAAGCGACCACTTGATGCCTGCTTCAAGAATTAACATGCTTCAAACATCTCCAAGCGTTTTCCACATTTTTTGGAACTACATTGCCCAAAAGATGTGCACTCTCATGAAAGAAGCACAATAATTGAAAAAATAATATATTTGATGGCAATGTGACATTAAGCAACTAATTGCGATTCCTTAAGGATGAGGATAGCATATTTCTGGTTGTAGCCATCATGTTCCAATTTATCTGCCATGTTTAGTACTTAAATTAGTTGCTTCTTGATGAGAGGCTCGAACTAAAAGGGTAGATTTTTAGACTGTGATTCATGCATAACTAATTGCAACCAGATCTTGGCATCGACAATTTAAGAACCTAATTTTTTTTCGGTGAAGAACAATCATAGATCATCATAATCTAATAGTATCTTACATAAATAGACCCACCTAATGAGTCTTTCAAAGAACCAACTACATTTAGTACATTAACCAAGTCATTTCACTAAGTATATATATAACACAAGAACTGCTACTGGCAGCTTAATTACCGCTATATATTCTTCAACGAAAATCCTAACTTCATATACATATCGATCACTGAGTGTTGCTTTGTGCATGATACTTTTGGATCTTTCAGTGAAGCAGATCTTACTAATTATACACAGTGAACATTTTCAGGACTAAACATGAACCTTCGATTCTAGTCCCATAATATTCATTTTTCACATTAAAAGTACAAAGGATGATCCTGTTGGGTTAATCTTGATCGGGTCAAGTTACTGGTCATGGGTCTAGTATTTAAGTCATATGTTTTATTTAAATTATGCAACAAGTTTTTATTGTGAATTAGTCTAGGTAGTGGAGTAGTGGGTGGATGTTATGTAGTGGTCTATTTTATAGGAATAGTGACCCATGTTTGCATGTTGTTTTTAGTCTATTTAATGTATGTATTGCAAGTAATGAATACAAGAGTTTGAGTGTGATCTGGGCCTGAAACCAACAGATCCCACAATATTTCATCTTCAACATCCATGATCAAGAAGATGATAATAGTATATGACCTAGTAACAGGGCCTAAAGACTTAAATATAACAACAAGAAGAATACCACAACAGATTACTTCAGAACAAGCTGAAAAGGGAAAACGAATAACTAAACTTAAGGACACAATTATTACTATGAAGATAATTCTAACCCAACACATACAAAAATAAAACAGCCTAGGAACAGAACTGAACATAATCACCTTTCTCAACCGTGTTTGCACAAGAGCATCATTAAGTTCTTGTTCTAGTAGTGTCATGTCACTCACAGAGAGCTCCTCAGTGTTATTCTCTGCAGCAAGCCTGTGCAAAGAGTTTAGTTTAATCTCTGCTTGAACCAATTAAGGGATCCATTTTCATATGCAACCATTTTGATCATCTTTTGCATTATTTGTTGGACCTTGTTTCTAATATTACATGTTTGTGTGTGCGAGCTCATCTAGATTGTGTTACCTATCCACTGTCTGTAGAAGTTCTTTACATGTACGGAATCTTTCGCTCTACAAGAGAAGTTAACTAGCTCATTAAATCATCAACCCAAACACATATAACATTGTTGTTAGCAAAACAATGGGCAAATATCTCTTTAAAAAAATTATGCTTACTAAATTGCCGCCCGCTCTGTTGGTGGTTATCTCTTCTTCTTCAAGGATCTTATTCCGACACCGAGAAAGAATACGGTCCACACTAAGACATAGGTAGTTAGAGAAATTAAATGAGTAGAAGCAAGTTTGTATAAGATGCAGCGCATGAATAGGTACAGCATTTTTAAACATTCTGAAACAACTAATGTTAACATATTTAAACCTTGAAGAATGTGGATTAAACTAGACCTGAGACTAATTTAGACATGCTTGTTCGACTTTTATATGCATCAGTAACAATAGGTACGTGAATGTTTCAAGGTTTCCCCCAACCGTACATCTCTTTCACATAAGGAGACTCTTCAAATTAAATGTGAGTTTCCCAACTATCCTTCAAAGGCCACATGGTATAAGGACAAACCAAAATAAAATTCCAACAGCACGAAACCATTATGTAACATACTATTTAAGTCATCCACGTTTTTAGCCTTCGAGCTTTTTTTAGCTCAACAAATTACCTAAACAAGAGTATCCTACGTAAAAGGCTAGCAAAAAGAGCTGCACGAAAATGTTTGATGATGAGATTATAAAGTTTCACCCTATCAAAGTTTCTTAGATTGATGGTAGAACGTAAACTAAAACTAGGAACAAGAAACATGACCCAACCAAGCCCCACGAAGGTGTAAGATCTATATGTCTAAGCTTGAACCCAACGGGTGCACAAAGTTGTCCCACATCAATCATATAAACCACTAGCAAGAACTAGTTTAGTATGGTTTTCTTACCACTGTATAACTCATATGTTTTATCTTGACCGTTCACATCGTCAGCTGTCCTTGAATCCCTAGTCAGTTAAACCCCTAATCTTAGGAGAACTTCGTTGATGATAATATCCGCTAAATTTTCTCTTTATCATCTTGCAGAAGAGGCTACTTTTGATCTTACTCTCACCAAAGACGTCTCCAAATTACATCTCAAATAGACTTGTTCACCTACGCTGAGAAATCGACAAGTGGATAGTGGGTTGGGGTCCTTGAATTTGGATGGCATTTATATATTGATCCATGTAGTTAATTAAAGAGTAGGACAACTAGATATTTGATGAATAGGAGTACTGTGACCCCGATTACAATGGATCATAAATTGTATGTTCATCCTCTCAATGATACTGAGCATAAGACTAATTAAACATTATTTTATCACTTTGGTAATCTAACAAAATGGGTCCACCTTTTTGTTCTATCAATCTATATCCTTCTACACTTGAATTCTAGATTCGTATCCATGTCACGTTGTCTATAATTGCAAAGTTTAAATAAAAGATGTGTGCTACCAATAATCCTTGCATGAGCACATTCCTTTAATAAAGGTGCAGTCAACACCGTTCCCATTAATGTCCAATTAATGTCTTGCCATTTTGCAATCAAAACGTGCATATGCGTGTCCTCTTTCATTTATGACTACCCCTTTCTTAACGCGCATATGCGCGTCATCTATTGCAGTTTTTCTTGTAGTGGCTAATATATTCTAGTTAGATATATAACATCAAAAGGGATCATTGCAATGCCAATTAGCAAACCACTAGGATGTTCCATTCTTGTTTCCAATTATGAAGACATTTGGGTGGATCCTTGAATTTAAATATTTTCCACCTCTTCCATCGACCCCACCTAAAGGACAAATTAAATTGGCTTAATATAAAAAAATGTTCCATGCATATAACAAGCCAGTATCTAACCCTTCTTAATTTTGCAAGAGTGGTTTCCGTGCCACCTTGCTTTACTTGCGGTGGAAGTACTACTAGACATGCTATTTTGCAAGAGCACCTTCATTATTTGATGCATGAGCTCAACCACTTAATCCCCCCCCCCCCCCCCACCACCACCACAAATAAAAAAAAAAAAAAAATCCTCAACAGTAAATGATAATTAAGTTGCAATTCTAAGAACTACATTTAGTGCAATGATAGTACGAGTATCTATGAATGATTTGTGTTCCTACTTATCATATTTGCCGTACCTTTAAAAACCTAGAGTGCTAGCACCGTTATATATCTATAATCAAGTGGACTGATTGTAAATGAAGTTTATCAAACACAAGGAAGAAACCCATAACAATATAAAAATCCCGAATTACGCACATAAAATGACATATTATGCCCTAGAAACATAAATCGGCCATCATATATATCATATCACAGAGATACCCTACAGTTAAAACCTAAAACCTAATCTCCGTACAGAAGAGTATACAACATATAAAACGATTCAATTCACCTGTTAGTACTGCCACTGCAAGACTCATAGAGCTTCCCTCGGGCGGAGAAGACGATAACAGCAACATCAGCGTCACAAAGGACCGACAGATGACGAGCTTTCTTAAGCAAACCTGATCTTCTTTTGGAGAAAGTGACTAACCTGCTGCTTTTGTCTTCGATCCGCTTCATCTCGAGCTTCCTACGCCCCATTATTATTATTTCTTCTGGTCAATCGTCGATCTGCAAGTAAAATAACCTTTGGACTTCTGATGGTGTGTTTCTTTTATGTTTATCTTCTTCTTATCTCTTGCTATCTTTATTGTTTATGTCTCCGATGTGTAGATCACTGTGGTTAACGAAGTAGGCATGTCCTCTGTTGTAATTATACGTGTAAATGTTGTTGACAATGACTGTACTTATCTCCGGCCACCACACCCTTTCGACACGTGGTTAGTAGAAACACGCCGCCAAAAAGTAAGTAATATTTTATTAATTAGGAGACTTAAATATTCAAGAGAGAGAAAGGAAGGAATATCAAGAGAAAAGAATTTTATTTTTTTTTTGTTTAAATAACTAGTGCTGTTTTTTTTTATTGTTTGATAGGTTTTAGTTTGTAATTGAAATAATAACTAGGTTTTTTTTAACTCGCGGTGAATTACACAATGATTCAAAATATCAATGCAAATGCAATAACATGTTGTAGTGACATTGTACGTGACGTGATAATGTATAGACTAACAATCAACCCAATTTGTCTTCGGACTAAATTTATGTTGAACCGTAAAATAACTTGAACTTATGTTGTTGAACAAAAATCTGTTATACTTGACCAGACTCTTTTCCAAACAAAATAATTTCGAAACGCAATAAAAGTCAAGTACATAAAAACACGTGTAGCTGCGGGGTATACCGTGTGATAAAGTATAGATTACAATCGTCGAATAAGAATGTTTAACATTTGACCCCACTCATTTTAGAGCAAAATTTGCGTCAAAACATAGATCATCTAGAATCGTATATTAAAATACGCACGAAAACGTTTTATATATGAACCGACTCGTACTGACACGTAAACCCGAAACTTTAGAAACTTAAGGAGGTTAAAGTGATATTTTATAAAGTTTTTAAAACGTGTTTAAGACGTGAAGGAATCAAAGTTGACCAGTTAAAAAGTTTAATAAACATTCAATAAACAAATTATCCATATTATTTAAATATTATTATTATTTTATTATTATTATTACTATAGAATCATAGATGATTTTATATAGATATAATTGTTTGTGGGGAGTCTCTCAAACGATTGTCAAGATGGATGTAATTCAGGAAGTGTTTGTAATATGGGTGAAGCAGATTGAATACATATTTATCACGGTGAACTATTTAAAAAGACTCTCCCAGTCAACCTTGAAGAAATAAATCTCACATCAAATGGGTTTGGTTGATGCATTGCATCCTAGTTATCATTGGCTAACACTACTTTCCAAAAATATTTGTGTGTTGTCATTCTACTGTTGTCGAGGCAGAAGGCGCACTTGGAATGAAACTGATGGCGTAGGTGAATTCGTTAATGTGTCAAATGAGGTCAAACCACCAAAACAACATACTTGAAACAACAGCTGTTGAAACGGCACTAAAGCTTTGAAAGAGACTACCTCTTATCCTTAAAGCAAAGACAGTTACCACGTCTTTCATTATGGGAAGGCGTTGACTAGCGCTGCTCAATAAGGATGTCGGGTCTCTTGAGCGCTTCATTGAGCATTTTTTTTCCTATCCCGTCCTTGCACTACGTTATCCATAACATTATCTCTTACAGCTTTTTTTTGAAACTGTACAATAACTATTCTTGATATCATCTGATCTGGAAAGGCATAACGCCTACATCAGATGATGCTCCATTTGCGGCTGCTTCTAGTCTAGTTTGAAAGTGCCATATATGAGAACAACATATGAATTTGCAGCAAGGATATAGGAAAATGCTAAGATCTATGACGCCTCATCTATATCGATTCCCCATCGTTATTCTGACACATCCTAAAAGGAGTTATAAACGAGCTTTTTCGTTAACTCAATATATGTATCCTTTCCTTAGTCCTACTGCTCATTCTGATGTTGGGAAGAATTGTAGGCGATAACGCTTCTTCCTATCTTTATCGTGTTATTCTATACATGGATAGGTAATAAATGCAAGGGTGCTCTCTCTATCTCGGTCTTCTTTTAGCATCATATATTGATCGGGAATGTGGCCCATACAAGAGGACTCTAAAATTTCTAACAATGAGACTGCTCATGTGACAAGCGGATCTTAAATTTGCTTTGGTGGCAAGTGGGTTTCTTGATGGATAAAAGGATGATTGTGGTGATGTGGTGTCCATATTGAGTAAGCTAGTTAAAGAATTGGATTCACTTATGCTTGCTAGTCAAGGGAGTGGACTTTGTTCTAGTCACATCATCTTTATTGAGTCTGCTTGTACCGGCAGCATACTTCCCACAACTATAACTATTATTTTACAAAAGAAGTTTTTTAAAATACAAAAATAATGTTTAAGAAATAACATACTGTTAACTTATTTTTGAAATAAATAATTAATGGTTGTTAATTTTTATATTAAAAGATTTAATAACTCCAAGAGCATTCATAATAGGTTTTTTATTTTTATGTGAATACGTGTTTTATTTCTATGTGATATGTATCTTATATTATATATAGAGGATAGTTGTGAATGGAGACAAATAAGTACTGCTTATTTTCATATTTGAGGAAATACTGTTCAACCCTTATAAAATTTTTAATATTTTTAAAAGTAGTCGTAAGTGGATGAGAGAGAAAATATAATGATAAAAGTATAAAAAAAGATAAGAAAATACTTTTAGTATAATATTAAGGATGAGCATGAGAAAACTAGTGTGAGTACTCCAAGATCTTTGATTAAGATGTAAAACTATATAAATCATATATGCATTAAAATAATTTATTGTGTCATATCTAAAATAAAAAGAAACAAATTAGTTTTTAGTCAACCCAATTAATTGTTTTTTTTTTAATGTATAACTTGTAAAATGAGCATAAGACCTAAGAAGTGTGAGTTTAACCTTGTGGATTATTTTCAAATGCATGTGCGATTTCTTTTGTTTCTTTTTATTTTTAAATATTTAATCATATATATGCATATATGCATTGAGCGAGCAGAGATCAACCCCTTCACGAGACGCAAATGACCAATTAGTATTTATAAAAGAAAATGTGAAAAGAAAAGAACCAAATGACTAACATACCTCTAACAAATGTTAACGCCTGTGTAAATAAAAACTTTAGAATTTAATATAAGCCATTAATTATCATATGCAAAAAAATAAGTTAGCCAAACATAATGGGTGTAAGAGTTAACGCTAAGGTGGCTTGACCATTTCGAAACGCTAAGCGAAGGCAAAACTTGAGTTTTTTCTATTGTTTTATTTTTAATTTTTTACAAACTGATTAATATTTTTAATTTAATTTAGTATCTCTTTAAAAACCTAAAATAAATCTAACAAACTTGTTTATATTTTTTCTCAATTCACTCAATATTTAGTATAGATTTGGTTTAAGTTACTAAAATAGTAAAGTTTTCCTTGTTGGCGGCGTGTTTTGATAAAGCACGTGTCAAAATAATACAGCGACCGAAGATGACTATTCAAGTAAGAGCTGGCGTTACGAGTACGGTCACGGTCAACGATTTTTACATAGAAGAATTGAGTTACATACACGAGACGACATGCGGTTCCCCCGTTAACCACCGTGGTCTATCGGTTACATACGATAAATAATAGAGATAGCAACAGATAAGAAGAAGATAAAGATAAAATTAAGATACACACCACCAGAATTCCAAAGGTTATTTTACTTGCAGATCGACGATTGACCAGAAGAAATAATAAAATGGGGCGTAGGAAGCTCGAGATGAAGCGGATCGAAGACAAAAGCAGCAGGTTAGTCACTTTCTCCAAAAGAAGATCAGGTTTGCTCAAGAAAGCTCGTCATCTGTCGGTCCTTTGTGACGCTGATGTTGCTGTTATCGTCTTCTCCGCCCGAGGGAAGCTTTATGAGTCTTGCAGCGGAAGTACCAACAGGTGAATTGAATCGTCTGTCTTATATATACACATGATGTTATTCCTTGAGATTTTACAGTTTTAATTTCTCTAGCTAGGTAATATTATATATATATATATGTTTCCTAATCATGTCTACACCTGTGGTTATAGACTACTTATAGTACGTTACACAGTTGTGTACGGAGGTTAATTTTTAGGGTATTGAGTACCGTACGTCTGGTTTTTAATTGGATGTTGATTCAGGTACATCGTTTGTATGATCTGGAATTGGGATTTGAGAGATGTGACGTTGTTGTAGGTTTCTTTACGTTTATGGTGGAAATGATTAGGTTTTTGGTTGTTTTTGTTTATTTGTGTTTTGGCTGGAGAATAGATCGTTTTCGTGGATAGTCACATGATTGTACTTGTAATATCAATGTATGAATGTTCTTGTAGCCACTATCCATATTAATATTTCAAGATTTTCTAGAATAAATGTATCGCAACATACATCATGTGATGAGAGATTTGAACCTTAATTTTTTGATCGTGAGATACACTAATTAAAGATTTAAAACAATTATCAGAGTGTTATACTTGGAATCAAAACAAGAACAATTCAACTACAATCTAATTCGATGATCAAGCAATCAACTCATACAAACATCAATCGGCTAACCACTATATAACCTCACCTCTTAACTACCTGTAACAACCATTACAACTAATAACAAGAAAGTTAAAATACAACCCCCTGAACTTTAGCTAACAGTAAATTAACCAACTAAACTTTACTTAACCATACAATGAGTTCTACTTGACACTCACAATCTCCACCTTCAAGATAGACTCATTGAGCTTAGCCAATACCCAACGACCCAACACACCACTTGAACTTTGCACCTGGTAGAGACTTGGTGAACATATCAGTTGAATTAAACTATGTATCAACCTCCTCTACACTGATTTCCTTCGATCTAACCACATCTCTGATAAAATGGAACCGCACATCAATATGTTTAGTCCTCTCATGAAACCTGCTATCTCTAGACAACAACACAGCACCTTGGTTGTCACAGAAAACACAGGTTTCATCTAGCTTAACACCAAGCTCTGTCATAAATCTCCTAAGCCATAATGCCTCCTTAACCGCTTCTGCAAGTGCCATATATTCTGCCTTAGTGGTGGACAAAGCCACCACAGGCTGCAACCGAGCTTTCCAACTCATAAGGTTGCTCAACCCTTGGAAGGCATAACCAGTTGTTGACCTCCCCCTGTCTGCATCCTTAGCATAATCAGAATCAACAAATCCTGTGACTAATTGCTTATCACTTGTAGGACACCTAAAAACTAGTCCAAAATCCTTAGTGCCACTCAAGTACCTCAATAACCATTTAGTAGCCTCCCAATGGTTCCTACCCGGGTTAGGAATGAACCTGCTGATCACACTAACAACATAGCTGATATCAGGCCGTGAGCACACCATCAAATACATCATGCTCCCCATAATGTTAGCATATGGTACTCTACTCATGTATGCTACCTCTTCATCAGAAGATGGAGAATCCTTATTAGATAGTTTAAAATGGGCTGCAATAGAAGTTTTAACTGGTTTGCAGTGCCTCATTCCATAACTATCCAATTCCTTCAACAAGTAACTTGTTTGAGACAATTTTAGCTGCTTAATATCTCTCCTCCTCTTAATTTCCATTCCCAGGATCTTTTTGGCCTTTCCCAACATTTTCATATCGAACTCAGACATTAGCAGCTGTTTAGTTTCTTCAATAACTATCTTGTCTTTGCAAGCCACGAGCATGTCATCAACATATAGAAGCAAATACACAAACTTCCCACTTGAGTATTCCCTATGATGAACACAGCTATCATAATTGCCCCTCACAAACCCATGAGAAACCATGTACTCATCAAATCTCATGTACCATTGTCTAGGGGATTGTTTGAGCCCATATAAGGACTTCTACTTCTTTAAATAACAGACTTTGTCTTCCTGTCCTAAAACCTCAAAACCCTTAGGCTGTTCCATGTAGATATCCTCATCTAAGTAACCATGAAGGAAGGCAGTTTTAACATCCAACTGCTCTAACTCCATGTCATATGCAGCTATCAGAGACAAAATCAATCTGATGGAAGTATGCTTGATAACAGGTGAGAAAATCTCACTGTAGTCTATACCAGCCCTTTGTTTAAACCCCTTAGCTACCAACCTTGCCTTGAACCTGGGAGGATCAGTGCTAGATAGTCCATCTTCGAGCTTATACAACCATTTACAAGGAACAACCTTTTTATCAGCTGGCAGACCTGACAACTCCCATGTACTATTCTTATGTAGTGACTCAATCTCCTCCTTCATAGCTGCCATCCATTTGTCCTTGTCATCTAACCTTACAGCCTCATCATAAGACAACAGTTCTAAGACACTTTCCTGTTCAGTAGCCAGAAATACAATGGCAGACAAGTCATACTCACTATCAGCAGCATACCTTTGAGGTGGCTTTATATTCCTCCTAGGCATGTCTCTAGCTAAGCTATGAGACACATGACTAGGAGCACCTGTATGTGCACCTCCTACGGCATTGCCATCAGAGGTGCCACTTGAGCTTGCACTCTCAAATGTACCAGGTAATTGGCCTTTGATAGGCTCATCAAACTCCACCTCAACTTGCTCATTTCGGATACCATGAGTGTCATTCAAGCTGTCTCTCAAATTTCCCATCACATCCTTGTACATGACATCTTCTCTGCATTTAACATTCCTACTAACCAAGACTCTGGGACCTTCACCTTCTAATCTCCATAGCTTATACCCTTTCACCCCCTCAGGATAACCAATGAACACACATTTCATTGACCTAGCCTCCAGCTTACCCTGATTTATATGAGCATACACTATAGACCCAAACACCCTTAAATGCCTTAGGTCAGGCCTTTCCCCTGACCACACCTCTATGGGGTTTCTTATGTTAAGGGCAGTAGAAGGGGATCTATTAATCAGATAGACTGCAGTGGCAACTGCCTCACCCTAAAAAGTTTGTGGTAAACCTGAGCTCAATAGCATACACCTCACCCTTTCAAGAATGGTCCTATTCATTCTTTCAACTAGGCCATTCTGTTGGGGAGTACCTGGTATTGTAAGGTGTCTAGCTATCCCATTGAGCTTACAATAAGAATTGAACTCACCACTGCAAAATTCCAAGCCATTATCTGTTCTCAACTTTCTGATGGTCCTCCCAGTTTGTTTTTCAACTAATGACCTCCATTCCTTGAATTTCATGAATGTATCACTTTTGTTTTTAATAACATACACCCACACCCTCCTAGAGTGATCATCAATTAGGGATACAAAATACCTAGCCTTACCCAGTGACTCGACCATAGTAGGTCCCCATAAGTCTGCATGGACATAGTCCAATATGTCCTTCGAATGATGGGTGCTCCTGCTGAACTTGACTCTCTTTTGCTTGCCCATGACACACTCTTCACAGAACCCAAAATCACAGCATTTGAGATCAAGCAATGACTACTTGTTCAACTCCATCATTCCCTAATGGCTTACATGCCCTAGTCTCCTGTGCCATAGAAGGGCCTGACTTGACTCTTGATCTATGGCAGCGGATACTAGCCCCTGAGTCACACTTCCATCTAGAAGGTAGGTATTGTTCTCTCTTCTTGTCCCAGACATAACTACCAATGACCCTTTGATGACTTTGGCCTTTCCTGTTGTTAGACTAACATGGTAGCCCTCCTTTTCAAATAACCCAAGAGACAACAAGCTTCTTTTCAATAAAGGAATATACCTTACATTGTGCAACTGCAGCTCTGATCCACCATCCAACTTGAATGCCACTGATCCCACCCTTTTAATTTGGCAGGGCCTGTCATCACCAAGCTTAACACTCCCCATATCCTTATTTTTGAGACCGATAAAGTATTCTTTCATGGGTGTCATGTAAAATGAACACCCTGAATCAAGTATCCACCGGTGTTTCACTCCTTCACCTAACACTACTAACACATTTGCACTTTCATAACCCTCTGAGCAGTCATCTTGTGTAGTATTACTGTTGTAGGCCTTGTTAGAGGAGTATTCACCCTTTCTCTTCTTTAACTCAGGGCATTCTCTCTTTAGATGTTTCTTAGAGCCACACACATAGCACTTTCGTTTGGGTCTTGACTTTGACCTTGAGCCCGACTTTCATCTTTGTTCCCTTTGATCAGGCTTCCCTCGCACAAACAAGCCTTCTCCACCTTCCTCCTTTGAATCAACTCTCCTCTTGAGTTCTTTCGAATTATGGGCCGCCAGGCCTTCTTCCATGGAGGGGGTGTCTCTTCCATACATTAGTGTGACAACAAAGTGTTCGTATGATTGTGGGAGTGAGGCCAAGAATAGAATTGCCTGGTCCTCGTCTTCAATTTTGACATCTATGTTTTCAAGATCCAGCAACAACTTGTTAAACTCATCCGTATGATCCTCTAGTGACTTACCAGATGTCATATGATAAGTATATAGCCTTTTCTTCAAGTATAGTCGATTTGCTAGTGACTTCGTCATGTATAGCCCTTCCAATTTGGTCCATATCCCAGCTGCTGTCGTCTCCTTCGACACCTCTCGCAATACCCGATCCCCAAGACTAAGAATGATGGCGCTGTGCGCCCTCTGCAGCTTATCCTTCCATTTCTCTTCAAGCTCTTTCTTGTCTTTATCGGGTTTATCCACTGGAATCTTTGCCTGACCTCCGGCAAGGGCATCAACGACCCCCTGATGAACCAGTAGCGCACGCATCTTCATCCTCCATAGGCTGAAGTCGTTCTTTCCATCGAATTTTTCCAATTTAAACTTGGTCGACATCATACTGATCTTTAATTGTTCCTTATGATTCAATCTTCACGAGTTCGTTCTTCGACTGATCGGCCTTCACGAAGCTCTGATACCAATTGTTATAATTGGAATCAAAACAAGAACAATTCAACTACAATCCAATTCGATGATCAAGCAATCAACTCATACAAACTCAAGAAACAAAGATGAAAACTCTCCTACAAACATCAATCGGCTAACCACTATATAACCTCACCTCTTAACTACCTGTAACAACCATTACAACTAATAACAAGAAAGTTACAATATAACCCCCTGAACTTTGGCTAACAGACAATTAACTAACTAGACTTTACTTAACCATACAATGAGTTATACTTGACACTCACATCAGAGATTTGTAGAAAATGCTCTTTGAGTCGGGATATTCCTACTGGCAGTCTCTTTATTCCATTAGGTAGGGGTAAGGTTAACCCCTATCACAACCCCCAAACTAAAGTGGGATTATGTTGAGTATGTATGCTTGTTTGTTTGTATCATAATTGTAGAAAACATGTTGAAGTTCTTCAAATATTATTCTTTTCTCAAGACATGGAAATGCTTAATTAGCTTATTGATAGGGGCAACCATGCCAGAAATAATAACACAAACATAAGTTATTCAAAGGAGAAATTGTACAAGGTGTGCAATGAAGTTGTTAGAATTAGACTCATGCAAAAGAAAGTTTTATCATTCATTGGTTGTACTCATGCATCAAAGAATTATAACATCAATTTAATGCTCAAGATTTGGCAAATTAGAAAGGACACCAAGTCTAACTACAACCACAACCCAAGAGTTCAAACAAAAAGCATCTTTTAGCTAGAAATATTTGAACCTTATAAAATTTTATAACTCAACTTAAATATTAAATTCAAGTTTCTGTTATGCCTATTGTTTTGGTCTAACGATGCATGTCTGGTAATACTTCCGCCCAAGTAAAGCAAGGTGGCATGGAAGGTGCTCTTGCATGCGTTGATTGTTACTCACATGCATATGGACATTTTTTTATGTAAGCTACTTTTATTTGCTAAGTGGAGTGACTGCTTACATGGAAGAGGTGGAAAATATTTGAAGACAAGGATCCACACAAATGACTATGGTGTTAATATAATTGGAAACAAGAATGGCACATCCTAATGGTTTGCTAATTGGCAACCCAATTATCCTTTTTGGTGCTACATATCCAAGTAGAATATCATTAATAGTGTCCGGAAACTTGATTGTGAACTAGCAAGATATTAAACTTAAATGGGAATGGTGTTGACTGCGCCTTAAAGAAATGTGTTCATTCAAAGACTACTGATAGCACATATCGATCTCTGATTTAACCTTAGCAATCATAGACAAAAAGGCATGCTAGAGATTTTTGTAATTGATAATTTGGGACAATTTTGTGTAGTCGGGTTCAAGTTTAGAGATATAGATCTTACTCCTTGTGGGGCTTGGTTGGGTCATTGGGTCGTGTTTCTGCTTCAAAGTTCTAGTTTTTGTTCTACCATGTATTCCGTCTCTTGTTAACCATTTGCATATGAGGGTGAAACTTTATAAACTCATTATCACACATTTTAATATAGCTCTTTTTGCCTGACTTATATGTGGTACACTCGTGTTTACATAATTATTGTTGAGCTATAAAAGCTCAAACAAGTGGTAACGATGAAAGAAGTGACTTATAGATGGAGGGCAGCAATTGTGGAAGACTTAATTATAGGGTTTCTTACATAATGGTTTGGTGCTGTTGGAAATTTATTTTGTTTGTCCTTCTACCATGTAGCCCCTGAAGGATAATTGGGACATTCACAAGATGAAAGAGATGCACAATTTGGGACAACCCTTAAAATATTCATGTACCAATTGCCAGCGATATTGCATATATAAGTTGCTTATTATAATTAGAGTTGCACAATGGTTTAAATGTTTCATCATTAGTTTATTCCCTGCATTAATTATTTCAGAATGTTTGAAACTGTTGCATAATCTAATCATTGAGTATGACACGGTGGAAGATATTTGAATTCATGTGCTGCATCTAATAAAAAATTGCTTCTAATCAGTTAATCTTGTTTCAGTATGGAGCATATCCTTTCTAGATATAAAAGAAAATGCCTTGAAGCAGAAGAGACAACCACCAATGTAGCGGTCGATGATTTAGTAAGTTATAGTGTTTTAAACAAGCATCTGCCCGATGCCCATTAATTTGCTAACAATATTAATTATACGTGTCTTGGACTGATGACTTAATGAGCTAGTTAATTTCTCTTGTAGTGCGAAAGATTCCGTACATGTAAAGAGCTTCTACAGACTGTAGACAGGTAACAAAGTCTACACAGCTCGCACACACAAACATGTAATATTAGAAACAAGGTCCAACAAACAATGCGAAAGAAGATCAAAATGGTTGGATATGGAAACGGGTCCCTTAATACGGATCAAGCAGAGATAAAATTCAATTCTTTGCACAGGCTTGCTGAAGAGAATAATGCTGAGGAGCTCTCTGTGAATGACATGATACAACTAGAACAAGAACTTGATGCTGCTCTTGCGCAAACACGGTTGAGAAAGGTGATTACGTTCAATTCTGTTCCTAGTCTGTTCTAGTGTTGTATGTGTTGGGTTTAAATAGTATTCATAGTACCTCCTGTGCTTATATGTGTAGTTATTCGTTTCCCTTTTCCAGGGGGTCATCTATCATGGTTGTTTCTTGTTGTTAAATCAAGGTTTTAGAAAGTTAGAGTTCGCTAAAAGATCCACGGTTATCATGCACAAAGCAATACTGAGGTGATGTGTGTATGATGTTAGGATTTTTAATTAAGGATGTTTGGGGCTATGGGCTAGTAGTAATGCTTTTGATATATGTTTAGTGAAATGCCTTGGTACTAAAGATAGTGGGTCCTTTGGAAGAATAACCTTCTAGAACCCCTTCCAAGCTCTGTTGGAAATCAATCCCAGGAAAACAAACAAAATATATACAATTTTTGCATAAAAACTGTGACTCTTTTTATTGATAATCAACTAGAAGACTTGCTGAAAAGCTACATTAACTTTAAGTCGCTGCCTATATTAGATAAATCCTTGCTAAACAAAACACCTGTTTCTACTCAAGTATGAATTAAACCCACCAACTTAATAAAGATAAGCATACTAAGTTAAATATGAATAAAAGACTCCTAAGCATGCTAAAATACTTCTAGATTTAGGCTTCTAAAAATCCTCTACATCTCAATATTCCAGACTTGCGAAGATATCCATATATCCCCCCAAATGCTCGCGTAACAATCTCACATGTGAACCAGTCTATCCCCTAATTAATTAACTTCTTGGTTTACCAATTCATCACCTTGAATCAAGTTTAATCAGAACACATACATGTTTGAGTCGAAAGCGTGCACGGAAAACACCATGGAAGCATTGATTATATAAAACGTTAATTCGAAATTTTACTTGACTCGTTAATTGACTTGCTATTATATATGTTTATTGGAAAACTGTTCACACATAGCAACCACATATGAGTACATGATGTATCAGACCCATGTAATTAGTCAAAAGCGCACAAGATGCACGCCTAGGTGAGGCGACACGACATGAGACCAGACACAAGGTAAGGATCAATGGAGGCGTGTACGCTAGGCACAAGTGGAACTTAACAACACTTGACACTACTACCACTAGAACTACACTCTCTTTGTATTGCATAATGTTACATTGCTCTTTTCTTTTTCTTTTTTCTAAGTGCTAATTCTACTATTTATATTATATTATTTAAAATAAAATTTTTATTTAAAATATAGATGAAAATACACATGTAACCCGTTTGGTTTTGAATAAAAACCAGATCAAAACATAGACGAGAATAAGTATGTCACAACGATTATATCCAGAACTTAATAAAACAATATATTTTATTGGCTATAAGAGAAAAACAAAATATCATTACTACTAATTATAATACTAGGAAAAAACAAAAAAGTTACTATTGATAATAGTTTGTGATTAATATAGATATAACTTTTAGATTTTCTATTCATGTCATATTGATTTTGTTTTTCCCTTTAATAGTGCGCTTTTATCATGGGTGTGCATTTTTCAAACTTTTTAGCTTTGTGGTTTGAAAAGCTCACCTCTAAAGTAAGGCAGGAAAACGTGGTAAACGATTGAGATGCCTTGCATGAAGTGTTTTTTTTTTTTTTTTTTTTTTTTTTTTGCCTAAAGCAAAGCTTTTTGTATTTAGTTTTTCATTTCTCTCTTTTCACCATCTTTCAAGAAGAAACTAGAAAAAGATGAGTCACCAAAAGGGGGGAGAGAAAGAGAGAGAGGACTTCAAAATCATTCACACATATAAGAAGAGTGAGAGATCGAGTGTGTGAGTGCTCCTTGGGTTGTAGTTGGATAGTAAGGTTCTTTACTTCTACGTAGACCTTTTCTATGTCCTTATTTTATTTTTGGTGTTTTTTGTTATCTGAGTTAACAATTTGGAAAATACTATTTAACATTAATTTCAAAGGCGCCTCATAGC